>OY979703.1:58270187-59470187 GCA_963855925.1 Inga laurina
TTAATGCAAATTTTGAATTGAAATCTGGATTGATTCACTTACTTCCAAAATTTAATGCCCTTTCAGGTGAGGAAGCGTACAATCACTTGAAGATGTTTCACATGGTTTGCACTGCTATGAAACCTGTTGGTGTGACTGAAGATCAGATTAAGATGTGTGCCTTCCCATTCTCTTTAGAAGGATCTGCTAAAAATTGGTTGCTTCGATTACCTCTTGGATTCATTACTTCATGGAACCAATTGAAGAAACTGTTCTTGGAAAAGTATTTCCCAGCTTCTCGCACTTCATCTATCAGGAAGGACATATGTGGATGTCAACAAGTAGTTGGAGAATCCTTATATGAATATCTAGAGCGTTTTAAAATGCTATGTTCTAGCTGTCCCCACCATCAGATTCCGGATATGTTACTGATCCAATACTTCCATGAAGGTCTCTTACCTCTAGAGAGAGATTTATTAGACTCAGCTGCTGGTGGTGCACTTCTACACTTGACTGTGGATCATGCTTGGGAATTGATTGAAAGGAAAGCTGAAAATAGCCAACAATTTGGTACTAGACAACAGGTCAAAGTTAATGAAGTGGGACGAATTTCTTCTAATTCTGAATCTCGCCTAGAGAGCAAAATTGACAGACTTGCATCTGCTATGGAAAAAATGGTTATGTCTCAGATGCAAAATTCTTCTAATATGGCTACTCCTATGGGGTCCTCTACTTTTGTTACCCCACAGGCTAACTCTTCTGCTTTAGTAGGGCCATTCTGCTCTATTTGCTCTCTAGCTACTCATGGTACTGACTCTTGCCCCTACATGAATGATGGAGTTGAATCTTGTAATGCGATTTACCCTTCTAAGCCTTTGACTCAAGGCGGCCAAAGATATGATCCTTACTCCAATACATACAATCCTGGATGGCGTGATAATCCAAATCTTCGATATGGAAATAGCCAAGCTCAGCAAGCACAATTCAATCAAAGTGGGAATTCTAGTGGCAAGATGTTTCAACAAGTTAGACAATCAATGCCAGTCCAAGATGAAGATTCAAGGTTAGAAAGCAAGGTGGACGCTATGATGAAAATCCTGATGCAGCAACAGCAGCAGATGCAGGAATTTCAAGCTTTTAAAACTCAAATGGGTCAATTTTCTAACGCACTCAGTAATGTACAGAGTCAAGGTTCAGGAAAGCTTCCATCTTAAGTGGTAACCAATCCGAATGTTGGACCTCAACAAAATCCTAATATTGGTGGAGTTAATGCTATATCTCTTCGACGTGGAAAGATAATCCCTTCTGCAGATCCTGTTACCACCAATACTCCAAATGACAAGGAAGTTGTTGATGACTCTCCTTCTACTCTTCCTTCTACTTCCACTTCCACATCACAGGATCAGTCCACTTTATCAAAAACACAAGTGGCACCTCATGAAGAACAAGAAAAGAATGAGGAAGGAAAGTAAGTGATCAAACAAGCCCTGCCATTTCCTACTGCAGTAGCTAAGGCTGAAAGGAGAAAGAAGGAAGCTGAGATGTTTAATGAAGTCTATGATATCTTCAAGAAAGTGGTGATCAATGTTCCACTAGTTGACTTAGTCGCACAAGTGCCTAAATATGCAAAATTCTTGAAGGAGTTATGTACTACAAAGAGAAAATTTAAGCATGAAGGCAAGGTTGACTTAGGAGCAGTGGTCTCCTCTCTTTATTAAATGCCAATGCCAGTAAAGTGCAAGGATCCTGGTAGCTTTCTCATCCCTTGTACTGTTGGTGACATTGACTTCTCAGATGCCTTAACAGACTTGGGAGCAGCTATCAACGTTATGCCAAAATCAGTCTTCAATCAACTCAAGGGTGTAGAGCTTAAGCCCACAAATCTCATTGCATCCCTTCCTGATAGACGTTGCACAGTCCCAGAAGGCGTCTTGGAGGACATTTTGGTCAAGGTAAAAGATTTCATATTCCCTGCAGACTTTTATGTTCTTGATATGGATGATGGTAGGTTTAGGCAGAAAGGACATTCATCTTTGATTCTAGGTAGGCCTTTCCTTAAAACTGCTAGAGCTATGATAGATGTGCATGCTGGTAGCCTTACTCTGGAATTTGCTGGTGAAACTATTAGATTTAATGTGCTTGAATCCATGAGACACCCCCTGATGATTGTGCTGAGATAGATGTTAATGCTATTGATGCTATTATGGATGATTCTGTTGTAGATCTTAGAGATAGCATGCTTAATAGATCTGGTGATGTTACCTATTTAAATGATACTATCTCTTGTTCATGTTGTAACACCCCGATTTTCGATTAAGGGCTAATGGCATTGAGATTGATTATAAAATTGTGTAATTAAATATTTTGGGAGAAATATGATGTGAATTTGGTGTAAATGTGTGTGGTATTAGAGATCAAGGGATGAGATGTTGTTAAGTGGCATTATGGTGGACCATAGGATGAGGCATAAGAGACAAAAACCACTTTTTTCTCTCTCCTCTCTCTCCTATGCGTTTTTGGGGGCAGATTTTTCTGCACTCTTCCTCATCTTCATCATCACACACTCATCTCTCTCTTCTCTCTCCATTTTCTCCATTGTTGGCCAAGAGAGAGAAAGGAAAAGTTGGATTTGAGGTAAGCAAATGGCCTCAAATGCCAAAATGCTCTTCATTAACATTGTTCCTTGAGCTAAGAGCTTTCATCCTATGGTTGTAGATTCTCCATTGGTGGTGATTGAGGAATCACGAAATTATGAACTTGGGAGAATCATGAAGTGCCTTTAGGAAAGTTGTTGAGGTGAGTGAAAGCTTCCTTTTCATATAAGATTTGTGGCCATTGATTAGGCCTTAAATTTCTGGAATTTTAGCCCTAATTTCGTGATTTAGGGTCTTGTGGTGTTTGAATTATTGTTGTCATGGAATTAGTGCCTTGTTAAGTGTTTTGAATGAATGGTATTGAATTGAAGCTTAAATGTGAAGTTTGGCACTTTTTGTGTTGGTTTTATGCTTTGGTCAAAACAGGGCATATAAATGGGTTGTGAATTTGGTCATTTTGAGGTTACCATTATGTTCCTTGAGTGATTTTGTGTGGGAATAAGCTTGGTTATTAATTTTGGAGTTATTGAACACTTTGGTAGAAAATTGGAAATCTGTTTGGTTTAAGCTCTGTTTTGCGCAGTAATTTTGTATGAGCGTTTTGAATGACCAAATGGTATTGGAAAATTCTGAAAATTTCCAGTCTTAAATTTCACATCCCAAGCTTCAAAATGGACACATAATTTGTGCCATTTCGTTTTTCCTACTGTGAGTTATAGCTGTCCAAAGTTTGAGGTCGAAAATGGATTCTGTTTTGGGACATTCTTGAGTTTTTGGTGATTCTGTATTTGTGTGGTGATTTCCAGTGAAGGGCTATATTTTTCTTTGAAAGAGGACTTATATACCTTTCTTTTGGCTTTAGAATCACCTCATTTCGAGTTTTTTGGAATTAGTTATGATTTTTGGAAGTTCAGCCAAGAAACTGAAAGTTTTGGGCCGCGGCCCGTGGATTCTGGGCCGCAGCCCAAATGTTTCTGGGCAGTTTTGGGCCGCAGCCCACGGATTTTGGGCCGCGGACCACCCCCAAAAATCAGTGTTTTGCACTTTTAAAAGGAGATCTTTGGTCAAGTGTTTCCCAAGCCTTTAGGCATATGTTTGGGCTTTAATTAGCCTCCTAAAGGTCGTGAATGATAACCAACTTAAGTGTTTGAGAGTTAAGGAATTGAAAAAGGGATTAACCCTATGTCCTTGTTTGGTTATAGGGTTGGATAGTCGCCCTGATAGTGGTTTGGTGTTCGTTTTGTTCGTGAGCAGCTGTGCTGGAGCTTACGTGGAAAGAGGGTAGGGAACTTACCTCTCCTGCATGTATTGATAATTGTATTTGTGTATTGATGCATGTTATTGCTTTGCGTGATTATGTGAGACATGTATGAATGATTGTAGCTCTGTTTCTAGTTATGCTATGGCCATGAGTATGTTGTTGAAACATTGAGCATGCGGATACATCATTATGTGAACATGAGTTATTGTGATGCAAGCATGTCATGCATTAAATACTTATCTTACATGCATATTGGTATCTATTTCCTACTGAGATTCCCCAAAATCTCACCCTCCCCTATCAACATTTTAGACAGGGAAGGAAGATTGAGGATGAAGCAAGCATCCAAGGACGAAGAGGACTCGTTTCTGGGTGAGAGCTTAGTAGTTGGTTATCAATGCGTAATTGGGAATATGAATTGTATAATTGTATCAATATTTGAGTAGGTTGTGTAATCCCTATTGGTTGAGTTGTATGGGCTAATGTGCCCTATGATTATTGAGCGAAGATATGATCCCGGGATTGCCGGGAATTTATATTGCGTACTCTGATAATTATATAAATGTAATTTATCTTCGCATAGTAATTATATTCGGAGTGTAAATATGAGACCGTGTGTTAGAATGATTTCGTATTGTATTTGTGAAAACCCCGTCTGGTTGATGGGATTATAAAGGTTGTTTTGTCTTATTGGTCTCTATTTCAAGTTAATCGCGTAATCCGGATATTAATTACGGCAGGGGGTTACACATGTGCTGAAATTGGTAGTTGTGATACGTGTGCTGATCTTGATAGTGCTGATATTGATATTTTCACTGATGCTATTGAGATTATGAGACATTCTAGACATGATCACTCTGTGCCTAATTGTAGCATTAGCAATTCTAGTGATCACACATCTACTACTTCTATTGATTCTGATGGACTTTCTCAGTTACTTAGTGTGATTGATGCCATGAATAGAATTGATTTATCTTCACTACCTGACTCTGAATTATTGATTGACATTGATCATGTTTCTAATAGTGAGATTTCTGATTATAATTCTATCTCTGACATGAGTGCTACTGATGGCACTATTATTGTTGATTGTGATGTGTTGCTCGATTCTACTACACTTGCAGTTTCTACTAATACTCCCCAAGATGGGAAAGTTTGCTCTTCTGTTTGTGAATCAGTTGTGCAGGTTCCTAGATTGACTGATATAGATTTGAAGCCGCTCATACCTTCAATTGAGCAAGCTCCATTTTTGGAGTTAAAGCCACTTCCTGACTCATTGAAATATGTCTATTTGGGGAAGAATGAGACACTTCCTGTGATTATAGCTAATGACATAACTGCTGATGAGGAAACCCGCCTCTTAGAGGTACTTAGGAGACGGATGAAAGCTATTGGATGGACTCTTGCTGATATCCCTGGAATCAGCCCACATGTGTGCATACATCGGATCCTGCTAGAAGATGGTGCCAAAGCTGTGCGACAGCCACAGAGGCGACTCAATCCATTAATCCTTGATGTGGTAAAGAAAGAGGTCTCTAAACTTCTTTCTGCAGGTATAATCTACCCTATTTCTGATAGCCAGTGGGTAAGTCCAGTTCAGGTAGTACCTAAGAAAACTGGTATTACAGTTGTGCGTAATGACAAAGGTGAGCTAGTTCCGACTAGAGTCCAGAATAGTTGGAGAGTATGTATTGACTACAGAAAATTGAATTCTGTGACTAGAAAGGATCACTACCCCCTTCCCTTCATAGACCAGATGTTAGAAAGACTGGCTGGTAGATCACATTACTATTTTTTGGATGGTTTTTCTGGATATTTTCAGATTTCTATTGCCCCTGAGGATCAGGATAAAACTACATTCACATGTCCATTTGGAACCTTTGCATATAGACGCATGCCATTTGGCTTATGTAATGCACCAGGCACTTTTCAACGTTGCATGGTTTCCATATTTTCTGATTTTCTTGAGCATTGCATGGAAGTTTTCATGGATGATTTCACTGTTTACGGTGATTCTTTTGATACATGCAGCTAGTTTGGACAATGTTTTGGAAAGATGCATTCAATATAATCTTGTGTTGAATTTTGAAAAATGTCATTTCATGGTTAAGAAAGGAATTGTTTTGGGCCATGTTGTTTCACATGATGGTATTGAGGTTGATAAAGCTAAAGTTGATATTATCTCATCCCTTCCATATCCTTCTTGTGTGAAAGATGTACGTTCTTTTCTTGGGCATGCTGGATTTTATAGAAGGTTCATCCAGGATTTTAGTAAGATAGCACTGCCATTATCTCGTTTGTTGCAAAAAGATGTGGGTTTTGTTTTTGATGATTCTTGCAGGTATGCATGGGATGAGTTAAAGAAGAAACTCACTACACCCCCATCATTCAGCCACCTAATTGGAGCCTTCCATTTGAGCTCTTGTGTGATGCTTCAGATTATGCATTAGGTGATGTTCTTGCCCAGAGGGTAGAAAAGAGACAACATATCATAGCCTATGCCTCTCGAACACTAGATGCTGCTCAGGCTAACTACACTACCACAGAGAAAGAGCTATTTGCAATCGTCTTTGGGTTAGAGAAGTTTTGATCTTACATCCTTCACACCAAGGTGACTGTCTTTACAGATCACTCAGCTATCAAATACTTGTTCAAAAAATCGGACTCCAAAGCCCGCCTCATTAGGTAGGTAATGCTGATACAAGAGTTTGATGTGGAGATTCGTGATAAGAATGGTGTAGAGAATATGGTAGCTGATCACTTGAGTAGGATTGAATCACCTCCGGTAACATCTTTACCCTTAGATGATTTTCCCGATCAAAGGCTCTGTGAGGTTGTTGTTTCTATCCCTTGGTATGCTAATATTGCAAATTATCTTGTTGCGTCTGTTTTGCCAGCTGACATGAATACACATCAATTGAATAAGTTTAAGAAAGACGTTAAATTCTACATATGGGATGATCCTTACTTGTGGCACATTTGTAGTGATCAAATTATTAGGCGATGCATTCCTGATGATGAATTTGAGTCTGTCTTAACTTTTTGCCATACTCTTGCATGTGGGGGACATTTTAGTTGTAACCCCCTGCCGTAATTAATATTCAGATTACGCGATTAAAGTGAAATAGAGACCAATAAGAAACAAAACTACATTTTACAAACCCATCTACCAGACGGGGTTTTCATAAATACCTTTCGAAATCATTCACAACCTGGTCTCACATTCACATTCCGAATACAATTACTACACAAAGATAAATCACATTCAATATATCAGAGTACTCAATGTAATAATTCCGGCAATTACGGATTCCATTTATTAACTCAAGCTTCATAGGGCACATTAGCCCATACAAGCCCTCATATGGGGATTACACAACAAAGCTCAATACAAATAATCAAATCTCAAATCTACATCCACATGTATTCATCCAAATAACCAAATACAATTATCCAAATATAAATCCCAACTAAGATAACCAACTACCAACTTCAATCCCGAAGAAGTCTTCATCGCCCTTAGTTACTCGCTATATCCTTGATCTACTACCCTGTCTGAAAGGTTAGTAGGGGAGGGTGAGATTCGAGAGAATCTCAGTAGGAAAATAATATCACTATGCATGTATGATAAATGTTTAATGCATGACATGCTTGCATCACATAACTATCATGATAACAAATCTGTAAGCTCAATGCTTCTAAGAATATACTAATGGCCATAGCATAAATTGAGACATAGCTTCAATAACACATAACCATGCAAAGCTAAGACATGCATCAACACATTAACACATATATCAAATACAAGCAGAAGAGATATGTTCCCTACACTCTTTCCACGTATGCTCCAGCTCCGGCTACTCACGATCAGGGCGAACACCGAACCACGACCAGAGCGAATATCAAACCCTATAACCAAACAAGGACATAGGATTAAATCCCTTTTCCAATTCTTTAACTCTCAAACACTTAAGTTGGTTATCATTCATGACCTTTAGGAGGCTAATCAAAGCCCAAACATATGCCTAAAGGCTTGGGAAACACTTGACCAAAGATCACCTTTTAAAAATGCAAAACACTGATTTTTGGGGGTGGGCCGCGGCCCACAATCCTTGGGCTGCGGCCCAAAACTGCCCAGAAACATTTGGACTGCGGCCCAAGAAAATCCAGTTTCTGGCTGAACTTCCAAAAATCATAACTAATTCAGGAAAAATCGAAATGGGGTGATTCTAAAGCCAAATGAAAGCTATTCAAGTCCTCTACACAGGAAAAATACTGGCCAATACTGGAAATCACCACACAAATACAGAATTTCCAAACATTCAAGACTGTCCCAAAACAGAATCCATTTTCGACCTCAACCTTTGGACAGCTATAACTCCCAGTTCCCAAAACGAAATGGCACAAGTTATATGTCCATTTTGAACCTTGGGAGGTGAAATTTAAGACTGGAAAGTTTCATAATTTTCTCACATCATTTGCCCATTCAAAACGGCAACACAAACAGAACTGCCCAAACAGACTCTCCACTGGACAGAATTCCAAATTTGCACAATTGGCTTCCAATGGTCCAATTTTCATATCAAACATCATTCCCACACAAAATTTCACAAGGAATCCATTGGAATTACCAAACCAACCAAATTCACATTATATTGACATGTTTCACAATGAATTACAACATGTCACACAATTCACAATACCAACTCTACATTACAATCTCTTCCAATCCAAGTTCCAAAATCAATTCCAATGACCAAATGCCACAACATGGAACCAATTTAACCACAATTCACCATTCAAATCATCCAATCAAAAATCACATAAAATCAGGGCAAAATTCAAAATTCACAATACTCAACCACAAATCACAAAACCTAGATCAAAAGGCTTCAAATACTCACCTCTTCCTCTTTCCCAAACCAATCCCTTGATTCTTCACCTTTCCACTTTTGATCAAGCTCCAAAACACCACCAATCAAGAATCTAAAACCATAGAGATGAAGCTCTCATCAACATGATCAAGATTAGTGAAGAGGTTTTAACCATTAGAAGCCATTACACAAGCCAAAACTCACCTTGTTTCTTTCTCTTTCCTTCCCTTAGCTTGGCGCCATGGAGAAACAAGAGAGAGATGAGATGATGAACAAATGAAGATGATGAAGTAGAGAATCAGTTTTTAGGGCCAAAAACCGTCCAAGTAAGGGAGAGAGAAGAAAGGAAGAGTGTTGAATCTTTGACCCAAGATCAAGGGTCCAAATCTTGCCACTTGTCATGATCTTGATCCATCAACCATGAGCTCACCTAGGCACATCCACATGGGATTCCACCCCTTAATCTAATACATAAATCAATCTCAACCATTGATCTTGAAGTTACCAATGAGTTTCCTCTTCGGTAACTGACCAATTGGTCGGTAACTTTACCGTTTTGCCCCTGATTATGGTAATTCACACTGAATCACCACCAAATACATTTTCTCATTCATTTACACCATATTATGCGCCCTACCTATATTTTAAGTCAATTTAGAGGTTAATCCATAATTGAACTTAAATACAGGGTTTCGGCGCTGCTCAGAACACATACGAATCACATCGGGTGCCAACTCACACCATAATCTCCAAAAGGGTCCATTTATCACTAATGACATCCACTTTTAGAGTCATTAACCCTTGATCACAATTTGGGATTTTGCTAAACCGGGGCTTAGCAATCCACTAATCTCAGGCTTATTCTCTAGCCTCAAGTCTCAAAATTCGGGGTATTACATTAGTGCTAAGCGTACTTGTGGCACATTTGCTATGACTATTTTGCATTGAGGACAATGCATTGTTTAAGTATGGGGGAGGGATCAACTGTTTTGAATGTGAAAATTTCAAGTTTTAAGTAACTTCAGTATTATGCATTCTTGATTTGAAAAGTAATTGATCATGCTTTGAGTTAATAGACTAAGTGGCAATGGATTTGGCTTAGGTGAATTTAGGCTTGCAATCATATAGACCTAGTGAGATTTTGAGCCTGATACATTTTTTTTCAGTGTTACCCCCTATCTCTTTACTTGATCTAGAACTTGACTTGAATCTTATTTGAGGCCACATTTTATGCATGTGTATACATAAAGATGATAAAGGCATTCATTTCATTTTAGCCAGATAAGCCAAACAGCCTATCCTTTCCATACATATACCCTTTGTTTAGCCCTTTTGAGCCTATATTTTATTTTTTTTTCTCACCCCATAACAAAAAAAAAATCCTACCCTTTTGAATGTCTTAGGAATTGAAGAGCATTGTATTATATCTATTTTGGATGGAAGAACCTGTATAAAATTAGGAATTGGGTCATTGTGAAAAGTATGATTTTATCTTGAAAAAAAAAGAGCAATAAGATTCCGTTCCGCTGGTTTAAGCTATGCTTAGTAACCGAGGATCTTCATCACCAATGTTGATCTTCGCGTCAAACGGCCAGTAAGAGCTATGAGCGTGCTAGTAGCATATTGGTGCTATTGAGTTATAAATGTTTGAGTAACCAAGCCTTTGTATCACCAATACACAGGTTCGTGTCAAAAGAATATATATATATATAACAGCCCAAGAGAATTGCAAAAAAAAAACAGAGAGAGAGAGAGAGAGAAAAAAGAAAAAAAAAGGAAAAAAAAGAGAAAGGAAAAGTAATGACCCAGTTCAAGTGTGATTTGGTTTCTTTCATCCTGTTTCATCCTATTGCATCATTCTCTTCATCTTCTAGGATATTCAACTTTGTTTCTCCAAACACTATACCATTTCTTTCTTAGCCTTAGCCCCATTACAACCTAATAAAAGTCCTTTGGATTTATGTTTGCATTTGCTTTACTAGTGGTGGAGAACTTAGATCCTTGTCAAGCCTATGGAAAGAGTACTGGATAAGGTGGATTTGAGTGTAAACACAAGCCTATACACTTTTGAGTGATGAGAGACATACACATATCCTTGGTGAGGGATTTCTAGCTTAGATATTCCTTTGTCAAGTAAATTGCCATGAAGTTTGCTTTCTTGAATCATGAGAAAATCACTTGGATAAAGGAGGTGTTGAAATGCTTCTGTTTACTTTTTACTTGTGATTGGAACATTCACTTTTGAAGTTTTGTTTTATTTTGTCTTGTTTTACTCCCTTGGTCTTGATTTGTTTTGCCCATGAGTGCAAATGATAAGTGTGGGGGAGTTGATAAATCATAATTTTAATATATTTTATCCCACCTTAGTCATTTATTTTGGAGATTATTTTAGGCTAATTTGGATTTATTAGATAATATTTGGATAATTAGCCGATTTTGGGAAATAATATAAATCTGAATTAATTATGATATTATTGAGCTTATTTTATTATTATTTTGATTGTTATATTGTGATTGGAAAATATTTTCAATTATATGATAAATCACGATTTTATTTGATTCTTGCAGAGTAAGAAAAAACATATTAGAAGATCCTACGGTGCAAAACTTTTCTTAGAAACTAAAAAAGAATCCAATGGTAGAATTTTATTGGGCTTTTGGAATTTTAATAGGCCCAAATTAGTATCCAAAACTCTCCCCTCCCTTCTAAAAAATACCCTAGCCGTCACAGACGCAAGGGAGACGACGCTGAGAAACACGGACTGAACACGCTGAGACGAGGTGAGGCGGGGACGGACTGACGCTGGAAGCTGAGGCGCACACGAGGAAAGCTTGCTTGATTCAATTCCTATTCCTCCCTCATTCACACGCGGGTCCCACCTTCAATTGCTATTGATATACTCCACTCCTCTTCTCCATTCGCACAGCATTACACCACGGCCCCACAATCATCAATTCATTCCTTCAATCTACCTTTCTGCCACTCACGCACAGCCATGCAAGGGTGAGTCCAAGCATATATTCATCAATTCAGCAACTTCTTTGGATGATGGCCGTGACGTGTTTGGGGCTTGGAAGGAGGACAAATATCATAGAGGCTTAAGCTATTTTAGGAGACAACTTGGGAGAAGCATGGAGGAAGTTAGAGCCTAGGAGCTTATACTTGAAGACTACAAGGGAGTGTCTTTCTTTTATCTTTTTGATTCAAGACTTAAGATTATTTAGTTTTAAATGATTTTGGGTTGTGTTAATTGAGAACAATCTAGTTTTAGATTGTAGACTTATTCTTTATTCGGATTGAATTGATAATTTGGATTTGAATTATTCTTAATTGGTTATTGGGATTTTTGTTTGCAAACCTTTGATTGCCGATTAAATTATTAATTGAGTTTTCATTATTAATATAATTGACAATTTGGGTTTAATTTCTTGATTGTTTAATTAGGTGATTAATTGTCGAATTGTTTAATTAGGCAATTGTAAACATAATTTCCAAAATATCTTAAGCAATTGTGATTGGTTTTTAATGGATTTAATTAACCACCATTTGTTCCATTATGAGTTTTCTAGTGGATTAGGTGTTATTGAGCTTGAGGGTTTCCCATGTTTCAATTAGGTGATTAAATTTATTAATTCCAATATTTCATCAATCCCTTTGGTCTAATAAATTGAATGGCTAAGAAAGCTAAATCCATGTGAATCCTGAGTTGTCCCCTTCATCATCATAACTGAACTAAACCCTTGTTGAGTGTCTTGCTTTTGATTATTTTCTTTGCTTAGCATCTTAATTCCTTTTTCACTTAAAAACCCCAAAGATTGCATTTTAATTCATTTAGGCTAGTTTCATTCTCATATAGATTTTAGAGTCATTTGCATTTAAGTAGTAGAATCTTGCACTTTAGTTTAGATCCATTCTATTGCATCTTTTGTTACTTAAAAATCAATCCTAAAGAAAACCCATAGCTTGCTCCTTGAAGATGATAAAGGCATTTATTTCATTTTAGCCAGATAAGCCAAACAGCCTATCTTTCCATACATTGGGCTTTTGGAATTTTATTGGGCTTTTGGAATTTTAATAGGCCCAAATTAATACCGTAAAGGCTCTCTTCTACTCCCTTTTAATTAACCTAGCAGCCACGAGACAGAAATACGCAGACGCTGAGGGGAGAGACCACGCCGCGGAGACTCACGGAGAGGGACAGACGCTGGACGGCTGGAGAGGGAGGCTACACGCACTCACAGATACCAAGAACGCTGAAGCTCCATCGTGACCCCACCTCCACATTTGACAATTCAACGCACCAATTCTAATTGCACAGTGGCGGAAGCAATTAAAGGCATTGATTCTTCTCAACTTTTCCTCATGTTTGTGACGTGTTTGGCTCTTGGAGAAAGAAGGGGGGCCATGGCAGCTTAATCCTTTTGGGAGGCAACTTGGGAGAAGTATGGAGGAAGCTAGAGCCTAGGAGCTTACACTTGAAGACAACAAGGGAGTGTCTTTCTTTTATCTTTTTAATTCAAGACTTGGGATTATTTAGTTTTAAATAATTTTGGGTTGTGTTAATTGAGAACAATCTAGTTTTAGATTATAGACTTATTTTTTTATTTGGATTGAATTGATATTTTGAATTTGATTTGTTTTAATTGATTATTGGGATTTTTGTTTGCAAACCTTTGATTGTCGATTAAATTATTAATTGAGTTTTCATTATTAATTTAATTGTCAATTTGGGTTTAATCTCTTGATTGTTTAATTAAGGTGATTAATTGTCGAATTGTTTAATTAGGCAATTGTAAACATAATTTCCAAAATATCTTAAGCAATTGTGATTGGTCTTTAATGGATTTAATTAACCACCGCCTTTTCCATTATGAGTTTTCTAGTGGATTAGGTGTTATAAATTTATTAATTCCAATATTTCTTCAATCCCTTTGGTCTAATAAATTAAATGGCTAAGAAAGCTAAATCCATGTGAATCCTGAGTTGTCCCCTTCATTATCATAACTGAACTAAATCCCTGTTGATTGTCTTATTTTTGATTATTTTCTTTGCTTAGTATCTTAATTCATTTTTCACTAAAAAACCCCAAAGATTGCATTCCAATTCATTTAGGTTAGTTTCATTCTCATATAGATTTTAGAGTCATTTGCATTTAGGTAGTAGAATCTTGCACTTTAGTTTAGGTCCATTCTATTGCATCTTTTGTTACTTAAAAATCTATCCTAAAGAAAACCCATAGCTTGCTCCTTGGGAGAATGAGCTAGGTTGACCCTAAACTGCATAATAATTTAGGACCTAGTTTAATTGATTGCTTTAGCGACAAAAGCACGCATCAATTTTTGGTGTCTGAGCCCGGGTCACCCGCGTGACAGGCTCAAAGGGGCTAAACAAAAGGTATATGTATGGAAAGGATAGGCTATTTGGCTTATCTAGCTAAAATGAAATGAATGCCTTTATCATCTTCATGAATACATATGCATAAAATGTGGCCTCAAATAAGATTCAAGTCAAGTTCTAGATCAGGTAAAGAGATAAGGGGTACACACTGAAAAAATATACATTAGGCTCAAAATCTCACGAGGTCTATATGATTGCTAGCCTAAATTCACCTAAGTCAAATCCATTGCCACTTAGTCTATTATCTCAAAACATGATCAATCACTCTTCAAATCAAGGATGCATCATACTAAAGTTACTTAAAACTTGAAATTTTCACATTCAAAACAGTTGATCCCTCCCCCACACTTAAACAATGCATTATCCTCAATGCAAAACAGTCATAGCAAAGCACAGAGACAAGTAATATGCAGCACTACTCGACTTAATAATATGACAATGCAAAATAAAAGAGTGAAGGAAGGAATACAACCGGGGTCTACGTGGTGTCTCGTAGTGCGGTAACCTCCACTGCTTGAGTGGAGAATCCATCATAGAACGGCTTCAAGTGGTGTCCATTGACGGTGAAGCATTTTCCAGTCGGCTCCCTTTTGATCTTCACAGCGCCATATGGAAAAACATCAATGATAATGAAGGGCCCCTCCCATCTAGAGCGGATTTTTCCAGGCATGAGTTTCAATCTGGAGACGTAGAGTAGAACTTTTTGGCCCACTTGGAATTCTCTCTTCATAATGAGTTTGTCATGGGCTGCTTTAGTTCTTTCCTTATAAATCCTCGCATTCTCATAAGCTTCCCTTCTTAACTCTTCAAGCTCTTGCAGTTGCAACTTCCTTTCAAGACTGGCATTAGCAAGATCGAGGTTGCACCTTTTTATTGCCCAGTACGCCTTGTGCTCCACCTCTACCGACAAATGACATGCTTTGCCATAGACAATCCTGTATGGAGACATGCCAATGGGACTTTTATATGCTGTGCGATATGCCCAAAGTGCATCATCGAGCCTTTTACTCCAGTCCTTCCGGTTGGGTTGCACTGTCTTTTCTAAAATGAGCTTGATTTCTCTATTAGAGAGTTCTGCTTGACCGTTCGTCTGAGGATGGTATGGAGTGGCTACTTTGTGCATCACACCATACTTGCTAAGCAAGTTCTGCAAACTCCGATTGCAAAAATGAGTTCCTTGATCACTAATGATAGCTCTGGGAATGCCAAACCTGTAAAGAATGTGAGACCGAACAAAGGAACCCACTACAGAAGAGTCATTCGTATGAGTGGGGATAGCCTCAACCCACTTGGACACATAATCCACAGCCAGCAAGATATACAGATAACCAAATGAAGTGGGAAAAGGTCCCATGAAATCAATTCCCCAAACATCAAAGACTTCACAGAATAATAAGGGTTGTTGGGGCATCTCATGTTTCCTAGAAATAGTACCCACAAATTGACACCTGGAACACATCTTACAAAATTCATGGGTATCATGAAATAGACTAGGCCAAAACAATCCACTTTCCAAAACTTTCCTAGTAGTACGCTTAGCACTAAAATGTCCCCCACATGCAAGAGTATGGCAAAAAGTTAAGACAGACTCAAATTCATCATCAGGAATGCATCGCCTAATAATTTGATCACTACAAATGTGCCACAAGTAAGGATCATCCCATATGTAGAATTTAACGTCTTTCTTAAACTTATTCAATTGATGTATATTCATGTCAGCTGGCAAAAGAGACGCAACAAGATAATTTGCAATATTAGCATACCAAGGGATAGAAACAACAACCTCACAGAGCCTTTGATCGGGAAAATAATCTAAGGGTAAAGATGTTACTGGAGGTGATTCAATCCTACTCAAGTGATCAGCTACCATATTCTCTGCACCACTCTTATCACGAATCTCCACATCAAACTCTTGTATCAGCATTACCCACCTAATGAGGCGGGGTTTGGAGTCCAATTTTTTGAACAAGTATTTGATAGCTGAGTGATCTGTAAAGACAGTCACCTTGGTGTGAAGGATGTAAGATCAAAACTTCTCTAAACCAAAGACGATTGCAAATAGCTCTTTCTCTGTGGTAGTGTAGTTAGCCTGAGCAGCATCTAGTGTTCGAGAGGCATAGGCTATGATATGTTGTCTCTTCTCTACTCTCTAGGCAAGAACAACACCTAATGCATAATCTGAAGCATCACATAAGAGCTCAAATGGAAGGCTCCAATTAAGTGGCTGAATGATGGGGGGTGTAGTGAGTTTCTTCTTTAACTCATCCCATGCATACCTGCAAGAATCATCAAAAACAAAACCCACATCTTTCTGCAATAAACGAGATAATGGCAGTGCTATCTTACTAAAATCCTGGATGAACCTTCTATAAAATCCAGCATGCCGAAGAAAAGAATGTACATCTTTCACACAAGAAGGATATGGAAGGGATGACATAATATCAACTTTAGCTTTATCAACCTCAATACCATCATGTGAAACTACATGGCCCAAAATAATTCCTTTCTTAACCATGAAATGACATTTTTCAAAATTCAACACAAGATTATATTGAATGCATCTCTCCAAAACATTGTCCAAACTAGCTAAGCATGCATCAAAAGTGTAATATCCCAATTTATGATTAAGGGCTAATGGCATTGAGATTGATTATAAAATTGTGTAATTAAATATTTTGGGAAGTAATATGATGTAAATTTGAGATGAATGTGTGTGGTATTTGAGATCAATAGTTGAGATTCATTATTGATGGGTCGGAATCCTATACATTGTGTCTATGTGAGCTCATAGTGGAAGTGGATGAGATAGTGACATGTGGCATAGTGGAGGCCTTTGGATGAGACACTAGAGGACAAAATGCTACTTTCCTCTCTTTTCTCTCTCTCTCCATCGGTAAAGTGTGTGTGCACAAGAGGAGGAAAATCACATTTCATCATCATCCCTTCCATCTCACTATTTTTCTCTCTCCTTCCTCCATTTTTCTGGTGCAAGCTTGGGAAAGAGAAGAAGAAAGCTTGGATTTTGGGTAAGTAAATGCCTTCCTTTGCTCAAACTCCCTTCATTAAAGTTGATCCTTGAGTTAAGAGCAACATTTCTATGGTTGTAGCTTGTCCATTGGTGGTGGTTTGTGGCCACACGAAATTTTGGACTTGGGTGAATCAAGAACTCCCTTTGAGAAAGTTGTTAAGGTGAGTTTAAGAAACCTTTCTATATAAGTTTTGTGCCAAATGATTTAACTTGGAATTTCTAGAATTTTGGACCCATTTTCAAAAATTAGGGTCTTGTGGTGTTTGAATTGTTATTGACATGGAATTAGTGCCTTGTTAAGTGTTTTGGAATGAATGGTATTGAATTGAAGCTTAAAGGTGAAGTTTGAGAACTCTATATTGGTTTTGTGCATTGGGCAAAAACAGGGCATTTAATTGGGTTGTGAATTTGGTCATTTTGAAGTCACCATTGTGTTCCTTGAGTGATTTTGTGTGGGAATAAGCTTGGTCATTAATTTTGGAGTCATTGAACACTTTGGTAGAAAGTTGGAAATCTATCTTGTTTAAGCTCTGTTTTTCGCTGTCAGTTTGATTGAGCGTTTTGAATGACCAAATGGTATTGGAAAATTGTGAAACTTTCCAGCCTTAAAGTTTACATCCCAAGCTTCAAAATGAGCATATATTTTGTGTCATTTCGTTTAGAATTCTGTGAGATATGATTGTCCAAAGTTTGGGATGAAAACAGAACTCTGTTTTGGAGTAGTGTATAGGTTTTGGTGATTCTGTATTTGTGTAGTCATTTCCAGTGAAGGGATATATTTTTCCTTGAAAGAGGACTCATATACCTTTCATTTGGCTTTGGAATCACTTCGTTTCTATTTTTCTAGAATTAGTTATGGTTTTTCGAAGTCAGCCCAGAGTCAGGAAATTTCTGGGCCGCGGCCAAGCCTTTCTGACCTGTTTTGGGCCGCGGCCCAAGAGTGGTGGGCCGCAGCCCAAGACCTTCTGACCATCTTTGGGCCGCAGCTCAAGGATGGGTGGGCCGCGGCCCAAGCCTATGTTCCAGCACTTAGTGTTTTCGAAAAGTGACCTTCAACCTATTGTTTCCCAACCTTTTAGGGCTTTCATTAGAGTCATTTGTGGCCTCTTAAGAGTCCTAAATGATAACCAACTTAGTGTATTATGGGATTAAGTAATTGGAAAAGAGATTGATCAATTGTCCCTAATTTGGTATAGGATTTGATATCTGCCGAACTCGTGAGCCAACTGTGCCAAAGATTGTCAGGAAAGATACAGGTAGCGACTCCTCTCTTATACTTTGTGTAAATGTACTGTATGTTTGCTTGTCATTCATTGTGTGGATGCTGCTGCTACTGCTTTGTGATACCCTGTGCTTTGAGATGCTTTGTGGTGCCTTGTGCTTCGTGTTGCTGCTACATAGTGTTCACCGCGAAAGCGGGCGTTGTGCATAGTGAATACAGCGAAAGCTGGCATAGTGTTCACCACGAAAGTGGGCGTAGTGCATTGTGATTACAGCCGTGAGTGCTGTCGTATGTGGCGCAAGCCAGAGATCATTGTGAAGCTGCTGAACATGATAAACATGCATGCTCTATGTTTATATATTGTATGAGTGTCTTGTTGCTACTGAGATTCTTTAGAATCTCACTCTTTCCATATGACTAACCTTTTCAGACAGGGCGAGTGGCTCGAAAGGGAAGCGACCAACCAGGAGTGGTTAGGGCTTAGGGACATTTTGTATTGGATGTTGGTTATCCTTGTTTTGGTTTTGGGATTACTAAGTGTATATTTATGTAAATGAATATTTTGGATATGTAATCCCCATTTTGGGAACTCGCAACCCATGATATATATATAGATGAACCCGGGGGTTTGCCGGGATTTTAGTTTCCGCACTCTGATATTTCTTATGTAATTTGATTTCTCAAGTAGTTATATCTGCATGTGAATGTGAGACCCGGAATTAATACATTTTGAATCGATTTTGAAATACCTCATCCCAAGTTGAGGGATTATAAATTGTTGATTTGATTTTATTGGTCTCTATTTCACTTAAACTTTGAAATCCGGATGTAATTATTGTGAGGGGGTTACAAAAAGAATCACCGTAAACAGTGAAATCATCCATGAAAACTTCCATGCAATGCTCAAGAAAATCAGAGAATATGGAAACCATGCAACGTTGAAAAGTGCTTGGTGCATTACATATGTCAAATGGCATGCGTCTATATGCAAAGGTTCCAAATGGACATGTGAATGTGGTTTTATCCTGACCCTCAGGGGCAATAGAAATCTGAAAATATCCAGAAAAACCATCCAAAAAATAGTAATGTGATCTACCAGCCAGTCTTTCTAACATCTGATCTATAAAGGGAAGGGGGTAGTGATCCTTTCAAGTAACATTCAATTTTCTATAGTCAATACATACTCTCCAACTATTTTGGACTCTAGTCGGAACTAGCTCACCTTCGTCATTACGCACAACTGTAATACCAGTTTTCTTAGGCACTACCTGAACTGGACTTACCCACTGGCTATCAGAAATAGGGTAGATTATACCTGCAGAAAGAAGTTTAGAGACCTCTTTCTTTACCACATCAAGGATTAATGGATTGAGCCGCCTCTGTGGCTGTCGCACAGCTTTGGCACCATCTTCTAGCAGGATCCGATGCATGCACACATTTGGGCTGATTCTAGGGATATCAGCAAGAGTCCATCCAATAGCTTTCATTCATCCCCTAAGTACCTCTAAGAGGCGGGTTTCCTCATCAGCAGTTATGTCACTAGCTATAATCACAGGAAGTGTCTCGTTCTTTCCCAAATAGACATATTTCAATGAGTCAGGAAGTGGCTTTAACTCCAAAAATGGAGCTTGCTCAATTGAAGTTATGAGCGGCTACAAAACTATATCAGTCAAACTAGAAACCTGCACAACTGATTCATAAACAGAAGAGCAAACTTTCCCATCTTGGGGAGTATTAGTAGAAACTGCAAGTGCAGTAGAATCGAGCAACACATCACAATCAACAATAATAGTGCCATCAGTAGCACTCATGTCAGAGATAGAATCATAATCAGAAATCTCACTATTAGAAACATGATCAATGTCAATCAATAATTCAGAGTCAGGTAGTGAAGATAAATCAATTCTATTCATGGCATCTATCACACTAAGTAACTGAGAAAGTCCATTAGAATCAATAGAAGTAGTAGATGTATGATCACTAGAATTGCTAATGCTACAATTAGGCACAGAATGATCATGTCTAGAATGTCTCATAATCTCAATAGCATCAGTGAAAATATCAATATCAGCACTATCAAGATCAGCACACATATCACAACTACCAATTTCAGCACATGAACAAGAGATAGTATCATCTAAACGGTAATATCACCGGATCTATTAAGCATGCTATCTCTAAGATCTACAACAGAATCATCCATAATAGCATCAATAGCATTAACATCTATCTCAGCACAATCATCAGGGGGATGTCTCATGGATTCAAGCACATTAAATCTAATAGTTTCACCAACAAATTCCAGAGTAAGGCTACCAACATGCACATCTATCATAGCTCTAGCAGTTTTAAGGAAAGGCCTACCTAGAATCAAAGATGAATGTCCTTTCTGCCTAAACCTACCATCATCCATATCAAGAACATAGAAGTCTGCAGGGAATATGAAATCTTTTACTTTGACCAAGATGTCCTCCTAATAGATGAAGTGCGAGAAGCTGGGAAATATTTTTCCAAGAACAGTTTCTTCAATTGGTTCCATGAAGTAATGAATCCAAGAGGTAATCAAAGCAACCAATTTTTAGCTGATCCTTCTAAAGAGAATGGGAAGGCACGCATCTTAATCTGATCTTCAGTCACACCAACAGGTTTCATAGCAGTGCAAACCATGTGAAACATCTTCAAGTGATTGTACGCTTCCTCACCTGAAAGGCCATTAAATTTTGGAAGTGAATCAATCCAGATTTCAATTCAAAATTTGCATTAATATCAGGATAATTGATACACCAATTTTGAAAATGCAAATTAGGTGAAACCAATTCTCTAATAGTCATAGCAGGATTAACAATATTAGCATTTGCATTTGCATTTGCGTTTGCGTTTGCATTTACAATTGCATTTGCATTTTCATTAACATTAACATTCCCATCAGCATTAACAACAATATTATTAGCATCCATATTGACCTTAGAATCAGAAGAATCAACAATGGGCTCAACAGAGGAACTATTGCCTACAAAAGTAGTAGCTCTAGTCCTTCTTCGTTGGTGAAGTGTCCCCTCAATATCAGGATCAAATTCAAACAATTTTTCAGAAGAGGATCGGGTCATGCAATAAACAACTACCTAAGAAGTTGCCTAAAAACTCAAACCTAAAGCCTAACCGCTGCTCCCCGGCAACATCGCCAAAATTGATGCGTGCTTCTGTCGCTAAAGCAATCAATTAAACTAGGTCCTAAATTATTATGCAGTTTAGGGTCAACCTAGCTCATTCTCCCAAGGAGCAAGCTATGGGTTTTCTTTAGGATAGATTTTTAAGTAACAAAAGATGCAATAGAATGGACCTAAACTAAAGTGCAAGATTCTACTACCTAAATGCAAATGACTCTAAAATCTATATGAGAATAAAACTAACCTAAATGAATTGGAATGCAATCTTTGGGGTTTTTTAGTGAAAAATGAATTAAGATACTAAGCAAAGAAAATAATCAAAAATAAGACAATCAACAGGGATTTAGTTCAGTTATGATAATGAAGGGGACAACTCAGGATTCACATGGATTTAGCTTTCTTAGCCATTTAATTTATTAGACCAAAGGGATTGAAGAAATATTGGAATTAATAAATTTAATCACCTAATTGAAACATGGGAAACCCTCAAGCTCAATAACACCTAATCCACCAGAAAACTCATAATGGAAAAGGCGGTGGTTAATTAAATCCATTAAAGACCAATCACAATTGCTTAAGATATTTTGGAAATTATGTTTACAATTTCCTAATTAAACAATTCGACAATTAATCACCTTAATTAAACAATCAAGAGATTAAACCCAAATTGACAATTAAATTAATAATGAAAACTCAATTAATAATTTAATCGACAATCAAAGGTTTGCAAACAAAAATCCCAATAATCAATTAAAACAAATCAAATTCAAAATATCAATTCAATCCAAATAAAAAAATAAGTCTATAATCTAAAACTAGATTGTTCTCAATTAACACAACCCAAAATTATTTAAAACTAAATAATCCCAAGTCTTGAATTAAAAAGATAAAAGAAAGACACTCCCTTGTAGTCTTCAAGTGTAAGCTCCTAGGCTCTAGCTTCCTCCATACTTCTCCCAAGTTGCCTCCCAAAAGGATTAAGCTGCCATGGCCCCCCTTCTTTCTCCAAGTGCCAAACACGTCACAAACATGAGGAAAAGTTGAGAAGAATCAATGCCTTTAATTGCTTCCGCCACTGTGCAATTAGAATTGATGCGTTGAATTGTCAAATGTAGAGGTGGGGTCACGATGGAGCTTCAGCGTTCTCGGTATCTGTGAGTGCGTGTAGCCTCCCTCTCCAGCCGTCTAGCGTCTGTCCCTCTCCGTGAGTCTCCGCGGCGTGGTCTCTCCCCTCAGCGTCTGCGTATTTCCGTCTCGTGGCTGCTAGGTTAATTAAAAGGGAGTAGAAGAGAGCCTTTTGGGTATTAATTTGGGCCAATTAAAATTCCAAAAGCCCAATAAAATTCCACCATTGGATTCTTTTTTAGTTTCTAAGAAAAGTTCTGCACCGTAGGATCTTTCAATCTGCTTTTTCTTACTCTGCAAGAATCAAATAAAATCGTGATTTATCATATAATTGAAAATATTTTTCAATCACAATATAACAATTAAGATATTAACTTTTTGAATCCAATAATATCATAAACCATTCAAATTTATATTATTTCCTAAAATTGGCTAATTATCCAAATATTATCTAATAAATCCAAATTAGCCTAAAATAATCTCCAAAATAAATGAATAAACTAGGACAACCTACTAATGCAATATAGTGTCAACATAGGTCATTCTCCCAAGGAGCAATATGTGGGTTTTCTCTAGAATTGAATTTAGGTGATAAAAAAATGCAATGGAATGAACCTAAACTAAAATGCAAGACTCTACTACCTAAATGCAAATGACTCTAAAACCTATATGAGAATGAAACTAACCTAAATAAATTGGAATGTAATCTTTAGGGTTTTTTTTATGAAAAAGGAATGAAGATGCTAAACGAAAGGATCAAGAAAAAGTGAGACAAATAACAAAGGTTTAATTTAATTATGATGGTGAAGGGGACAACTTAGGATTCACATGGATTTAGCTTTCTTAGCCATTTAATTTATTAGACCAAAGGGATTGAAGAAATATTGGAATTAATAAATTTAATCACCTAATTGAAACATGGGAAGCCCTCAAGCTCAATAACACCTAATCCACTAGAAAACTCATAATGGAAAAAAGCGATGGTTAATTAAATCCATTAAAAACCAATCACAATTGTTTAAGATAATTTTGGAAATTATGTTCACAATTGCCTAATTAAACAATTCGACAATTAATCACCCTAATTAAACAATCAAGAGATTAAACCAAAATCGACAATTAAATTAATAATGAAAACTCGATTAATAATCTAATTGACAATCAAAGGTTTGCAAACAAAAATCCCAATAATCAATTAAGAATAAATCAAATCCAAAATATCAATTTAATCCAAATCAAAAATAAGTCTACAATCTAAAACTAGATTGTTCTCAATTAACACAACCCAAAATCATTTAAAACTAAATAATCTTAAGTCTTGAATCAAAAAAGATAAAAGAAAGACACTCCCTTATGGTCTTCAAGTGTAAGCTCCTAGGCTCTAGCTTCCTCCATGCTCCTCCCAAGTTACCTCCCAAAAGAGCTTAGGCTGCCATGGCCACCTTTCTTTCTCCAAGAGGCAAACACGTCACAGCCATTGAAATTGGAGAGTGAAGTTGAAGGTGGGACCCGCGTTGAATTAAGATGATGAATGACAACCCACTGCTGTTCGTGAGCTCGCGACTCCAAGGGAGATTTCGGAATGCAGATGGCTCTCCTGCTGTGCGTCTCAGCCTCCAGCGTCCGTGAGTGCGTGGTTCAGCTCCGCGGCTTTGTCTCGGCCTCCGCGTATTCCCCTCTATTGTTGTGACAATTAGGGTAATTAAAAGGGAGGAGAATAGGGTTTTTTGGGTACCAAATTGAGCCCATTAAAATTTAAGAAGCCCAAATAAAATTCAACCGTTGGATATTCTTTTAGCTTTTCAGAAAATTTCTGCACCGTAGGATCTTTCAATCTACTTTTCTCTGCCTTGCAAGAATCAAATAAAACCGTGATTTATCATATAATTGAAAATATTTTTCAATCACAAGATAACAATTAAGATATTAACTTTTTAAGCCCAATAATATCATAATCAATTCAGATTTATATTATTTCCCAAAATTGGCTAATTATCCAAATATTATCTAATAAATCCAAATTAGCCTAAAATAATCTCTAAAATAAATGAATAAGGTGGGATAAAATATATTAAAATTGTGATTTATCAATCCACGCCTCACCTCAGCAAGCGACTTACTTGTGGAGGAAAGTCTAGTAGTTTTTTTGCCTAGGCTAGCATCTAAGAGAACTTGGATATCTCGTTTTCTTTCTCAAAAATTTTGGCACAGATCACGCCTTGGGGTCTATTTATAGACCTCATTCACTTTAGCGAGTAAGTTACTCAATAGGGCAAACCACGTTAAGTGAAACAGTGTGTTGCACCATCATTGCTTCGGTGAGCACCTCGCTCGCTTAGGCTAACTTGTTATTTTTTACCTCGATGTGTAGGTGCTTCTTCGAGGCGATGAGCATATAAGTGATGCTTTGTGCTTCACCTTAAACTTTGACTCTCCCCCCCCCCCCCAAAGACTATTTTACCTTTATTTAATGCTCCTAAAGTCTGTGGAGATCAAGTTTTGGTCCTATGAAATCCAGGATGTTACAACATCATGTGTACTTAATTAAAAAAGAGACAATTTCATTATTTATTACTCATTACAAGATAATTCAGCAAGCTACTTAGATTGAAGCACAAGGAGCAAACTTTTGAAAGGAGCCATTATTCTATATTCACTGCTATTGTCTCCCAATCCTTATATAACTTAACACTGCTTTAGCTCAAGAGTAATAAAAGAAACAATTTAAGAAAATACCTGGAAGAATGAATAGGACCATAATAGAGAACCCAGTAATCATAACACATAGGAATACAAACATGACCGTAGGGAAGGACTAAGAAATTGAAGCTTGAATACCCAGAAATCAAAGCAAGCTTTGTTTGATTTTGATGACCCAGAGGGGATAAAGCTCCAAATCAATGATCAAGCACAGAATGGAGTTTGCAAAAGGATTGAGGCTAGAACACGAGAAATGATGAAGACAAGGTATAGAGGTGAGCTAGAAGAAGATTGGATGCCCCTAGTTGCTCTTTGTACTATAGAATGAAAGGAATAAAAGTAAATAGTGCATGAATTGGAAAATAAAGGAGAAATTTGGAGATTGAAGTCCAAGTAGGGACTGGGATTCCTAAATGGATTGACGCTCAAATATGATTAAGATTGAAGGCAAAGAAGAGAGTGAGCTCGTAGAAGGTCAAATGTTTGTGTCGCACTAAAGTGTGAAAGGAAGTAAGGAATTTGCTTTAATTGCTACACTGATTGCTTCACTTATCTTGTCTAAACTAAATTATTTTCTAGACCATGTGTTGTAATAGCTGATCTAGAAGGTATCCTCTAGACTAAACAAAAGAGGACCAGTCTAAACTCATGTAAATATTTTTTAAATCATCCTCATAATGAACCATCTAGATAGAGTGGTTTAAAAGAAAAATTTTCTACTAGATAGGTATAATTTTAAAAAAGCATATATATATATATATATATATATATGTATATGCAAAATAAAAAAGTACTTATGTGTAGAGCTTTCTTGAGGAAGCACTACAAGTATAATATAAAAGAAATATACATACACAAACATATAGACAACCTTTATGATTACTTGACTAACTATTTGCTAGTTTTTTTGTCGATGACTAATTATTTGCTACACACTACTATATAATCATGTGTGTGTGTATTTAATGTTAAATAATTAATAGTTATAGCGAATAAGTTTCATGTACATTGAGGTAGAGTTCACAAAAAAGTATATATATAACAAATACTTAATGATTTAATAGAGAAACCATCTGTATTGAAAAATGCAATTCACAAAAGCAAAAACATAAGGATTGTAATTATTAACCATAAGTTATGACTGGCAAACATGATAGTTCTTATGAAACAACTATTATGTAATACTTTCAGACAATTTGTCTTTCAACTTTATATCAGCGAAAAGAAAAACATAATAGTTATAACAATTAATTGTAAAGTTTGAATGATAAAATGACATTTCTTAAGAAACAACAACCATGTAATACTTTCAAATGATCTATCTTCCCAACTTTAAATTATAAAATATGTTTTTGTAACCCTCATTTGATCTAACACCCAATTACAAGTTCCTAAATCATAAGCCTTCATAACTTTGTTTGAAGTACACTTTTACTCTATTTAAACTCACATTTTCCTTTTGTTTCTTATTACTTTTCTTCATCAGACTCCTCCTTCTCTCCTTCATTACGTTCAAATGCCATTGATCTCATTCCATTCTCCTTCCTCCTCCACCACCACCCCTCCACAAGTTCCTCCCCTTCTCCTCCACCACCTCCTCCTCTTCCATAAAGGTTTTGCTGCAAACGTTGGCCAGCATTGATCGCTTTACAAGGTGCATCGCTACATATGCCAACAGTTTGAATAGGAAGTTGAACCTCATCCTCCATTACAATGAGGTTGTATATGAATTCTAGTTAGATCCTTCATCTCCTTCCTTTAATATCGATGATGAGTTAAGCGAGGGGGAGGGGCAAGAAAAGGAGGAAGGAAGTAGTGGTAATAAGTGAAAACTATACTACTATTTTTTAAATATTAAAAAATTAGTTATTAGGGCAAAGTAGCCAAAAATATTTTTAAAAAATTACTTCATACTTTCCAATTATTAGTAAACAACTATTACTATTGTTGTCATTTTTTATTTATAAGAATTAAATTGATATCTAATAATTAACGTTCAATACTTTAGAATTGTTAAATTAAAATCATCTACAATAACAAATGGTTATTAATTAACAACTGTGGCAATTTATAGGACACACTCGGCTTGATAACCCATGAAACTCTTTCCATTCAACTTCTATTTAATTTTAACAAAAAGAAATTAAAAAATTCACTTCTTAATTCATGATTATTAGTAAAACAACCATTGCTATTGTCCTCATTTTTATTTATAAAAATTAAAATGACCTATAATACTAAAGTATATGATTGGCATGATAATCCATGAAACTCTTTCCATTCCACTTCTATTTAAACGTCCAAAACTGAACTTAACTTCTCTACTTCTATTTCAACTTCTCCTAGCCAACTTCTAACTTTTATTCTTCATCGATATCATGAACAAACACAAGACATATTCAGGTTCAACATCTTTTGATCTCCTTGAGAAGAAACCAAAAAATGATCTCCCTTCACCAACAAGCATTGAAGGGCTTGTCAACTCAAACTATGAGTACCATCATATAGTTCCAATTTATATGAGAGAGCAAGCACAAATGGACGCATGCCTGAGATAAAAAAGGCTAAATTGTCATAATAATTGTAATTACTCTTAATCATTAATTTTTGAGAAGATTTGATGTTAGTCTAATTGTTTTTAATTTTAGGTGCTTGAAATATTGGTTCATATTTGAAAATGGAAGTTTGGGGCTCAAATTGCAAAAATTACAGTTTAGCACCACAAACTTTTGACAACTACAATTTAGTTCCTTATCAAAACACAACATTTTGATAGATTGGAATTATGTTAGTTTGAGTGAATAGAGATAAGATTGGGGGAGCTCCCACCTAAGAGAGGCGCTAAAAACTAGGGTCTTCTACATTTGTCGTACACACCAATCACCCTATCACTGTCTTTGTAACGCCCCAATTTTTGATTAAGGCCTAATGATAATTATTGAGGATAGTTATCGGATTAAAGTGGAATTAATGTGTATTAGTGACAATATTATTTAATATGTCATAATTGATGGAAAATTGATAGAATGGGATTATTGGCCTTAAGTTGGTGATTAATGGGAAATTAATTACTAACTATAAGAAAATGAGAAGTGAGATTGAATGGTTAATGGATGGATTAGAGAAACTAATTGGTGATTTAGTGAGTGAGAGCCAATGAGGAGTGCACACATGGCAAGCTCACATGTGGGGAGGGAGATGAGAAAAGTCAAAGGCAATTGTAAAATATATTTTCTCTTTCTTCTTCCCTCTTGGACACTGAAAAGGCATGGGGGAGTGGTGTATCAACATTTTCTCTCTTTCTTCACTCCTCCTCACTCTCATCTCTCTCATTCTCTCTCTTCTCCTCTCTCTTGGCGCCATTGTTGCAGAAATAAGGGGGTAAAAGCTTGCAAAAAGGTAAGGGAAATGTCTCTAAATGCTCAAACTTCCTTCTCTAATATTGATCCTTGAATGAAGAGCTTCCTTTTGATGGTTGTAATATGTTCATTGGTGTTAGTTTGTGACCTCAAGAGATTGTGAAAGTTGGAGAATTGAAAAGTCACTTTGAGAAAGTTAAAGAGGTAAGTGAAACCTATCTACCCATCTAAGTTTTATGCCATTTGTGGTAGCTTTGAATTTCTGGGATTTATTGGCCATTTTCAAAAATGAGTGTCATTGGTCATTTGGCATGTTAAAGGTATAGAAATGGTATATTTGGAAGGTGAATGGATAGATAGGATTGATTGGGAAAGAAAGGAGTGAGATTGGAAAGTTTGGAAAGTTAGTGTTTAATGTGGCCATGGACCAAAGCATGCTAATGTAGTGGAAATTAGGTTGTTTAAATGGTTTTATTGGATTCCTTGAGTGTTTTAGTGTAAGGAATAGGCTTGATTGTTGATTTTGGAGCCATTGGGCACTTTGGTAGAAAATTGGAAATGCTGCCATTGAAAGTCTATTCTGGGCAGTCTGTTTGTATTGGCGTTTTGAATGACCAAATGATTTCAGAAAATTGTGAAACTTTCCAGTCTTAAATATCACATCTCAAGTTTCAAAATGGACATATAATTTGTGTCATTTCGTTTTGTTAACTAATAGTTATGCTTAGCCAAAGTTTGGGACAAAAACAGAACTCTGTTTTGGAGTAGTGTTGAGTTTTTGGTGATTCTGTATTTTTGTGATGATTTGAAGTAGTGAGCCATATTTTTCCTAGAAAAAGGACTTAAATACCTTTCTTTTGGCTTTGGAATCACCTCGTTTCAATATTTCTAGCATTAGTTATGAATTTTGGAAGTTCAGCCAAGAATCAGAGAATTTCTTGGCCGCGGCCCAAACCTTTCTGACCTGATTCTGGCCGCGGCCCATGAGTGGCTGGCCGTGACCAGTGACCTTCTGACCATATTTTGGCCGTGGCCCAAGGAAGGGCTGGCCGCAGCCAACCCCTGTGTTCCAGCACTTTGAATTTTTGAAAAGAGATCTTCAACCTATTGTTTTCCAACCTTTTAGGGATTTTATTAGAGGCATTTATAGCTTCTTAAGGGTCATTATTGATAACCAAATCTAAGTGTTGAAGAGTCAATTGAGTATTGGAATAGAGAATATGTTTCGTCCTTAATTATGACTTTAGGATTTGATATCTGCCCGGAGCATAGAAGGCTTGTGCCTGCTCAAGGAAGGAAAGACAAAGGTAGTGACACTTTATCCTATATCATGTGTATTGCATCGCTTGTTTGCATTAGTCATTGAATATAGTTAAAGTGAAGGGGACGTGGCGAATGCCCGGAGTCGAATACAGTTAAAGTGAAGGGGACGTGGCGAAAGCCCGGTCTCGAATATTGATTGCTGCATTGTGATATATCTTACTTGCTTTGTATATATGCATCATATAAATAAACTGTTGCTCCTATGATTCTCTAGAATCTCATTCTTTCCAAATAACATTTTTAGACAGGGTAAGTGGATCGAAAAGCAAGCAAGTGGATAAGGGTGATTAGGGCTGCTAGCGGTAGTCTTAGTTAGATATTTTGGTTTTATATCGAATTAGTTATCATTTTGGATCAATGTAATTATATTGTATAGATCATAGTATTATAGTTTTGTGTAATCCCCGGTATGGATACTAAGATGGGCGATGATGCCCTGAACAATATTTTGGATTAAATGTTATTATCCTGGGTGAATGTCGGGAATTGTGCTGATACTCTGATATTGTATATGTAACAGACCAAACAGGCCATTTGTTTTAATGAATGAAATGAATGGAGATCCATTTGTACAGTTTCCGCAAAAATTTTTTAATTGCTCTGGATTTCTCATTCGATTATTAAATGTGATTAAACACTAATCCCGGCCTGATTATTGAAGGGGGTTACAGTCTTCAACTTCACTTCAGTTTTGCCATCACCTCACCACACCATCACCTTCTTCCTTCGTTGTTTTGAGCTTCAGTGAGAGATGAGAAAGCACTGCAAACTTATCAGCAATTCAAGGCCCTAGAGACTCAACTTCCATCCTTCTTCCATCTCGTCGTCCCCTATCCACCGTCTCCTTCACCTGTGCACGATTTTCAAACCAAAACCAACGGCAAAAAGCTCTTTAAACCACACCTCATCCATCAACTATAAACTCCACCTACCATTACCTTTTCCTCTTTCATCCTAGATTTACCTCCTCTATCACTGCCAATGTTCCTTCTCTTGACCACTCTCGACGGAGTTGCAACCTCACCTTCACCATGTGTCCAACTCCTTCTCACCCAGCCATGGCTTCCTTTATTTTTGGCTTCACTTTCACTAACCGATCTTCCATAAAGTGTTTGGCAGAGCCATGTTAATGAATTACAATAGCTAAATCTCTTGCTTCCTAGCACAATGGATTGATTAAAGCTTCATAGCGTAGTGCTTTACCATCTAATTTCTATCTTAATCTTGTGTAATAGTTAAATTCTGGGTTTAGAGTTTAATTAGTATATTGGACTAAAGTTTTGCATTGGGGTTCCATGCATTTTTTTGATGTTAGATGCGTATTTGGATTTTAATGCTATGTATTCAACACTTTAGCTTCATTAGTAGAAATTTCATGTAATTGACTTGGTATAGCTTTTTCTTAAAGTTGTTATGAATATATAATTGTAATTGTAATGTAAGAGTTCTGGTTACTTGTGTCGTTACAATTCATTGATTCAAATTGCTAGTGTTTAAATTGGGTTTTGGTTATATGGATTAGTTTTTACCCGGTGTGGAGGAATTAATTCATCTAACTCAAGCTAGCTCAAAGGAGCTTTTAGGCATTTTTGTCAAACTAGCACATTTCCATCATCTTTTGAAGCAAGAATAGATAAAATTCATTATTCTAGGAGGTTTTCATCATATTTTCTAAACTAATTTCTCTTTCATTCATTTTTATCCAAAAAATATTTGTTTTAAAGCATTTTAGTTTAATTGCAACCTAGTTGATAGATAAAAATCTCAAATTCTTTTACTTATTGCAAGCCAATCATCACATTTAGTTAACAGGTAATTAATAAATGGCTCCTCAAAAGATGACATGTGATTGCACTCTTTATTGTAATCCTTGGTTATTTTCTTGAAGAGGGTACCAAGACATAAGCCACTATTGCATATTTGTGCATATATAATGTGCTTAATTAATAATGGTTATAATGAATAAATGTCTAGTATGTCAAGGTAGAGGTCTCACATGGATATATAACACTAAAGCCTAATTATTAAATATGTGCATTGTCATGTATTGAGAGATGGAATCCGTGAAACATAAAAATAACAATTGTAGTTAATAACCATCATTTATTTAGTGAGAAACATGACAATTTTGATGAAACAACCAACATGTAATACTTACAAGCGATTCATCTTCCATCCTCTTATATTAGCGAAGATAAAACATAACAATTTTAAGAACCAATTTTCCTCTAACGCTTTCACAACCCTTTGTAACATTGTTGAACCTTCATAAGTTATAACTCATAACCCATCGTAATATGTTAGATGTAACGCCCCAATTTTTGATTAAGGCCTAATGATAATTATTGAGGATAATTATCGGATTAAAGTGGAATTAATGTATATTGGTGACAATATTAATTTATATGTCATAATTGATGGAAAATTTAAAGAATGGAATTATTGGTTTAAGTTGGTGATAATGGGAAATTAATTACTACTAAAAGAAAAATGAGAAGTGGGATTAAATGGCTAATAGAGGGATTAAAGTAGCTAATTGGTGGTTTACCTTTATGGGAGCCAATGAAGAATTGACATGTGTCAAGATGAGAGTATGAGAGAGGTAGAGAAAAGTCAAAACCCCCCAATTGTTTAATGTTCTTTTTCTCTCTCCCTCCCTCCTTTTCGTTGGATGAAGCATGGGCTTGGAGAAGGAATCATCATTTCTTCTTCCTCACACACTCATCTTATCTCTCTCTTCACTCCATTTCTGCGCCATTTTTTAAGAAGCTAGGAGAAGGAAAAGCTTTCAAAAGGTAAGGGGAAATGCCCTCCATTGCTCAAACTTCCTTCTCTAATATTGATCCTTGAATGAAGAGCTTCCTTTTGATGGTTGTAATGTGTTCATTGGTGTTAGTTTGTGACCTCAAGAGATTGTGAAAGTTGGAGAATTGAAAATTCACTTTGAGAAAGTTAAAGAAGTAAGTGAAACCTATCTACCCATCTAAGTTTTATGCCATTTGTGGTAGCTTTGAATTTCTGGGATTTATTGGCCATTTTCGAAAATGAGTGTCATTGGTCATTTGGCATGTTAAAGGTATAGAAATGGTATATTTGGAAGGTGAATGGATAGATAGGATTGATTGGGAAAGAAAGGAGTGAGATTGGAAAGTTTGGAAAGTTAGTGTTTAATGTGGCCATGGACCAAAGCATGCTAATGTAGTGGAAATTAGGTTGTTTAAATGGTTGTATTGGATTCCTTGAGTGTTTTAGTGTAAGGAATAGGCTTGATTGTTGATTTTGGAGCCATTGGGCACTTTGGTAGAAAATTGGAAATGCTGCCATTGAAAGTCTATTCTGGGCAGTCTGTTTGTATTGGCGTTTTGAATGACCAAATGATTTCAGAAAATTGTGAAACTTTCCAGTCTTAAATTTCACATCCCAAGATTCAAAATGGACATATATTTTGTGTCATTTCGTTTAGTATTCTGTGAGTTATGGTTGTCCAAAGTTTGGGATTGAAACAGAACTCTGTTTTGGGGTAGTGATGCGTTTTGTGTAATTCTGGGAATTGTATGGTGATTTTCAGTATTGGTTCATATTTTTCCTATGAAGAAGACTAAAATAGCTTTCAATGGGCTTTGGGATCACTTCATTTCGATTTTTCTAGAATTACTTATGAATTTCCGAAGTTGTCTTGGCTGCAGCACAAAAGTTTCTGTGCGTGTTTTGGCCGCAGCCAGAGGTTTCTTGGCTGTAGCCAACCCCCTGTTTTCAGAACCTTGGGATTTTGAAAAGTGGTTTCCAACCCGGTGTTTCCCAATCCTTTAGGGCCTTTATTAGAGCCAATTGTAGCTTCGTAAGGGTCATTATTGATAACCAAATCTAAGTGTTAAAGAGTCAATTAAGTATTGGAATAGAGAATAATGCTTCGTCCTTAATTATGACTTTAGGATTTGATATCTGCCCGGAGCATAGAAGGCCTGTGCCTGCTCAAGGAAGGAAAGACAAAGGTAGTAACACTTTATCCTATATCATGTGTATTACATTGCTTGTTTGCATTAGTCATTGAATACAGTGAAAGTGAAGAGGACGTGGCGAAAGCCCGGACTCGATTACAATGAAAGTGAAGGGGAGCGAAAGCCCGGACTCGATTACAGTGAAAGTGAAGGGGACGTAGCGTAAGTGTAATATCCCAATTTTTAATTATGAGGTAATCGTGATTATTACGGATAATTATGAATTTAATTGGGATTATTATGTATTTTACGACAATATTAATTAATGTCATAATTAGTGGAAATTGGAAATATTAGTGCATATGTGTGGTATTTAAGATCAAGGGTTGTGATTCCTTGACCGTGGGTCGGAATCCTATGTGTTGTGATGTGGTGAGCTCATTGTGGGAATGCATGAGATGTTGACAAGTGGCAATGTGGGAGTGGTTGGATATAATCACATGAGGACAAATATCACTTTTTGCCTTCCTCCTCTCCATCTCATTTCTCTCTCTCGTGCTCCCTCTCTCATTTCTCTCATCTCTCTCTCTCTCAAATCTGGGCGCCATTTTTGGTGGACAAGGAAGAGAGGAAAGCTTGAAAAAGTTTGGTCATTTGGTTGTGATTTGTGCCACACGAAAATTGATTGTTGGAGAATCAAGAACTCCCTTTGAGAAAGTTGATAAGGTGAGTGAGACCTATCTTTCTATCTAAGTTTCATACCATTTGAAATACTTTGAATTTTCTGGAATTTTGGGCTCATTTTCGAAAATGAGGGCCATTAGGAGTTTGGTATGTGTTTGGTATGAAATTTGTATGTTTGGAATGCATCTTGGATAGATAGAATTTATTTGGGTTTGAAATTGCTAAGTTTAGAGATTTTGGGAGTTTAGTGTTTAATGTTACCCAAAACCAAAGCATGATAATGGAATAGGATTTTGGTGATTTTGGCATTCCCATTGAATTCCTTGAGTGATTTTGTGTGGGAATGAGCTTGGTTATTGATTTTGGGTTCATTTGGATCACTTTGGAAAATTTGGAAAGTTGTCTTGTTTGAGCTCTGTTTTGCACAGTCTGTTTACACGAGCGTTTTGGGTGACCAAATGGTATTGGAAAATTGTGAAACTTTCCAGTCTTAAATTTCACATCCCAAGCTTCAAAATGGACATATATTTTGTGTCATTTCGTTGGGTATTTTGTGAGTTATGGTTGTCCAATGTTTGGGATTGAAACAGAACTCTGTTTTGGAGTAGTGGTTAGTTTTTGGTGATTCTGTATTTGTGTAGTAATTTCCAGTGAAGGGCTATATTTTTCCTTGAAAGAGGACTCATATACCTTTCATTTGGCTTTGGAATCACCTCGTTTTGATTTTTCTAGAATTAGTTATGGTTTTTCGAAGTTCAGCCCAGAGTCAGGAATTTCTGGGCCGCGGCCTAAGAGTGGCGGACCGCGGCCCAAGCCTTTCTGACCTGTTTTGGGCCGCGGCCCAAGAGTGGTGGGCCGCAGCCCAAGACCTTCTAACCATGTTTGGGCCGCAGCCCAAGGAATGGTGGGCCGCAGCCCAACCCTGTGTTTTGGCACTTTGTGTTATCGAAAGGGGATCTTTAACCTATTGTTTCCCAACCTTTTGGGGCTTCTATTAGAGGCATTTGGGGCCTCTAAAGAGTCAATTATGATAACCAAAACTAAGTGTTTCAAGTTAATTAAGTCTTGGAATAGAATATAACCCTTCGTCCCTAATTATGAATATAGGATACGACATTTGCCTTCCTCGGGAGAGACCGGCGCTAGGACACGCCCGGAAGGATCAAGGTAGTGACTTTTCTCTCATATCTTGTATGATGTCTTGGCATGCATATCTTATCGTTAAAGTTGTGAAATGTGTGCCATGGTCCATTACGGCGTGAGCAGGTCCGCGTGAGCCGTGTAGGGATTGACAGTGGTCATCTCTAGGTCGGCCGCTGAACTGCCGTCGTAATCGACATGGATCTTTGTGAATCCGACCCGTGGGGGCGGCGTTTGTGAAACCAGCCGTGGGCTGTGTGTGTGTATCTTGCCTATGTGGCTTGCGATTATGATATGCTTTATATGGATCCCAGCTGTGGTGAATTATACTGTGTTGATTGTTGTGATGCAATACAGCGTGAGCAATTCAGCGTGAGCAATCGTAAGGGATGACATGTGTCATACTAACCATTGCCGCTGTAACTGCCGTTGTAGTTGCTTGTTGTGAATAATGATTTGCTTACATGCATTATGGTTGTACATTATATGATTGACTTGTTACTACGGGGATTCCTTAGAATCTCACTCTCCCAAAAACCATGTTTTAGACAGGGCAGAAGGATCAAAGGGAAAGCGGGCGATGAAGAGTAGTTAGAACTCCAGTTTAGGAGTATATTTTGGATTAGTGGTTATCATTGTATATCTTTGGGATATTTTTGGGAAACAATTGTGTATATTGGGATTGATAGTATAGTTTGTGTAATCCCCAAGTTAAGGGTATTGAATTCTGGGCTTTGAGCCTTTGTAAATCCCTTATTTAATGTATAGAACCCGAGTGTGTCGGGAATTTTATTTGCACTCTGATATTTGTAAATGGAATCCACCTGTTCAGGCCAGTATTATTTTGTATTGAGAACTTGAGACCATTGTGAATAAGTTTTGAGAAATGTTTTTGCAAATCCGATTTTTGGGGCAAAAGAGTATCTTATTAAGTCCCAAATTTCATTATGGTCTTTAATTACAACTTAATTATGAGTTTAAGAACTTAATCTCGGCCTAAGGTGGGAAGGGGGTTACAGTAAGCCCGACCTCGTATATAGTGAAGGGAACGTGGCGAAAGCCCGGTCTCGAATATTGATTGCTGCATTGTGATATATGTGACGTGCTTTGTATATATGCATCATATAAATAAATTGTTGCTACTGGGATTCTCTAGAATCTCATTCTTTCCAAATAACATTTTTTAGACAGGGCAAGTGGATCGAAAAGCAAGCAAGTGGATAAGGGCGATTAGGGCTGCCAGCGGTAGTCTTAGTTAGATATTTTGGTTGTATATCGAATTGGTTATCATTTTGGATCAATGTAAATATATTGTATAGATCATAGTACTATAGTTTTGTGTAATCCCCGGTATGGATTCTGAGATGGGCGATGATGCCCTGAACAATATTTTGGATTAAATGTTATTATCCCGGGTGAACGTCGGGAATTGTGCTGATACTCTGATATTGTATATGTAACAAACCAAACAGGCCATTTATTTTAATGAATGAAATGAATGGAGATCCAGTTGTACAGTTTCTGCAAAAAGTTTTTAATTGTTCTGGATTTCTCATTCGATTATTAAATGTGATTAAACACTAATCCCGGCCTGATTATCAAAGGGGGTTACATTAGACCTTCATAAGTCATAACTCATAACCCTTCTTAATCTGTTAAACTATCAAAAGTTATAACTCATAATCATTCATAATATGTTAGACCTCTATTTAAACTCACATATTCCTTGTGATTCTTACTACTTTTCTTTATCGGCATCCTCCTTCTCTCCTTCATCATGTTAAGTTCCTAAGGAGCTCCTCCGCCCCGCCACTACATCCTCCTCGTTAGCACCACCACCACCACCTCCTTCTCCTCCTCCTAAAAGGGAGGCCATGATGTAGATGTTGGTAGGCCTTGACTGCCACACAAGGCATCTCATGGCATACACTAACAAGCTAAACAGGAAGTTGTACCACATACTTCATCATAATAATGTTGAATATGCTTGGAATTAGACCCTTCATCTCCTTCCTTCGATGATGAGAATGAGGATGAGGACAACAATAGTAGTAATGACTAAACATCATCATTGGTTTTTTTAAAGTATTAAAAAAGAAGTTAACAAAAAAGAAATAACTTAATAATTCACAGTTATTAATTAAGAACCGTAAAATATTCTTGCCAACATACTAAATGATTCTAACTTAACAAACGTCAAGTTAATAATAAAGTTAACAAAAAACAATAACTTAATAACTTATGATTATTAATTAATACCATAAAGTATTCTTGCAAATATACTAATGGTTCTAATTTAAAAAACGTTAGGTTAATAATAAAGTCAACAAAAAAACACAACTTAATAATTTGTGGTTGTTAATTAAAAAATGTAAAATATTCTTGAAAACATACTCAATGGTTCTAACTTAACAAATGTTAATTAAAGCTTTCAAAACCTTTCCTCTTTCCCGTGCTGACTATGTGTGCCTCTTTGTTTTCTAATGATCGTCAAGAAAACACAGGTACCCTTTCATTACATCATGTTTAGTTTTCAATGTGTGCAATAATGGTTTTTTCATATCCCTTCCAAATGTCTATTACAGTATTTAAACTCCACATTTTTATGTTTTTCTTAAGTTTTCTTTATCAGTCTCCCTTTGTTCTCTAGCTCAATCACCCAGATGAAACACCGTGCAAAAATCATGTCAGAAAACTCTCGGCATCATCCTCCACCGCCTCCTTCTCTTCCTCCTCAACCTCTACCTCCTGTTTCTCCTCCCCAACATCCGCCTCTGCCTCCTCCACCTTCATTACCTTATTCTCTACCACCACATCCTATGCTTCCTCAACTGGAGGCAATGTTGCGGAACGCACAACAAACTAATCATGCCATGAGGAGGCTTTCTGGATACCTCTCTAGTATGAATAGGAAGGTCAATCTTATACTTGATAAGTACATGATTGACCATGATCCTAATAATGATTTTGGCCAATCTTCTGGTGATGAGTAGCCTGATGATCTCATCAGTTCATTAGGCCACTCGCCATTGTTCTAGTTTTTTGTTTTATCATTTTTTTCTTCTTAAATATTTTGTACAAAACACAATATATCCAACAAATTTTACAAAAAAAAACCGTTATGAAATAAAATAAATAATAGTTTTGTTGAAATAACCTTCACCATTTATAAAATACAATGATCTATAAATCTCAAGGACACAACGGCTCGATAATCCATGAAACCCTCTCTATATAAACGTTAGAAAACTGAAGTCTATATCTCCACTTCCATTTCAACTTCTCATAGTCAACTGCAAACTTTTGTTCTTTACCAAAATTATGGACAAACGCAAGAGAACTTCTGCTTCATCATCTAGGGACAAACCAAAAGATGAACTCCCTTTACCAACAAGCATTGAAGGGCTTGTCTATAAGACCTACGAGCTCCATCATGTGGTTCAAGTTTACCCACAAGAGTAAGGATGCATGGACCAATGCTTGAAGGAACTTACCACTCTTGTTTGCTCTTTGAATGAGAAGGTGAACAAATTACTAAAGGAAGAATTTGATGATGCATTAGATTTTAAAAACATCTCCATAACCTATTATTTTTAATTTTTTTATATACTTTGTCTTTTTTTTTATTTTGTTTGTAAAATCGTGGTTGCATAATCAACCACCAATTTTTTTTAAAAAAAGTGAAATATATAACAGTTTTTAACAAAGAATCGTGATAAATGTAAACAAAAAATAACAATTCTTACAAACAAACTATGATGTAAAGTCTTAGGCATGATAACCAAAAAACCTACCATTGCTCTTCTATTTAATTGTCAGAAACATAATACACTTGACACTTAGTCTATTTGAACGACGCTCACCAATACCGTAACACTATAACTCCTATTGTCTTTTCTGGTCGTCGTGAGTCATTTTCAGTGGAATCCCACATAAAAAGCCTTCGTCTAGCTTCTCAGCGACACCTACAGTAGTGAATACACTTGACCCTTGTCTTAACAACTGTCATACAAGCTGTTTTTGTTCGTGAGTCTTAGCTAGGTATAGTTATGATTTCCCTTATCCATTTTGAATTATCCTTCTTGTATTCACTTTTAGCGATTCCTCTCTTGTTTCTTACAGTGTTCAACCTGGCCTATTGGGCTGCCTTTCTGAAGTCATGATATGATAAAGCATCCATGGTGACATTAAATTGCTTTTGTGAAGTTATGCTTTTTGGGAAACCTAGAAATGCTCTGATTGAAGGTTCCTTAAATTGCTTCTGTGAAGTTATGCTTTTTTAGAAAACCTAGTATTGCTCTGATTGAAGGTTCCTTTACTATTATAGCAAGTTATCAACCTATTGCTTTGATTCATGGTTTCTACTCCATTGTATTTTTTGAAGTGATTTTATGACATATGGATCCCTAAGCAAACACCTTTCCTTTTTTTTGGAAGTATCCATATCTCTAAAATTTACTTCAAAAAAATCAATAGGGATATGATGAATAAACTAGTTTAATTGTACTGAGAGTTATACATGAACAAGTGAATACCTACAGCATTTGTGAACTCACGATACAATAAAGCATTTAAGGTGACATATTAAATTGCTTTTATGAAGTTATACTTTTTTGGAAAAACCATTATTACTCTGATCGAAGGTTCCTCTCCTATTTTTGTATTGAGTAGGTGGCACCAAGGTAAAAGCTTTGAAATTCAACATTATGATCAGTTCTAGACTCTTCAATGTGAGAGTTTTTGATCTACTTGGTTTTGACTCAATCTAATAGAGTAGTACTTCCAACACTAAGTAGCCATGCAATTCGAGACAGACTAAGTATTTCTAGATTTTTTGGCATGAATCAATCATACTCCTAACCTATATATCTTATAATGTATGTGTCAATCACCTATACCTTGTGCCTCTTCAACAATTAAGATAGGAAAGCAACAGCTAGGTGAAAAAAAAACTATATCCATATAGGAAAGGCCACAAGGGGGTAACTAAACCCTTAAGCAGCTTAAGGGTTTGTGCACCCCTTGCTTTGCTCAAAGTTTTGAAAACCCCAAGTGTCCTTCCCTATATGCATATTCATTCATTTTTCCCCTCAGCCTTAGCTTCTAGGGTTAATTCCTGTATAGAAACACAATTTATAGTCCAACAATTACATTATCATAGATATAGTCAATAGTTGCTATTGATTCTCCCACAAAACTTGAAATGTTTTGGTCTAGCCCGAATTGCATAGCCACTCAGTATGGGAAGTACTATTCTATTATATACAAATGAGTTCAACTAGCTTAGAACTCTTACTTGAAGAGTTTCACATCCATACATCATGGTTATTACATAATAACAATCAATTATTATAAAAGTTTATGGTTCGTATTTAGAAACCTTTATTAATGTACTAAATGCATGGTGGTTGTCAATGTGACACCGTAATTTATTTTTATTAAAAGTAATGGTTATTACATAAGAATCGTTATATATGTTACTGAATAAATAACGGTTGTTAATATAAGACCGTTATGTATCTTGCAAGCATTACCATATATTATGACAGTTGTTCACATGTACCCATTAATTATTATCACAACAATGCGCATATCATGGCCTTATTGAGACACAATCCATAACAGGTATTGTATTATAACCGTTATAATATGTCCAGAATAAATAACGGTTCGGAATTGTAATTTATCAGCGCAAAGTATATATAACGCTCGCATATATGATTGTAGGAACAATGGTTTGTGGTAGATAATAACAGTCATGTATCGTGATTTCTATAGTAGTAAGCCCAACATGCTCTTTTAAGTAGTTATCTGCATTTCATAAGGCTTACATGTATTTGTTTAATACTAAATGGAGTGTTGTGTGTTTCATAGAAATTAAGTTGTGAGAATAAGAAGAGGGTGAAGAAGAATAGATATCTCTACGGGGGAGGGTGAAAAGGGTATGTGGGCATTGATGAAGTGTTGACTTCTCAGAATGAGGCAAAAGAGGGTAAACATGCCTGTCATGTACTTTGGAAAGTGGCGAGGCAAAATAAAGATGGCATTATTGACAATCTTGACATGAAAGAGGTTGTCAAGAAAAAATGATAAGTAATAATATTAGTCCCCTTATTAATGGAATGAATGTCTTCAATTAACTATCAATATTAACATTATTTGTTAACGCAAAAGAAACCATGTCCCAGGAAGTTACTACATTGGGCATGTTCTTATGGATAAAGACATATTGGCCAAGTCATTAAGGCCAAATCATCCTGGTCTTCTTAGGGGTGCCAAATTTGGATTGACCAAGAAAGCATATTATGGTCATCAAGAACCTCCTAATCAAAACACCAAAATTGAAGAGCTCAAGAAACTGACCACTTTTGCAAACATAAATAGAGCTTCTAACACAAGAGCTTTTCAAGGAGGGTGTGGTAAGGCAGCTATAGGGGAAATGGTAGCCTAAGTACTAAAGACAACTGCACATTCCACCCTTATGATCTATCACAGGGATATATTATATTTGAGGAAAAGAATTAAATTTAATTCTCAAGGGATAAAAAGATATGATTTTTGAATTAAATCCCTTTTTGAATTATATTTAATCCTATCCTCTTAGGTGGTGCCATATGGTTGGTTGTAGAAAAAGAAACCATATAAAATGACCCTTATGACCTATGCCACATTTTTGCTCTTCATGAGTCATGGAAGACATGCATTTGGGATAAAGTGGTGGTCATATGGCCCATTTAAGGAGCATAAGTCATAAGTTAAAATATATGGGCCCTAACCATTATGTAATTTGGCTCAAAAGCAATTTTAAGGCCTTGTTTTTCGTGGATCCTCTAGCCTATGCGAATTTCACCTTTTTCTATAGTTCTTCATCCTTTTTCTGGGCTTGATTGTCTTTTTAACTTTAATTCTTTGATTCCCCTGCAATAAACATAGTCAAAAATACCTTTGTGCAAATTAGTTTAATCTAGGGAAATAAAAATATAACAATTTTACCCATTTTTAGCAATTATTTTGTGCAACAGCTTCTAATCCAAAATAATCATAATACTTACATTTAAGAACAATGACAATGATAAAATCCCCTAAATAGATATAAAATTATATAATAAAACAGGGACTTATTATTCCTTCATGAGCTATCTCAAGAGCCTCCTACATGTCTTTGGCAAAAGGAAGAGTACAAATTCTGAAGTACTCTTTCTGAATTAAGGCACTCTGAATCCTCAAAATACCCTTGCTGTTGAGAGTCACCAGTCTCTTGACATTAATATTGAACTCTTTTGGTGTCTTCTCAATCATTCGTTCTCATTCTCTCTTCATATGAACATAATTCTCATCTTGTATCACTTGCTAGAGTCCATACTCATTGGCCATCATGAACACTTTGAACTTGGCTTTCCAAAATGAAAAGTATTCTCCACAAAAACGTAGTGGTCTAGTGATTAAAGCTCCATCAGGAAGTATATTCTTACTAAGTGTAACCCCCTCCGTAATTATATCCGAAATACAACATTAGAGTGAAATAGAGACCAATAATTATCAAAATTCATTTACATTCCCAATCCTTAAGATAGGGTTTTCACAAATACATTTCGAAATCAAAAACTTTAACCTGGTCTCACATTCACGTTTCGAATACAATTACTTCGTGAAGATAATTAACATTCATAATATATCAGAGTGCACAATAACAATCCCGGCAAGTCCGGGTTCATATCTTCACTAAAGGTTCATGGGCACATACGCCCTTTACAATACCTCAATGGGGGATTACACAAATTTCATTCCCAATACATAGCCAAATACACCATCATAACATATACAACCATATATTCATTCTAACATATACAACTCTAAGTACATTCAAATCAACTACCATTATCCCAAATGGCAACGATAACCACTACCAAGTCCAAATGCCCATAAGGGATTCTCGCCGCCCCTAGTCGCTTGCTCCTTCCTCGAGCCACTTGTCCTGTACTTATTCTTCCCATAACTCTTCTTTACACTTCAACCCTTGAAAACTCAACATTAATTGAATAAGGAAATCACTTCCCTTAATTCCATAGAATATCATCCACTCTAATACCGATCCAAATATTTATGCCAGCCTAAGATACACCAGTCCCTTAGGTCTTAGGGCCTTTGGACATACCATTCCACTATAAGATCACCGGTACATATCATTATATAGCCTAGGGTCTCCAACCCAACATCTAGGTTTATCATGACACCTAGAACCTCATTATCACATACCTTGGAAATCATTTTCCTCGGTTTTCAAATCCAATCCATCATTTCCTACAAATGATCTGGTGGATTATCTTTAATTACCTCCACCTCTGGGTCTATACATTAAATTCTAGGGCGAACCATCATATCTTTCGATTCCAGAATGATTCGCCACTTCAGAATAACCAATAGTGTATACACATAATCCACAAATCACATATATACCCACAATAACCAAACCTACATGTGCATACACAACCACTATCACAAATCATCTTCTACCCCCCAGGTAGAGATCTAAGGGAGCTATCCTAGCAAATTCCCAAGTTTGCCAGGAACTACAGCTCTGATACCAAAAATGTAACCCCCTCCGTAATTATATCCGAAATACAATATTAGAGTGAAATAGAGACCAATAATAATCAAATTTCATTTACATTCCCCCTCCTTAAGATAGGGTTTTTACAAATACATTTCGAAATCAAATACTTTAACCTGGTCTCACATTCACATTTCGAATACAATTACATTGCGAAGACATTTAACATTCATAATATATCAGAGTGCACAATAACAATTCCGGCAATTCCGGGTTCATATCTTCACTAAAGGTTTATAGGGCACATACGCCCTTTACAATTCCTCAATGGGGATTACACAAATTTCATTCCAAATAAATATCCCAACATATCATCCGGACATATACAACCATATATCCATTATAATATATACAACTCTAAGTACATTCAAATCAACTACAATTATCCCAAATGGCAATGATAACCACTACCAAGTCCAAATGCCCGTAAGGGATTCTCGCCGCCCCTAGTCGCTTGCTCCTTCCTCGAGCCACTTGTCCTGTACTTATTCTTTCCACGTATGCTCCAGCGTCGGCTACTCACGATCCAAGCGGGTATCAAATCATGCTCAGGGTAAGTATCAAACCCTTAACAACTTTCCCAAAGGCACTTCATGATTCTCCCAAGTCCATAATTTCGTGATTCCTCAAATCACCACCAATGGAGAAACTCAAATCCAGCTTTTCTTTTCTCTCTCTTGGCCAACAATGGAGGAAATGAAGAGAGAAGAGAGAGATGAGAGAAATGATGAAGATGAAGGATGAAGTGCAGAAAATTCTGCCCCCACCCCCTTCACATGCGCATGAGAGAGAGAGAGAGAAAAAAGGGAAAAATGAATAAAATAAATGGTGCTTTGACTTTTCCAACACCCTCTCTCATCCTAACCACTTGCCACATGTCTCCACCTCATTGGCTCTCATAAAGCAAGTAACCAATTTAGTTACTCTAACCACTTCATTAGCGATTTAATTTCACATCTCATGTCCTCTTAATTAGTAATTAATCTCTTCCATTAATCACTAATTTAGAGCCATTCTTTCAATTTTCCCAACAGTTATGGCATATTAATTAATATAGCCACCAAACCCATAATTATTCCACTTTAATTCGATAATTATCCTCAATAATTACCATTAGCCTTTAATCAAAAATTTGGGGTGTTACAATATTGGTTTTAAATTCTTCTAGCAGCAACTTACTTGAGCCCATATAAATTATATCATCAACATACAAGCAAACTATAATGAAATCTGATGTACCTTGTCTTTTTACATAGAGTGTTGGCTCATTCTTGCTTTTGAAAAATTTATTCTGCTGGAAATAAGCATCAATCTTGCTGTACCATGCCCGAGGAGCTTGTTTTAAGCCATAAAGTGCTTTCCTTAGCTTGTAAACTTTGTCCTCTTCTCCATGAATCACAAATCCTTCTGGTTGCTCTACATACACGTCCTCTTCTAGCTCTCCATTAAGAAATGTTGATTTGACATCAAATTGGTACACTTTCCATTTGAGTTGAGCTGCCACTGCAAGAAGTAATCTCACAGTCTCGAAGCGTGCCACTGGGGAAAAGGTCTCTTCATAGTCGATTCCTTGTTGTTGAGAATATCCTTTTGCCACCAATTGTGCTTTATGCTTTTGAATACTCCCATCTACATTGAGTTTCATTTTAAAAATTCATTTTAAACCAATAACATTTTTACCTCTTGGTAAATCTGTCAACTCCCAAGTTGCATTCTTTTCTATGGCTGTGAGCTCGTCTTTCATTGCTTTCCTCCATAGTTCTTTTTCAGCTGCCTCATTATAAGTCATAAGGTCTGGAGCTATCAAGGCAAACTCATCATTTGCATAAATCTCCCTTAAGGATCTGAATTTTCTTGGTGGTGTCTCCTCTGAGGGCTCATTTGATGAACTTGTGCTACTTCTTGATGGTGTAGTTGCTGGACTATTCTTATTGGAAGTGACTGGAGTAGGCATATTAACTGAGGTTGATGGTGTTTCCTCAGCTAATGGTATTTGAAGATGATCTATGCTGTTGTCTGAGTTGCTACCACTCCAATCCCAGCCTGCATCTTCACTAAATATTACATTTCTACTAACTATTATCTTTCCATCAGTAGGATCATGCATTTTATAAGCTTTAGACTCAGTACAATAGCCAATAAATATACATTTTCGTGACTTCCCATCAAGCTTTTGACAGTTTTGAGAATTTAATAAAACATAAGCAATACAACCAAATATTCTCAAATGTCTGACAGTAGGCTTCCTCCCTGTCCACGCTTCATAAGGAGTGCGATCTTGTACTACTTTTGTTGGGGAGAGATTTAGCAAGTACACAGCTATTGCTACAGCTTCTGCCCAATAGGAATTTGGCAATCCCTTTCCTTTTAGCAAGCTTCTTGCCATTTCTACAATTGTTCTATTTTTGCGTTCAGCTACACCATTCTGTTCTGGTGTGTAAGGTGCTGTAAGCTCATGTTGTATACCATTTTCTTCACAGAAACGGTTGAAATTTAATGACATAAACTCACCCCCTCTATCAGTATGAAGTACCTTGATACTTGCATCACCTTGCTTCTCAACCATTGCTTTAAATTTCCTAAAATTCTCAAATGTGTCTGATTTGGATTTTAGGAAATATATCCAACTCATCCTACTAAAATCATCAACAAAGAGGAGAAAATAATAGCTACCCCCTAAGGATTTAGTTTGCATAGGGCCACACAAATCTGAATGAATAAGCTCTAGGCATTTTGTTGCTCTCCATGCCTTTCCAATAGGAAATGACATCCTTGTTTGCTTACCATAGATACAGCCTTCACAAATATTAAGTGCAGAAATTTTTGGTAAGCCAAAAACCATACCTTTTTTCTCCAAGAGCTGCAACCCATTGATGTTTAGGTGTCCATAGCGTAAATGCCATACCTTAGACTCATCTTTCACACCAGCAACCAAAGCAAACTCTTGTGTGGTTCTTACATCAAATGGGAACATTCTATTCTTTGTCATTGGTATCCTTGCAACTACTTGGTTAGATGCCTTATGTGTCATGACACATTCTCTATTATCAAATAGAACAGAATATCCACTCTCCATAATCTGACCTACACTCAACAAGTTATGTGCTAAGTTATTAACAACTTCAACATTATCCAAGATTTTTGTTTTACCTGGAATAATATTGATTGCTACTGATCCTTTTCCTTCAACTTTCAGCTCCTTGTCATCACCAAGCCTTACTATCTTCTTTTGAGTTTCATCCAGATCAGTGAAGATTGATTTCCTCCCTGTCATGTGATTCGAGCAGCCACTATCTACGAACCAGATGTCAGTATCTGTACTTGGTTGATCAGCATATGCCATAAACAACTTGCTTTCACCATCAGTTTCTTCTGCAAAATTGACTAGCTTTTCTTTGAACCAGCACTCAGCTTTCATATGCCCAAATTTCTTGCAATTATGGCACTGAATATTGCTTTTATCCCTGTGACTAGATCTGCCTCCACCTCTGTTATGGTTGAAATTCTTTCCTCTAAATCCTCCTCTACCTCTTCCTCTACCAGCATGTTTTTCATTAGTTTCTCCTTTCACTTGAAATGCTTTTTCTTCAATTTTCTCTTCTTTTCTGTTGATTCTTGCTTCATGAGATTGTAAAGAACCCAGCAACTCATCAAGTGTATAAGCTGATAGATCCTTGGACTCTTCAATGGCTGCAACTACATGATCAAATTTAGATGGTAGACTCCTCAATACATGCATTACCACTGTTTTGTCAGAAACCTCTTCTCCAAATGATCTCATTTGGTTGACAATTACAGCTACCTTTGTCATAAATCCCTGCACAGCTTCTTCATTCTTCATGCGTAGGTTCTGAAATTCACGATGAAGAGTCTGCAACTTTACTCTGACCACCGTAGATGAGCCATTAAACGCCATTCGCAAGACTGTCCATGCTTCTTTTGCTGTTGAAGCAGCAGCAATCTTAGAGAAGATTGAATCATCTACTGCTTGTTGGATGAAAAACAATGCCTTGATGTCTCTTTTCTTATTTTCTCTCACTCTGGCCTCCTCTTCATTCTCGTTATACCCATTCTCAACCAAGTCCCATAACTCTTGAGACTTAAACAGAGTTCTCATCTTAATGCTCCAGAACTCATAATTTTCTCCTTTGAAAATAGGTATAGAGGGTTTAGAGATGCTCACTGTACTGCTGTTGTTCGCTGCCATCACGCCAAAATCTGATTGAACCAGCTCTGATACCAATTTGTTGGTTTTAAGAGGAGCTGCAGTAATTATACAGAGAGAAAAAGAAGAAAATGAGAGAGCACAAGTGCAGAGAGAAGGGTTCTGCTGTTGTTGATTTTATTTCTGAATGCATCTGACTAAGGTAAATAACACTGAATTTATAGGATTTTTCTGCAACCATAAACCAAAAAATAAAATACAAATAAATAACATTTATTTGCTAAATCTTAAGAAACTAACGCATAAAATCCACTCCCTATTTTTCAGGTAACCACTTTGTTGTTCCCTCAATCAATCTTAGGTGGAAAACGTTGCATCAGACTTTGAATCAGTCTTCCAACACTCTCTGCTCCAGATGCTATAAGTTTGCGCCAACGTCACCCCCCGGCTTCCACTGAAAGCCGGCCCCGGCCGTTGCCAGAAGATGAAGTATACAACATCATTCCTGTCCACAACCTCCTCGCCGACCACCCTTCTCTCTAGTTCCCGGAGGTGCGTGCGGTTGCAGCTGCTCTCCGTGCCGTTGGTGACCTCCGTAGGCCCCCTTTCACTCAATGGCTGCCTAACCTGGACCTTCTCGACTGGCTCGGCCATTTCTTTGGCTTTCAGACAGAAAATGTTCGGAACCAGCGGGAACACCTTGTGCTGCACCTTGCAAACGCCCAGATGCGCTTGACCCCTCCTACTGATAACATTTACACTTTGGATGTTTCTGTTCTGCGAACATTCCGGACGAAGCTCTTGGAGAACTACACCAATTGGTGCTCTTTTATGGCCAAGAAATCCAACATTTTGATTTCTGATCGCCGAGGGGCCTCTGATCAGCGACGAGAGCAGCTTTATGTCTCACTCTATCTTCTGATCTGGGGTGAGGCTGCTAATCTTCGTTTTGTTCCTGAATGCCTCTGCTATATTTCTCATCACATGGCCATGGAGCTGAACAAGATCTTGGAGGATTACATAGATGAGAATACTGGCCAGCCCGTGACGCCTTCAACTTCTGGGGAGAACACGTTCTTGAAGTGTGTGGTTAAACCCATTTATGAAACGATGAAGGCTGAGGTAGATAGCAGCAAGAATGGAACTGCTCCTTACAGTGCTTGGAGAAATTATGATGATTTAAATGAATATTTTTGGAGTAAAAGGTGTTTTGAGAAGTTGAAGTGGCCTATCAATGTCGAAAGCAACTTTTTTGTGACATCAAGTAGGGCAAAGCATGAGGGTAAGACAGGTTATGGGAGCAGAGGTCCTTTTGGAATATATTCTGGAGTTTCGATAGGCTGTGGGTGATGCTGATATTGTTCCTCCAAGCGGCAATTATTGTTGCTTGGGAGCAAAAGGAATATCCTTGGCAAGCATTGAAGGATAGGACTGTGCAAGTTCGAGTTTTAACAGTTTTCTTCACTTGGAGTGGTTTGAGGCTTTTGCAATCGCTGCTTGATGTAGTGATGCATTATAGATTGGTTTCAAGGGAGACTATGGGGCTTGGAGTGAGAATGGTCCTCAAATGTGTTGCTGCTGCTGCCTGGATTGTTGTCTTTGGTGAATTTTGTGGGAGGATATGGACACAGAGAAACTAAGATAAGAGGTGGTTAGCTGAAGCAAATAGGCGAGTGGTAACTTTTATTCAGGTTGCACTTGTTTTTATCTTTCCAGAGCTCCTAGATTTAGTCCTCTTCATAATTCCTAGGGAAACAAATTTTATTGAGAAAACAAATTGGAGAATCTTTTATTGGTTTCAGAATAGAAGTTTTGTTGGTCATGGTTTGAGAGAAGGCCTCGAAGATAGGATTAAATACACCTTTTTTTGGATAGTTTTGCTTGCCACTAAATTTTGTTTCAGTTACTTCCTTCAGATAGAAACCATGATTTCTCCATCAAAAGCAGTGTTAGCCCTTGACAGCAACAGACTTGCTGTCGCTATTCTGTGGCTTCCTGTTATTTTGGTTTACTTGATGGATATTCAGATATGGTATTCAATATATTCATCCCTATTTGGGGTAGCTGTGGGGTTGTTTGCCCGATTGGGCGAGATTAGAAACATTCAACAGTTGCGATTGAGATTCGAATCTTTTGCTAATGCAATGTTGCTTAATATTTTGCCACGTGAAGAATTGGTAAATGAAAGGGGGACGACATTGATGGACAGGCTTAATTATAATATCCAAAAGTGGAAACTTCGGTATGGATTTGACCAGCCCCACATGAAAATTGAACCTAAGACAGTTGAGGCCAAAATATTTGAAGTTATATGGAATGAAATAATCAAAACTTTCAGGGAAGAAGATGTGATATCTGATCGAGAGGTTGAAATTTTAGAACTCCCACCAAACTCTTGGAATGTTAGGGTGATGCGTTGGCCATGTTTTGTTCTATGCAATGAGTTGTCGCGGGCGATTAGTAAGGTCCAAGAATTAGTTGATGGTCCTGATGATAAGTTGCTTTGGAAGAAGATATGCAATAATGAGTACAGGCGTTATGCTGTTATTGAAGTATATGACTGTATCAAGTGCTTGTTGCTTGAGATTATTATCAAACCTAATAGCAAAGCGCATTCTATTGTGACTGCCTTGTTTCAACAAATTGATGACTCATCACTTGAGATTGAGAGATTTACCAAGACTTTTAAAACAACTGCACTGCCCCAGCTACACAGCAAGTTGATTCTGCTTGTAGAGTTGTTGAACAAGCCCCAAAAGGACTCTAACAAGTTGGTAAATACTCTACAGACCCTATATGAGATTGTTATCAAAGTTTTTTTAAAAAGACAAAAGGAGTACTGACCAGCTACGTGAGGATGGCTTGGCTCCATGTAATCCAGCTTCCTCAGGGCGTTCACTCTTTGCCAATGCCATTCAGTTGCCTGACACGACCAACAATGAGGACTTCTTTCGGCAAGTTCGATGCTTACACACAATTCTTACCTCCAGGGATACAATGCAAAATGTTCCTGTAAATCTTGAAGCTAGGAGGAGGATTGCCTTCTTCAGTAACTCACTTTTTATGAACATGCCCCATGCTCCCCGAGTTGAGAAAATGATGGCTTTCAGTGTTTTAACCCCTTACTATAGTGAAGATGTTTTATTCAGCGAAGAAAAATTGAGAACTGAGAATGAAGATGGTATTTCGATCCTGTACTATCTGCAGACCATGTATGAGGATGAGTGGAAGAATTTTATGGAAAGGATGCGGCGAGAGGGGATGGAGAGTGACAGTGATATATGGACTGACAAACTTAGAGATCTGAGGCTTTGGGCATCTTACAGAGGTCAAACACTGTCTCGGACTGTTAGAGGGATAATGTATTACAATCGAGCCCTTGAGATGTTGGCTTCTCTGGATGATTTAAACTTTGAAGGGTCTCTTTCCTCTAAGACTCAAAATAGGGCTTCTGTGAGTTTGATGAAATTCACATATGTGATTTCTTGCCCTATTTATGGGCTTCTAAAGCGGGAAAAGGATACTCGGGCTTATGAAATATTGTATCTAATGAAAAATAATGAAGCCCTTCGAGTTGCCTATGTTGATGAGGTTACCACTGGAAGGGACGAAAAGGAGTATTACTCAGTTCTTGTAAAGTATGACCAACAACTAAAGAAGGAGGTTGAGATATACCGAATAAAGTTGCCAGGTCCCGTGAAACATGTAGAAAGAATGCCAGAAAATCAAAATCATGCCATAATCTTCAGCCGGGGTGATGCTATTCAAGCCATTGAAAGGAACCAGGACAACTATTTTGAAGAGGCACTTAAAATGCAGAATCTCTTGGAAGAATACGAATATTATCATGGGATTCGGAAGCCTACTATTTTAGGAGTAAGAGAACACATTTTTAATGGTTCTGTTTCCACTCCTGCTTGGTTCATGTCAGCTCAGGAAACAAGTCTTGTAACCATAGGGCAGAGAGTTATGGCAAATCCTTTGAAAGTCAGAATGCATTATGGTCATCCAGATGTGTTTGACAGGTTTTGGTTCTTAACTCGAGGAGGAATCAATAAAGCATCTAAAATGCTCAATAAAAGTGAAGACATTTTTGTTGGCTTTAATTGCACTCTCCGTGGAGGTAATGTCACACACCATGAATATATTCAGGTTGGAAAGGGGACGGATTCTGGGCTGAATCAAATATCTAAGTTTGAAGCTATGGTTGCTAGAGGAAATGGAGAGCAAGTTTTAAGCAGAGATGTGTACAGGTTGGGCCAAACACTTGATTTCTTCCGGATGCTCTCCTTCTTCTACACTACTGTGGGATTCTTCTTCAACACAATGATGGTTGTTCTGAGTGAATATGCATTGTTATGGGGCAGACTTTATCTTGCTCTAAGTGCTGTTGAAGCTTCTATGGAGAGTAACAGCATTAACAATAAAGCATTTGGTACCATTTCAAACCAGCAGTTCATTATCCAGCTTGGTATTTTCACCGCCCTTCCCATGATTTTCGAGAATTCACTGGAGCATGGGTTCCTTCAAGCTATTTGGGATTTCCTGACAATGCAGCTCCATCTTTCATCAGTCTTCTCCACATTCTCTATGGGTAATCATTTCCATTTCTTTGGTCGGACAATCCTTCATGGAGGGGCAAAGTATCGATGGACTCCACGTGGATTTGTTGTAAAGTACAAGAATTTTGCAGAAAATTATAGAAGATATTCCCGAACCCATTTTGTAAGAGCAATTGAGTTAGGGCTACTACTTAAGGTTTGTGCATTATACAGCCTTGTAGAAACCAACATATTGAGTTGGTTCCTGGTTTTATCATGGATTATGGCGCCATTTATGTTCACTCCTTCGGGGTTTGATTGTTTAAAGACTGTTGACGATATCCAGGATTTTATGAACTGGATTTTCCACCCTGGAGGTATGTTTGATAAAGCTGAACAGTGCTGGTTAGTATGGTGGCTTGAAGAGCAAGATCATTTGGAGGCAACTAGCCTTTGGGGAAAGTTATTGGAGGTAATTTTAGACCTCCGGTTCTTCTACTTACAGTATGGAATTGTTTATAAGCTCCATAGTGCTGCTGGAAGTACCAGTATTTTTGTTTACTGGTTATCTTGGATCTATGTGTTTGTTGTCTTTGGGCTTTATGCGGCAGTATCATATGTTCGGTACAAATATGAAGGAAGAAAACATAGCTACTATCGGCTGGTTCAGTTCCTTGTCATTATCCTTGTGATATTTGTGATAATTATCTTGCTGGCTTTTACAGAATTCAAGTTTCTGGACATTTTTACAAGCTTGTTGGCGTTCATTCCCGCAGGGTGGGGCCTCATATTGATTGCCCAAGTATTTCAGCCATTTCTTAAGTCATCAATCATTTGGTGTCATGTGATTGTTCCTATGGCTCGTCTATATGATATATTATTTGGAGGCATTGTTATGGTTCCTGTGTTGTTACTCTCATGCCTACCCGGGTTTCAGTCTTTGCAGACCAGACTTCTTTTCAATGAAAGATTCAACAGGGGCCTCTGGATGTCACAGATCAATAATCACAGGAGAAGAGTCGGAACCTAACTTGTCACTACTTGAGGTAATTTTTGTTCATGTGTAAGTCTGGTGTGGCTGCTCCTGTTTGTGGATCTTTTTGTTAGTAAACAAGTTTATCACGACATATAAAGATTATGAAAGTGTATCTTTTGTGTGTAAGCATCACCACCACGTGTTACGTATAGTTCTGGAACAATTTTGAGTCATATTTGTAGTTGTGTCTTGGGTTCTTTTTCTAGTTTATTGAATAAGGTTAAATTTTATGGTATGTTGAGATTGAACCTCATATGTGAGAAGGGGAATTTCAATTTTTAGAGTAATTCTTGCATGAAACTTGGATAACTAGTTATGGGTAATCTAAAAATACTTGTGGCACCTTAATTTTGTGTTTGAATTACAAGTTTGGGTGGTTTTTTCATTTATAGAAGTATTATCACGAATTTTTTAGGGTGTTTCGGAATGAGCAAAATCTAGACATTATTGTTTGGCCGTAATAAGGATCTTATATTTAAAATTTTCATTGGACTTGATTTGAGTTACCTTTCAATACTTGAATTTTTTTTCTCTAAAAACACTTTTTTGATAAGTCTGTGAAATCAGAATTAGAGGGCTTTCTTGTAGTTCTTTGGAGTTGGAATGTATAAAAGGTTAGGAGATGTTTGAAATTGTGGACTTCATTTGAATGATTGAAGAATAAGTACTGATTCAATTGAATATTTTGAATCGAGGGAAGAAGAGAATTATTGCAGAAATGATTAATAGAGGGTTATGGTGAGATTTAGGAATTTATGTGTAGAAGTTGAAAACTTTAACTTATGCAAATAATTTGATTATTCGATTGGCTTATGTATTAACATGTGGTCATACTAATTATGTAGATTAATTAAGGCTTTAGTGATAAGTACTTGTGTGTTTTGTTTTTTTTAGAGTTCTGTTGTTATATGGGTGAGTATATATATAATTTATGAGATGAGGTTTTACATATCATGAAATAAACATTATATGCTGGATTTATGAAAATTCTGTCTCGTGGGATACTTTGTTTTGAAACTAGAATGTTGTGAGATTATTTGGAAATTGGTGACAGGAGCTTAAGAAAGCATATGGATTGTTTTACATTATGAAACTCAATTCCCGATGATTTATGATTCTTATGAATTGGCCACCATATATAGAAGCTCATTAACTGGGTCGACATTGATGAGCACGCCCTTGGACAGGACACCTCTATAAAAGTAGAGGCAAGGAACCCATGCTGCTTTCTATAGCTCTGATCAGGCTACATCTCTTGAATTGGAGAGCTTGTTGTAGCACCCTATTATCTGATTAAATTACAACATATGGGTTTGGTCCTCAAAGTAAATAATGTGAAGATATAGTCCTTATAATATTATGTTTTTTGAAAAGAATGTATACGCTATGTGTTATCTCACTTGGAATGTAACGAGCACTCACCTATATGTATGACGGACTGAATTATAGGTTACTAAGGTACCTCGTTGCTTTTACCATTTACAGGTGAAGGCTCTAGCGATAGTTGTGCTGGGAAGGCTTTCTGGAAGCATAGGCTTAGGGTATTCGCTTTGCATATGCCTCCACTTTGTTGTTGTGCTGAATATCATATATTGCCATTACAATTCCATGTATGACATTTGATTTAACATGCCACTTGTACAAATGGAGGCCTGAGGCCATTGGTTCTAAACTGTGACTTTTGATTGTGAATCCACTTTTTGAACTTTTGAAAATACTATGAATATCTATGGAATGATATTATTCAGGAGTTAGGAATTATGATGAATGAAATTATATTTGTGGGAAATGAAATTGGACATATTGGTGATTTTTGTTAGGGAGAATTACATTTAGGTCCCATAGAAGAGAAAAAAATGAAAAAATAGTCCCTGTAGATTGCAAAATGAAAAAATGGTCCCATTAACAACTCCATGAGCCTGTATTGACAACTCATTAACAACTCTAGGAGCCTATATTAACAACTCCATGGGACCATTTTTTCATTTTGCAATCTATAGGGACCATTTCTTCATTTCTCATCTTTCTTGGGACTTGAATATACTTCTCCCTTTTTGTTATTGTCTTTGAAAGTGTCTAAGGCGTAATCACCATACTTTGGTTTGATATATGATTTATCAGATCAGGGTTTGATTCTTTATAATCATGAAAAACGGGTTTGCCTCTTTTCTATATCATGGTTAGTTCTTGTGAAACGTGTTGTTTTATTCATAACCATGATATATTTTTCTAAAGATGAGTTTGGTTATTTTTCCATTATGGTTAGTCCGTCTTAATGTGGTTAAATCCTTTTAATCATGATAATTTTTAAATGTTATTTCACTCTTAATCACCATGGTTATTGGTAAATCTTTCAAGTTGCGTTTTTTTCCTTTTATACTATACGATATAGTATGTTTTTAAATTTTTTCTACCTTTGCAGAGTGCGTTTTGTAAATGCCATAAAATCTCTTTTATACTATAACAATATAATCCTTTTAAAATTAAGTTTAATTCTTGCTACCATAGTAGTATTTACAGTGATCGATGTTTTAAAAAGGAATAAGTGTTCAAAAATAGAAAGTAAATGTTACATCAATGTCCCAAAAGATTATGAAATTTTGTTAAATTATTAATGGACAAAAGCAAAATCATGCTTTGATGGTAATGATCAAGTGCTCGTTTGGATGAACGATTGGAATGTTTAAAAGCAGCTTTTCAATTATAATTTACGGTATACGAGGTAAGTATGTGAGAAGAGTTGTGTCTCGATCTATGTGAAAAGCAACTTTTAAGCAATCTAATCGTTAAAACAAACATGCCCCAAAATATCCATCCTTCATTTTTATCAAAAAGCCACACTCAGTACCAACTAGCGGCCGAAAGAGAATAATGTTCAAACAAGGTGGCAAATGAGGGGTTTGAACCAATGACCCCTTAACTCACTAAAAGATTTATGATCACCAATCCATCAAGCCCATTTAATTATGAGAAATTTGTACTAGGGTCCCAAGTTAGACAAAATATGACACAAAGGCCCCTTAAAATCTCTAATTTCCAAGCAAGTCCTGTGGAACATTAGTGCAATGAAATCAAAATGTGAAAAGATCGAGTTCCCTTAGTAAAACACACCAAAAGCTTAGCCTCAACTGATCCATGGTCCATCCGCACCTCTATAGCCTACCCCAGTCTCTTGTACTCCTACTCAGACTACATGATAAATATAAATTGTATAATTAAATAAGTGTAGATTCTGAAATATACTTGATTAAATTTATTAATATTTTATACTTATTTAATTATCTTTTATATATTTTTCTATCTTTTAATTAATTATAGGATAAAAGAATATGTTGATATGAAATATACTCATATCCTAAAATACTATAAGATTCAAGTGAGAATAAAATATCAATAAAATATATATTATATGATAATCGATAAACAAAAAGGAGATAAATTAAGATATTGTGATGGAGACGCATGCAAGGAGGCAATATATACCTATATATATATATATATATATATATATGCTAGGAGAAGCAAGAAGGGAGGTGTGTTCTAATTCCTTGGTTGGTGACGGTAACGCAAGAGCTTTAGTGGAGGGAGATTAAAGTTTGGAGATACGGAATAGCAACAGCACATATGAAAATTCGGCATTGAATTTTTGTTTCTCCTTTCCTTTCTCTTCATTTTGTCTTTGGTTAGCTATTATTTTAGTCATGACAATGTTCAATTTATGTAGCTAAGCCCTTTATTTTGGATTATGTAGTTTGATTATGAATTAATGGATGATATTTTTTGTCATTAATTGCTTTAATATTATATTTGTTGATTTAATTGTGTGCTTAATTATCCTGAAATAAGAGACATTTAATTGGGATTGTTTTGGTGTTCTAATGATTTGGGATAAGTGTAACCCTCTTCAAGATCAAGGCCGAGATTAAGTTCATAAATACGTGATTATGTGGAATTAGAGACCGTAAGAGGATTTGGTACTTATTCAAAATTAAACTTCCCTAAATCAAGGTTTACATAAACCTTTCTAAAACCTGTTCAACGCAATACCACATCCATATATCAATTTCACAAATGGCCTGTACAGTACGATTTCATTTATAAATATCAGAGTACAAGGTAAATTCCCGACACACTCGGGTTACATTAATCAATAAAGGGTTCTATAAGGCATAATGCCCATAATCTCTTCCCCTTACCAGGGGATTACACAAAACTATCCAATATCATCATTATATACATGTAATTCCTAACAAAATATCCAAAGATTTATACATGATAACCAATAACCAAAATAAAACTCCCAATCCGGAGCTCTACCCGCTCTTTGTCACCCACTTTCCTTTAGATCCTTTGGCCATGTCTGAAAAGTTTGTTTTAGGAGAGTGAGATTCTAAGTAATCCCCGTAATAACAAATCACTCATAGTATGCACAACAACAAAGCATGAAAGCAAATCATCACACAACACACGGCAACTACTATGACAGTTACAGCAGCAAGGGCAGATATGACTCATGTCACCCTTACGTTTGCTCACCCTTACGTTAACCTGAGAGCAATGGAAACTTTCAAAGAAAAGGAGCACTCGAGTGACAGCTTTACACTTGCAAGTGTTAAGGCACACTCTTGAAACTCGATAGCGAGTGACAACCCGAGACGAGAGTTCATGGTGTCAAATACACCTGTACTTGAGTAAGAGGAGGCTCACTCAAGTGAGAACCCACAACACTTGCAAGTGAGGCAACACTCTTGCCTTTCGCCCAGAAATGCAACATGAAAGTTGAAGGCAGAAAGGGATAATGCACTATCGCACTCGAGTGAACCCATCCTCACTCGAGTAATGTTCATCCCGCACTCGAGTGATGCTTATCAGAAACCAGAAAACGCAGAAAAACTGATAGCACTTCCAGATTTTTACCCAAGTGATTCCAATGGTCCCAAATACCAAACCAAAGCTAGTCCCACAGAAAAATGCACAAAGAATCACATGGAAACATTAGAATTACCAAATTCCTATTCTATTATCATGCTTTGGTCTTAAGCCACAATCAATGCAAATTTCCAAAATCTCCAAAACTAACATTTCAACCTCTATTCCATTTCTATCTATCCAAAACTCATACCAAGACACCATATTCATGACAGCAACATGTCAAACTCCCAATGACCCTCATTTTCAAAATTAAGGCCAAAATTCTAGAAATTCAAAGCTAAATCAAATGCCACAACACTTAGATAGAAGTGTTTCTCTTACTGACCTCTATAACTTTCCCAAAGGAATTTCTTGATCCTTCAAACTTCATAGTTCCTTGAGAGCTCAAATCAACACCAATGGCAAATCTACCACCATGAAAATGAAACCCTCAAGCCAAGGAGCAAGATTAATGAAATGAGTTTTAGCATTAGAGGTCATTTACTCACCTTAAATCAAGCTTTTCTTCCTCTTGCTTCTTCAACAATGGCTGCCGGATTTGGAGAGAGAAGAGAGAGATGAGTGTGGAGGAAGAAGATGGAATGATGATCATTCTTCCTTGCCCATACTTGCCCAGCGAAAAGGAGGAGGGAAGAGAGAGAAAAAATATTAAACAAAGGGATTTGAATTTTCTCTAGCCTCTCTCTTCTTCCCTTGACACATGTCACAATCTCATTGGCTCTCCTCAAATAAGTAACTAATTAGTTACTCTAACCACTCCATTAATCATTTAGTCACACATCTCATTTTCTCTTAGTTAGTAATTAATTTCACCCTTAATCACCAACTAATTAACCAACAATTTCCATTCTTCAAATTCTCCCACTGATTTTGGCATATTAATTAAAATTGTCACAAAACACATGATAATTTGGATTTAAATTCGTAAATATCCATAATAATCCTCATTAGCCCTTAATCAAAAATTTGGGGCATTACAATAAGATAATCAAGATTTAACTGAGTTTTGAAGAGTTTTGAAAAAATCCAAGATGTTGATAAAATCTTTAAAGAACCATCAATATCTAGTGACTACATAGTGACTCATATCACTTGAGTTATCTATTATAAAAAGTCACAAAACTACTCCATCACTACCTGGTGCCTTATGTCACACCCTTATCTTATTTTCACCTATTTTAAAGTATTTGCGGAAAACGATACGCAGTTTGGTGGGCAACACAGGAATAGCATAAATATACTGATATTATGTGGACGATTACGGAAATTCCCCATAGGGGCTAGTACTTGATAATTACAATTAATATAGCCTCGCAACGTTATATGGGTGTCTAAACCCATCCCAGTGAAACGGAGACATCTTCCAATCTTTGTTCCACTATAGCATTCCCTTCATACGGTTCTCTTCTTGGCTCTCAACATAGTTTTTGTCTTCACCTGTCTAAATTGTTGGTGGGGGAGGGTGAGATTCGAGAGAATCTCAATAGGAAAATAATACTAATATGCATGCAAGATAAGTGCTTAATGCATGATCTGCTTGCATTACATAACTCATACTCACACAATGACATATCTGTGTGCTCAATGTTTCAAACAACGTATGAACGGCCATAGCATAAACAGAAACAGAGCTTCAATTATTCATATATATTTCACATAATCAAGCAAACCAATAACATGCATCAATACACTAGCACAAATATCAAATACATGCAGGAGAGGTAATTTCTCTACTTTAATCGTCCTTCCCTCATCCTTGAATAATGTGCATCGATTTGAGTGACATTCCCTCGGGCTCTCTACTCGGTCCTAAAATGTCAAATGTACAATTTAGACACTTCCATAATGTTTTTGGGGATTATATGAGTCTATATTGAAAAATGACCAAAATGCACCCGGGAACCTGACCTGGCCCCGTTATAGCTGGTCCGATCATACTTTTCTCGAAATTTTGACTAAGGCTATCCTAACGTATTTTCGCCCAAGGAATCCATTTACAGGCTCAAAATTACCAAATTCAGTGTCAAATTACAAAAATACCCTTGGCAACCCCGATTTAGGGTTTTATGGGCTTTTTCCTAATCATGTTTTTTTGGCATTTTCTGAAAAAGTGACCAATTGTAACCCCACCTTGCCTACTGAATCCAATGGAACCATCTATTTCATGAAAATCCATCTCCTTCCCCTAGAACAATGCTGGCTGAAACTTTTGAAAAAAATGGAAAAAATATTCTTTTGTGTTTTAGCTTCTAAAACTTGTACTTTTCCACTTCTAATCCTTTATTAACTCATTTAAACATATTCTAACCACGATTCAAAGAAATTCGGACAGTATAACCCCTTAGGATTAGGACTTTCCAAATTTACAAACTTGACAAAAATCACCAAAAACCAAACACAAACCTTAACAACAACACCATACTAGTTTAGATCTAAGGTTTGTGAGGTTACCTCTTGAGATCTTAAATCCTCTCTCTCTACGCATCTCCCCTCTCTCTCCTTGAGCTCAAGAATGTGCCTTCAAGATTATGGATTCCATGAAGAAGAAAGGTTTAGAGAAGGTTTCTAAGCAAAATCATAAGAAAACTCTTAAGAAATAACACTTACCTTAAACTTCTTCTTCCTTCTCTCTAGAACTTGAGAGCTCTCTCTCTCTCTCTCTCTTCTCTTCTTGTGTTGGACGAAAATGAGGAAGGGAAGAGGAAGGAAAAAGTGATTCATATCTCCCTTCACCCTACACCATTTGATTTTATCAAGGCATATGATGGTGACACCTGTCACAACCCATACCTTCTTCACATTATGTCATACTTACTCCATTAGGCTTATAATTGGCTTTGAACTAATTTTCTCCCCCTTTTGGTTAGCATAAAACCATCCTCCTCTTGCTCTTTTGACCAAATGAGTTTTCCTCTAACTAAACCACTATGCACTCAAGTTAGTCCAATCTTACGCTCAAGCAAATTCCACCCTTACACTCAAGATAGATCCTTACCATCATCAATCATGATTGCTATGTTTATGTAGCATTATTTTAATGCAATTGGACATGTGCTCATCTTCATAAATCATAACCTACTCCCCTCTTCATATGATAATGACACTTGGCATTTTTAATTCGACAATTTACACAATTGCTAATACATTTTATTTTCAATTTTCGAAATAATGCCAATCTTGGCAGATTTTCTGCCCTAACTTTAAAAAATCATAACTAATTTTGTAGACATCGTTTTGGAGGGATTTTAAAGGCTATGGAACCTTTATTGAGTCCAGTTTCAAGGAAAAATATGGACTTTAGCCAGTTGGAAGCATATCATCCCCAAATTTCATTTCTTTGATCGCTGCTCCAAAGACTTTTCAGATTTTTTGGGCTAAATTCAAAAATTCATATCTTTTTGCATATAGCTTCAAATAATACATATGACCTATAAAATTAAAGCTTGGGATGTCTACTTTCACCCTGTAAAATTTCATAATTTTTGGACATCATTTGACCATCCAAAATCCCAAGACAATCTCACTGTCTCACAAGAAATTTCAATAGAAGCATAATCACATTCTACAAAATTCATCATTTCACTTTCTTTAATACCTCAAAGATATAAGAAACATTAGGGAATAAATTTGGGGCTCCTGCTAAATTGGGGCTTAGCAGTCCACTTATTTCAGGCTTATTCACTAGCCTCCAATCCCAAAATTTCGAGGTATTACACCTTGCTAGTAATTAGCAGAGAAATGAGATATCACTCAAGTGATCTTTCAAATTTCTAAAAAAATAACCATGTGGCGAATATATAGTGATGATTTTTTCATGGCATCACTCGAGGGGCATTATCATCACATGAGTGATCTGATAAATTTTCACAGAATCACTCAATCACTATCTGGTGACTTAGTGGTGATAGACAACATCACTAGAGTTACACTTTTTCACTTGAGTGATGAAGAAGGATTTTCGTTGATTACTTTCAGGTGGATTGTTTGACACAAAGGTCAACTTATAGTAGGCATAACCCCTCAAATTTAACTCCAAATTTGTCAAATCACCTATCTCCAAAATGCTCTCTAAGTTTACTTTCTAATACAACATGAACCACTCCAAAATTTGTTGTCGTCTAAAAGTTATGATTTGAAGAATGACTGTTGGTCTAGACAATGTGTGCAATCTGAGTGTCAACTTCCAAAAATTATATCTCTTTCATCTAAACCTCTCTAAGTTGGTCTTGATTTTGAGTCTAGTTTCTTATGCAACAAGTTTCACCTCAATCGAATCTATATTTTAGGTGATATGACCAAATTATTGAACCTCTATCATGCTGAACAAAATCAAAGCTGAACAGAGTATGCTAAAACATGATTATCACTCAAGTGGAGCTTCCTTAACTCGAATGAAACGAGTAGAAATCACTTCTAAACTTGCAACTAGAGTGATAATGAAGTATAACTTGATTGAAATTGGTATAACTTCCATCTAAGGCACTTTAACCTCCGACTAAGTCATTCCAACTTCCAATATAGCATAACAACCTTCAATACCAAATCTAAGAATTTGAAACTTGATATTCCCATTATATTTTGCACAATCCAACTCAATAATTTCTTTCTTTTCTTAGCTTCTCTTCACTATTTGTTAACTTTTGTCTTCAATATCTTCTTATTCTTCTTCTTGATCATTTAACTTGATATCTTCTTCCTTTGCTTGGTTAATCTACAAGATAGTAAACATAATAGTTAGTCAAACTACAAGATAAATATATGATGCAAACTTCTTGCTCTTAATATTTGGCATCTATATTTGATATCATCAAAACTAATCATATATAACACTCCCTGTCGGTGCCTACTTATCAAGGGAATGAAGGATGGAGACGAAGGGCGGAGGAAAGACCAAGGAGAAAAGGGAATTATCAAAACTTTATTAAAATAATAAAATAAAAATAATTTAAATTAAGTGGGTGCTAGGTAGGATTTAAATGATGTGAGTTAGTGTGTTTTAGTTGGCCAGCTAGAATTTTTCCTAGTCAAAATGCCATCTCAGCATAATCACTTCTCTTTGTTTCCACATCATCCTCCATGTCACCATTTTCAACCGAAAAGTTCAAATAAACTGTCAATGTGTATTTTTGCACTTATCTTAAACGTTCATAGTTACTTTTGTCCCTTAAAAAAGTATTTTGTGTTAGGCGCACTTTTAGGAAAATCTCGTGTGTTTTTACACCTTAACCCAAACATTTTTAACATGAGGCACAAAGAAAATGAACTCACAAGATTCTCATGGCATTCTACAATTTTCATCCAAGTGGATTGTTAACAACAAATTATAATAGGCTATATATCATTGAAAGATCAAATTCTTTTGTTCTAAATTAGACTGTTGCTAACTTGGTTCAATGGGGGGGGGGGAAATCTTAATATTACTTCGTTTGAATTGATCAAAGCGCAAAAATTTTAACGTAACCTTGCGTAGTTTAAGAGAAGAGAGAAGAAGAGATATTTTTACATTAGCAACTTTGTCCTTGTTTTATAAATGATATTTAATATATAAAATTATAATTTTATAATTATCAACATTATATAAATATAATCACAATTCATAATTAATAACAAATATATGTGATAAGGAAAAATGATACAAACAGAACTTGAAAAATACTAAATTACAGAGAGATTCGCTAGATATTGATAATCTCATTTAAGTGTAAGAACTCAAATTGGATTTTGCAATTTAAAGTAAATGACAGAAATGCCCTTCAGCAATAGAAAAAGAAAGAAAAAAGAAGTAACCGTGATCACTGATCATGCTTTGCTCCCCTCTCCTACTTTGTCTCTTTTTCTTCACCTTCCCATTCCTTTGCGTTGTAGATTTCAGCCTCTGTCGTCGTTTTTGGCAAAAACTCTTCTACAATTCATGCGATTATTATCAGTTAAGACGATGTGAGGAAGACTATAGTGGATGTGCCAGCGATCAGGAGAAGGGCCTCTTGCATTTGCATAGATACTTGAAACAATAGTATGTGATCAAACGCCTTCTCTTTACTATTTTTTGTTTTTGTTTGAATAGATTTTTTTTTTTTTTTTTTTTTTTGGTTTTACGAGTTGGTGTGGACAAATATCCAACTTTGATGTTTAGTAATGGTAGATTTTTCAACTGTATTGAAAATTTGATTGTTTACTAGTAATTAGACCTCTAGACCTTATTAAAATTGTTTTAAAATGGGTAGGTTTAAATTTAGATTTTGATATTTCAGCAATATTTAATTGAGATTTTTTAAATAAAAAATTATTAAAAAAATTCAAAATTTTGGATAAATTTTATTAATTTAGTTTTTGAAAGAATGACAATTTAAGACCTTATAAAAAAGATTAATGTTTGATCGAGACCTGATTACCCTTGTGGAACATTCATGCAATTGACCCTTGTGCTACGGTGAAGTCCTTCATCTTTAAGAAATTGTACGTGGAATATTCAGGAATGATGAAAATTCTTATCAGTCTAGGTACATGTATATTAAATATAATTTTGTTTAAAGTATTTTAGATACTAAACATTAGTGCCTCTCCCAATATAAATTTAAACCTTAATTTATCATGCTGTGAAAACTAAGCTCCTGTTGGTAAGAGTGTTTTTAGATTTAATTATTAAATTGGAGTTGTTGGGTTGTGTAACAAATATGGGGAATTCTGATAAGTCCAGATTCTAATGGGCTTATCATCTTACACTGAAAAAATATTATTGGCCCAGGTATAAGTATTAGAAGGAAATGCAGTGAGTTGTTTTATGTCTGGGGCAAAACTCAAACGCAACTTACCCATTGAAGGAAAACAAAACCGAAAATAATATTTAAGTCTTAAAATTTAATTTAATAATAATTAGATTTCAAAAAATTTTACTGAAAAATAAATTATAAATATAAATAATTTCAGGCATAAAAATTAGTTATAAATTAGTTATTAAATATTTATAAGTTAGTCCTACTTAGTTATCAATCAACTACTTCATCTTATCCTTAATATAAGACATATTTACCTAATTTTATTTAGATAAAAATATTTAATTAAATTAATTAATATAACATGTATTTTCTAAAACACCCTTATTATCTTTCTTAATTCCCTTCTTCCCTCTCCAACTTGATTATAATTGAAGGAGTATCAATAAGGGTAAATTAGGAAAATATTGATAAATATGAAAATTATATATTATATTTAGGATCAAAATCAACTCCCTAAAGTAATTGATTCATTCAAAATTGATTGAAATTATCTTATAATACAGATAATTGTATATACCCGACTGGCGTTCATAGTAAATGAAAGAGGTTTTGACCACTTAAGGTTTGAGAATAATTTTGTTGCCAGAATATATAAAAAAATTACATTAAAAAATGACAACCCAATCTTGCCTCGTCCTAGAATTGGAACGTAATTAGAGATAAGACAAAATCAAAGAATTTAAAATCAGACCGGATCGGTCGGTTCAGCCCGTGAACCGACAAACCGGCGGTCCAACCGGTCCGGTCTGAGGGTGAACCATACGGACCGGTTCACCCATTTTTTATTATTATTTTTTTTAAAAAATCATTTTTTATTACTTTTACACATAATTTCATATAAATAAGCCTGAAATATTTACTTCATCACCGGTTTAGCTCCTGTTTGACTATCTAACTGACCTACTAACCCTTAACCTAATGTCCCAACCGATTCAGTGACTGATCAAATTTTCAGTAGCATGGAGAAAACAGGCGTTAAGAGAATCGTCTAATGACCCTTCTTGGAATCGAACATAAAGCAAAGGCTATCCAGTAGCATCCCATGAATAGCTCTAAATCTTAAATTCGAGTTTACGCATAAAAAAATTGCTCCTAGAAGAACTTTCCATACCTGTAGTTTAAGTTATCTTCTGCTCAGTAAACTCTAATATAACTTATACTAATAGGGGAGAAAAATAGGGAAAATTAGTAGGGAGAATAGCCATGGAAACAAAATATTTACTAGTACAGATATTAAAAATTGTAATTATTTTCAATGATCAAAAATTAAAATCTAAATTTTTAATTACGAATTTAACCTTGATGAAACTCCATCCATTTCTTTAGGCTTTTTTTCCCACAAAAAGTCTCATATTTTAAAATATAAGATTTTTTTTTTTTGTTTTGTTAAGTTTTTAAAAATAATCAAAACCTAAAAAGAGCTAGATTTCTAACAGTTATTAGATTTTAGAGGCCACTTTAATTTGGGCAACTTTAAAAAAGAATATGATGTGCATGAGAGGGAGAATATCATAAAAACATTGAGCTGCATATAGATATTTTTCTTATCAAAATATGTATAGAGATATCATTAAATTTGATAACTAACCATCAAACAGTTGAGATGGGTTAGCGATAATGTAAGGAATTTGATTAAGATTAATTTCATAATTATAAATTTATATTTTTTTTATTTAAAAAAAATTACAAATTTTAAGATTTTTATTTTTTTATTAATAAATATTTTATTTCTTTGGGCCTTCCTGATTCTGCCAAAAAGGATGTCATAAAGAAGTTGTTAAAAGCTTAAAATAAAATTGTCGTTGGGATTTGGTTTAAATGGAATCCACCAACATTTGACAAATTTTGCATTGAAACCATCAACTTTCAAAGCTGGCAAAAAGCAGGACGTTGCCTTTTTTTTTTTTTTTTGGACTGAGGACGTTGCCATTTGGAAGGCACGTGAAATGTTTTGTTGACTAGGAGATACGCGTTCTGTACACGTTAGTTTAAGCCTCGTTATTATACAATGAAGATACATTTATGCGAAAATTCAGGGAAAAGTCGGCCGTTAAAAATTTTATTGGTAAGAAGAACTTAAATTAAAATAACATTATGATGTGTATATAAGATTTAATTTTTTTTTTTTGCCAAAAAAGAGAGTCAATTTTATTAATCACAAAAAGCAATTACAAGCACCAATAGCCGAAGCCAAAAAAACACTCAAAAAACCTACATACAACCTACCACACATCTCACAAAACAACAAAACAAAGTAAAATATCTAGTATTCATTAGTCCTTACAATCACTCAGCCTACTCCCTCTCGCACTGAACCATTAGGAGCAGTAGCACTCACTGTCTTCCTCCAATTCGCTAGGTCAGCCTGCAAAATCTCAGTCAAGAGAGGTGGTGCTATTGCTAGCCACCCATTGGGTTCCAACTCTCTGCTACTAGCAGCTGCCAGAAAGTCTGCAGCATGATTACCTTGGCGAGCAACCAAGGAAAATTCAGCATTCGGCCTCTTCTCAGCGATTGCTAGGATTTCTTTCAAAATAGGTACACACTGCCATTCTGCCCCTTCCACAGATTTCTCTACAATATGCTTCATTAGTATCTCACTATCTGTTTCAAGACAAATTTGCTGGTTAGCAAATCTGTCACAGATCAGCAACGCCTCCTTCATAGCTGAGCATTCAGCTGCAAGTGATGTAGAAACAGCCACCGACTTCCCCATACCACCCAGATATTCCCCTGCGCTATTTCTACACACTAAGCCAATGCCCGCCTTTCCATTCATCCTTAAAAAAGCCCCATCCATATTAAGTTTTATTCTACCATCCTCAGGTGGTTCCCATTGAGCTTTCCTCTCGAATTTCACATTTTGCCTTCTGCATATACCAGCAGTACTTTCATGTTTTGCCATCCAAACTTCATTCACTAACATTGATGCAGTACTAATCACACGCTCTGCATCTATTTTTGTTCCATTAAACACACTATCACATCTAGCTTTCCATATACCCCAACATGTTGCTGCCACTAAAGCCTTACCTCCTTCATCAATCCTATTCCCAACCAATAGCTCTTCACACCAATTCCGAATATTGGTTATTTGCTGTCTATTGATCCTTAATGCTAATGGGCTACCAAACCAGCATTTGCTTGCCCAAGGGCAAAGTAAGATCATATGCTCTATGGTCTCGGGTTCGTCACCACAAATAGGACACAATTCATGTTGGCTACACTTCCTTTTACATAACGCTACTTTTGTGGCTAGAGCATCATTCAACATTCGCCACAAGAATTGTCGGATCTTCGGGGGAACATGTATTTTCCAGATGCAACTCCAAAGCTGCCCAGACACCACTGAAGAGCTGCTAGGCCTGAGAAGCTCCATTCCCTTTACAGACCCTTTTGTCACACAATAACCAGATTTCACAGTATATTTCCCATCCTTACATGCTAACCATATTGCTTCATCCTTCATTCCTGCCCTTGGTATTTGCAGCTGCGTGATCTTTTCCTTTTCCACCACAGATAGCTTTCTGTCAATAGCATTAAGGTCCCATTTACCATCCTTAATGAGATCAGCTACCTTTAATTTCCGCTCAATCTCACTTAACTCTCTTTCAACCAGCCTTTCGCTCTCTAAGCCAGGGATCCACCTATCACCCCACACCTTAATATCTCCACCATCTCCCAATCTCCAAAACAGTTCTTTCCTCAATAATTCCCTTCCTTCCAAAATGCTGTTCCAACACCATGTAGGTTTACCACCCTTCTGAGCATCCATAAATCCAGTTTTTGGGAAATAGATTCCCTTCAAAATCCTACTCCATAGCTCATTAGGATTTTGCAACAGCCTCCAAGCTGTTTTTGCCAACAAAGCTTTGTTAAAAGCTTGAAAGCTGCGGAAACCCATGCCCCCTTCCTTCTTAGCTTGTGTCATCACATTCCAACTTCTCCAATGAATTTTTCTACCTTCCTGGTCATTGTGTCCCCACCAAAAGTCTGATATCATACTGTCAATTTCCTTACAGCATTTCAGAGGGAATAAGAAACTAGACATTGGGTACACTGGGACTGAATTAGCAACTGCTTTAATCAACACTTCCTTCCCAGCAAAAGTCAGCATCTTCTGTCTCCAGCCTTGCAGTTTCATCTTTATTTTTTGTTTTACAAATCCTAGTGCTGCTGTCTTTGATCTTCCCCACACCAGCGGCAATCCTAAATACTTACCAGGTTCGCTGGAAGCTTTAATGCCCAACACCTCTTCCACTTCCCTCCTAACTTCCATCGTTGTATTTGTGGAAAAGAAGATGCATGACTTTTCTAGATTCATTTCCTGTCCTGAGGCCGCACTAAACAAGCTTAAAATTAGCTTTAATGCCATACAATTCTCCTTTTCAGCTCTCAAAAAGAACAACACATCATCAGCAAAAAAACAATGAGACAGAACCGGGCCTCCTCTTGATAGTCTAATACCCTTCAATTCACCATTAGACACATGATATTGCACCATTAGAGATAAGACATCTACCACAATAAGAAAGAGATAGGGAGATAAAGGATCTCCTTGCCTTATTCCTCTCTTAGGATTAATTTTTGCAACTTTCTTTCCTGAAGCCATTAACTCAAACTCAATGGAAGTTACACATTCCATTATCCACCTTACCCATGTAGCACAAAACCCCATCTTAAGCATACTTTCCATTAAAAAACCCCAATCCACACGGTCATAGGCTTTGCTTAAATCAATCTTCAATGCTAACTCACTTCTCACGCCTACCTTTCTTCGCTTTAAGTATTTAAAAGCCTCATGAGCTATAATGACATTGTCTTGGATCAGCCGTCCCGCCACAAAAGCTCGTTGCTGTTCAGAGATATATTTGCTCATTAGACTCCTCATTCTTGTAGTCATGATTTTTGCAATGATTTTATAAGATACATTGCAAAGTCCAATTGGCCGAAACTGGGAAACTACTTCAGGGCTGTCAGTTTTCGGCACTAGTACAATATGAGTAAGGTTAACCTTCTTAAGGTCATACTGACCCTCAAAAAAACCCCTAATCATCTTGCATACTTCCCCTTTGACTTCACCCCATGCCCGTTGGTAAAATAGAGCTGTAAAACCATCTGGGCCTGGGGCTTTAGTAGATCCCAGATCAAAGACAGCTCTCTCAATTTCTTCATCTGTCACTGCTGCAGTCAATTTATAATTCTCTTCCTCAGTTACCACTTTATTCACATAGCTCAACACTTCCTCTACTTGTTCTGTTTTCCTGGCAGCAAAAAGCTCTTTATAGTATTTCTCAAACATTTTATTTATCTCTTCAGCTTCCTCTAACCAGACTCCCTCCTCACTTCTCAATCTCAATACTTTATTTCTCAATCTTCGCTGAATTACAGTGGAATGAAAGAATTTTGTGTTTGAATCACCATTCTTTATCCAATTTAGCCTAGATTTCTGCCACCAGAATATTTCCTCACGACTCCATGCCTCCTCAATTTTTTTAAGTAATTTTTCTGCTTCAGAGGCCTTCTCTTTCGTCCATAGACCCTTATAACATTCCTCTAATTGACCTTTGAAATCATCAATTAGTTTCCTATTGTTTGGAAACTCCTTCTTGCTCCATTCTGTTAGTATCCTTCTGCACTTAGACAACTTCCAAACAAAGTTATCAATTCCATTAACCATCCTTCTTTGCTCCACTTCCCATCCCCTCCTTACAGTATCCTGAAAATGTTCATGTTCCACCCAAGCTGCATTGAACTTGATCAATTTAGCAATTTTTTCTTCTTTGAAACAGCAATCAACTAGAAGCATATGATGGTCAGAGCCTATTGGTTCATTATGGAAAATCTGAGCTTTATCAAATATCTCCCTAAAGGTGATATTACCATATCCCCTATCAATACGCTCACGTATGTTTGCCTCCCCAAATCTTCTATTATTCCAAGTAAACCTTGCTCCCTTAAAACCCAGGTCAATAAGCCCACAGTCATCAATCATGGTCTGGAAGCTTAATATTCTTCTTACATTAACTGGTCGCCCCCCTTCCTTTTCCTCTTGAGACCCTACCTCATTGAAGTCACCAATGCACAGCCACGACCCACTCACTCCCCGAGACAGAGATCTTAGTCTTCTCCAAACAGTAGCTTTCTCATCTTCCTTTGGGGCCCCATACACAAAGGTGAGAAAATCTGGTATTTGTATTACAGAATGTTCCACCTTCACATGGATTAAATTTTTTGACTGATATAAAACTTCCATGTCAATCCCTTCACACCACCAAAGCGCTAAACCACCAGATCTCCCACAAGGATCAACATAAAGCTTATTCTCTAAGCCACAAGTTCTCCTTATCTTTTCTAACTTCCTACTCTTCATTCTTGTTTCCATTAAGTACACAACAGAGGGTTTGAATTTCCTATTAAAGTCTTTGAGACTCTTAACTGTCAAGGCAACCCCCAAACCTTGACAGTTCCAAGAAAGGATTTTCATTGTCCCATGGGGGCTGTTTGAGGCCAGCCACCCATGCCTTCAGCTTCCACACATCCACAACCACTCTCTTCTACATTCATTCCCATTTTATTCTTGCCATCAGCAAATCCACCCTTCCTCTTCCCCTGCTGACCTCTTCTTATCTTAGCTTTAGTTTTCCTCAAATTACCAACAAAGCTAGATACAGCAGATGGTTTTATATCTTCTTTCATTTCAACCTTCATTCTCTTTCTTAGTACAATCTCCGGCTCTTCGCCTGCTTTCCGCTTTAATCTTAACTTCCCAAGATCATCTGCAACTGCCTGAACTGCTTTTTCAACGTACAACACAATTGCTTTCTCATTTGCAGCATCTTCAGGAGGTTCTTCAACCTTATATTCATGCCCTTCCTCCTCAGCCACCATTTGTTTATTACTGTCTTTCACACAGCTCACCTCCTTATCATTTTCAGTTTTACTCAGAAGAGCATCTTTTTCCACACAAGCCCCTGAAGTCACAACATTGTTCCTATTATTATTTAAGATCACCGAGTCACTACCAGAGTCTGCCACCTTATCGACAGCCTTCCCGTTCATATCTTCCAATACAATGGTAGAGGCAGCCCTTGGTTTTCCCTTTCCAATACTAGGTTTAATTGAAAAAATATCCATGCTAGGATCATACACAATCTCTTTATTCTGTTGCCTCTTTTCTTTCAATCGTCTCCATTTAATATTAACCTCAGCCCATCCCTCCTGGACAATGACTAAAGCCTCCTCCCATGTTCTCACTTGTTCAGTAACAGTCCAAGGACCAAACCGAGGAAGACTAGAATCCAAGACAGACATTAATCTAGGAATTCCACAGGCACGAAAATCATGACCTATACTACCACAGCGATAGCAGAGGGCAGAAAGTTTCTCATACCTGACATTAGACCAATTCTTCTCACCATTAGGTTTTGGGATCCAGAATCCTGCCACCAGCGGCTTCCGCAAGTCCAGATTAACACGCATACGAAGATAGCTACGCAGCATACGATTGTTGAATTTAGGATCCTCCACCATAAGCACTTCACCAATGCGATTTCCAATGCTAATAGCGTTAGACAGATTCAACGCTTCCAATGGAACATTATGAATTTGGATCCAGGCCGGACACCGACTAAAATCACAATCCTCAATCACCATGAACTTCCGCCATTCTATTAGGTTCAGAAGGCTTCCATTGATTGACCAAGGTCGACCACGCAGAATACGATTATACTCCTCTTCTTCTAAAAATTTGAAGAAGAACACATTCTTCACAACCATCACCACATCTAATCCAGATTGAAGATTCCATGCCTTACGCATCACAGCTTCAACTGTCGCTTTGTTCATTTCTTTTTCAGCGATAATTTTTCCGATAAGTACATTCTTCGCCTCGTCTTCATCCCATACCAGAGACACTTCAATCGTATCTCCATCAGTGTTTCCTCTTTCCTCTCCCATGGCTAACGGTGAGATCCAGCTCCCCCGTGCGCCACCGCTAACAATCTCCTTTCCCGCCAAAAAGCCGTTACGCTCAACCACACTCTCACGTGTCTACACGGAGAGAACTCACACTCCCTCCAAGAGCGAACCCTAATTTAGTGCTTGTTTGGAATATATAAGATTTAATTTAGACCCTAAATTGTATGAGATATATAATTTTATTTTTTTAAAAATATAAGGACTAATCTTATAAGTGGTTAAAACTATATGGATTAAATTATATCTAACAAAAGTTCAAGAATGAAATTATAAATGAATCAAAACTATAAAAATTAAATTATCTTATGTCAAAATTTAGGCACCCAGTTAGAACTAAATCAAAATTATAAGGGTTAAAAAATAATTTTTCTACCTTATAATTATAGAGACTACTAAATTGAAGTGAGTTAAAGCTTAAAAATTAAGTTTTAGTAGAGCCAAAATTATAAGACTGTGTTGTACCAAATTAAAATTTAAAAATTGATAGCCTATAAGGTGGTGAATTCGTCACCGATGTGAAACGTTGTTGGTAGAAATATGTATGTAAGCGTTTTTTAAGTTTGAATGTACATTTTGATCTTGGTAAGCCACTATAACCCAACTCATCTAAACTCATGCACCACAAAAGCTTTAAAAATTGAGGAAAAAAAACCGTACACCAGTAACACCATACCAAGACTATATGGACAAAAAATTAAATTTTTGGTATAGTTGTCATTTTATTCAATTCTCATGTCATTATTTGTCCCACTACGGTTTGGACAAAAGTTTTCCCCACTTCGTTCTCATTGACTTCTTATCTTAACTGTTAGACTGAATTTTGAATTATCACAATTTAATGTTTTATAAAATTATTAATGAAATGATAAATTATTTAAAAATAAATAAAATCAAACTACTAAATTTTAAGGGGGAAAATGAAAATACCACTTAAACTTTAAAATATCAAATTAATGATTTCCTAATAAAATGAGTTATCAATTGCTAAATTTAAGTGATTTTTTTTTTTATCTTTTTCACTAAATTTTATCCATATTGATTTTAAAAAACAATAAGGAATCTTTTATAAAATATTAAATGTAGATCATTCATATTTTAATTTAAAAATTTAGATCCTCGTGAGAAAGGAAGTGGTGTTCACTTAAAAAAAATAAATCTATTTTCTGAAATCATTTTTTTTCACGTTTTTTCTCGAAAATTATTTTTCAAACACTAATTCTAACATATTTAAAAAAAATCTAAAACAGAAAAATACGGACAAAAGCGCTTAACGGTTAAGAAACACGGTTGGGAGGGTGGGGTCCAGAGGACAGGAACATGCCGCCACTTTGCTTTCAAATTTTAAGCATTCAAAGCTGCGTCCGCGTAGCGTGCCCACTGCGCTACTGCCCACTTCAGCTTTCATCCCACTCTTCTCTTACTAACTTTTCGTGTATGGCTTTGGATTTTAAATAAAAAAATCTAATTGATTTTTTTATTAATTGTTAACTAAACTAAATAATTTATTTAATTATATCTTATATTGCATATAATTAAATTATATATCAATTTATAAGTCGTACAAATTAATTTTAAAAAAATGATAAATATAAATACTTTAAGATAATTTAATTCACATCCTTAATTTTTCTACAAAAAAGTAAATTTAGTGTTATATTTAGGATAGGGAGTAGTATTGCTTTTTCACATTTTGACATGGAAAATGACATTTGAACATTTTAAATTGAAAAAAAAATGGCATTTGAGGATTGTTGTGCTTAAATATCAAATATTTTATAAATTAAAATAAAATCCTTTAATTTATTTTTCAAATTAAAGATATGTTGAATTTTTTCAGATTTAATTATTTAATTTAAAAATGATAAAAGTTGGTTATTTTTTCCAACTAATAATCTTATAGAGGTTAACTATTCATAATGTTGGACTTTGGGTCTAAGTCCGCCCTTGATAGGCCGGACTATTTGATTAGGAAATAAGTAGCATAATCAAATAAGAATAAAATCAGCATTAAATTGCAGATTGAGGAATAATTCAGCAATAATTGTGGATTTGTTAAATGAGGAACAAATCACCATAATTAGGGAATTAATTGAGAATCAATTAATTGCTGTATTGGAGGGCAAGAATGAGTGCACACGTTTCCTAATTAGTGGCCTCTATAAACCACTATAAATAGGGTGTGCCTCCTCAATTGCAATTCACCCCGCCAGTGAGTTTTCTGGCAATTCTCTTCTCTCCTACCATCTTTCTGGTTATGATGATCTGCTGTGTAAATCACAATTAGGCTCTAATAGTCTAATAATTGTATGGGCACAAGTATGGAGTATTAGAGCTTTGACCCGGATCCGAACATGGATTCGCCCAGGTACGCCAAGTCTCCTTTTTAGTTATATTTTTCTTACATTGGTATCAGAGCGTGTTGATCTTTGTGGCTGTGATTATTCTATGTGAATAATAATATGATATGATTTGTTTATATCTCCATCATTTTTTTCCACTGTGCTACTGTACATATGTAAATATATATTGTACATATTTCTTCTCCTTCTCATTCACGCAATATACAAGACAGTATGCAAAAATATGAGTTTGTGAATATGGAATGCCTACATATTAATTTGCTCATCGTGAATCTTTTTTGGGTATCTAGGCATAAGTTTTTATTTCAAAAATATGTATATATTGCTTCTACGTTTTTTAAGCCTCAGACATAACATATTAGTTATGAATGAATACATGTATGCTTTGTGCCTTACATTTGTACACTGAGCTCCTCTGATTATTATATATGCGCATGTGTGTGTATGTATATATATATATATTGTATGGCGCAATTCCTTCGTCTTCTCTTCACTTCTTCAATCTCTTTCAAGTTGGGTGTTTTTGGAACCTATGTGAAACTAAAAATGGAAAAGACTTGACCCCTCAAAGGTCAGAATAGCCTTTGAAACACAGAGACACACATCCGGTCGAATTACGTCGCGCTGACAATGTCGAGAAAAATTGGGTGTTTGAAACTCGGTGTTTTTGGCCAAAGTAAGGACATGGATGTGTAGATCTCGAAGAGACGATTCCAACGATGCTTAGAACGCATCAAACAGAGTTCAGATGAGGGAGAAACGAAGGAAAGAAGTTGGCGGGTCGTTAGTCGTTGCCGACACTTCACTCGAGATTTGATCAATGAAATTGAGGTTTTCAGATCAAATAAATGTCATGGATTTGTAGTTCGCTGAACTACGATTCCAACAACACCAAGAACGCAAAAAACAAAGCTAAAACGAGGGAGATATGGCCTCCCGAAGTTTGCGGGTCACGATGACCCGCCGGAGCTCCAACGGGGTCAGGTTGACCCGGCTGGAGGTTGAAGATGATGACGTGGCAGTCATCGCCACGTCATCGGTCAACCAATGACATATGGCACCAATGAGAGGTCGCCACGTCAGCGTCAAATGCCACGCCAGCATTGGTCAACGAAGGCCATACCATCCTTTGACTAGCCACATCGACCGAGGCACGTCAGCGTCAAGTCGTCAACACGTAAGCAGTGACAGGTCAAGGTTGACCAGTCAACATTGACGGTTAACGGTCAGCACTGGCCAAAAAAAAAGTTTTGACAGAGGCGCGTAGGGCTCACTGAGGGCTTCGTTTGACACGTGGCAAGCACTATCTGAGAAAGGACGGCGCGTGGAGTCGTCTGGACCGGCGCGTGTCACCGGTTGACGGCCGTAAGGTGGCGCATGGAGGTCATGCGCCACCGATGAGAGTGGCGTTCGTTGGAATTTTCCAATTTTTCAGGATTTTTCTATCTAGACACCTTTTAGGGGTGCGTGACGGCGTGTAGGACCTCCGATTGAGATGTGGTTGGTTACTAAAAATCCCTAAATTTGAGAGCTTCAATTTGATATATAATTTGCATATATTTGAAGCATGTTTGGATCTGTTTTGAGTCAAAAAGGTGCTTGTATACACCTAGAGATTCCCAAAAATATTGGAAATGAATCAATGTTGGTTCTATTGTTTTTTGGGATAGGTTGGCTTATTTTTTTAAGAGTATTTTCAGTTGCAACATTAGGTTAAATGCTGAAAGATTCTTTAAAAAGTAAGGGATTATTCAAATGAGTTTTTTGAATATAAAATCCTATCCAATCTTGACTTTAACTCTTAGAGAGAAAAAAACCTGAAAAATTGCAGCAACTTAAAATTATTCAATAATTATTGAATAATAATAAGTCTTCTCATGCTTTTAACCACATTGATCCACTTGGATTGAAGCAATGACTTCTAAAAGTCAATCCTTTATCACAAATGTTGTGACAAAGGATAAGATAGATAGAGATGTTAGAATCATCTCATCAAGTGGGAGGTATGCTGCAATTATATCCAAGTAAGTGGATGTAAACATGGCAAAGAGGAGCTGGACATTGTAGCTAGATGCTACATGAGTTAATATGGTCAGAAGGGCCTATGAGAGGGAGAACCTAGTTAAGAGACAACAAAAAGAGGTAAAATTTTTTTTATTGAATATTCTTTTTCATTGAATTTATGATTAAACTTTTTGTTTTTAGAATTGAATTAAGTATGTTATCTTCCTATTTCCTTGAACGTTCATGGTAGTTAGATAATATTGTGTTATTATCTTGTTAATATAACTGCCTTTGATTGAGTGGGAGTTTTCTGGAATGCGTCTAGAAATCCAAAGGGGAAAGTGTTCAATGAAGACTATGGTTAAAAGGGTGATAAGCTAACTAGCATGATTGGGATGGGAGTCAACATAGTTGTCTCCTGAACATGAAACTAGTGAACTTATTATCTAATTATCCTTTTCTTATTTGAACAAATAAGATTTGTATACCATAATCGTCTAAGTGACCAATTATGACCAAGTCTATTTGACTGAGCTTATGAAGACAAGCTCAATAGAGATATCTGTGGAGTTAAAAACTCTCAAATCTCTTTCATTCAAGAAGAATGAGATGTCAGGGACATCCTACCAACTAGTCTTCAGCTTTAAAGGTTGAAGCAACCAAAGGATACAAAAGGTTTATCCTATCAAGTATAGAAAGAACAACATTGCTTAAACTTATATTGGTATGAGCAATGTAACCTTATCTAAGATGTGTGGATAGTATTGGAAGATAGTGAAATAGGTGATCTTCTTCCATAAAGTTAAAACTAAGTTAAGTTTTAACATAGTGTACTAAGTCCTAACATGTTGTTTAGGCAACACTTGAGGTAGATGTCAAACTAAGAAGTTGAGACAAAACTAAATGCCAAGTTCTTTCTAACAAACAACAAGTGTATGTTGTGATAAGACATCTCCCAGTAAGTGGGAGGAAGCTATGTCTCCCAGTGAGTAGGAGTGAGCCATGTTTTCCAATGAGTGGGCGTATACGAAAGTAAAGATTTCCTCATATATGCATATGAACTTGAATGTGAAAGACTGAAGGATTCAAGATCTATCAGTCAGACAAACTTAGCTAAAGAGTGGGAGGATTCATCCTCCATGCCGAAGGGCAAGAAACTTATGAGGAAAACTTCATCTAAAAGAAGTCAATGGTTTCTGCAAAAGATGAAATGCTACATTGATAAACCTTTAAGGGTTGTAAAAGTAGCAATCCACATGAGTTGTGGGTATTTCAGAGAAGTATATGACTTCATGTCAAATGCAAAGCAACAAAGAGATAGAATCAAGGGATTGGAACTTGCACGTTAACTCTGTAATGATAAACCACCCTGATTTACTCTATGGAATTGCAACTGACAAATCACATCTTTGCTATCTCTTTAGTTAAGGATTAATGGGACTATGATTCTCAAATCCTTTGTTGGATTTTGATGTTTCTTTTCTAGGGATAAAAGATTCCATTTCTTACCACATGTACACCTTGATCAAAGGGAATGATCAAACTAGCAAAAGAGTATTTGCTAAACAACATTTGCTAAAGGGTTAATACCCTTATGAATAAATTGAAAACTTATTCTACCTGGCAAGAAAGACAAAGAAACATTTTTGAAGAAAAAAATCCACTGCAATTGGCAAATTATGACACTAGTGAACCAATGAACGTAAGGGCAAGACATAAAGCTTGGTGTTTCATTAACGTTGTGGACGTTTACTCGAAATACAATAATGTTTACTTGATTTTTGGCAAGTGTGAAGCTGTTAGATAATGGCTGAACTAGTCAGGAATCAGTAAACTGAAAGAATAAGACCTTTCGAACTAACAAGGGTTTAGGACACCCATGTATTTAGTTCAAACAGTTTTGTGTATAAGAAAGGCATTGTTAGGCAACTATCAATACCTAGAACCCTTCAACATAATAGAGTTGTTGAAATGGAGAGACAGACCTCTCCTTGATTTGGTTGTGAACATAATGGCATCAATGAGGCTATCAGTCATATGTTGGTGGGTGGACTCATAGCTATTATATTCACACTTAACCAAATGCCCTTTATGTCAGTCACGACCTTACCCTATGAATCATGGATGGGCCTTAGACTAGGGCCAAACTTGTTAAGACCATAAGGGTCATCAACTTTATATTCATAATTCTTCCTATGAGTAAGGAAGATTATGACTAAGGTATACAAGGTATCTCTTTGTGAGATGAAATGATAATTTGACATGACGTTCATAAAACCTAGATTTCCTAGCAGGAAATGAGTATTAATCACAAGGGACAATGAATAATCAAGTGTTCCTAAGTTCACTGATCCGAATGTGGGAGGATTGAGACCATTTTCACAACGAAAGAGGTAAGAGGTAAGTTATGAGATAATTACCCCATTTTCACAACGAAAGAGGTAAGAGGTAAGTTACAAGATAATTACCTCACTCATGCATAGGAAAAGAATCCTATAAAATCCACCTCGGAACAAATTGTCATCTAGCGAATGACTATAAGGGATAGATTCCCTAATGGATTGAATGCTCTCTTCATCATTTAGAAGGTGATGATAACTACCTATAAGTGTCTGAAAGACACTAGAAGGACCTGCTAAGATGAATTGCAAAGTGTCATGCAAGAGGATTTGGATTCTTTTTAAGCCGAATACGTGTTTGGGTAATTTGTCACCTAGCCAAGAGGCGATTGGGAACAAGTAGGTTCTCAAATCCGTTGGGGGCATGTAAAACCTAAAACACTTAGTGGTTAGGGGGTAATATAATGGAAGGTTGTCCGTTGTGCGTTTTAACTTTGAACTTTAGCTAAGACAACAAGCTTAGTCTTGAAATTGCATCAAGATGATGTAAAGACCACCTTCCAATTTGGAATTTTTGGAAATTGGATGATGAACTCTATATGAAGCAGCTTAAGGGTTTCGTAGAAAAAATCACCCAAATAGTAGTATATGAGATTTTCACAAGGTGAAAGCCTCACCAACTTCGAAATAATCGAAGAACACTACATAAGTCCCAAATTGTATAATGATGATTCTTTATGAAGTCATCCTTTGTCAAATGACATATGAAACAAGTGTCAACGGAGTCAAAGGAATAAAGGATCAGAGAATCCTTAAATTCTGAGTTAAGAAAGTCATGGGTTGAACAAATATCTTGAATGACAAGATAAACGGAGATTACACAAGAAAGATACAGTCTTTTCCACCTAAGACATGTACAAGTGTAATCCTTAGACATCTTAGGATGTCAAACTGCAAACCCATGGACACCCCTAAAGTCAAGGGTATAAACCTAAAGAGGTTACATGTCCTATGAGGAATACAATATAACAAAGGTGGATAGAGTCCCATGTGAGACTATAGTTGGTAATATGAATGTACACATTGGTGTACATAAGACCGAATGTTTTTTGTCAGACTTGGAAGTTGTTTTTGGTCCTGCTGTGAAATGGGTTATATGAATAACCATGGATTAAGTTGTCAAGACAACAACTTTCTTTTGAAAGGATACTCCAATACAAGACCTAAGCAAATGGTGATGGAGTAAGGAAATATAAAAAGTATTTTTTCCTGGTATCCATGGAAATAGAACACAGGGCATGTTCTGCCATCATTCAAAGTACCATAAGAGATTGGGAATGAATGGTGGATAGAAGGATCCAAGCGATAACATATTATGATGAAGATCCTAAGTATCACAGCAAGGCAAAACATACTTTTTTGATCTATCTCTATAAGAGATATGCTTTCAAAGAGGGAAAGCGATAGTTCAATGACCTTCTACTGACAGAATGTTGGTAGATCCCCTTAATGAGCCTATAGCTTGATTTTCATTAAGTTAGTGAAAATCTTGGGGCGCAAATAAAATGTAAGGTCGTGAACTTTTTTTATATGAAGATAAAAGAAATAGTATATATGTTATGAGTGAATACATATAAGGTATACAAGTTTGTATGTCGTACAGGTCAGAAGAGGTTGGTTTACTCACACGAACAACTATCTTCCCATGTTTTGCTAAGGCATGGGAGGGTAAGACGAGCAAATGATCACCAAAAGATGGTTAAGAAGAATCTTTGCGTTTGAGTCACCTCAGTTAGACTGAGATGAGATCTACATGTGTGCATATACACAGAAAATGGATCGAAGCATGAATATAGACATGTAGACAGGCAAAGAACTCTTTTTCACAAATGAGATTGTAAAAGAGATATTGTGAAAAAGAAAGTTCTAGGTTCGAATGTTGAGTACATTTTGGAACTAATGTTTGTATGGTGAAAGATAAAGAAATCGACTTACACCTCACCATAGCATGCAATTCATACTGCATGTGCTTGAGAGTTAATCTACAACACAGGATGTAGGTGAAAGATCCCTAGTTCACTACAGTGTGAGTCCCATGAAGGAAAAATCCTTCCGCGATGCCCTTAAGACTTAGACGGCATCATGAAAGCTTGGTTTGGTGACAGCTACTTTAGCTGAAGCTCCATGATCACACTCGATTCAGTCAGACGAGTGAAAACTAGGAAAGCGACCAAGTCAAGATGGACTGATGTTTAGTCAAAAAGGAAGATTTACTCTTAGATACATAAAATGTGGCAGTATCTGTGGTCAACTCCTTACTAACTCTATGTGTAGCTAGTAAGTGCGGATACTATGTGCGTGAAAGGCAATTTGAGTTAATCAAAATATTAACTCGAGAGGGATTAGATATGCCATGAGTAATATGTATGCGAGAATTTGGGGCATATAAGGCAATGAACATATAGCTTACGGTTATATATAAAGGGTGTCCTAGGATGTTGATCCGTTATAAAGGATTTTTAGTATCACAAGTACCAAATCTTAAAGACGTTTTTGCCCACGCAGTCACGGCAGATGTCAAGTATGAAACAAGAAAGAGTAACGCACGCACGATGGGAGGCCCTCAAGTGCGAGTGGGAGATGTTAGACTTTGGGTCCAAGTCCGCCCTTAATGGGCCGGACTATTTGATTAGGAAATAAGTAGCCTAATCAAATAAGAATAAAATCAGCATTAAATTGCAGATTGGGGAATAATTCAGCAATAATTGTGGATTTGTTAAATGAGGAACAAATCACCATAATTAGGGAATTAATTGAGAATCAATTAATTGCTGTCTTGGAGGGCAAGAATGAGTGCACACATTTCCTAATTAGTGGCCTCTATAAACCCTTATAAATAGGGTGTGCCTCCTTAATTGCAATTCGCCCCGCCATTGAGTTTTCTGGCAATTCTCTTCTCTCCTACCATCTTTCTGGTTCTGGTGATCTGCTGTGTAAATCATAATTAGGCTCTAGTAGTCTAATAATTGTGTGGGCACAAGTATGGAGTATTGGAGCTTTGACCTGGATCCGAACATGGATTCGCCTAGGTACGCCAAATCTCCTTTTTAGTTATATTTTTCTTACACATAAAAATTAAAAATAACTATAAATTTTCTTGATTTTTCAAAAAAAAAAAATCAAAGGTTTTAGCATGATCATTATTAAAGATGAAGAAAATTGGTACAAAGTATAGGAAGAGCTTCTTTCATTTACTTTCCCATCTTTTTTCCCTCCTTTACCCCTTCATCATCATTGAATTAAAATTTAACGGTCTAACGTAATATTTGGGGTGAATGTGCCTTTTCACCGCGGAAGTTGTCCCAAAAGAGCAATTTTACCCTAAAAGTTTTTAAAGGTGCAATGTCCCCTCAGAAGTTTCAAGTTAGGTGCAATGTGGACCTCGAGCGATGAAGACCTAACGTTTTGCCATTAAGAGTACACCTGGCAACAGAAAAAACACAGTGGCACCTTAAATGGTAGAGACGTGGCAGGGGAGTCATGAAGTGTAATAGACACGTGATATATATGAGGGAGGGAGAGATTGGAAAAAAACACCTAAACCACAAAAAAAGACGATCGATCGTGAAATGCCTCATTAATCTTGTTGTTATAAGTAAATCGATTTGTATCATATGTACTTCTTCGACTAAGTTAAACCTATCGTCAGGTACATTATATTTTGCTTATAATGCCCCATAAATCGATTTTCATCATGTGCATTTCTTGGATTGAGTTAAACCCACATTTGGTACATTATATTTTGTTTATAATCCTTATAAATCAATTTATGCCTTACATAAATTGATTTACTTATGACAGTAAGATTTATTAAGCATTAAGCAAAATAAAATCATTGACGCCAACCCACCATCGGGTTTATGACTATTTTGCTTATAAAACCTCATAAATCAATTTGCATGATGTGCACTTCTTAGACCAAGTAAATCCTACTGTCGGGTACATTATATTTTGCATATAATGCCTCATAAATTGATTTATGCCTTACGTAAATTGATTTACTTATGACAGCAAGATTTATGAGGCATTATAAGTAAAATATAATCATTGACGCCAACCCACCATCAGGTTTATGACTATTTTGCTTATAATACCTCATAAATCGATTGCATGATGTGTACTTCTTGGACAGAATAAAACCCACAATCGAGTATATTATATTTTGCTTACAATGACTCATAAATCGATTTACTTATGATAGCAAAATTTATGAGGTATTTCATGATCGATCGTCTTTTTTTGTGGTTTAGGTGTTTTTTTTCAATCTCTCTCTCCCTGATGTATATCACATGTGTCTATTACACTTCATGACTCCCCCGCCACATCTCTACCATTTAAGGTGCCACTGTGTTTTTTCTGTTGCCAGGTGTATTCTTGACGGCAAAATGTTAGGTCTCTGTCGTCCGAGGTCCACATTGCACCCTTAAAAACTTTCGAGGCTAAATTGCTCTTTTGGGACAACTTCCGGGATGAAATTGGATATTAACCCTTAATATTTTATAAAAATATTATCATAATTTTATATAAAAATTTTATATAAATAAATTTATAGATTATTATTATAAAATAGATTTTTTCCACTTTTTTCTCCTATGACAATTGTGAACTGTTCATATCGAATTTTAATAGTTTAAATTTATTTGTATGTTTTTTATGTAAAATTGTAATAATAGTTCTATAAAATATTAAATATAGACTATTAGATCTTAATCTAATGGTAGGGAGCAAAGGAAGAGAAGGTAACTGAGAGAAGCTCCTCCTAAAAAGTATATGTTAAAAAAAGACCTATGGTGTAAATCATATTCACCAGGTATAACTGTTTTTTAATTATGAGTAAAAGTTTTTAAAATGAAAATGATTTGTACAAAGCTGAAGAAAAGTTAGATCCACTGACGTCTACTGATGATTACATCCTGCCAAATACTTTTAGTCAATAAAATTTCTAAATATGTATTTTTAATTAATTTTCATTAAAAGATAGCTACCAAAAATTAATTCAGAGAGAGTCTCCATAATAAAGAGAGCAATATTATCTTCTCTCTTTTTTTCCAACAAAAAGAGCAATATTATCATCGCATACATCACTATATTATGTTTTCTTGATATATGAGGATTCGATTTACTTTTTTCACCCGGAAACAAGAATTTTTAAATAAAGATCAATAAATAATTCCGCAAAATATAAAAAGTCCAAACCCAAACACCAAAAAACACTAATCCCAATTAGGGGTGAACAAAAGCAAACCGAAACCGAACACTGAACCGAACCGTAATAAATTCAGTTTTTTCGATTGGGTTTTTTCAGTTAGTCGTTCTTATCGGTTCATTTTTCCGGTTGTTTCGATTGTTCAGTTATCGGTACGGTTTTCAAAAAAGATTCGGTTAAAACTGAATAACTGAAGTTTGTTACAAATGGTTTTTTTCTAACTATATAAAAACTAAAAGACATCTGACAAGCCCAGGTTTAAAGCCTATTCCATTATAAATTCGATCCAACTTATTTCCAAGTTCCAATCAATTTGAGTCTAATAGTCCATTGCCCATATTCCAAATTTCAGATCCATAATTGCGTAATTCCTAAACCAAAATAAGAAAAAAATTAAGCAATTAGTAATTCATAATTCCTAAAAAATCTTTCATGACTCATCCTCATAATTCAATCCCATTAGTTCATATTTGAGATCCGTCTGAGAGCTTCTAACTTATGAGTTTCGAGTGTCTCTTTCTCTCTTCTCCACTGCCAGACCCCAAACTTGCAATTCTTGAGGGTTCGACATTTCAACTCCTCCATCCTGAGTCTTGACGAGTGAAGCCCTCCATTCTTCCTCTAATCTCGACTCCAGACTCTCGATCTTGACGGTCGAGGGTAGAGCACGTAGATCCTTAACCTCCCTTTGCCCTAACGACGTCTAGATCACCTTGAGATCTGCAGATCCTCAACAACGTCATCTCAACGTCCGCGGAAGATTGTTGTTAGTTGAGCAGCCTCTCGTCCTCCCTTTGCCCTAGAAATGACATCACCTCGCCTTCCGTCTGTGGAATCGTGGCCGTCAGTCGAGCAGCTTGCCGTGGTCCTCCCTTCGTCTTCAACCCTCGAGCTACAGTTTTGGGTAAGCTTGCTGTGTTAATCATCTTCTATGTTCCACTATTTGTTCGTTTCTATCTGAAATTTTTTTCTTCATTTGATCGTTTCTGTCTATAGTAGTACACTATAATGATGAAAGTTTGTTACTTTTTTTTTAATAAAAAAGGTACCTTTCGGGGAAGGAGGCACCTTTTTCACTTTTTGTATTCGTTTATGTGAATTATGTGTGCAATGAAGAATTTTTTTTTTAATTTTTTTGAATAAAAAATTTACCTTTTAGGGAAAAATTTTAGACTTGAAAAACTTCTATGTTCACTCTACTAATCCACTGCACATGATGAACAGCTGAACTGAAGTATGTAATTTTAGACTTGAAAAAATTCTATGTTCACTCCACTATTCGTTTTGGTCTAGGAATAGCTGAACTGAAGCCTGTAATATTATACTTGAAAAAATTCTATGTTCACACCACTAGTCCACTGCAGTTGATTTGTTGTCTTTCCTTCAGTTGTAGGTGCCATTCTGACCTTTAGGGGGCATTCAAGAGCAAGACAGAATATGATACATATCAACTTTTTTGATGTTTAATATGCTGGTTGTATTTTGATATAAAGATAATTAGCCAATGTTATAAGTGATTCTGCTTGAATTTTAAAGTTAGCCAATATAAGGTAGTAGACACTAGGCACTTAAGCAGACCTCCAGTAATCTCCAGACCTTAAGTTTGGTAATTCTATTGATGTATAAAGGCCAAAGGCATAACCGTCAGTAATGCTCCAAACCTTTGGTTGAAATTTGAAAATATTTTGTTTTCTTAATTTTTTTTGGCTTGTACAAATTATTTTTTTTGTTAGAATTATTGCTTCGGTTTGTAGACTTGCAGTTTGGTTGCATGGGTAGGCTTGTAGAAAAAAAAAAGAAGCCCAAAAGGCCCAATAACCTAAGTACACCGAAAACCGAACCGAAATTAATCGGTCATTTCGGTTTCGGTTCAGTCATTAAAATGTCTTCATTTCGGTTGTTCGATTTTTTCGGTTTTCCCCGAAAACCGATTGCTCACCCCTAATCCCAATCCTAAACAAACACAAGAAAAGTGCGGGCTGAAAAGGGGAATCAACACCAAGGTCCTAATCAAGGAAAATAAAATCTGAAAAATTTTATAACTTATCAATGATAAGTAAAATTGACACCATTGACAAGTGAAAGTAGGATCATTAATAAGTTATAAGATTTTTTAGATATTTTTTCTTTAGCTGGACCTTAATGTGATTTTTAACAAAAATAAAACATAAAGAATTAACATCACAAACCAACATAAACCTTAATCTAGATTAGCAAATAGGAAGCCAGCCACATTCCTATGGTCAGAATGGATGCCGAAATGGACATAACTCAGGGAACACATAGAAAACAAGGAATAGGGATTCATTGAAGCACTTGATCAGTTCTATCTAATATCTATTTTGGAAGCCTATTAACTGTCTTAATAGTATACCACTTTGATCCTATTTATAAGTCCTTTTTTATCAAAAAATTTGGTCCTATTTATAAGTCCAGTTCAGGGTAGTAAATGCGTTTTGTTCTTATTACCCCTATTAATTACAATAAATAAAAAGAATTTATTGATGTTGACTTTTGGAACCAATCATAGATAAGGGCGAAATTGGAAATTTAACCTATAGTTAATGAGTTAACTAACTCTCCTTGATATGTGAGAATTAGTTAAAAGGGATTTATAAATATGACCATAGTGGTATTTAAAAGGACCACATGACCACCATCACAAGGTAGAGAACCCAACACTGACATCAACAAACACATCAGCCATTTGCAACACCAACCTCATCCCAATTGGATCCAATCAAACATATGCAAAGCAACAAAAAAATCACTGCCAACTCAAACAAACATGAAATATTAAAACTAGAGGACTTGTTACAGTAAAAACGTCCAGGAGAAACCTTGAAACTCGAGATTCACCATCTCCAATAATATTAAGTGCATAGCAACAAAGTCTTCAACCTCGTTGACCTTAAACCCTCATTTTTTTCATCGTTGTCGTCGCACTAATCCATCCCCACATTACAACTCAGACACCAATAAGAAAACTTAACCCCCACTATACATACACCCACACTGGGCACACCTTCCCCAACTTGTGCTGGGAGAGTGGTACCAAGATCTTAGGTGACAACTGCGTTGAAAGACTCCCACAAACAGGGAACCAATTTCAGTGCCTATCGTAAGAATAGTATCAATAGCTCATCTTTACAGTGAAATCTACATAATTCAAATAGAATTCCAAAAAACAAAATTTGCAGATTTATTAGAAAAACATCAATGATAGGTTAGTATTTTTTCTTAGAACGATCCTCATGTCATTGGGCATACAAAAAAATACAATTTTACTGATAAAAATATTCATTTACAATCCCAATGTCATTCGCCAACGAAAAATAGAAAATATAACGGAAACTTAATATTTACAAAATTTTCCAAAACATATAAACATAAACTAATTATAACCACTATCTTGTCTCCGCCTCGAGACACATGCCAATTATTTTACAGTGTCTACACCCTTGCCTTTCATACCACTGGCACTCGCAGAGATGTTTGTTTAAAAATAGGGTGAGATTCTGAAGAACTCCAATAGAAACATGCTATCGTTTATAAAGAATGCGAAAAGAAAATATGACATGCGCCAAGGTATGCACTAATTAATGAACAGTACAAACATGTAGGCATGTTTGTTTTAGCGATCAGATTGCTTATAAGCTACTTTTCACATAAATCGAGACACAACTCCTCTCACATACTTACCTTGTATACCGTAAATCACGATTGAAAAGCTGCTTTTAAGCATTCCAATCGGTAATCCAAACAAGCACATATCGTCATGTATACATGAGTAGGGCTCAACCCTACAATCTACACCGGTTGGACTTCCACCAACTCCCAGTGTAAGTGCACACCGGCACTAACAGCATCTCTCCAAGCAATTCATATTAATTAATATATAAAGTGCATTTACAAATATTGGCATCCACACAATCATATAACTATGGCATAATGCAGAAAGATAATGTCCCTACCTCGAAGCTTTATAAACCCCTATTTAGATGTGTCTCGAAATACATGTTGTGTCCGACCTTCGACTCGGTCCTAAAATATTAAATGTATAAGAAATAGGTCATAACCTATCCAAGTATTATTTTAGACTCTCCCATAGTATTTCTTGTGGTTATATTAGTCTATGGTGAAAATTTACCAAAACGCCTCTGAGACCCCGGCCCGGCCCCGCCGTACCGGGCTGATGGCACGTTTTCCCAAAATTTTTGACTAAGGTTATTCTGACTAATTTTTTCCCAAGGAATCCATTTCTGAGCTCAAAATCACCAAATTCACTTTCAAATTACGAAAATACCCTTGACAGCTCCTATTTAGGGGTTTCAATGGCATTTTCGTAATTATGTTTTTTCGGCCTCTACCGAAAAAGTGCTCAACTGTAACCCCACCTAGTTTTGCCCACTGAATCCAATGGAACTATTTATTTTATGAAAATCCAACTCCTACCCTTTGAAACAGTGTTGCCCCCACCTATTTTTGTCCACTGAATCCAATGGAACCATTTATTTCATGAAAATCCAACTCCTACCCCTTGGAATAGTGCTGGCCGAAATATTGAAGGAAATAGAAAAAAATAGTTTTGTATTTTATCTTCTAAAACTTGCACTCTTCCACTTCTAATCCTTGATTAACTCACTTAAACATTTATTAATCATGATTTAAAGGATTTTGGGCAGCATAACCCCTTAGGGTTATAGCTTTTCAAATTTCATAATTCAACCAAAAATCACATAAACCAAACAACAATTACCTACAATAACTTCATACTAACATAAAGTTGAGATTGGTATAATTACCTCTTAAACTTCTTGGATGCTCTTACTCTAGGCACCTCCTCCTTCTCTTATTGATCTCAAAGTGTGACTTCACCACCATAGATTCATGAGAAACAAGAGTTTAGAGAAGAACTTCATGCATGCTTACAAGAAGAACACTTAAGAGACAATACTTACCTTAGCTTCTTTTTCCTTGAGCTCTCCTCTTCTTTCTATTTCTCAAGCTCTCTCTTCTCTCTTTTTGCCCAAGACTTTGACGAAATGAGGCATGAAAGAGGAAGGAGGATGCTTTTATTAATTGGTCTTCTTCCTTCCTAGCCATTGATTTAATCAAGAGCTCATAATATGATACTTGTCATAATCCCTTCTTCCCTCATAATTACTCCACTTAGTTTCCATTAAATTGAATAAATTTCCTTCCCTTTCCTTGCTCCTCAAATCCACCTTCTCCCCCCTTTTTCTCCAACTAGCTCATGCTTCTTCCACTAGGTCCAAACTTACACTTCCATTACTAGCTAAGAGAAAAAATGAGAAGTATGATTAAATGGTTAATGGAGGGATTAAGTGACTAATTGGGTGTTTGCTTTATGAGAGCCAATGGCATGTGGACATGTGTCAAGCTTATATGAGGCAAGAGAGTAAGGAAAAGTCAAACTTCATTGTTTAATGTTTCTCTTTCCTCTCTCTCCCTCTTTTTCGGCTGAACCATAGGCATAGGGAGATGATGATTTCTTCATCCTCCAACACACTCCATCTCTCCTTCTCTCTCTCTCTCTCATTTCGGTGCCATTAGAGACCAAGGAAGGGAAGAAGAAAAGCTTGTAATTTGGGTGAGTAAATGGTCTCCTTTGCTTAAATTCTTTTCTTTAATGTTGCTCCATGAGTAATGGGCTTCATTTTGATGTTTATAGTGTGCCTATTAGTGTTAGTTTGAGCCCACACAAAATTTTGAAGGTTGGTAAATCAAGAAATCTCTTTGGCAAAGTGAAAGAGGTAAGTGAAACTAATCTATCTATCTAGGTTTTATACCAAATGGTTTAGTTTGAAATTTCTAGAAATTTTGGCCTATTTTCGTTGGATATGGGTCATTGGTAATTTGGCATGTTATTGGTGTGGAAAATGGTGTTTTGATATGAGTTTTGAATAGATTGATTGATTGGAGGTTGAAATGTTAAGATTGGTGGTTTTGGGATTTTGATGTTTAATGTTGATTCAAACCAAAGCATGATAATGGAGTTGGATTTTGGTAATTATGATGATTCCATTGAATTCCTTGGGTGTTTTTGTGAGGGAGTAGCTTTGGTTTGGTATTTGGGTTCATTTGGATCACTTGGTAAAAATTCTGGAAGTGTTGTCTTACCTTCTGCATTTTTTGGTTTCTAATAAAATCACTCGAGTAAGAGTGAGCTCATTCGAGTGAGGGATGAACATCACTCGAGTGAGGGTGAGTCCACTCGAGTGTGTTAGTGTATTTTCCCCTTTGGCCTTCGGTTTTCATGTTGCAATTTCAAGCGAGAGGCAAGAGTGTTGCCTCACTTGCAAGTGTTGTGGGTTCTCACTCGAGTGTTGGTGTATTGTTCAGTTGATCTATCTCTCGGGTTGTCACTCGCGTCCAAAATTCAAGAGTGCGCTTTAACACGTGTGAGTGTTGAGTTCTCACTCGAGTGAGGTCTACTTCACTCGAGTGATCCTTTTCTTTGAAAGTTCTTATGCTCTCGGGCAAACACTTCCTGTCCTCACTTTCTAGCATTTGAGGTGTTGTCTATACCATCACTCGAGTGAGGCCTTCTTCACTCGAGTGTTCGTACCAACACTCAAGTGAGACCATTTTCACTCGAGGTGCAGCAGTGAAAAATCAGTTTTTGTGCTTCCAAAAGGGGGTCTTTGGGATAGGCTTTCCAACCCCCTTAGGGCTATTGTTAGAGGTATTCTTGAGTACTAAAAGAGTAATAGGCATGTTTTTTTAGCGATCATATTGCTTATAAGTTGCTTTTCATGTAAATCGAGATACAACTCCTCTCACATACTTACCTCGTATACCGTAAATCACGATTGAAAAGTTGCTTTTAAGCATTCCAATCACTAATCCAAATGAGCACAATAATGATAACCAATTAAGTGTTAAGAAGTCATTGAGAATTGGAATAGAGAATTGACTCTTCGTTACTTATTATGAATAGAGGATTTGACATTTTCCCTACTCAGGAGAGACCGGTGCTAGGGAATACCCGAAAGGATCAAGGTAGTGACTCTTCTCTCATATTGTGTATGATGTTTTGGTATGCATAATTTATCATTGAACTTTGTGAACTGTGTGCCATGGTCTATTACGGTGTGAGCTCTTCAGCGTGAGCTGTATAGGGATTGACGCTGGTAATCTTTAGGTCGACCGTTGAACTGCCGTCGTAATCGACATGGATTTTTTATGTATCTAACCCGTGGGGCGACGTTGTAACATCCTGGATTTTAATCAAGGGATTATGACTTCAAATGATGTAATTAATATTAATTAATCATATTTGAAGTATATGTTGTGTAATGTGATAATAAGATCATTATTCATGATTTAATAAGTATTGTGCTAAACAGGGGTAAAACGGTAAATTTACCAACCGTCTGGTTAGCTATTGATGAGAAAACCCTTTGGTAATCAAGATCAATGGTTGAGATTGGAAGATCAAGGGGTGGAATCTAGTGTGAATGAGTTATATGCACTCATAAGTGGGAAGGATGAGATGGTGACAAGTGTCCAAATGAGAGCCATTGGATGGGTCAACACTTTCAAACTCTTTCTCTCTCCCTCTAAGTCGGCCAAGTGCATGGGAGGAAGGGAAGGAATGATCATCACCTTCACCTACTCATCTCTCTCTCTCTTCATTCCTCCATTTCCGGCGAGAAAGCAAGAAAGAGGAAGTAAGGGTTTGAATTTGGTTAAGGTAAATGATTTTATATGCTTAGCTACCCTTCATTAATATTGATCAAGAGGTCAAGAGCATTATTTCTATGATTTCAGAATTTCCATTGGTGGTGTTTGATTGTGGGATAAATCTTGAAGTTGGTGAAATCAAGGTGTTGATTTCAGCAAGTTAAAGAGGTAGGTTTGTGATGCATTTTGATATATATGTCAAGATGTTTACCTAATCAATGAGAATTCTGGAAATTTGACCTAATTATGATGTTAATTAAAGGGTAGGCTTGGATTAGTGGGTCACTGTTCATTTGGTCAGTTTTGACACTTGAGAGTGATTAGAAGTTGATTTGAAGTTGAATAAGGGAAATGTGTTAGAAGGAGGTTTTGAGTGATTTGATGATTTAGAGAGAGAATGTGTTGTTGAGTGGAAATTTGGGTTGTTTGTGGTTGCCAATGGGTTTATGGTGAAGTTTTGGATGAGAATGAGTAATGGTATGAGTTATAGGACCATTGGAATTCATTTGGTGAATTCTGGTAAATCAACTCAGTTGCTGCGTTTTGGGTATCTGATGTGATTTCTCGAGTGAATCTGTTGCCTGGGAGTAGAGTTGCTCTCGGGTGGACACTCGCGGGACCGCACTTCCTTGTGCTCGCGAGCACTGGGGAGCAGTGCTCGAGCACAGGTGTTTGTGCTCGAGAGAAGGTAGAGGAAGAAGTAGAGAGATGCTCTCGGGTTGTCACTCGCAAGCCTCACTTCCGTGGTGCTCGGGTGCTGGCGAGGTCTCTGCTCGAGCACAGCCTCTTGTGCTCGAGTGAGAGTGTAGGTTTGTCGCGGGAGTTGCTCTCGGGCAAGCACTCGCTGGAGGTCACTCGCATGCGTGCTCGAGTGAGAGCGGGAGTCATGCTCGAGCACGGCCTTCTGTGCTCGAGTGAAGAGTCCAAAAATCAGTGGTTAGCCTTCTAAAGGGGGATCTTTGGGGATAGTTAACCCAACCCTTTAGGCATATGTTTAGGCATTTAATGGCCATCTAAAGAGTCCAAATGAATACCAACTTAGAGTGTTATTGAATTAAGAACTTGGAAAAGGAAATTAACCAAATGTCCCTATTTGATTATAGGATTTGACATCTGCTATCTTCGTGAGCCTGCTGTGCCCAGAGACATCAGGAAGGGATCAGGTAGTGACTTTTCTTTTGTACCAAATATGATGCATTGCATGTGTGTTTTATCGTCGATTGGAAATGGATTTGTATGCTGCGACCTTTGTGGTTTTGTGTTAGCACTGTCATTCCAATAGTCCCTGAGTAGCTAACAACGGTTCGGGTTTAGGCAGTGTGCCTTCCCGGCGGAGAAAGGGGATGAGGATGAAGTGTGATATATGTGATATGTGAGCCGAAAGGCTATATGTGAGGCCGACGGGCCATTTGTGAGAGCCGGATAGCTGCATGGGCTATAAGGCTATATGTATACACTGCCACGCCAATAGTCCCTGAGTAGCTAACAACGGTTCGGGTTAGGGCTGTGTGCCTTCCCGGCGGAGAAAGGGGATGAGGGTGGAGTGTGATATGTGCTGCTGCTGCATGATGATTTGCTTACATGTTATGTGCTTATGTGTGGTATAAATGTTTAGTTACTACTGGGATTCTTTTGAATCTCATTCTTTCCTTTGAACTAACCTTTCAGACAGGGCGACTGGCTCTAAGGAGAAGCGTGTGACCCGGAGCGGTTAGAGCTTCCTAGGGACATTAGGATGGCTTTTGTTGGTTAATCATTTTGGATAGGGATTATTGTATTACATTTTGAGATGTAAATAGTGTGGATATTTTGATTTGTAATCCCCTACGTGGAATTGAAACTCTATACATATATATAGATGAACCAGGGGGTTGCCGGGGTTTAAATTGCGAACTCTGATATATGTGAATGTAAATTATCTGCACAGGTGATTATATTCGGTAATTGAAAATGAGACCCGGATAGGAAAGAAGTTTTGAAAATTTCAGAAGGTCCTACTGCTTGGTAGGTAATTTAATACGTTTTGAACTATCCGACGGTCTCAAACCCCTATTTATTATGCATTATCGAATATTAATTACAGTAATTAAGGCAGGGGGTTACATTTTGGTATCAGAGCTGTAGTTCCTGGCAAGGGTAGAGGTTGCTAGGATAGATCCCTTAGTTGGTTTAGGGATATAAGAGTATCTGTGAATGATTGTGGTGTATGCACACATATGTTTTATTGACATGGATATATATCTATAAGTTTGTGGCTATAGGTGCATACCATTTTTGTTGAATTAATGGGGTAAGCTATTTGTAGAATGAAGAAGACTAGAGGACGCCCCAAAATTCCGCGTGCGGACCCTGTGGTGGAGGTTGATAATGAAAATCCACCAGATCCAATGCATGAGCTAATGGGTCTAATCAAAGATCAGCGGGATATGATAACTGAGCTAAGAGAAGAGCTCAGAGCTGAGAAGGCAAAGAATAGGGAAGTTCCGGCTCAGTCTACTGCGGAAGAAACTCAAGAGGAGACCCGACCTGAAGATACTGCTGAGGGGTCAACACGACCTCAGGAGTCCCCACCCCATGTTGCTCTGAATCGAGAGTCACATGGAATGCCACTTAGAGAGGAAAGATATTTGCAGTATTGGGTCACCAGATTCTGTAAGCATCTGCCTCCGGCATTCAGAGGAAGGTTTGACCCACAAGCGGCTGAAGACTGGTTGTACCGACTGGAGAAAATATTTGAAGTACTTTGTTGTCCAGACGATGTAAAGCCACGGTTGGCAGTCTACAAACTAGAGGGTGATGCGGATCGTTGGTGGCGGAATATCGCCTCAACATTGAAGAGTAATAAGACGCCATTGACTTGGGAGCTGTTCCAACAAGAGTTCAACGAGAAGTACTTTCCCAAATCAGTGCGGCTGGAGAAGGAAACAGAATTCCTTAATATCAGGCAAGGGGACACAGAGAGCTTTGATGATTATTTGTCCCGTTTTGTTTGGTTGGCTCGATACTCCTCCTATCTCCGGTTTAAGGATGATGAAGAATGGAGTTCTGATATGCTTATTCGCGGTCTGAGGCGGAAGTTGAGGAAGCGCCTGGCTACTCATCAATTTACTAAGTTCAATAAGGCGGTTGAACAGTGCAGGATTACGGAGAATAACTTGAGAGAGTTGTATCCTGCCGGAGTTACTAGCCACCGCAGTGAACCCAGTAAGGGTAATGCCGCTCAGAAGCGGAAAAGCCAGGGATCGTCTTCATACAGGAGTGGTGACAAAAAGTCCTATCAGCCTAAGGGTCGCGAGCCTCAGAGATTTGTAACTGAGGAGAAATGTCGCCGTTGCAACAAATCGCATTATGGGAAAAACTGTCAGGGAGAGATGGTTTGTTTCAACTGCAAGCGGTCAGGACATCTTGCTAAGGATTGTCAGCAACCGAGAGCCGAACAGAGGCCGAAGACACAGGGTCGAGTGTTTGCAATGACCCACGAGGAGGCCCGTAGATCTCCTGAGTTGATACAAGGTAAAATCTCTTTAAATGGTTATCTATTGCAAGCATTGTTCGACTCAGGTGCCAGTCATTCCTTCATTGCGTATGATTGTGTGAAACGCCTGGGTATGCATGTGCATAAGTTACCATTCGATTTGGTAGTGTCAACTCTGATGGGTGTTAAGGCCTTGACCACAGAAGTTTGTCTAAATTGTGTTATAACTGTGGAGGGGCATCAGTCTGTTATAGACCTGATTTGTCTACCGTTTTACCAATTGGAAATCATCTTGGGTTTTGATTGGTTAACGGCAAACAACGTGTTACTTGATTGTGGGAACAAGAGGATAGTATATCCTGGTTCTCAGAGGGCTGAGGTTGTGAATGCGAGTATGAATTTCCTTTCTACGGCTAAAGCTGAGAAGTATATTGAGAAGGGTTGCCAGGGGTATATGGTATTCTTCTCCGTTCAGGGGGAAACTGGTAAAACCTTGAGTAATATACCCGTGGTAAATGAATTCCCTGAGGTGTTTCCGGATGATCTCAGCGGATTGCCTCCTGAGAGGGAAGTTCAATTTCCAATTGATATTACGCCTGGAGCGGGTTCTATTTCAAAGGCCCCATATCGTATGGCCCCAAATGAGATGGCGGAGCTAAAGAAACAAATAGAAGATTTGCTTGAGAAAGGGTTCATCAGACCCAGTGTGTCGCCTTGGGGAGCCCCAGTGTTGTTTGTAAAGAAGAAAGATGGGAGTCTTCGTTTATGTATCGACTACAGAGAGTTGAACAAAGTTACTATCAAGAACAAATACCCACTTCCTCGAATTGACGACCTTTTAGATCAGTTATCTGGATCGTGCGTATTCTCGAAGATTGATCTAAGGTCAGGGTATCATCAGCTGCGAGTGAAAGCAGAAGATGTTCCAAAAATTGCTTTCAGGACCCGGTATGGTCATTATGAGTTTCTGGTGATGCCATTTGGGCTAACCAACGCACCTGCGGTTTTCATGGACTACATGAACCGTATCTTTCGACAGTATCTGGATCAGTTTGTTGTTGTGTTTATCGATGACATTCTGATATATTCCAAAAGTATGGAGGAGCATGAGCATCATCTGAGAGTTGTGTTGAATATTTTGCGTGAGAAGCAATTATACGCCAAATTGAGTAAGTGCGAGTTTTGGCTATCGGAGGTGAGATTCCTCGGCCATGTTATCTCGCAAGAAGGGGTCTCTGTGGATCCCAGTAAAGTGGAAGCAGTACTGGACTGGAAGAGGCCAGAATCTGTGGCAGAGGTACGCAGTTTTCTGGGTCTTGCCGGATACTACCGGAGATTCATTCAGAACTTCTCCCGTATTGCGTTACCAATGACCAGGCTCACGAGAAAGGATCAGCCGTTTGTGTGGGATGAGAAATGTGAAAAATGTTTTATGGAGCTGAAGGAGAGGTTGACTACGGCACCAGTGTTGATTTTGCCCGATCCCAGTACGACATATGTTGTGTACTCTGATGCCAGTGGGCAAGGATTAGGGTGTGTCCTTATGCAGCAGGGACGTGTGGTGGCCTACGCCTCTCGACAGCTCAGGCCTCATGAATTAAACTATCCCACTCATGATCTGGAGCTTGCGGCCATTGTGTTTGCTTTGAAGATTTGGCGTCATTACCTGTATGGTGTGACTGTGGAACTGTACTGCGACCACAAGAGCCTTAAATACTTGTATGATCAAAAAGAACTGAACATGAGACAGCGTCGCTGGATGGAATTGCTTAAGGACTACAACCTGGAAATCAAATATCATCCAGGTAAAGCCAATGTAGTCGCTGATGCTCTTAGTCGAAAGACTGTGCTCGTTGCAGCTATGATGATACGAGAGAAGAAATTGATTGAAGATTTTCGTGATTTGAATTTGACAAACCAGATCATCTGTGCCAACTACACTATTTCCCAAGAGGAAAATGATCTAAGAACTGAGATTGAAGAAGCTCAGGGGCAAGATGACTGGATACAGCGCAATTTGACTCGAATTGAACGGGGAGAAGTCCCAGGTTATGACCTATCGCCTCGTGGATTAGTACGCTACCAGAAAAGAGTTTGTGTTCCACTTAAGGCGGAGTTGAGGCAGAAGATTCTGGATGAGGCGCATAAGAGCCGATACACCCTTCATCCTGGTATGACCAAGATGTACCATAACCTGAAATCGGTATATTGGTGGCCGGGTTTGAAGAGTGATGTGACAAAGTATGTGGCGAGATGCCTCACTTGTCAGAAAGTGAAGATTGAGCACCAGAGACCACCTGGATTACTCCAGAGCCCAGAGATTCCGGAATGGAAATGGGAAAGTGTGACATGGATTTGGTTGTGGGCTTGCCCAAGATCAGAAACTATGATGCGATCTAGGTTATTGTGGATCGGCTAACGAAGTCAGCCCACTTCATACCGATCAATGCTGGTTATTCTCCTGATAAACTAGCAGAGATTTACATTCGTGAGATTGTGAAGCTCCATGGTACACCGAAGAATATCATTTCTGATCGAGATCCTCGATTTACTTCAAGATTCTGGAAAGCGTTGCATGAAGCCTTGGGAACTCAATTAAGGTTCAGTACGGCTTATCATCCACAGACGGATGGACAGTCAGAGAGAACAATCCAGACACTGGAAGACATGTTGCGAGCCTGTGTTCTCTACTTTAAAGGAAGTTGGGATCGCTTTCTTCCACTTGCGGAATTCGCCTACAACAATAGCTATCATGCGAGCATTCAGATGGCTCCGTATGAAGCGTTGTATGGGAGACGGTGTCAATCACCATTGTGCTGGAACGAGCTATCCGAGAGGAAGCTATATGGACCAGATTTGGTTGATCAAACCTCAGTACAAATTCAGATTATTCGTAAAAGGTTACTTGCAGCGCAGAGTCGACAGAAAAGCTACGCTGACAAGAGAAGACGACCTCTAGAATTTGAGGTTGGAGATCACATTTTTCTGAGAGTATCTCCTGTCACAGGCGTTGGGCGAGCGATCAAGAGAAAGAAGTTAAGCCCAAGATACATAGGTCCTTTTGAAATCCTTGAGAGGATTGGGCCTGTTGCTTACCGAGTAGCTCTACCTCCGAGCTTGAGCAGACTTCATGATGTATTCCACGTTTCTCAATTGAAAAAGTACCAACCGGATCCATCTCATATCATTGAGTATGAAGATGTCGAGATTCAAGACAATTTCACATATGCAGTGGAACCAGAGCAAGTTATTGATCGAGAGGAGCGACGGCTCAGACACAGGAGCATTCCATATGTGAAAGTGATCTGGAAGGGAATGACTTCGAGGGAAGCAACTTGGGAAGCGGAGGAAGATATACGAAGAAGATATCCGGAGTTTATGGCTCAAGCAGTGTAACAATTTCGAGGACGAAATTAAATTGTCGGGGGGAGAATTGTAACATCCTGGATTTTAATCAAGGGATTATGACTTCAAATGATGTAATTAATGTTAATTAATCATATTTGAAGTATATGTTGTGTAATGTGATAATAAGATCATTATTCATGATTTAATAAGTATTGTGCTAAACAGGGGTAAAACGGTAAATTTACCAACCGTCTGGTTAGCTATTGATGAGAAAACCCTTTGGTAATCAAGATCAATGGTTGAGATTGGAAGATCAAGGGGTGGAATCTAGTGTGAATGAGTTATATGCACTCATAAGTGGGAAGGATGAGATGGTGACAAGTGTCCAAATGAGAGCCATTGGATGGGTCAACACTTTCAAACTCTTTCTCTCTCCCTCTTAGTCGGCCAAGTGCATGGGAGGAAGGGAAGGAATGATCATCACCTTCACCTACTCATCTCTCTCTCTCTTCATTCCTCCATTTCCGGCGAGAAAGCAAGAAAGAGGAAGTAAGGGTTTGAATTTGGTTAAGGTAAATGATTTTATATGCTTAGCTACCCTTCATTAATATTGATCAAGAGGTCAAGAGCATTATTTCTATGATTTCAGAATTTCCATTGGTGGTGTTTGATTGTGGGATAAATCTTGAAGTTGGTGAAATCAAGGTGTTGATTTCAGCAAGTTAAAGAGGTAGGTTTGTGATGCATTTTGATATATATGTCAAGATGTTTACCTAATCAATGAGAATTCTGGAAATTTGACCTAATTATGATGTTAATTAAAGGGTAGGCTTGGATTAGTGGGTCACTGTTCATTTGGTCAGTTTTGACACTTGAGAGTGATTAGAAGTTGATTTGAAGTTGAATAAGGGAAATGTGTTAGAAGGAGGTTTTGAGTGATTTGATGATTTAGAGAGAGAATGTGTTGTTGAGTGGAAATTTGGGTTGTTTGTGGTTGCCAATGGGTTTATGGTGAAGTTTTGGATGAGAATGAGTAATGGTATGAGTTATAGGACCATTGGAATTCATTTGGTGAATTCTGGTAAATCAACTCAGTTGCTGCGTTTTGGGTATCTGATGTGATTTCTCGAGTGAATCTGTTGCCTGGGAGTGGAGTTGCTCTCGGGTGGACACTCGCGGGACCGCACTTCCTTGTGCTCGCGAGCACTGGGGAGCAGTGCTCGAGCACAGGTGTTTGTGCTCGAGAGAAGGTAGAGGAAGAAGTAGAGAGATGCTCTCGGGTTGTCACTCGCAAGCCTCACTTCCGTGGTGCTCGGGTGCTGGCGAGGTCTCTGCTCGAGCACAGCCTCTTGTGCTCGAGTGAGAGTGTAGGTTTGTCGCGGGAGTTGCTCTCGGGCAAGCACTCTCTGGAGGTCACTCGCATGCGTGCTCGAGTGAGAGCGGGAGTCATGCTCGAGCACGGCCTTCTGTGCTCGAGTGAAGAGTCCAAAAATCAGTGGTTAGCCTTCTAAAGGGGGATCTTTGGGGATAGTTAACCCAACCCTTTAGGCATATGTTTAGGCATTTAATGGCCATCTAAAGAGTCCAAATGAATACCAACTTAGAGTGTTATTGAATTAAGAACTTGGAAAAGGAAATTAACCAAATGTCCCTATTTGATTATAGGATTTGACATCTGCTATCTTCGTGAGCCTGCTGTGCCCAGAGACATCAGGAAGGGATCAGGTAGTGACTTTTCTTTTGTACCAAATATGATGCATTGCATGTGTGTTTTATCGTCGATTGGAAATGGATTTGTATGCTGCGACCTTTGTGGTTTTGTGTTAGCACTGTCATTCCAATAGTCCCTGAGTAGCTAACAACGGTTCGGGTTTAGGCAGTGTGCCTTCCCGGCGGAGAAAGGGGATGAGGATGAAGTGTGATATATGTGATATGTGAGCCGAAAGGCTATATGTGAGGCCGACGGGCCATTTGTGAGAGCCGGATAGCTGCATGGGCTATAAGGCTATATGTATACACTGCCACGCCAATAGTCCCTGAGTAGCTAACAACGGTTCGGGTTAGGGCTGTGTGCCTTCCCGGCGGAGAAAGGGGATGAGGGTGGAGTGTGATATGTGCTGCTGCTGCATGATGATTTGCTTACATGTTATGTGCTTATGTGTGGTATAAATGTTTAGTTACTACTGGGATTCTTTTGAATCTCATTCTTTCCTTTGAACTAACCTTTCAGACAGGGCGACTGGCTCTAAGGAGAAGCGTGTGACCCGGAGCGGTTAGAGCTTCCTAGGGACATTAGGATAGCTTTTGTTGGTTAATCATTTTGGATAGGGATTATTGTATTACATTTTGAGATGTAAATAGTGTGGATATTTTGATTTGTAATCCCCTACGTGGAATTGAAACTCTATACATATATATAGATGAACCAGGGGGTTGCCGGGGTTTAAATTGCGAACTCTGATATATGTGAATGTAAATTATCTGCACAGGTGATTATATTCGGTAATTGAAAACGAGACCCGGATAGGAAAGAAGTTTTGAAAATTTCAGAAGGTCCTACTGCTTGGTAGGTAATTTAATACGTTTTGAACTATCCGACGGTCTCAAACCCCTATTTATTATGCATTATCGAATATTAATTACAGTAATTAAGGCAGGGGGTTACAGACGTTTGTGAATCCAGCCGTGGGCTGTGTGTTGATCTTGCCTGTATAGCTTGCATTATGAAATGATTTATATGAATCCCAACTGTGGTGAAATATATTGTGTGGATTGTTGTGATGCAATGCAGCGTGAGCAAACGTAAGGGTGACATGAGTCATACCTGCCTTTGCCGTTGTAACTGCCGTTGTAGTTGCTTTGTGTGGATAATGATTTGATTTCATGCCTTATTGTTGTACATACTATAATTGATTTGACACTACGGGGATTCTTTAGAATCTCACTCTCCCAAAATTAAACATTTTAGACAGGGCTGAAAGATCAAAAGGCAAGCGGGTGACGAAGAGCAGGTAGAGCTCTGTGTTAGGAGTTCCTTTTTGGTTAATGGTTATCATTGTATACCGTTTGGATATTTTTGGTAGAAACAATTGTATATTATTGGATGTTTTTGTGGGAAGTATATGTATACATTGGGGTCAGTGATGTAGTTTGTGTAATTACCCAAGTAAAGGGTATGAGTTTTGGGCTTTGTGCCTTTGTGTAAACCCTTATTTAATGAATACAACCCGAGTGTGTCGGGAATTTATGCTTTACTCTGATATGTATGAATGAAATCAACATGTACAGACCATTTTGTATTTGTAATGTGAATATAAGATCTTGTGAATAAGGTTTTGGAAAAGTTTTTGACAACCCCGATTTTGGGAAGTTTAATTTGGTTTAAGTCCCAAATCATCTAAGGTCTCTAATTCTACATTAATTACATGTTTACAAACTAATCTCGGCCTTAATCGTAAAAGGGGTTACACATTACACCATCCTTCCATGTTGTGTACACTCCATCTTGGTTATCATTAATATATGCATGTAGTATAATCATCATAACCTTTTTCTTGTTGCATGTAATCATGAACTTAATATTTGTTTTCCCTTTACCTTCATGCTTGGACGAAATTAAAAAAAGGAAGGGAAGAAAATTGTTTTTCACAACTCCATAATTCGCATAATTGGTTTATGTATAATTCCCCCTAATTTCACAATTCTTGATTTATTCCACCAAGAATAATCTCATAATGCATTTTCCTTTATTTTCCTTGATTAATTAAAATTAACTCCAATTAATGGGAAAAATAATTAATTTTGGGCTAAATTGACAAAATTATGATTTTACTATCACCTTTGTAATTTAATTCATTTCTTAAATTTATTTACCCATTTCCTTGTAAATATGAATATTTCAAAATCCACAAGATCCAAATTCGTGAATATTCACCATTTTATTGAATTACTCAAAATAATTATAATGTATTGTTGGTGAATAAAATTTGGGGTGTTACACCTCATAAAGAATGGCTATTGAAAAAAATAAAGATATGTTGAATTTTTTCAGAAATTTTGTCGGAAGGGAAAAATGAGAGTCAACGTTACGTAGTTCAAATTAAAAATTAAACCTAAAATTTTTAAAAATGTACTTCTTCCCAATTCAGCCTCATTCTCATACCCTTCTTTCTCTTTTTAACTTTTCCCATTGCTTTTTCACATTTTAAAATTAAAGTTTATTTCTTTCATGACAAAAAAAAAAAAGAGGAAGGAAAGAAGGAAAGAAAGAAACAACATACGAGCATTATTTATAATCATAAAGCTACATAATAAAAATGATATATGCTCTCAAAAGTTGAAACTCACTTTGACTTATGCATATGCATGAACTTATTAATATCAAAGCCTTTGATTTTTATTTTTTTTATTGATGATGTGGGAGTTATTTTTTTAAAAGGGAAGTTATGTTGAAATTTTTCAGTTATTAAGGCCTTTCTCCCTGATCCACCGTCCCCATCCTCTTCTATTCCTTTTCCCCCCTTCTCTTCTCATAATCTCATATTGGTCTTTTTTAAAAAAATAGTTTAGATTTAATTTTTTTTAAATTATTATTAAAAATATAAATAAATTTAAACAGTTAAAATTTTTTATGAGCCATTAAAATTGAAATAAAAAAAAGAGAAAAATTTTAACTTATAAAATATAATAATAGTAGTTATATATATATATATATATATATATATATATATATATATATATATATATATATATATATATATATATATATATATATATATATATATATATATATATATATATATTTTTTCTTTTTGAATTTGGACGGCAGTGCATGCCCAATGTAAGTACGAATCTCAAACTGGGTGTCATAAAGGGTGCACTCTAGTGTCACTAAATCAAGTGTCACTAAATCAAAAGGATTTTGATAATTTTATAAAATATTAAATTTAAAATTTAAGGGCAAGAGTAAGATGAGATTCTAAGAGGGAAAAAAAACAAAAGATAACTAGAGGGTCACTAAATCAAAAGGATTTTGATAATTTTATAAAATATTAAATTTAAAATTTAAGGGCAAGAGTAAGATGAGATTCTAAGAGGAAAAAAAAAACAAAAGATAAATAGAGGGTTAGGTTTGTCCCACCTTCAGTGGCGGGCATAAATTTTAGTAAGATGTGAGGGATACAAAAGCTCTCAATTGCATGTGAAGAATCCTTGAAACAAGGAAAAGCAAGTTAAGTTATTGTTCATTACTCGTTAGAATATTCTTTTCAGCGAATATTATACTAAAGCTAATCTTACTTCCTCAAAGTACCATTTAATTGTTATTATTTAATCATAAAGTCATTCATATCATAAGATATTATTTCCTTTCTTTTCTTTTTGCAATTTTTTCTTTTGTTGGAATCACACACAAAGAACCTGAATCTTGCTTTTGTCTCAGTTTATTTTATTTTCACTCTCTTTGTTGATTAAAAAATAGTTACCAACGGAGTTAGAAGAGGCTAATCCCTCAACACATGGCAGATCAATATTTGAATCCTTGTCAGGAGAGTTGCTTACATTACCTAATAGTATCTCGAATGATACTGCCTCCAATAGGAGGATACCCATACGTAGCCAAAAAAAAAAAAAAAAGTCAAGGCCATATTTGCCTAATAAAAATTAAAGAGAATGAAGTAATATTATTTTAGCCTTATTTTTAGTAAATAGATTTTTGTTAAAATTAGATAATTAACGGGTCATAACAACGAGCTAAACCAACATACAAATATGTAAACAAGACTTGTGTTATAAAATCAATAAAGTATAAGAGATTGAGATGAAGGGAATGAAGAAATACAAAAGAGAAATAGAGAGCAAGGAGGGAGTGATTCTTATTTCATTTCAAACTTACAACATTTCATATATACCTACTATTTATATGCCACAAATCCTTAACTTGCATTACAAGAGTTACAACAAAAGAGTAAATCTACATAATGGTATAATATAAAGTCTTTGTAAGTTATTTACATTAAGCCATTCATGTCATAAGTTATATGGCTTTAAGTGTAAAATTCCAAAAGACTCATCTTGGAAGGTTATGGACATCTACACCAAATATTGGAATATTTATAACACTCCCCCTTGGATGTCCATAAACAAATATTGTGCCTCATTAAAACCTTAATAGGAAAAACCCAATGGGACAAAAACCCAGTGAAGGAAAAAGAGTACACAATATATATTGAAGTTGCCTCATTAAAAACCTTACTAGGAAAATCCAGTGAGACAAAACCTTAGTTAAGGAAAAGAGTACAACATGATCTTTACTTCCCCTAATAGCAACATCACTCATTTTGATTAGATTGTCATATTTCAAGACAATATATTGATTTCTCAATTGCAACTGTCATTAATGATTTTTTTCAAGCAATTAATGTCCTTTTTATCTAAACTATGCATAATGCATTGTCATCAAATCATAAACATAATTATTTATCATATCTTCTGGATATGTTAAATATTATATTCTCCACTTGCCTCTATGCATTGTGGAAATAATAAAAGAAAATTATACTAAAAATCACCATGATATATCTTCTATCCACATGTTCAATTTGTTATAAACAAAATGTAGGTATAGAATAGTTTCATAAAACTACTACACTAAATCTTAGTTTCATAGCATCCATAGTGTTCCTGCAGCATCTTGATTTTACTAGAAAGAACATAATAACAACAATACTAACATGATGTAAATATTCATAAATATGTGATACTTATAGACCATTAAATTCAATTAATTTTTGCAAACAATCATCATAGCAAAAATATATGATTTTGAAATCAGTAAGGTTTCCAATAACTTGATATGTAATATTATTCATTTTTCAATATATCTTTCAATCAATTATATATATACTCAAATTATTTTAATCCATGTGACATTTTACATACTGAATACTTTTCTTAGACATATATGCTTTCAACATTTTGACTCTTCAAGAATTCTCATATAATATTCATTATCCATAGGCATATGTTATATATAATGATATCTAATAGACGCATTATTTCATTTGTATATACTGCAAGACTAATAATATATACAACAATTATTGTATCCACCACCAAATGTTGAACCTCATTGTAATACTCTGAATTTTGAGATTGAAGGCTTGAGAATAAGCCTAAATTAAGCGGACTGCTAAGCCCCAGATTAGCAGTGTCCCAAATATATTCTCTAATGTTTCTTATATCTTTGGAGTATTAAGAAAGTAAAATGGTGAATTTTGGAGAAAGTAATTATGATTTCGGTGAAATCGCCTATGAGGTAATGAGCTTGTCATTTGATTTTGAATGATCAAATGATGAGTAAAAATTATGAAATTTTACAGGATGAAAGTAGACATCCTAAGATTTAATTTGATATGTCATATGAATCAATTAGAGATATATACAAAAAGATATGAATTTTTGAATTCAGCACAGAAAAACTGTGAAATTTCTAGAACAATATGCCAAGATTGAAATTCTGGGAATTTTGTGATTCCATCCAGCAAAGGTCTATATTTTTCCTTAAAACTAGACTCAATAAGGGTTCTATAGGCTTTGGAATCACTCCAATTCTATTTTTCTAGAATTAGTTCTGATTTTTCAAAGTTAGGGTAGAAAATTTGCCAGAAATTGTTGAAATCCGAAAATGGGAATTATGACATTATCATAATTAAAGATGACATAAGCTAAATGTTATAAAATCATCATCCTCTTCCTCCATCAGCCAAAAGCAGTGCAGAACCATGGAGAGAGAGAGAGAGAGAGAGAGGGAGTTTTAGAGAGAGAAGAGGAGAAAACTCACGAGATAGGTCGATTTCTTCGGTGAATTCGTACCTAACGTGTATAATCCTTCTCATAAGTTTCTCTTCTATGTGATGTAAGGTATTTGAAGCACAAATCTTGGCATTTTGAAGTTAGGGTTTTCAGCCACAAGAAGGAAAAGCTAGTGGGAGCTTGAGGTAACTTCCAAACTCTTACATATTGACTATTCTGGCTGTTATAGACAATTTAATCGGTGAAATTTCGCCGGATTGTCTTTGTGTGTAAAAATGAAAAATGGGTTGTGGGGGCTGTTATGCTGCCCAAATTGATACTAAATGGTAATTTTAACCTAATGGAATAGTCAGTAAAGTGGTTAGGATTAACCTAATGAAAAATGGGCTGTTATGCTGCCCAAATTCATTGAGATCTCTTTATTACTTTCAGGTAAAATTATTGACCTCTTCTGGAGTGTCTGCCTCCTTAATATGATTATCTTGATTATTTGCTTCTTTATTTTTTCTTTTGGAACTGATTATTCTCTCATACTTCGGGCATGTCTCACTTTCATTTATGCTGATTAGACCACTTATAGCTGGAATATGAGATTTAGTAATTTCCATTTAGGTCAGTAATTGCATCTGGCAGATTTTATGTAATATTTCATGAATGCAAACCAAATGAACTTCTGGTTCATATTGTTATATTCAAGGATCTATATTTGATAGTAATAATGCATTCCTTTTGTTTTCTTTTCTAGCTATTTAATTTCTCCCCCTCATATTAGGAAAACTTTGTCAAATGACATGCAGTATAAGTCTCCTAAATCCATTTGTTTCCATTAGAAACATCCTTTTGTTTCATTTAGAGACAAACAAGAAGAAGAAGGTTCTTACCCAACATTTATCTCAATTTCCTTTAAATATCCATCTATGTGCATTGTGGTGAACCAATAGGAATGCACATTCAAACTTTTTAAGATGGAATATACTTGACTCCTGACCAAAAGCCAATTTTATCGGGAGAATTTGGTTGGCTAGTATAAGTGCTACAATATGTAAGATCAAATATGCTAACACTAAAACATAAATTTTGTTCTCATAAGTATTAGTCTAGCTATTTATGGAGGCTTCAATGAATGAATCGTATAATCTGGAAATTGCGCGAACATAATAATTTAATCAAATATTCTTGCAAACTTCAGGTTGCAAACTAATATTAATATTACATGTAAACATCTTATAGATGCATCTATCAAATTCATTGAATACTTGTATGGTTTACATGTTATTTGAATGGGCCCATATATCAGCTTGATATATTTCTAGAAATATAGAGATTCATTTCAAATCATAACTTGTGATACTCTCATAATCAAATTTCTTTGAGAACATGCAGCACATGATAATTCTTGAATTATATAATATGTTGGCTATTCATGAAAAATCTTCTAGTTCTTCAATGGATGTCAAATGTAATCTTTTATATATGACTCGGATGAATCAAACAAGTCATGCCAACATAAATTTATTTGGATCAGTAAACTACTAGTTTACTGTAACATGTTGCTTAACCAACAACAAACTTTTCAATTTCTATAAGTATTGATATAAAATGTCAATATGAAATCCATTTTTCGAAGATCAATAGGTTTTGTGAGGAAGTATATGAGTAAAACTTTTCAATATTAACTCATACTTGTATTCTAACAATCTCCCCCTCAAGTGTGAGTCATATAAATATGCTTTCTTTATTTCTCTATTTCAAAGACAAATTTGTATATAGCAAACGAATAATATATCTTTCATTTTAAAACTCAAGTACTTCATAACTCAACTAATCATGGATTTCAGTCAATTGGGCTATCATTTAAACCCTGTAATAGAGTAAAACTCTAACGTAAATCTATAAGTTATAACTTTCCTTAATCAATTCTTTTTCTGCCCATAGAATTTAAGAAAAACTATATTAGTTCTTCAGACTTTGTTACATTTATGTTCTTCAGGAACTAACATATATTCTTGCATTTTTATATAATTTTGCTACTTATTAATAATAATATGTTTCAAATTGTCTCTTTTGATGCATGTTCAAAATATGAAATGTTTAGAATTTTTCACTACATAAAGAAATATGAGGAGATCCATAATCAAAATACATAAAGATCTTATAGCAATGAATTCAGATGTTTAGGGGCTAAAATTAATTTGAGAGAAATGTAAAGACAAATGCATTATAATATTAAATAACAAATACTTATGATATACATAGTCTTCTTTCAAATATTCCTTACTGTTTGATCATCCATAAATTTGACTTGCACTATATAATTCATGCATATTACGAAAATGATTTTGTCTAACAAATCATAAACTATTCATTATGAATTTTCTCAAAAAATTAAATAAATTCTCACTTTCTTAATTCAAATATGGCATATGATTTTTTTTCTCTTCACAAATGTCACATAAAACTAATTTGATTCCAATATATATCATATTATATATTATATCATGATTAATGTATGAAACTTGCACATATCATATAAAAATATTAAGGAGTAGAAGAAATGTTAATACAATGAATTGGGAAATGAGGCAATAAATTATCAATACTAAAATAAGATACAAATTGAAGAGTATTTGTATGCCTTTTAATAATGAAAGTTTGGAACTAAGAAAAATTGCATATATATGTAAGGCAACATAATAGTGCTCAAGAAGAGAAAAGAGATGGGAGACAAGGCTAAAATGAAAAATATGACTAATAATGAAAGGAAGTACCTTGATGTTGAGGTATATGAGTTGAATGTTTGTTGGGAAATCTTTAACTAAAATGAAAAATATGACTAATAATAAAAGAAAGTACCTTGATGTTGAGGTATATGAGTTGAATGTTTGTTGGGAAATCTTTGATGTAACAGAGAAATACAAGTCCCAAGAAGAAAATAGAAGTGGTAAACTCCATTGATGTATGAATAGTATTCACATACACAATATACTTAAAATTACAAATAAATTGTACAATTATACATAAAGAAGGTAATTAAGCAACTTAACTTTATAATTGAAGGTTATATGAATAAATACTGAAAACCATTTGATATGGAAGTTATGAGGATTAACCATGAGGTAGTTAGAATCCTAAAAGGCCATAAAATCAAAATATATCAATAATTACCAATGATGTTTAAATTTGTAAATAAATTGGCACCATATTGAAATTTTAAAATGACCAATCATTACCTTTTTATCTATTTTATTTCATATATCACTTTTGTTGATATCACAATGTTAAATAATAATTTCTCTCTCACAAATTAATCACAATCAATTTAAATTTAAACATAAAGAATCAAAATCATATAGCCTTCAGGGCTTACAATTATCATATAGTCTTCAGGGCTTGCAATTATTTCTGTTGGCTATACAAGCTGATCATCTTTCTCCGTAACTTATTGCTTTAAGCATCATAACCATTTTTGATATTTTTGGCTTCACAGCCGTTTTGATCTTTATTTTCAATAAATTAGTACATATTAGTCTATATGACTTCTGGTCATATTATACCATTTTTTTCTATTCATATAACTTCTAGTCATAGTATGATATTTGCTCATAATTTTGATCACTTTAGAAATGTTATTATTTTCACGATTGTATTTCAATAGCTAAGACAAAGCTTTCAACTATCAATTCTACAAATGCAATGTGATCATGTTCATTTTCACTCTTACATATTTTCTTTTCTTTCAATAGCATCATCAATTTCTCCAAATATTGGTCTTCAGGATCACAGCAAAAATCTTGCAAAGCTTTTTTTTTTTTTTTTTGTTTAGTTTGATATTTGAACCTTTAGCTTTTAGGGCTTTGATATTTGTAACAATTAAATCATCAAAGTGCCAAAATTTTTCTTGTCAATCTTGCAATTTAATGAAACCAATAGCGTTCTTTCTCATAAGAGCTAGTACAAAAGTGATAGGACTTATGGTCATATAATCTCGAAATTAAGAATATTATGGCTTATGGCCTCTCGATAAAATCAAAATACTAGAAAATAAATTAAATAAATTTTCATAATCAAAAATATATAATAGATAAGCCCATGATCATATAGACCACATTACATGCTCATGTATAATACTATTATATATTAATGTAATATAATAAACAAATGAAAATAAAAGATTGACATAATGATATAACAATAATGTATTAATATAAATAAATGAAATGTAAATAAAATAAAAATAAAATAAGATGAAATAAATGACATAAAATAAAGAAACAAACAATAATATATAACATAAAATGTAAATAAAATAAAGAAATGTTAAATAAGTGTAAATAAAATGAAATAACATAATATAATAACATAAAATGTAAAGAATACTAGAATATTAAACAAATAAATATAAATTTTGCATAATAAGAGATTAATGGAAAACGATAAATAAAAGTTAAAAGAAAGAAAACTTGCGGAGGATAATATAATCTCAAATATTAGCTATGGAACCCGATGTATAAAACAATCGGTAAAAGAATATATTTAATTCCATGTATGGTTTAGATTATCCCAGATATATGTAAAAGATAACAACAAGATGGATAAAAATAGATAGCGTAAAATAAAAATAATAAAAATAATATAGAACAATAGATTGATAATGTAGACTAGAAAGATAAAATAACATAGAGAATAAATAATATTAAACAAAGTATGTAAATGAGAAAGTTAGAGAGTAAAAGAGATAGAAAATTATACCATAGGCCTTCTGAGCGAGTTCGTGCTGATAACGTGTTATAAAATCAATAAAGTATAAGAGATTGAGATGAAGGGAATGAAGAAATATAAGAGATAAATAGAGAGCAAGGAGGGAGTGATTCTTATTTCATTTCAAGCATAAAACATTTGATACATACCTACTATTTATAGGCCACAAATCCTTAACTTCCATTACAAGAGTTACAACAAAAGAGTAAATCTACATAATGGTATAATATAAAGTCTTTGTAGGTTATTTACATTAATAATAGAAAACTCTCACTAAGCCATTCATGTCATAAGTTATATAGCTTTAAGTGTAGAATTCCAAAAGACTCATCTTGAAAAGTTATAGACATCCACACTAAATATTGGAATATTTATAACAACCTGTATATAGTTAGAATTTCAAAATGTATAACTAAAATTTCTATATTTACAGTTTGAAAACCCTTGTTTTACATTAATATTTTTACAAAGTTTTCAATTGTCATTCTCCCACGAAAATTACTAATGTGTCATTGTTATTTATTTATCAATAAATAAAAAACAATGAAATTCAGGGCGTAGTCTAAATCATTATTTCATGCATATATATTTTTGGGAGAATTACACTTAGATCTCATGGAAGAAAAAAAAATGAAGATATGGTTTCTATAGATTGTAAAATGAAAAAATGGTCCAATTAACAACTCCATGAGCCTGTATTGACAAATCATTAACAACTCCAGGACCCTGTATTGACAACTCTATGGGACCATTTTTTTTTCATTTTTCAATCTATAGGGACCATTTCTTCATTTCTCCTCTTTCTTAGGACCTAAATGTAATTCTCCCTATATTTTTTCCTTTAAATATTATTCAGCTTTAAAAGCTTGGTAATGGTTTGTATTAAAACCCTAATCTTCTTTTATAATTATGTAATATTTTTGAATAGAACATTTGATATATAAATTTGAACATTGTTAAATATAAATAGAATAAACCTTCCAAAAGTGTCCTTTGCATATACATAAATTCAAACTATTATATTACCTTTGTACAAAAACGCGTATGTAATAATTTTCACTCACTCATAATAATTCTAGCCTTCGGAATGATCTCTGCCCTAATTATTCTGTTCTTTAATTTTTCCCGGCGATCCTTGAATTCTTAAACTTTGCAAATGTGGCTTCTTTGTGTTATATTTATTTTAAATTTTACATGGCTAAAAACAATTCTAAATTGAAATTTAAAAATTTCACGTTATTTAAAATAAAAAAAAATATATGATAGGAATAATTTTCATAATTTCTTTGTATAAAATAAATATATTAACAGATTTATTGAATTTAATTGGGAAATGAACCAAATCAAATGAAACGAATTGATATTGACATGGTCACATTTTCCCCTGATCAAATAGATTGACCTATAATTTTGATCATTCTTTTATAAAAAAGCCGCAACAATAACAACAAATCCTCTAACATGGGGAAAAAACCAAATCCTTATTCTAATAAGTGGGGTCAACTATATGAATCACACCACGTCATTGTACTCCATCGAAAATTGGATCTTTGGATAAATTATTAACTAAAAGATTCTGATTTATAACCTTTTTGAGTGTTTATTTTGGTCTTCCTCTACCTTTCTTTAAATGATTCCATACCGTTTGATTAATCCTTCTCATTAGCGCAGCCAATGGCCTTATTTGAATGTGTCCAAACTATATCAAAAGATTTTCTACCATTTTTTCTTTAATAGATGTCATTCCAACTCGTTCGCGAATATGATCATTGCAAATTGTATCTTTTCTTATATGATCATATATCTATATTAGCATCATCATCTTGACTACCCTCACTTTATATCCATGATGTTTCTTTAAAGCCTAACATTCACTACCACGTAACACTAAAAATAATTTTATAGTGTTAAGAAAATAAGCTTTGACTACATCTGTGTTACTAATTATCATAAACACTACAAAAAAACAGCATTACCCATGGAAATTACCCACGGAATTCCGTCTCTGAAATCAAATTACCCACGGATTAGGGACGGAAATGAAATTACCGACGGATCACCGACGGAATTTTTTCTGTCTCTAAAAAATCCGTGACAAATTGATTTACCGACGGAATTTTTATTGCGTCGGAAATTACCGACGGAAAAAATTCCGTGGGTAATTACCGACGGAAATTACCCACGGAAAATTTTTCGTCGGTAATTACCCACGGAATTTACTCATGGAAAAAATTTCGTCGGCGATTACCCACGGAAAAAATTCCGTCGCTGATTACCACGGAATTTTTCCATGGGTAATCCGTCGGTAATTTAATATTATTTTTTTTAAAAAAATCCACGTGGCGACCTTAAAAGAGGCCACGTGGACATTACCGAAAGCCCCCTACCGCCCGCCCCCGCATCTGGCCCCGGCAGCCCCTCTAACCTTGCGCCACGTGTCTCTCTAACCTTGCGCCTTGTGTCTCTGTGAGATAATTGTTACATTTTGTGACGAAGGTGAGATTTGAACCTTGGACCTTTTGGTATGTGTTCTGATGCCTTTATCAGTTGAGCTGCTTTAACCTTGCGTTATTTATTCACGTAATAATATATATAATGTAATAATTTAAAAACAAATATAATATTAAGATAAATATATATAATTAAATATATATATTTATATATAATTATATTTTTCATTTTTTATAATATAAATTTTTTAATTTCTAATTTCGTTTAAATATTTAATATTAATATAAATATATACAAAATTACATATATACTTATAAATAATTATATATTTCGTTTTTTATAATATAAATATAAATTTTTTTTAATTTCTTATTTCATTTAAATATTTAATATTAATATAAATATATATAATATTAAATATATATTTATATATAATTATATATTTTGTTTTTATGATATAAAGTTTAAAATATTTAATTTTTTTATTTCATTTAAAATTTTTATTATTAATATTATATATATTTAATATATTATATTAAATATTAATTTTATAATATTTAAATTTTTATTTGTTATAGATTATTTTTATTTTTATTATTTTATATAAATTATTAAAAGATGATAAAAAAATTATTAGTTTTACCGATAGATTACCCACGGAATTCAGTCGGTAATTTCTCATTCAAATTACCCATGGAATTCCGTGGGTAAGGCGTGAGTAATTACCGACGGAAAAAATTCCGTGGGTAAAAGTCAAATTTACCGACGGAATTTTGATTCTGTTGGAAATTACCGACGCATTACCCACGGAAAAAATTCCGTGGGTAATTACCGACGGAAATTACCCACGAAAAATTTTCCGTCGGTAATTACCCACGGAAAATTTTTCCGTTGGTCATTAGAGACAGATTACCCACGAAATTCCGTGGGTAATTTCTCATTCAAATACCCACGGAATTCCGTGGGTAAAGCGTGGGTAATTACCGACGGAAAAAATTCCGTGGGTAATCCGTCGGTAATTACCCACGGAATTTTTTTCCGTCGGTAATTGTTCCGACGGTAAATCGTCAGAAATTACCGACGGAAATAATTCCGTGGGTAATTCCGTCGGTAATAACATGTTTTTTTGTAGTGAAATATAAATTATAATTAATGAATTGTCATAGATATCAAAGACTTGATAGAGGAAAAAATTATAGCCTAAAACTCTACAAGTGTATGGATCGTGTTAAATAATAAAGTGATGAGAAAAGTATTGTTCCTATGAGGACTTGGTACCAACAATTTAGTTGAGCAATGACTTTACATTTTTACTTAAGTTGAGTCGATACAATTTGAATTAAAGATAAAAAAAACTAACTAAAAAGGAAAAAAAAAGAAAATCAATTCTAATTAAAGCTAAAGATAATGGTGATTCTAAATTTTAAGTGTGACTTGGATTATTATAGCCTTGATTACTTTTTAGTATCTAATTTCTCCCCTTAATTGCATTTAAAGTTGTATTTGCTAGTCTATAACTCTTATTTACTCAAGAGTGTCGTTCGATTCATTAAAGTCATTCCATTATGTTAATCCCTTATTCTTTAAGTGATTAGTATTTAATTGGATTACTTTAATTGCAACCCTAATAAGACTATGTAGGGCCGGTAGGTATATGTCTATCCTACAAGTAAATTAAGTCCAAAAATGTAATCCCACATTATTCAATTGAAAGTCTATTCTAAATTTCCTATATCTAAGCTCCTTTAGAATACCAAATTAAGTTCCAATCAATTTCTCATCTTGCAGAACAATTAAGCTCACAATAAAAACTCAATTAAGAAAAAAGAGAAAGGAAAAGAGAAATAAAAACTCAATTCCGAATTTTCATTTGTAGATCTTCTACATCTCCGAACTTTAATCTTCCTCCATTAAAACTTTGAGCTCTTGCTTGGCTGTCACCAACCAAGGAAATAGAATGCACTGTCAAATGTAACCCCCTTCCCACCTTTGGCCGGGATTTAGTTCTTAAACTCATAATTAAGTTGTAATTAGAGACCATAATGAAATTGGGACTTAATCAGATACTCATTTGCCCAAAAATCGGATTTGCAAAAACATTTTTCAAAACTTATTCACAATGGTCTCAAGTTCTCAATACAAAATAATACTGGCCTGAACAGGTGGATTCCATTTACAAATATCAGAGTGCAAATAAATTCCCGACTGACTCGGGTTCCATTCATTAGATAAGGGATTTACAAAGGCACAAAGCCACAATTCAATACCCTTAACTTGGGGATTACACAAAATCTATATATACAATTCCAAAATCTACAATGATAACCATTAATTCCAAAATACACTCCTAAACAGGAGCTCTAACTACTCTTCGTCGCCCGCTTGCCTCTCGATCCTTCGGCCCTGTCTAAAAGGTTTAATTTTGGGAGAGTGAGATTCTAAAGAATCCCCGTAGTAACAAGTCAATCATATAATGTACAACAATAATGCATGTAATCAAATCATCATCCACACAAGCAACTACAACGGCAGTTACAGCGGCAATGGTTAGTATGACACATGTCATCCCTGACGATTGCTCACGCTGAATTGCTCACGCTGTATTGCATCACAACAGTCAACACAGTATAATTCACCACAGCTGGGATCCATATAAAGCATATCACATTCGCAAGCCACATAGGCAAGATACACACACACAGCCCACGGCTGGTTTTCACATACGCCGCCCCCACGGGTCGGATTCACAAAGATCCATGTCGATTACGACGGCAGTCCAACGGCCGAACCAGAGATGACCACTGTCACTCCCTATACGGCTCACGCTGACCTGCTCGCGCCGTAATGGACCATGGCACACATTTCACAAGTTCAATGATAAGATATGCATACCAAAACATCATACAAGATATGAGAGAAAAGTCACTACCTGAGTTCTCCCGGGCGTTCCTTGGCACCGGTCTCTCCCGCGTCAGGCAAATATCAAATCCTATTTTCACAATTAGGGACGAAGAGTTATTCTCTATTCCAAGACTTAATTCACTTTATAATGCTTAATTGGTTATCATTATTGCTCTTTTGGAGTCACTAAATACCCCTAACAACACTCCTAAAGGGTAGGAAGAACTATCCCAAAGATCCCCTTTTGGAAGCACAAAACTGAGGTTTTACACTGTTTCACTCGAGCACAGATGACCATGCTCGAGCACAGATGTACGGACACTCGAGTGAAAACGGCTTCACTCGAGTGATGGTACGGATATCACTCGGGCACAAGAGAGTGAGAGGCAGCGAGTGAACACCTGAGAGCACAAGGGAGTTTTCAGAAGCAGGCTCACTCGAGCACAAATGCCCTCACTCGAGCACACGTACGGAAATCACTTCAAGCACAAGGAAGTGAGACAGAAAGCACACGCCCGAGAGCACCATCCCACACTAGAAGCACAAGCTCACTCGAGCACACACGGCTCACTCGAGCACAGTGCCCATACCCGCGAGTGAGAAGGCACACCCGTGCACCTACTCGCGAGTGACAACCCGAGAAGCAAGCCCTTTGGTGTCAAATACACTCATCACTCGAGCACAAAATCCTCACTCGAGTGATGTTCATCCCTCACTCGCGAGTGAGGCTATGCTTGCTATGACCCAGAGAGTGCGATAAGAACACAGAAAGCAAGAAACGAGAATTGCACTACCACACTCGAGCAGACCCATCTCTGCTCGGGTGATATTCATCCCTCACCCGAGCAGACCCATCTCTACTCGGGTGATGTTCATCCTTCACTCGAGCAGACCCCTCCCTGCTCGAGTGAATCCCTCAGATAGCAGAAAACGCAGAAACAGAGGCACTCTCCTTATCCTTTGCCCAATTGATTCCTATGGATACAAAACTTAACCCAAAGCCATTCCCACACAAAAACACCCAATAAGCTCAATGGAATACTCAGAATCATCAAAATCCTACTCCATTATCATGCTTTGGGTTTTGGGCAACAATTTCAATAATACACCAATCTTAACCACACTTCACATTTCAATCTCTAATCAATCTATCTAACATAAACTCATTCCAAAATGTCATTCTCATGCCATAAACATACCAAATGAACAGTGGCACTCATTTTCATGATTAGGCCCAAAATTCCCAGAATTTATAAACTACTTCAAATGGTATAAAACATAGATAGATAGATTGGGTTCCCTTACCTCTTTCACTTTTCCAAAGACACTCTTTGATTCACCACTTTCCAGATTTTCGTGTAGCACAAATCAGCACCAAATGGCCACACTATACACACCAAAATGAAGCCCATGATTCAAGGATCAACATTTAAGAAGGGAACTTGAGCAATGGAGATCATTTACTTACCCAAAAATCAAGCTTTTCCTTTCTTCCTTTGGCACAAAACTGACGAGAGAGAGAAAAGAGAGAGAGAGCACGAGAGAGAGAAAGAAATGGAGAGATGGAGTGAGAGAGAGAAAAGAGAAAAAGTGTTCCCTTGTCCTCATATGATCTCATCCAATGGCCACCACAATGCCACATGTCAGCATCTCCTTCATTCCCTCAATAAGCTCACACAAGCTAAATGCACTGGATTCCGACCCACGGTCAAGGAATCACCACCCTTGATCTTAAATACCACACATATACACTAATATTTCCAATTTCCACTAATTATGACATTAATTAATATAGTCATAAAACACATAATAATTCCAATCAATTCATAATTATCATTAATAATCATGATTATCCCTTAATCAAAAATTGGGATATTACAGTCTTCTTTCTACACCAGGGCATATATTGAATCTTTTTTTTATTTGAGAAAACTTCCCATTATTATTTATTATTGCTTCTTTCATAAGTTTTAAAGCTTCTATTTTAATTTGAAATTCCACAAATAATGCACCAAATTAATATCTCATGAAATCTCAATTAAATCCTTTTAATTTAATATTGATGACTTCACAAATATATCAAAATACATCTCATCTCAAATCTATTAAAAATGGGAATTCATCAATATCAAGGTTTTTTTAATTCAATTTTTTTGTTGACCTGGTGTATTTTGGTGGTCTTAAAAAACATTAAAAATCATATCCTGATTTTCTTGTTTGTTTCATTCCCATGTAGTTTTGTTTCTTGAAATAAAATTCACTTCTTATTAAAATATAGAAAATTAAGTTATAAATTTTTGTTGGCCAACGGGAAATTATGTTATAAATAAATCATAACAAAAAATAAAATAAAATTTCTAAGAGTTTTCTTTTGGAAAAATCCCTGAAAAAGAACCTCAAAAGTGTGAAAAGACAGAGAGTTGTTACGAAATTTGAAAATCCTGTAGAGATGCTTTTGTCTGATCAAGGATTTTCAAATTGGAGATCAAATGACGGGTTTTCCCTAGGCAAATTTAAAAAGAAAAGAGGAAGAGAGGGAGGCATTTTATCGAGTGTGGGTCATTGGCTGTTAGTGGGCAGTTTTTGAGGTGGAAAAGAGTAGAGGGGATCGGTGGGTTGTTGGTTGCATTGAGAGGGGGAGTGGGTCTGAAGTGCGTGGGGTAGATTTGAGGAGGAAGGAAGGAGTTGACGAGGCTAGGGAGTGTGTCGTATTGTTCCATTCAAGCAAGAGAAGAGGTCGACAGTTCTTGCGGTTGAAAAATGACCAAGAATAACATGTAAACCAGTAAAACCTGTCATTTAGGCTGAGTTGAGTGTGATTTTGTGGTCCGAAAGAGGCGTCGATGATGGGTCGGAAGGTCGGCCGGTCCATCATTGGCTGACGAAGGGCGACGACGGTGGTCTAGAATTGGTCAGTTCTTGGGTTAGAGCAAAGATTAGCTAGTGAGTTGCTGCGAAATCATTGTTCCGGTGCAAAGTTGTAGCTGGGCGTGAAAGTTTGGTAAGTGAATGGGTTTAAAAATCTGTCGCATGTGTAATTGTGAAATTCTTAACCTAAACTATGAAAATCAAATTTAAAGTTAGGAATGGATAACTTTGAAACCCTGTTGGAATGTGAAAATTGTGTGATTTGAAAGTTGATATAATGTAATGCGAAGTTGCGAAATCTATATCAGAACTTGTTACATTGTCTGATGATCTGGGAAATTTAGCGTAATGGGTAGTTGGGAATTCTGAGGCGTAGTTGTGAAATTGTAATCATAACCTGACAAAACTGAAATTAAAGTTGGGAATGCTTACTCTAAAGTTGTGAAATTGTGATGCGTGGATGTGAAGTGCCAAACCTAACATGAGAAAACTTAATTTGAATTTGGGAATGCTTAATATGAAATTGAGAAACTTTGATGCGTGGATGTGAATAGGTAAAACTAACATGAGAAAAGATAAATTGAACGTGGGAATGATTGATTTGCTATTGTGAAAGCTTGTTAGAAAGTGTTATATGCAATATGTGAAAACAAATATAAAACTTGTGAACTATTTTGGAGAAATTGTGAACCAGTGTTGTAATGTGGGAAATTTAGTGTGGTCCTAAGTTGATAAAATGTAATATGAAAATGGGAATTCTTAATATGCATTATGACGGGACGTTTGTTTATGGGAATGTGTAATTTCAAACTTGTGGTAACATATGTTGAAGTTGTTAATAATTTATGAGAACTTGGGAAACTGTGTTACCCCTTGGGAAATTGCAATGACCCAAAGTCGTGAAATAGTGTGAAGCTTGGTGGTGAGAAGGTTATGCTAACTTATGAAAACCTAATATAAACTTGAGAATTTTTTGTATGACACTGTGAAAGTGTGATGGTATGTGGCAAGGTGTAATTTCCAAGTTGTGAAACCATATGTAGAATTTGTGAATCCGTAATGAGAACTTGGAAAATTGTCTAATGATGTGGGGTAGTTTGAGAATTCCCAAATAGTCAAAATTGGTTGTTTAGTTGTGAAATCCTAATCTTAACGTGGGAAAATGTGACAAGTTTTTTGGGAATGGTTAATATGAAATTGAAAAACATGTTGGTATGTGGGAATATTTGATATCATACTTGTGAAAACATAATCAAAACTTGGGAAATCTTAATAAAAAGTTGTGAAGCTCTGTGAATAGGTTAATTTTGAGAAGTAAGCAGTGAAATTGTTATCACAAGTTGTGAATAATTTTTAACAAAACCTGTTAGACTGTGCTACTTTATGAGGCGAATTAGGATTCACAAGAATTGAGATTGTGAAAGAACCATTTAAATTGTGAGTGAACAATATTAATGAATGTGAAATGCTTTTTTTGTAGGTCAAAGAAGATGACGTTACAAAAAGGGGACACATCAAAATCAAAAGCACCAAGGTGGAAAGATGTAAAGAGTAGACAAGCAAAGAGCACAAATGTGAAGAGGAAAGGAGAAAATAACAAACCTGTGAAGAGTCAACTAGTACAGGGTTGTTTAGAAATGAGTATGTGGCAAACTTGGGTGGGAAGAAGAAGATGATGACAGAAGAAAGCAAGGCTGTAGGAAAGACATGGCGAGAGCTGCCAGATGATAAGAAGAAGGAGTACACTGAAAGAGCTAAGTAAGCAAGGCCAGAAAAGAAGAGCAAAATTAGAGTATCCTTTCATACACGTTGCTCACTTCTAGGATTTATATCATTGATGGAATTTATCAATTAGAATGAATATTTGAAGGAGAGGATTAGGAGAATAGGTTTTGGAAATTTTGTTGAAGGTGGAATTGGGCAGACTCCCCTATGACTTGATTGTATCCATACTTAGAGCATATGACCCACCAACACAACAATTTAGGATAAGGGGGAAGACACAAGAAATTGAAGCAAAAGATGTGGAGAAGTTGCTTGGTATTACTTGTGAAGGGGGTCGAGGTTAGAGTAGATGTGGAGGACTCTGATATATTGATTAGAGGTTGAAGAGTGAGTATGGGAAAAAGGCAAACATTAACATCTTGAAGGACATAAAAACTGGGGAAAGCGAGGACAACTTTGAGTTCCTATTAGTCATGTATAGTTTAAGGGTTTTTTTATGCCCGCACTCAAGTGGAGTCATAAGTGATAAGATGCTGAGAGTCATGTTGTAATGCCCCAAATTTTGATTAAGGTCTAATGACAATTATTGAGAATGATTTGTGAATTTAAATTGGAATTTTTATGTGTTTTGTGGCAATTTTAATTAATATGCCAAAAATCAAGAAAATTGCCGGGTAATTAGTCAGTGATTAATTAGGAAATTAATTACTAACTAGGAGGAAATGAGATGTGTAACTAAATGGCTAATAGAGTGGTTAGAGTAACTAATTAGTTACTTATTCAAAGAGAGCCAATGAGATGGTAACAAGTGGCAAGTTAGCATGAAGAGAGAGCATGGAAAAGTCAAATGGCATTTTAATATGATTCTTTCTCTCTCTTCTTCCCTTCATTTCAGCTAAAGCAAGGAGGCATGGGCAAGCATCATCATTCCATCTCCTTTATCACTCATCTCTCTTATTCCTCTCCCTCTCCCTCTTACGCCATTGTTGGATAAAAAGGGGGGGGGGAAGAAAAAATTGATTTAAGATTTTCCATCGGTGTTGATTTGAGTTCTCAAGGAATCATGAAGTTTGGAGAACAGGCAGGCAAAAAGGGCAATTTCATCTCCATTTGTAGAGTTGCATGTGGGTTGAAAGAGGAAGAGGCCAACTGATGATCAAGAGACTTTTTTCAAAATTCTTTCCCACTTGGCAACAGGACCAGAGCATGATGTGTGAGTATAACAGTTCTGTTCTTTAGTGTATCATTACTACATATGAATAACAGATTAAGTCATAACTACCTTGATGTTTGCGTCTTATGGAAAACAATTGCAGGCCGTTGATTGACATCTTGGATTAAAAACTAAGTTAGGATTGGTTATGTACGCTGGGGCGAATTCAAAGAATAAGTAATATGGTATGTATTTGTACTTGTATAAATGGAAGGGGTATACCAAAAGATTCTCAAGTACCATGCATTGTCAAGACTTTAATGTATGAATTTAAGGAGGTGGGAGGACAACTGAAGTGGCATATATTTGATGCATGGTTTATGGTAAGTTAAACTGTTGACCTACTCATTTACATGTTTTCATGTTGGAATATCGTGTCGACATCACATACCACAATCTTTATGTTGTAGACAAAGTTGTTAAGTAGCCCAATAGGATGGAAAGTTTCTAGTGTGTAGCAATAATTTTTGCTTGAAACTGTTGGGTACAATATTGGGGAATGTGATTTGATTATGGGCCCATCACTTGTGAGTGTCCACTAGTTTTGTGTTGCTTAGAGACAAAGAATATGAAATTCTACGTGTTGGACTTTTAAAATGCCCGTTAAGAAGTCAAGTAGGAAGGGTGCAATGCAAGATAATTACATTTTCGTTGTCAACTTAATTGTAAGTTTAGCTCACTGCAAGTGGATAATGTTGTCACATGCTCAAATTCCAATACCATGTCATTAACTTGTTATGTATTATGTTTATGGTTTCAGAGGGATCGTTTTCTTGACATTATGGTAATAGTGAAGCCAGATAAGGTCAGGAAGAAGGCAAAGAGTGAAATTGTGTGGGCTCTTATTCTCCAACAAAATAATCTGTGAGTTTTGCCATTTTGTTCAAATAAATAATTAATTTTTCTATCATGTGAACTAATGCAACCTTTGAATAATTATGTGACGATAATAAGGATTGTGGAGTCATGTTATGATATAGTTGAGCCAGTGGGATCCCGATTGTGTTTTGAACTATCAAAATGTATACCTCTAAAACTATAACCTTGTACTTTTTTAGTCAAATGGAAGCAAAATTTACTTTGTCACTTATTTACAGGAGGAGACTAAGCAATTTACTTTGATAGTTGCAAGAATTTTCTCAAAAACACTTAAGAGGTCATCAAGAAATGATTAGGATTTCCCAAATGTACATTAACATTCAACATGTTCGTGCGCAACTTTTTGCAACATGATTTTACAAACATCAACATGCCATGACAATGCAATTGGCTTATCAGAACACATTAAAAGATGGCAAAATCCTTCTTCTTCTAAACCCTATATACATAAGTTTCAAAATAAAGGAGTGGATAATCTATACCTAAAAACCCTAACTTACTGACATGTAGGCCTCATAATGGGGTATGACCTTACATACATAACAATGGGGAATATAATGACAGTGTCCAAAACCAGCAACAAGAAATATTGTTCTAACATGTGCATTGACAACAGGATATTAAGAAAGTGGTCCCTCTTAATGTTCCTTTCTTATTGACATAACCCTATATCTATTACTATTTACTTACAACATTTGATTCCCTATGTATCTCATCCCATCATCCCAAAAAATAACACAGAAGGGTCAGTCCAAAGTATATATACATCAAAAGATTTTTCCTAATACTACATAAACACTGAACTTCAACATGGATTGAGATTTTTGCAAGTCCTTCGTGGGTGCCCAGCTTCATGGCACCATGCACAATGATATATCTTTCTGTTTTGGAACTGTGATTCCTGCCTTATTGCTCTTGGTCTTCTAGGTAGTTTGTTTGTAATTAGAGGGTGCAAGAAGATATTTTCAGACATATTGTGCATGGTATAAAGCCTATAATCATTCAGGTTTGACATGTCTATTGTGACAATCGGAATCATGCTATGCTCATAAATCTTTTCCTGAGTTTTGATCTTAAAACAGTAATCAATATATTCATAAATGTTGCCATAGACAACCTTCACAGTTGCATAGACATTGTGCATGGAATCCACTCATTTTCCCAAATACACAACTACATTCATGTTGTCAAATGTCAGCCCTATGGTCTCTATGTGCCGTATGTACACAGAATCTTCCTTGACCATAATCTTCACACCACATATACTCACTTCTAATTACATTTTCCCTCACCTTTGCCCCTATATTTGGCCCAACATAATTCTTCCACTTACTCATTAACAAATATGAGGCATGCATCTTTCTTTGCTACTTTCTCACGATATGCATAGATTAGTTAGACTACATTATACTTTCTCTCCTTCACTATTCAAGCATTAAAAGACTCAGCAAGATTGGTTGTTATGTTGTCCCAATGCTTGTAAGGGAACTTGCTCATTGCCCACCTATCAACATTTCTATGATTAAAAATCCAATCATATAACTCTTTTAAGTGCCCCCATATCTGTTCTATTGCCTTATCAAAGTCATCTGAAAGCCTTGCATATGCAACTTTGTCAAGAAGCATAAGTCCATGTGATGATCTGACACAACAGTAACTTCCATTGAACCAATAATCTTTATAATCATATACATAAACTAAGTCCAATCATCCAGTGTCTCTCCCTTCATAATTGCTACTGTGAAAGGCAACAACTCATTATCTACATCATAGGCTGTAGCTGAAAGGAGCATCCCCTTATAAGGCCTGTTTGAATGAGTTCTATCAACATATAGTACATGTCTTGCACCTCCCACGAATCCCTCAATACATGACCTGTATGCAATGAAAACTCGTTCAAACCTATAACTATCTGCTACCTATTCAGCTACTATTTTATCATATCTTTCCTTCAACCTTTGGCATATCCATGGGATTAACATGTAAGATTATTCTGGTCTCCTATGAATGTTTTCTGTTGCCTTATCCTTTGCCTTATAAGCCTATTTATATGTTAGGTTAACACCATACTCCCTTTGCAAAGTTTTCATAATCTCAGTTGGACGCTTCTCTATATGATTCCTAACCTGTCAATGATTATTGATGATGTCAAACTAGATCTCGCACTATGGCTGTCACTTCCAAATTATCTTGAGCACTATGCATATGATCTTTTATGAATGTGGTGGCACAAAGTATTATTGTACTCTTGCTGTCTCTATTTGCACATAATTTCCGGGGACATCCTTCTACTTTACACTTGACATTTATCTTCTCCTTGGTATTCCTCTCGTATTTGGGCACAAACTTGTGTGTAATGCTATATTTGTACAAAGCTCCTCTTAATGCATCCGTATGTGGAAAATGTTGTCCAACTCCTAAAAATAGTCTGCCCCATTTTAAATTGCTCCTCTCACTGACATGTCTCTATTCAGTGTCATACGTTAGATAGTACTACCAAATACAATTGACATAGGTTGAACATCACTGCCATCACTCATGGGATAAACCTCTGCTTTCGGTGACTGTTGCAGGAATTTCTCAATCCTGCATTAAAGAATTATAAGATCTCATTAACGATTACCCACATTTGATTAGAAAATACCAACATATTCATTTCAACAACTTTTTGTAACTTATATATCATAATCATTTCTTTGTAAGGGCTGGTTGACATTATCCTTATGGGATGCAAACATATGAGCTCTGTTGTCATTGAACCAAAACAAATTTTCTACTTCTCCATCACTATTAAGATCAATTAAAGTCCTCTCATCAAACATAAGTTTATATTTAATGTCACAACTACTCCCCACATCACCTGTTCATATTGCAATGATTTCCCTTAATTCTTCCAGCCTTATCCCTTCTGTTAGCATTTTTACCTTTACACTACCTCCAATATATTTAACTTCACCATCATGATTACTTTCAAATTTTCCCTTACATGAAAATAACAAAACAACTCCTTCGCAGAACTTGCCCTACTATTTTCATCCATTTTGTTAACTCCCCTACAACAAATAGATGAGCATACTATAAGTAGAAAAAGAAAACTAACTGCCTACTTCAGTGTTTAACAGATTTGCATTAGGGTTTGTCAACTTCATCTTACTCATTTCCTACAAAATCCACCCTCTTTTTTCTCTTCACTCTTATAGCTCTAACTCACCTCATCTTCTATCGCCATCTTCTACCACATTCACCCAGTATCAGCAATTTTCCCCCTACACTAATATCAAGCTTCATGTCCCTCCAACCTAAGTACCCAGCTCTGAAACACTCGTTTCCCACCCAAATGAGGATGAGGAAAAATAATGATTGACGATCGACAAGGCAAAGGAATATCTTTACATACCTCAGCTAGGTTACAAGGGTGTTTGGATTCATTGAAAATAAGCTATTTTAGGCCTAAACCAAGGTTTCACTAAAAAACATCCAAACACCAAAAATTTTTACAACATCACATTTTCCCGCGAACCTTGGTTTTGAATTGTAAAACCTTGGTTTGTCCAGAATCTATTTTTTTCTCTCTTCTGCAGCTTTTTTTGACTGTTGAGGTCATTTTTATCTCTCTCTCTCTCTCTCTTTTCTCTTTCCCTTTTCTCATCTCTCTCTCTTTCTTTTCTCTTTCCCTTTTCAGAGCTCATCTTTTTCTTCTTCTTCGATATTCCTCCTCAGCTCTTGTCTTGGCATTTTCACACTACTCTCATTCCTGTCTTGCTCGTTCCTTTTCTTCAGCTTTGATTCCTATCTGGATTCCGGTCCAAATTCTTTCTTTTCCTTCTCTTCCAGATCCTGTCAAAATCCGTCCGTCTCTTTCTCTTCTAGATCTCGTCGAAGCTTTGATTCTCATCTGGTTTCCCTATCTTCAGCTTTTTGGGTCACTGATTTACCCTATTTCAAAATCGTGGGTGGCTAGTGCTGGTGTGTCATGGTGGGTATGATATCTATTTCTTTGCTAAAAATATGGTCCGATCTAAGGAGCTAGTAGCTGGCGGTACTTTGTTGGCAATCGGAGAAGGTCGAACGGTTGGCGGTTGGTGCCGGTTAGTCTCTTAGCGTTCAACAACTCAAAACTCGCTCTCCTCTTTGGGGTTACAAAGAACCTCTGTCGAATGAGTATATCGATTCAGCTTGTTCCTTTTTTTTTATTTATGTGTTTTGTTGACAAAATTTGAGGTGTTAGTGTAGTGTCTTTATTCCATGTTTTCAATTTGTTATGGAACAAATTTTAACAGATAATAGTATATCCAAAAGTTATATTTTTATTGATTCTGTCATAGGCGCTTGTCTCTTGCTTATGGTGCAGTATTGCCGCATTTTTTTCCGCCCATTTGAGCATCCTTTTTGTTTGTAGATTCACAAGCATCTTTATATAGTTAGGATTTGATATGGTATTCCAAAGGTTGAAAGGTTTCCAACGAGCTGAGCAAAAATGCTTGGTGTGCTTATAACACCATGATGTTTTTATTTGCATTCTTTAAAATAGGGTTATAATCTCTTCTAAAACACATGCTTGTGAAAAATTAGGGAATGGAAAACTGCCTTGATAGTTCATACTAGCATCTTAGCATAGTAATATTTGAATTTGAATTTTAGGTATATTGAAATAAGGATACTATTCTTTGCCAATAGACTTTATTTCTCTATTATGTGCATCACCAAAGGATTTCGCTTTGTCAATTACTCCTGCCTTTATGTGTTTATTGTTTTGTGATATTGCAGAAAATTGAGCCAAGCGAAATTAGAGAAGCTTGTTCGCAATGTATTGTCTCATCTCTCATATTATATTATTGCAAATCTGTCATTAGACTTTAGCTGAGTCAATAACTGTAATAGATTTCTATTTGGTTAGAATTCAATGCCTGTCTTCATTTGCTTTAGAATTCTGTTTGGTTAGAATGCAATGAATGGACTGAGAATGATCATAAAATCTAGATTTCTGTTTGGTTAAGGTAAAAGCATAATGAGTAAGGGTAAGGAAAAAGCATCTTGGGATGTCAAAAGCACAAAAGTTTTCATTGACATATGCATAAAACAAGTTGAGAAGGGAACATGCAAAAGTACTAGCTTCAATAAGAATGGGTGGAAAGAGATCTTGGAATCCTTCACTGCAAAGACAGGCAGAATATATGAGAGGGGTTAGTTTAAAAACAAATATGATGCCCTTCAAAATGATTGGTAGCTATGGGATAGGTTGTTACACGAGACACGTGTTGGATGGGATAGTGAAAAGAACAATATTGTTGCCGACGATGATTGGTGGGAGAAGAAAATAGCAGTTAGTAATTAATTTATGCGAGTGAACACATTTATTTCCCTGACAGGATGCTTGTACGAACTTGTGTAATAAGTTTGATGATGAATGTGCAGGAAGTTTCAGGATATGAAAAATTCAGGACTAAAGGACTTCAATTCCAAGAAGAATTGCCGCAATTGTTTTCAAGTGTCGCAGCCATAGGATCACATCATTGGGATTCTTCTGTAACACCCCAAATTTTTGATTAAGGCCTAATGATAATTATTGAGGATAATTATCGGATTAAAGTGGAATTAATGTATATTAGTGACAATATTAATTTATATGTCATAATTGATAGAAAATTTAAAGAATGGAATTATTGGCTTTAAGTTGGTGATTAATGGGGAAATTAATTAATAACAAAGGAGAAATGAGATATGTAGCCAATGGGTTAATGGAATTGGTTAGTATAACTAAGTGGAGGATTAATTAGGAGGAGATTGTATGAGGGAGTGACAAGTGGCAAGCTTACTTGATGGTGGAGTGTTTGGAGAAGTCAAAGACATGGTGCAATGATTTTTCTCTCTCCCTTTTCCCTTGCATTCAGCTGAATGGAGTATGGGAGTCAAAGAGTTGTTATTCCATCTCCCTCCATACACTCAATCTCTCATTTTTCTCTTTCCCCCTCTCTCTTATGCGTGTGGGGCAAAGGATGGGCAGAATTTCTACCTTCATTCCCATCATTTCATCACTCTTCATCTCTCCTCTCCCTCTCTCATGCGTGCTTCCATGGCTGCCCAAGAAGGAGGAAGAACTTGGTGAAATAGGTGAGCCATTTTGACCCTTATAATGACCTTTAATGGAAAACTCCCTTCTTCAATCTTGTTCCTTGTATTGAGAGCTTCAATTCTATGGTTTTAGATTTGTCATTGGTGATGATTTGAGCTCTCAAAGAAATATAGAGTTTAAAGAATCAAAGAACTCCTTGGAGAAAGTTAAAGAGGTGAGTGAGTTGAGCATTTTGATATAAGTTTTGTGGTCATTTGGCTAAGTTGAAATTTCTGGGAATTTAGCCCTATTTTCGAAAATTAGGGTCTTGTGGTGTTTGATTTGTTGCTGTCATGGATATGGTGTTTTGAGATGTATCTTGGATAGATAGAAGTTTATTGGAAACTTGGATTGAAAAGTTGCAAGTTTGGTCAGTGAAAAACTCTGTTCTGGCAGTGATCTTGCATGGATGTTTTAAAATAGTAAATGTTGTTGGAAAATTATTAAACTTTCCAGTCTTAAAGTTCACATCTCAAGCTTCAAAATGGACATATGTTTTGTGTCATTTCGATTCTTGGGTTAGGAGTTATAACTGTCCAAAGTTTGATGTTAAATCTGGGAACAATTCTGGAACAGTGTAGACTTTTCTTGAAATCTGTATTTTTGTGGTAATTTTCAGTAATGACCCATATTTTTCCTATGAAGAGGACTAAAATAGCTTTTAATGGGCTTTGGGATCACCTCATTTTGTTTTTTTTAGAATTAGTTATGAATTTCTGAAGTTGCCTTGGCTGCAGCACAAAAGTTTCTGTGCGTGTTTTGGCCGCAGCCAGAAATTCTTGGCTTCCACCAGAAACCTTCTGTGCGTGTTTTGGCCGCAGCCAGAGGTTTCTTGGCTGCAGCCAACCCCTTGTTTTCAGCACCTTGGGATTTTGAAAAGTGGTTTCCAACCCAGTGTTTCCCAATCCTTTAGGGCCTTTATTAGAGCCAATTGTAGCTTCTTAAGGGTCATTATTGATAACCAAATCTAAGTGTTGAAGAGTCAATTGAGTATTGGAATAGAGAATAATGCTTCGTCCTTAATTATGACTTTAGGATTTGATATCTGCCCGGAGCATAGAAGGCCTGTGCTTGCTCAAGGAAGGAAAGACAAAAGTAGTAACACTTTATCCTATATCATGTGTATTACATTGCTTGTTTGCATTAGTCATCGATTACAGTGAAAGTGAAGGGGACGTGGCGAAAGCCCGGACTCGATTACAGTGAAAGTGAAGGGGACGTGGCGAAAGCCCGGACTCGAATATAGTTAAAGTGAAGGGGGCGTGGCGTAAGCCCGACCTCGTATATAGTGAAGGGAACGTGGCGAAAGCCCGGTCTCGAATATTGATTGCTGCATTGTGATATATGTGACTTGCTTTGTATATATGCATCATATAAATAAACTATTGCTACTGGGATTCTCTAGAATCTCATTCTTTCCAAATAACATTTTTAGACAGGGCAAGTGGATCGAAAAGTAAGCAAGTGGCAAAGGATGATTAGGACTCCAGCGGTAGTCTTAGCTATATATTTTGGTTTTATATTGAACTGGTTATCGTTTTGGATAAATGTATACATATTGAATAGAATTGTAGTGGTATAGTTTTGTGTAATCCCGGGTATGGATACTGAGATGGGCAATGATGCCCTGTATAAACCTTTGGATTAATGTTATTATCCCGGGTGAACGTCGGGAATTGTGCTGATACTCTGATATTGTATATGTAACAGACCAAACATGCGATTTGTTTTAATGAATGAAATGAATGGAGATCCAGTTGTACAGTTTCTGCAAAATTTTTTTAATTGTTCTGGATTTCTCATTCGATTATTAAATGTGATTAAACACTAATCCTGGCCTGATTATCGAAGGGGGTTACATCTTCATCCATGTCTTTCCTACTCCCCACTTTCTACTAAGGCCATTCCATAATATGGTTTGCAAGAAGGATCAGGAGACAGTGATGAAGTGTTAGGGACACCTACTGGTTTGAGCAAGGAGATGAATTCATTTAATGCCAATACCAACAGTGGAGGTAGTAGTGCCAACAATGACAAAGGGAAGGAAATCAGTGGTAGGGAGAGAACAAGCAGCGGTGGCAGAGAAGCTAGCTTATTGGGGATCAGGAAGAGGGTGCTGTAATGAAAAAGAAAGGGTTTGCCTCAGCGAAAATTGTCAATGCCCTATGCAAGATTGCTAATGCAAATGATGTTGATACGAAAGCTGCATGCACAGAAAGGATTGCATTAGAGGCACAGGCTGATAGGATGGTTGCAGAGGCACGTGTAGAAAGGATGGCAACAGAGGCACAGGCTTACAAGATCTTAATAGCGGGAGTAATGAAGCACCTCAGACAAGTTCCTGAAGTTGTCAATAATGATGACTTTTATGCACGCTGTGTACACCTCCTTATGAGGGATCCACCTACAAAGGAAATGTATGCAGCAGTGAAAGATAAGCCACATCAACATCTCATTTTTCTTAGGCATGAATGTTATGGAAGTAATTGAAATGTATTGCTATATTTACCTTTTTAGTAGGAATTATGTTTAATTAGGATATCGCTCACTTGTCTCTTAACATTGTTGATTTACAATTGAATGTTATGTGTGCGCATATTATACTATATAATCGTTGTCATTACCGTTTATAACATTTAATGTATATGTCAACAGTGGGGGTAGGTATGGACACCATATTGAAAATTATGGCAAAACATAGGTGATACGAGTTCAGATGATCAATTAAATAGTGCAAGTATACACTGTCGTAATCAAAGTAATATAGAAATAAGTAGAGTATCGTTCCCACGAGGATTGAGCACTAAGTACCAAAATGGATAATTTTAATTCTATTTAGTCGATCGAATAGTTGGTGATTGAAAGCACAAAATAAAAGAAAGACAATTAAATATGAATGCAAATGATATGAAAGCAAATATGAGAAAAAGTCCTAGGGATTAGATTTCACTTAACAAATTCCGGATTGAATCACTTATCTATTCTAGCCCAATTTATTCCACATGATGATAGTCGAGTTTCCCTAATTTAATTACCAGCCTCTTCCAAGGTCAAGCAATTCTATAATCAATTGCTAATCCAATATATTCCTATATGAATTTAAGCAATTAATCATGCATTAAGATTTATGGAACTCAGTAAGACTACACAACTCATATGAATATATTCCTATTTCATATGCAAGTCATGGTTTTAAATATAGGGTCTACACACATGTATCTCCTTCCGGTCTCAACATGCATATTGAAATCATTCAAAAGATGGCCAGTCAATCAAAAGCATTAAGAATAATAATAATTAAAACTCAATCATGAAGGAGAAATTCAAACTAGATTTAATAAGTTAGGATTCAATCCGTCATTAGTAAGCTGCGTCATCACCCTAGGAAAATGAAAGTTTAGCACATGATAAAATTAAAAACAAAACCAAAATAAATTGACATTATATAAAGCTAGAATGAAAGCCTCAGAAATACTGTATAAACTTGAATATTAAATTCTCAAACATAAATATACAACCAAAAGATGAATGAAAGATGAAGAAATCTAGCCGTCCATTGAGGAGGTAAAACCTTCCATGCAGGCGGCATGCAAAATGTAATACAATCATAAGCCTTCCAAGATGGAGGCATGCAAAAAGTAATAAAATCCTAAGCCTTCCAAGATGGAGGCATAAAATACATTAAATCTAGAAAACAACACAAAGAACTAGAAATGTTAGAGAAAGATCTTTCCCGGTCAGAGAAGGATCTCTCCCGGTCGGAGAAGGAACCTCTGCTTCTCTTCCTCTCTTCTTCCCCTTGAGCTTGGCCTTGATCTCTATTTATAGGGGGAAAAAACGTGTGCTACAGTACTTTTACTATTCCCCCGGCGGCTGCTACAGTACCTGCCGACCTGCTACTATTCCCTTGGCGGCTGCTACAGTGTTTTTTTTATTATTTTTTTATTTATTTTTTTTTATTTTTTTAAAATGCTGTTTATTCCAAAAACAATATTTATTTATCAATCACACCCAAATTTATTATATTAAACGCAAATATCGTCCATAAAATCATCATATAAGGGAAAATAAACATGCAAATATTTTACTTATCAATAGGCAAAGACATAAACAAAGAGTCTGAAAAGTGGCCACATATATTGGTGCATATGCTTGGCTATATTTATGTAAAGAACTACAGCACACAAGTAACTTTACAGGTGCTAAATGGGTGCGTGATGTAACCCCCTCTATAATTATATCCGAAACACGTGATTAAAAATGAAATAGAGACCAATAATAATCAAAATTCATTTACATTCCCATCCTTAAGATAGGATTTTCACAAATTTCTTTAACAAACACTTTAACCTGGTCTCACATTCATATTTCGAATACAATTACTTCGTGAAGATAAACTACATTCATATAAATATCAGAGTGCACAATAATAATACCTGCAATCCCGGGTTCATATCTTCACTAAAGATACGTAGGCACATACGCCTTTTACAATTTCTCAAATGGGGATTACACAAATTTCAATCCAAATACATATCCAAATACACCTCCACAACATATACAACCATATATCCATCCTAACATATACAACTCTAAATACATCCAAATCAACTACCATTATCCCAAATAGCAATAATAACCAACTACCAAATCCAAATGCCCATAAGGGATTCTCGCCGCCCCTAGTTGCTTGCTCTTTCCTGGAGCCACTTGTCCTGTCTAAAATGTTGGTAGGGGAGGGTGAGATTCTAGAGAATCCTAGTAGGAAACAAATATCAATATGCATACCAGATAAGTGTTTAATGCAGGACATGCTTGTATCACAATAACTCGTGATCACATAATGACATATCCGCATGCTCAATGTTTCAACAACATACTCATAGCCATAGCATAAATAGAAACAGAGCTTCAATCATTCATATATGTTTCAAATAATCAAGCAAAGTAATAACATGCATCAATATACAAACACAAATATCAATACATGCAGGAGAGGTAAGTTTTCTACCCTTTTTCTTTCCACGTATGCTCGAGCATCGGCTACTCACGATCCGAGCAGATATCAAACCATGATCAGGGCGAATATCCAACCCTATAACCAAATCAAGGACATAAGATCATTCTCTTTTCCAAATTCTTATTTTCATAACACTTAAAGTTGGTTACCATTCATGACCTTTAGGTGGCTATAATAAGGTCAATGAAAGCCTAAAGGATTGGGAAGTATTAGGTTGGAAATCGCCTTTAAAAATACCAAAATGCTGAAAATGGGGGTTGGTTGCAGCCAAGAACCCTCTGGCTGCAACCAAAACACGCACAGAAGGTTTTTGGCTTCAGCTAAGAATTTCTGGTTGTGGCCAAAATGCACATAGAAACTTTTGCGTTGCAGCCAAGATTTTCTGCTGCAGCCAAGGTAACTTCAAAAATTTATAATTAATTGTAAAAAAATCGAAATGAGGTGATCTCAAAGCCCATTGAAATCTATTTTAGTCCTCTTCATAGGAAAAATATGAACGAATACTGAAAATTACCACACAAATACAGAATTTAAGAAATGTCCACCTTGCTTTAGAATTGATCTCAGATTTAACATCAAACTTTGGACAGTCATAACTCCTAGTATACCAAACGAAATGACACAAAATATATGTCCATTTTGAAGCTTGAGATGTGAACTTTAAGACAGGAAAGTTTCACAATTTTATGAAATCATTTGGTCATTCAAAACATCCACACAAATACACTGCCTAGAACAGAGTTCCAAGGGACAGATTTTCCAATTTTCTACCAAAGTGTCTCATGGCTCCAAAATTAACAATCAAGCCTATTCCCACATAAATTTTCACAAGGAACACAATGGTAACCTCAAAATGATCAAAATCAAAACCTATCAACATGCCCTGTTTTGACCAAAGCACAAAACCAACACAAAAGGTGCCAAACTTCACATTTAAGCTTCAATGCAATTCTATCAATTCAAAATACCAAACAAGGCATTATTTCCATAACAACAACATACCATACACCCCTTGACCCTAAATCACGAAAATTAGGGCTAAAATTCTAGAAATTCAAGGCCTAACCAATGGTCACAAAATTTATATGAAATTGAAGCTTTCACTTACCTCAACAACTTTCCCAAAGGTACTTCATGATTCTCCAACTTGTACATTTTCGTGATTCCTCAAATCACCACCAATGTAGAAACTACAACCATCAAATTGAAGCTCTCCCTCAAAGGAACAATTTTATAGAAGGAAGTTTTGGCATTAGAGGCCATTTACTCACCTTAAATGCAAGCTTTCACTTTCTCTTTCTTGGCCAACAATGGCTGCATAAGAGAGAGAAACTATTAAAATATTACATTAGACTTTTCTCACTCTCATCCATATTTTTACTTACGCTTTTAGTGACAATCTATTAAATGTTATTGTATTTATATTTTGACGTACTCTATTATTGACAATCAGTGAAATGTATGCGTATCCCTACTCTGAACTTGTACTTTGGTATTTTGCAGTAGATTATTTTATATCCTAACTACTTATAAATGATTTTTTGTTACACAATTTATTACTATACATATACACACACATGTATGTTTGATCCACTTTGTTTATATTACATAATCGATTAATAGTATAATTTATAACAATTTTTTATCTATTTTTGGATATTACATATTTGACTAATTTTATAATTTTAAATTTTTTTAGAAATTTATTTCATTTTTTTATATTTATTATACAATTAATGTTTAATAGTGCTTAAAATATAATTTAATCCCTTATATATAATTATCATAAAAACTAATGTCCTTTTTAGTAATTTAACCATGAAAAAAACTATTCTGATTACAACATTTAAACACTCTCAATTTATCAAAATCACTTTTTTCTCAGAATCTATTTTGCTCATAGTCTACCCCTAAAATCATGGTTTCATAAGCATTTTTCCGTAAATCGAGATAAAACTCCTCTCACATATTTACATCGTAAACTGTAAAAGCTATTTTCCTAAAGCTAATCCGAACACACACGAATCTTCACTTTTTTCTCCAAAAGCTATTCCGTTAAAGCAAATCCAAATACAAACCATATTTCGCTAGCTCACTCCTTCACTCTGATCTTGTAGCTCTTTCACTTCATTTCGACACATACCTCTCTCTTCTTTTCTTTGAAGCTCATGTGGGCAAACCCATAATTTAATCTCCAATTTAAAAATCCCTTATCAGTCATAAACAACTACGTAGGATTTACGAATTTCGTAACACCTCTCTGTATTTCTTTTCTTTTCAGGAATTTTCCTTTTTCTTTTTCGTTTGCTGGGTCAAAAAACGCGAATTTCCTCTTTCCGGCGGCACGAGCCAAATATTCGTACAGATAGCGTTGGTTTAAACACCCGCCGTTGCCGCATTGTATGCTGCTCTTCGATCCGGTCATCCTCGTCGCTTCTTCTTCTGTACTCCAGTCTTTCTTCTTCGTCTTTGTTGTGGACTAGTGATCGTGGATTGTGGCTTCAACTCTCCTCCACCCGAGTCATCTTTCTCCATCTCCAGTCTTCGCTTCGCGCTCTTGGTTCTTTCTTCTTCTTCGTGGCCTGATTCGTCTCTTGGTCGTGGTAATTCTTCTTCCAAACGCCAATCTTGGAATGCGTTGTCATTGGTGTGTGAGCGATGGTCTGGTGAATTTCTTTTGACGAGTTTGTGTTTAATAATGAATCTACAATAAAATACCTTGTGAAAAGCTATCTGTTTTCGATTTCTCCAAGGACAGGGCTCAGTTGTTTCAAATCAGTATCACAGATGAGCTACCATATATTCCCTGAATTTCCTGTTTTTTTCCCATTATAATTATTTAACTATTATGTTTGTTCGGTTCGTTCTCTGATTTACTCTTTGCCCCCCCCTTCCTCTCTGCTCCAGATGCTATGAATCTGCGCCAACGTCACCCCCCGGCTTCCACTGAAAGCCGGCCCCGGCCGTTGCCGGAAGATGAAGTATACAACATCATTCCCGTCCACAACCTCCTCGCCGACCACCCTTCTCTCCGGTTCCCGGAGGTGCGTGCTGCTGCAGCTGCTCTCCGTGCCGTTGGTGACCTCCGTAGGCCCCCTTTCACTCAATGGCAGCCTAACATGGACCTTCTCGACTGGCTCGGCCTTTTCTTTGGCTTTCAAAAGGAAAATGTTCGGAACCAGCGGGAACACCTTGTGCTGCACCTTGCAAACGCCCAGATGCGCTTGACCCCTCCTCCTGATAACATTGACACTTTGGATGCCTCTGTTCTGCGAAGATTCCGGAAGAAGCTTTTGAAGAACTACACCAATTGGTGCTCTTATTTGGGAAAGAAATCCAACATTTGGATTTCTGATCGCCGAGGGGCCTCTGATCAGCGACGAGAGCTGCTTTATGTCTCCCTCTATCTTCTGATCTGGGGTGAGGCTGCTAATCTTCGTTTTGTTCCTGAATGCCTCTGCTATATTTTCCATCACATGGCCATGGAGCTGAACAAGATCTTGGAGGATTACATAGATGAGAATACTGGCCAGCCCGTGACGCCGTCAATTTCTGGGGAGAACGCGTTCTTGAACTGTGTGGTTAAACCCATTTATGAAACGATGAACGCTGAGGTTGATAGGAGCAAGAATGGAACTGCTCCGCACAGTGCTTGGAGAAATTATGATGATATAAATGAATATTTTTGGAGTAAACGGTGCTTTGAGAAGTTGAAGTGGCCTATCAATGTCGGAAGCAACTTTTTTGTGACACCCAGTAGGGCAAAGCATGTGGGTAAGACAGGTTTTGTGGAGCAGAGGTCCTTTTGGAATTTATTCCGGAGTTTTGATAGGCTGTGGATGATGCTGATATTGTTTCTCCAAGTGGCAATTATTGTTGCTTGGGAGCAGAAGGGATATCCTTGGCAAGCATTGAAGGATAGGACTGTGCAAGTTCGAGTTTTAACTTTTTTCTTCACTTGGAGTGGTTTGAGGTTTTTGCAGTCTCTGCTTGATGTAGGGATGCATTATAGATTGGTTTCAAGGGAGACTATGGGGCTTGGAGTGAGAATGGTCCTCAAATGTGTTGCTGCTGCTGCCTGGATTGTTGTCTTTGGTGTAATTTACGGGAGGATATGGACACAGAGAAACCACGATAGGAGGTGGTCAGCTGAAGCAAATAGGCGAGTGGTGACTTTTATTCAGGTTGCACTTGTTTTTATCATTCCAGAGCTCCTAGCTTTAGCCCTCTTCATAATTCCTTGGGTGAGAAATTTTATTGAGAAAACAAATTGGAGAATCTTTTACATGTTATTCTGGTGGTTTCAGAGTAGATCTTTTGTTGGTCGTGGTTTGAGAGAAGGCCTTGTAGATAACATTAAATACGCCATGTTCTGGATTGTGGTGCTTGCCACTAAGTTTTGTTTCAGTTACTTCCTTCAGATTAAACCCATGATTGCTCCATCAAAAGCAGTGTTGGGCCTTAAGAATGTTGAGTATGAATGGCATGAGTTTCTTCGCAACAGCAACAGACTTGCTGTTGGTCTTCTGTGGCTTCCTGTTGTTCTGGTCTATTTGATGGATATTCAGATTTGGTATTCAATATATTCATCTTTAGTTGGGGCAGTTGTGGGGTTGTTTGCACACTTGGGTGAGATTCGAAATATGCAACACCTGCGATTGAGATTCCAATTTTTTGCGAGTGCAATCCAGTTTAATCTTATGCCAGAGGAACAATTGTTAAGTGCAAGAGGGACGCTGAAGAGCAAGCTTAGGGATGCTATCCATAGGTTGAAGCTCAGGTATGGGCTTGGCCAGCCCTACAGGAAACTTGAGTCCAACCAGGTTGAGGCCACCAAGTTTGCATTGATATGGAATGAGGTAATTATGTCCTTCAGGGAGGAGGATATCATATCTGACCGAGAGGTTGAACTGCTGGAGCTCCCTCCAAACTCTTGGAATGTCAGGGTGATACGCTGGCCATGCTTTCTTCTCTGCAATGAGTTGTTGCTGGCGCTTAGTCAGGCCAAAGAATTTGTTGATAGTCCTGATCGGTGGCTTTGGAAGAAGATATGCAAGAATGAGTACAGGCGTTGCGCTATCATTGAAGTATATGATTGTATCAAGTACTTGTTCCTTGAGATTATCAAACCTAATAGTGAAGAGCATTCTGTTGTGACAGTCTTGTTTCAAGAAATTGATCACTCACTTGAGATTGAGAGATTCACCAAGACGTTTAAAACAACTGCACTTCCCCAGCTACACAGCAAGTTGATCATACTTGTAGAGATATTGAATAAGCCCCAGAAGGACTCTAACAAGTTGGTGAATACTCTACAGGCCCTATATGAGATTGCTATCCGAGACTTTTTCAAGGACAAAAGGAGTGCTGACCAGCTACGTGAGGATGGCTTAGCTCCACATAATCTGGCTTCCTCGGGGGGTTTACTCTTTGCTAATGCCATTCAGTTGCCTGACAACAACAATGAGAACTTTTATCGGCAGATTCGACGCTTACACACAATTCTAACCTCCAGGGATTCAATGCAAAATATTCCTGTAAATCTTGAAGCTAGGCGCCGGATTGCATTCTTCAGTAACTCCCTTTTTATGAACATGCCCCATGCTCCTCAAGTTGAGAAAATGATGGCTTTCAGTGTTTTGACCCCTTACTACAGTGAAGACGTTTTATTAAGCAAAGAACAACTAAGAATTGAGAATGAAGATGGTATTTCGATCCTGTACTATTTGCAGACTATATTTGATGATGAGTGGAAGAATTTTATGGAAAGGATGCAGCGAGAGGGGATGGTGAAAGACAGTGATATATGGACTGACAAACTTAGAGATTTGAGGCTTTGGGCATCTTACAGAGGTCAAACACTGTCTCGGACTGTTAGAGGAATGATGTATTACTATCGGGCCCTTAAGATGTTGGCTTTTCTGGATTCTGCATCAGAAATGGATATTCGAGAAGGTTCTCGTGAAATGGGTTCCATGAGGCATGACAGTTTGGATGGTTTAAACTCTGAAAGGTCTCCTTCCTCTAAGAGTCTAAGTAGAGCCAGCAGCTCTGTGAGTTTGTTGTTCAAAGGCCATGAATATGGGACTGCTTTGATGAAATTCACATATGTGGTTGCTTGCCAGATTTATGGGTCTCAAAAGCAGAAAAAGGATCCTCGTGCTGATGAAATACTGTATTTAATGAAAAATAATGAAGCCCTTCGAGTTGCCTATGTTGATGAGGTTACCTCTGGAAGGGATGAAAAAGAGTATTTCTCTGTTCTTGTCAAGTATGACCAACAACTGGATAAGGAGGTTGAAATATATCGTATAAAGCTGCCGGGTCCCTTGAAACTTGGAGAAGGAAAACCAGAAAATCAAAATCATGCCATCATCTTCAGCCGGGGTGATGCTGTTCAGACCATTGACATGAACCAGGACAACTACTTTGAAGAGGCACTTAAAATGCGGAATCTCTTGGAAGAATACAAGCATTATTATGGGATTCGGAAACCTACTATTTTAGGAGTCCGAGAACACATTTTTACTGGTTCTGTTTCCTCTCTTGCTTGGTTCATGTCGGCTCAGGAAACAAGTTTTGTAACCTTAGGGCAGAGGGTTTTGGCAAATCCTTTGAAAGTCAGAATGCATTATGGTCACCCAGATGTGTTTGACAGGTTTTGGTTCTTAACTCGAGGAGGAATCAGTAAAGCTTCAAGAGTGATCAACATAAGTGAAGACATTTTTTGCTGGCTTTAATTGTACTCTCCGTGGAGGTAATGTCACACACCATGAATACATTCAGGTTGGAAAGGGGAGGGATGTCGGGCTGAATCAAATATCTATGTTTGAAGCCAAGGTTGCCAGTGGAAATGGGGAGCAAGTTTTAAGCAGAGATGTCTACAGGTTGGGCCATAGGCTTGATTTCTTCCGCATGCTCTCATTCTTCTACACGACTGTGGGATTCTTTTTCAACACAATGATGATTGTTGTGACTGTGTATGCATTTTTATGGGGCCGACTCTATCTTGCTCTCAGTGGTGTTGAAGCTTCTATGGAGAGTAACAGCAATAACAATAAAGCACTTGGTACCATTTTAAATCAGCAGTTCATCATCCAGCTTGGTATTTTCACTGCCCTTCCCATGATTGTGGAGAATTCCCTGGAGCATGGGTTCCTTCAAGCTATCTGGGATTTCCTGACAATGCAGCTCCAGCTTTCATCAGTTTTCTACACATTCTCTATGGGTACTCGTAGCCATTTCTTTGGCCGGACAATCCTTCATGGTGGAGCAAAGTATCGAGCAACTGGTCGTGGATTTGTTGTAGAGCACAAGAGTTTTGCTGAAAACTATAGACTATATGCCCGTAGCCATTTTGTGAAAGCAATTGAATTGGGGCTGATACTTATAATTTATGCAACACACAGTCCTGTAGCAACTGATACATTTGTTTATATAGCCCTGACCATCTCTAGTTGGTTCCTAGTTGTATCATGGATTATGGCACCATTTGTGTTCAATCCTTCCGGTTTTGACTGGTTAAAGACTGTTTACGATTTTGATGATTTTATGAACTGGGTTTGGTTCCATGGAAGTGTGTTTGCTAAAGCTGAACAGAGCTGGGAAAGGTGGTGGTATGAAGAGCAAGATCATTTACGGGTAACTGGCCTTTGGGGAAAGTTATTGGAGATTATTTTGGACCTTCGATTCTTCTTTTTCCAGTATGGAATTGTTTATCAGCTAGGCATTGCTGCTGGAAGTACCAGTATTGCTGTTTACTTGTTATCTTGGATTTATGTGTTTGTTGTCTTTGGGTTTTATGTGGCAGTATCATATGCACGGGACAAATATGCAGCAAAAGAACATATATACTATCGGCTCGTTCAGTTCCTTGTCATTATCCTTGTGATGCTTGTGATAATTGCCTTACTGGAATTTACTGACTTGAAGTTTGTGGATATTTTTACAAGCATGCTGGCATTCATTCCGACTGGATGGGGCCTCATATTGATTGCCCAGGTTTTCCGGCCATTTCTGCAGTCATCCATCATTTGGAGTGGAGTTGTTTCTGTGGCTCGCCTATATGATATATTATTTGGAGTAATTGTTATGGCTCCTGTAGCATTACTGTCTTGGTTGCCAGGGTTTCAGTCAATGCAGACCAGAGTTCTTTTCAATGAAGCATTTAGCAGGGGCCTCCGGATATTCCAGATTATTACAGGAAAAAAGTCTGCTGCCTGACTTGTGACTTGAGGTAATATTCTTTCGTGCATTTACTGTAGTTTTTTGTGTAACTGTAATTTTGGAGTGGCTGCTCTCGGCTGTAGATCTTTCGTGAATAGATAGGTTTGACAAGATGGATAAACCTTTTCACTTTTGAGCTGGAACTATGTTGCTTTCCTTTTGCAACTTATGGTCTAGATTCTGAATATGAGCGAACAGTTTATCTTCAGTGTATAAATGGTTTTGTGGGCAATAAATATCATCATCACATGTTAAGTATAGAGATGGTCCAATTTTGAGCCAGTTCCGTAGATGTCCGCAGTCTTTTTACCTTTGAATCAGTCATCAGTGTGCATGTAATCTGATGCTAACTTATTAATTCTTTATGACTGGTGAAGGCTGTTGTCATTCTCATTATTGCTTTCATGCTTATAATTATTTAGCTGATGTATTCTTAGCGAACCAGGCATAGATATTTGATTTGTTTTGATCAAAGGAACATGAAATATCAGATCCTAATACTTTTTTCAGTGGAAATATAACACCTTATAAACTTTTACCAACCTTAGCTGGTGAAGGCTGTTGTCATTCTCATTATCATTGAACGTTTCCTGACATGGTAAAGCCACATGCATAATAGTTAACTCAACATAAATACATAAAATCTGAATTAGTAATATTTTAGGCCTTCATCTGTATTAGTGTAGTCATGTTCTTGCTAGGAAGTGTGGGGGAGACCAAGTTTGTAGTGGCTTTGTCTAACCACTGCTCCCTTCAGTTTTAAATATATGACCCTGTTGTGCACTTTGCTTGGCCCGTTATATAAGAATCATCCATGTTGTCTCCTGCATTAAACTTTCTTTTTCATACCAAGACACCCCGAGTTAATGCTCATTTTTTTTTTTTGTAAGGGTAATAGTATTCTCTTATTTAGTCTCAGGAGCATTGTGGTTTTATGCCAGTAGTGTCAAACAAGATCACTGCTGTGAAGTTGATCCCCCAATACCTTGTCACTATAGGAGAACCTTGTGATTCTATTCAACTAGGTGTGTTGCGGTGTCCCAGATTCTGTTTGTTTGGTGCAACTAATGAGGCTAAACGCCCAAGTAAATAGAGTAAGAGAACAGTAATTGCCCCTCATGATTGAAATCTCCACATACTATCCAAACATGAATTGCCTCAAGCATGCGGTGTCGTTTGGGGGCCCTTTTTTTTCATTGTATTATAAAGTGGTTGAGGGTGAGCTTTGGTGTAGCGGTAAGGTTGTTGCCATGTGACCTGGAGGTCACGGGTTCAAATCCTGGAAACTATTTCCAATTGTGGGGATTAGGCCGTGTACATCTATCTCCTCTCCAAATTCCACTTGGTCGGAGCCTTGTGTATTGGACTACTGTTTTTTTGAATATTATAAAGTGCCTTTTCCTTTCACTGATAACTTTAACAGCAAGACTGCTTTTTTATTAATAAATACCCATATCATAACTAAATATGCTTCAGTTTAACTGAGACAGCTATGCTTTTTATTGTTGCCTTTTCCTTTCCATTTAGACAAGGTGCTCCAATGCTTTGAACCTTCTGGCTGTTCTTTCGTTTACTTTCTCTTTGTTAGGGTAGAACGCAGGATGTTTTATACCCTTTTTAAGAGATTTTAGGTGTTTTAGATGCCAAGGTAATAAAAATCATGGAATTTAAGATTCACATGTTTAGCATGGCAATTGTTGATATGGTAAAATGGCATCGTGTGATTTAGGTAACTTACATCTTAGGTGGATAAGGCTTCTTGTTTAGTTTGGCGATTGAAAACTGTGACCAAAGTAGTATTTAAGTTGATGAAAGAATCTAATGTTGAGCAGTTTTGGATGGCAAATTGGCAATAAGCAACTTGGATATTACTGTACTAAACATGCTTTAGAAATGTGTTCGGAACTAGCTTCTTTTGGACCTACGGTTAGCATTTTGTTTTGCAGGTTTGGCATCAGAATGAGACGAAGGTGTAGAAGACAGAGAATAGAAGGGCTCGAGTTTTATTGACTTTCTTCTTTAGATGTGTATTCATTTATATTTGGAGTAAAGAGCTGTGGTTTATTTGACCAAAAAAAAAAAAAAAGAGCTGTGGTTTTGTTTTCTTTTCATTTTTGGCCAGAGGTTATAGTAGCTGTGATTATATTTTTGTTAGTTAATATTTGTTGGGGAGGGAGAACGCCATTTCTTCCTCTCTTTCTTTTGTTGTGGCTGTATTTGTTATTGTAATTAGTCAAAAGGCAATTCTGATTGCGATTTAACATCCCCCAACTAGAAACCAAAGGAAGAGCCTTTTGCATCGGCCATTGATTTGGGGTTATTTACCACAGTTTTGGTCGAATGTCTTTATATTTCTTGTTCTTTTTGGGTGAACTTTCATGTTTCACAGTTTTTTTTTAAAAAAAAAAAAATACAAAAAGCTTGAATGAAATGGTCCAACAAGAATGGTGGTTTTGGAAAGATAGAGGGGGTGATTGAGATTGGGATCATGGTCCCCACAGGTCAATTACAGCAATCAGTTACGTTGAAAAACAGCTAGGTAGATAATAGGCTATTCATTTCGCTGCCTAATCAGTTGGGTTTCGTATGCCAATCCCTTAACCTGCCCTCTTAATTTCGAAATAGACAATGGTGCATGAAAAACTATTCAAGATTCTCTTATGTTCTTTTTTAAAATAAAAACAATACACATAAAATGATACGACATAATTCGTCCACTTTTTTTTTTTTAATTTTTAAAAAAAGGTACCGAAGTTAAAAACAAAATTGTCTGAATACATAATCAGAAACTAGAAAAAAGTTCATCAATGTAATAAGTTTTAGGGAAAATTGGAGAAAATCTCCCATTGTAAATTTTATTGGTGAGAAGGACAAAATTTTGTACACAGTACCAGTACTCTGCTTTAAGTCAATCTCATCAATTAAATTTTTAATGTTCCCATTTAATGGTGGGATTCAGGTCATTTTCACCGATTAAATTCTTAATGTTCCCTTTTAATTGCGGGAAGATATTAAATATTTAGTTCCTATACTTATACCAGCAAATGTTAAAATGAGAGGGGAAGCATGGTTAAAGGCTCTTATTTATAGCTTAATTTTCTTGATTCACTTGTTGCATGCAGCCCGTAAGCAAGTCTTATAATCAGGGTAAAAAGCGAAAGGCCATCTCTCTGTTTTTTTGGTATTACATTTTTATTATTTAAATGGCCATATTCCACACACATTTTTCCGAATATGTTTAATGTGAATTTGAATAGAAGTATGTTTATAAATAACTTTTTTTTTCAAAATTATTTTTTGTGAATCTATTATTCATTTAAGTATAGATCTCTCGACATATTAATCTGATATTTTTAGATTTTGAATTAAAATGCGGTGTTAAAACTTCTTATATGTATCATCTCACAGCCCAGTAAAGCCATAAGTATATGAGAACCTTTTTGATTTATGCTTTTGATTTTTTTTTTTTTTTTAAATTTATAATCCTTTACTGACTCAAAATAAACTGTGAATAGAGGGACAGTTTAAACTAATACTTTTCTGTCACAGACTATTTTTTTCTTTTTATACAATAATCATATTCTATGTTACCAAGAAAAATACGATGAACCCTTTATAAAAGGATTTCCATGGTAAACAATAGCTTAATTCTATGATAAAAAAATTGATCTCAAATTTTGTTTTTGTCCCTTCTAAGTTGAGCATTCTGTTTCTACTATGGTCCATTTCATATTATGATATTAGGACTATTTGACTTGGATCTCTCTTTCACGTCTCACCCTTTCATTCTTTACCATATTCTTCTTTCATTCTTCAACTTCCTATTTTTCTCATGGTTGCAATCTCCTTATTCTCCTCAATTTTCTTCCACATCCTCAGGAAATGGCACCTGTGATGTTCCTTCTGAACTTCGTACTCACATTAAGAATGCCCCTAGTTGGTTCTTTTTGGTGTTGGCTATATATCACCCATGGGCCTAGGGAGTGCGAATAACAATCATGTCTAAAACCAGAGTTTGAGTTATGTATCGGTCGCTGACTACTAATGAAGATATTTGAGATTCTGTTTAATTGGTTGGTTGGGTATAAGAACTGACATGTTTGTGAAGGCAATTTGTTGGAGATCACCGAAGATTGGGGCGGTAAGAGAGATACTTAGGTAGTTAGAATACTAAGGAGCATAACCTCATTACATGGATATATATTTGAGCCATGATTCAATAATATTTACGACTTCCAAATTTATTACCATTCATTTTTCATCTCCATTATCGTTGTTCTTAATACAACTTCAATTCAATTCTTATTTTGCCTCTTATTCTCTGAACATTCTAAAATAATCCGATACTAGTCCGATCTTTTCTGCTTGGGAGAGATGTAAGACGATGTTGTTATCTTGACTTCATCAATTAGCATCCAAGTCATTCTCTGGATCGATCGCACATGTGATGTATAAGAAAATTTGTATGGGAATATAAAAAATGCCATGACAATATATGAGTAATAATGTTAAGCACTATTGAAAGCCATGTGAAAAGAAAAAGATGAAAAATTTTGAGCCTAAAGCTCATATTTATAGCTGAGCTAAATCATCATTCTCTCTGCTCTTGTTGCATTTAGATCATAAACAAATGTTATGATCATACCCTTGAAACTACGGTGTTTTTAGGAATAGATCTTTGTTCTTGTATACTGTTTTCTTTTCTAAGAATGCATTTGTTGTGAATCTGTTATATTTTTTTAGAATAGACCGTTTTTTTCCTCACATATACGCTGTCTAGAATAATGTATTTCTTGTGAATTTATGTTTTCAAGTACTCCCTTCGGTCCTAATTATAAGACAACATTTGAGAGTTGATTTTGGTCCTAATTATAGGATAAAGTTTTAATTTTTATCAATTTCTTCCCAAAATACCCCATATTGATACTTTCTCAATAATAATTAAACACAATAATAATTTAATAAGAGTAGATCAGAAGTTGTTGAAGGAGATTGACGACACCGGATTGTGTGAGAGTTTAGAGAAGTCGTGTGTGATGCAGGAGAGGTACAAGAAAAAACAGAGAATCAACGTAATTAAGTGCTATTTTAAATTTTAAATAAGGGTATTTTAGGAAAATAAATATGATTAACTAATTTAACCAATATCCTTAATTTCTCCAAAGTTAGGTAAATATATCCTATAATTAGGACCGGAGGGAGTATATACTAACGGTACGCCCGTGCAATGCATGTGATGTTCTTATTTTTAGTTTTCATACAAACTAATATTTAATATATATACATATATATATTGTATAATGTTATAGCATGCATACATACATAAAATTTGCGCCATTATATTTTTCAATTGGACACTAAAACTTCATTCATCAGCAGCTAATCTATTCATGACGCAAACACAAACATATCAAAACATGATTTCTTCAATGCTTAATTTTTCTTAATTTTTTGGCTATTTTAAATAAAACAATATCATGGTTAATTATAGCCCTTGATTTATATGAGTTAGGAGAATGTACGGTATTAGACCAATTAGGACGAGATGAGATGATCTGCTTGATTCTCCGCTCATGCATCTTTTTATATATACACTTTTCATATCATTAAAAAAAGGCTGCGGAATATAATTATGATTACAAAATATATTCAATGATTATCGTTGTTGATGATGTTCTCCAACATATTTAACCAAAGAAGCAAAAGCAAGTTGAGCTTTTGATAAAGAAAATAAAAATAAGATCAAATACTTAGAAAGCAAAAGGAAAAAAAAAAAAAACATAAAAAGAACATCCTTAACAGAGTAACTCAAACAACTAAGATATAACCCAAAGGTGCTTGGTCTAGTAGTAGATTAGCTAGACTACAAAGTGGGCGAACTGAGTTTGAATCCCACTTTGTTCAAAAAAATTCCTGAGAGAGGCATCATATTGCTTGGATAACCGGTAGTAGGATCCAGAAAAGTTACCTGACACAAGGCAGCCCAAAGGGTTATTAAAAAACAACAAAGATATAATTTCAAGCCTCATGCTTGAGTCTAAAAAAAATAGCCCTTATATGGGTCTAGGCCAAGATCCAGACTTGATTTCTGTTTCAGATTATACTTATTTGGTTAAAGTCTGGCTTAGCCTATTTCTACGCTCTATATACCAATTCTCTTAACCTGTTTTCTAATTTTCAAATCAAACAACAGTGTGTATATAAGTATGTTACGGTACAAAATAGAAGAGTTACTCAACTAATTTGAATAGATTAAAGAAATAAAATAAATTAGTTAATTACAATAAACATGCTTTGATTCCCAAAAAATACCAATGTGTAATATTATAATATATACCAGTTTAGGCAAATTAATTTGAGAAAAGATAATAAACATGAGAGATCCTATCAAATCCAACCCCTAAACTATCTCTTATATTAGAAGAGGCCAGAGAGCATCCAGAAGCTGAAGACATAATTTATGGGTATACATTCATACAAACTTTACAGCCCGGGCAGTTCTCGTGGTAACGATGATTCTTCAACAACGGCACTTTATAGCTCTCATCGTTCTTATTACTACAATCATCCCCCATTTTTGTTTTTCCCTCCCAAGATTCTCCTTCCTGAGCTGCTCTGTGTTTTCGGTTGAGAAAAAGCACAGATACCAGAAAGTTCTGAATGATTGTTATCAGACAAAAAAGAGAAAGCTATGAGAATCAAAGATCAGTGCGTATTGGGCCTTTATCAAGCAGTTTAGCATATTGTTTGCAGGTTTGGCATCAGAATGAGACAAAGCTATAGAAGGGCTTGAATTTTGTAGACTTTTTTCTTCAGATGTGCATTCATTTTATATTGGAGTTAAGAGTTGTTATTTTCTTTTCCCTTTTTCGGGGCCAGAAGTTATAGCATCTTTGATTATATTTTTGTTAATTAACATTTGTTGGGCGACAACGCCATTTCTTTCCCTTTCTTTTTGCTTTGCCTGCACTCCCTCAGTCCCTATATATAAAATCTTTTCAATGTAATTATGAGATTTTAGAAAATAGTTAAAATTGATTAAAAATAAAAAATACGTAGGAAATATAAATTTTTTTTTTCAAAGATGTCCCTATTTATGAATGGATAATAGAGAAAGAGTAATGATAAGAAAAGGAAGAAAGAGAATATATGATAAATAAATGATGTGAGAGAATGAGGGCAAAAATAAGTAAATGTACATTTATTATTAAGAAAAAGTCAAATGAGATCTCATAAAGATAAAAGAATGACCTTATATGTAGGGACCGAGGAATATTTGTTATTGTAACAAGCCAAAAATCCCCCCGCGCTTTGCGCGGGAGCATAAACTTCATTACATCAATCGTCAGCAAAATGTAGGTCATTGCAAGAATTTTGTCCAGAACATGGTTCACCCAAGTATGGAAATGGAAAAAATGAAACATTCCTTGCAACAGTAAACACAATAGCAATTTGTAAGAAGATATGTGCAACTAATGTGTTTTACAACATAGTAATGAAAGGAGAAAAAAGGTGACACAACAAATAGTTTACATTAAGACAGAAAGAAACGTTCTACAGCTGAGGTGTGTGCACGTCATCAAATGAAAGCTGATCAATCTTCCTAAATATCTCCCTGTAAACCACATTAGTAGTTGTATTGTAGTGATCTTTACTCTCGTGGTGTATAAGAATTTTCAAACCTGCAATATTTTTTACCCTTGATAAAGCAACATATAATTGGCCATGTGTGAACACTGGCGTAGATAGATATAATCCCACATTTTGCAGAGATTGGCCTTGACTCTTGTTAATTGTCATTGCAAAAGACAGAGAAATAGGAAACTGCCTTCTCTTCATGCGAAAAGGAAGAGTACCCTCTGAAGGATTCATATCCATTCTATGAATTAAAACCTTTTGATTTGGGTTTGATCCATTCAATGTTATTGCTTCTATAACATTTTTCCCAAGAAGTGTGATACGTAGCCTGGTACCATTACATAACCCATTAGCTTGATCTATATTCCGTAACAGCATTACAGGTGCTCCAACCTTCAGATTAATAGTATGCCTTGCCAAACCTGAGGAATTAATTGTATTCAAAAACTCCGTTGTGTATAAATCTTCAAAGCCATCAACCTCTTGTGATGACTTACAAATAGTATCACAACTATGATACTCCATCAACTCACCAGGCAATATAGAACACATGTATTCATTGACATAGTTTACACTCTCGATGGTAGGGCATAGAATGGCTCGGCTATTGAAGTATTTTGAATCAGATAAATTTCCTAGCAAGTCTGGGTATGTGAATGACACAATAGCTTCCATAGGATCATCGTAATTTTGAATAAGAAATTCGTCAGGAATCTCAATATCAACAATGCCATCATGTGGCAAACCTAATTTACCATCACCAACAGATAGTAGCCATTTTGAAAACACTTGTAATTTTTGATAATCTTGTTGCGATGCAGATGACAATCTCATGTTTTTTGTGAGATGAAAAATGGAACATGAATCCCATAAGTATGAGGAAGTAATGCAAGCATTGACAATGGAAGCTCTAGATCCCTTTGGAATAACAGGTAACAACTGGCGGAAGTCACCACCCATCAAGACAGCTTTCCCACCAAACGGTTTGTTGCAACGCATAATATCTTTTAAAGACCTGTCAAATGCTTCGAAACAGAAACGTTGTACCATTGGTGCTTCGTCCCATATAATCAACTTAGTGGACTTAATCAATTCAGCTAATACTGAATTCTGTTTGATATTGCACATAGAATCTTCATTAACTTCAATTGGTATTGCAAATCTCGAATGAGCTATTCTTCCAAATTGCAGCAATGTTGCTGCTATGCCACTAGAAGCAACAGTAAGGACGATTTCACCTTTGGACCGAAGTCGTGAGGTGAACGCACTTGACAGGAAGGTTTTCCCAGTTCCTCCATAACCGTACACAAAGAAAAAACCACCAATACCAGAGTTAAGTGAAGACATGACTGTATCGTAAATATGTTTCTGTTCCGAAGTCAATGATTGAATTATTTCCTCTGCCTGCTTGTCCAGCTGAACTTTATCATAGTTTAATTCTTGAAGAATCAAATGATTTCCAACATCCAAATGATTGAATGATGAAGGCAGTAGTAGGGAAGGGAACTCTACAATACTCTTTCAATTTAGTTGCAACAAAGTTTCAATCTCATTAAGAGCAGCTTGCTGTCTCTCTGAATTTGATATCTGAATACCTACATAAGTGGAAGTAGATGTGTAAGGAAACACATATAAATAGATGGTAAACAAAAAGAAGTTAACGAATATGAGCAAACCTGATGATAAAAGGTCTTGATGCGGGATGTATAATAAATCTTCAGATAAAATATGGGAAGTCTCCTTCCAAACAACTTCAGGCCGACTAAGGCAGCTACACAATAACATACTCACAAACATACTACGAAGTAACCGACCTGTTGCCCATACAGAAGCTTCCTTCAAAGCAGAAATGAATTCAGTGTCATCGTCTAACAATCCTAATGCAATACATGCCGCATGATATGTAGGTCGTACAACTCCATCAACTGTCCTAATAGATTCGTAAGATAATGGTCCTTTAACTTTAGTTAATAAAATCCGGAGGTAATATAGTTCTCCAGATGAAGGTGAAGTATGAGTAAGTCGACCAATTGCAAATCCTCTCTTCCTTTTTTTCCATATCTGTTGCCTCCGATGATATACATAATATTGCGGGAATTCATAATAATATAGTGTCTTTGCAAAATCATCATCTTTGTTTTGTTTCATCCAAGCAAGGAACATAGACTCGCACACTCTCGGCTTGTCTAGAAGGTTCGCCACATCATCAGTGTTAGAGTAGATGACACATTGTTGGTTTGGTAAATGAAAACTTAACCTTTCAACGGGTGGGAACTTATGATGAATATCAAATCCAAGTATACGCCAAGCTGCCTCGCATGCAGATATGTAATGAAAATTGTAATATTGTTGAATCTCATCTAATGATCTATCAGAATTCCCATTTTGCCCACTATCATAAATTGAAGCAACTACACGATCATTCCCTTTGCTAATATACTTGAATAGGTACTTGATCGTAGTAGACTGATTACATTTTTCAACATTAATATGAGCATGAAACATTGACAATAATGTTGGATTATATGGCACCACAAACCTGTTATCCAATGGAATACCTTTGACTTCAATTGTCTTGCCATCGTCTCTTCTTCTATACGTAGGAAACCCTTCTTGATCAACAATAGTTGCTTCATTAAATTTCTTAGGGAAGAACTTTTTGCATTTTTTGTCCACCATGCACTGCGCTTTCGGATTGAGATGCCCACAAGGAGAATGCATCATGAATTTCTGTACCAACTCATACAATTGAGGGTTAGACTCGACATCTGGGATTTCAGCAGATATAATATTGTCTATTTGAACAGGATCTTTTATTTTGTCACGTCCATCAAGCCATATGAGGATATGTGCATGGGGCAGACCTCTTTTTTGAAATTCAATCGTATAAACCTCTGTTAGGGAAAAGAGATAAATAAAATTTAGTTAATTGTTGACATAAATAGAAGGTTAAAGAATGCCTCCATAAGAGAACGCATAACACAGTTGGTGGTAATGGAACAAAATATAAGTAAATGATCGTGTCTTTTAGAACGATATGTCAATGAGATAAATTGAAGTTCTATGAATGAATATATAAATAATAAGTACCTGCACAAATGTTCCCAAATATCTTCTTCTTCTTAATGACCTTCATTAAAGCCCTTAGTTTGAGTCTGAAAATCCTGGATAATATATCAGCCCTGTTTGCAGCAGATAAAGAACCACTTTGACAAAATCTAGATACCTCAGGCCACGACGGATTCCATGTAAATGTGATGAATAAATCTGGGAACCCAGCAAATCTACATATTGTCATGGCATCTTGATAAGCTTGTATCATGTAACGTGCCCCACCAGTAAATGACGAAGGGAGAACAATTCTTTTACCAGTAGCCGACGCACTTCTCTCCCCACTGAATAGAGCATCAGACAAACCTTGGTACATGTCGGCACGAAGTTCTTTCTGGTGTGTCCTAACCCATAACAATCTTTGAGCCTCAATCATTGTATATGCATCTACAACATATTGCTGAAATAGTCTCCCAGCATGCAAGACAACAGAAACTTCATCATCTCTAGCCATCAATTTATACACAAAATACTCCCTCATACTAACTCGTTTCTTGGTTTTATTAGTAGCTATTCTATCATCTGAAAAATGCTCAATATCATCCCTATAACCATCCTCTCCTCTAGGAAATAGAAGAGGGTACTGTAATGGTAGATATGATGGATGTAATTTATGAATCCTTTGTGGGGTACCAGATAACTCCTGAACAATAATGTCTCTACGATGGAAGTTTATATCAATGTCTCCAACTATTAGTGCAGCAACTTCTGAAGTAGAAGGCAAATTATGAGTTCGACCATCCTGTTGTCGGGTACTTATTAGGCGTAACTTTAAGGCATGAGGATGAGCCCTGTTTAGCATTGAAGCAGCCATCCGATACTGTTTAACAAATGGATTAAATTCATCCAACACATTCATAATGGATTCAATAATAGCAGTATCGATGGTTGAGTTGTTCAAGTGCTTGCTGGGATGAAAGGAACATAAATCAATTGAAGCAGAGTAGTAGTAATTATCATGTTGTTGTCATATAAAATGGAACATACAGATATATAGTTTACGTACCTCACTGCAGATATCCTATTCTAAACTTCATTTTCTGTGTCGTATATATAAAGCTGTGAGTAGATAGGTTTCACGCCATGTTCAGGTAAAAGGTTACCTATATGATGGTAATTAAGTTCGGACATTACAAATGTGTAAGGATCGAGACCATTGTTCTTAGCATGGTCTATTTTCCCACCCATTGAAGTAAATGCAAACATGTTGTTATATGACCTAATATTTGCATGAAAATTCTTGGACATAGCTGAGCTTCTATCGAAGAAGAGCTAATACAAAAGTGATGGAGGGTTTTTGTTTTTTGGAAGCTTCACTTTCCCTCCATGGCAACACATTGTGAAATTTGGTTCAGTAGAATTTTTTTGTTTTTGAACCCTTTCATTATACCACATTTTCGCATGACAAATTTGGCACGTATAACTGGCATCTCCTTCATCCATATACTCTACAACAATAGATATATATATATATGTGTGTGTGTCAACAAAAAGCAAATTAATGTCTACGTACATGATTGACAATATAAAACAAAACCAAATTACATGGAACTACTAACATGAATTATATGTCACAGCTACCATTCAAAGTAATTCGATCCATACCAATATTTAGGGGACGCCTCCTTCTTATTTTGCCATGTGAATTTTCTGGCAGCGTATTCACTTCAGATACTCTATCATTAGTATCCGAACCTGTATGGAACAAAATGAGTAAAGATCCCTCAGACATCAAACATATAGCTCTCATAATAGTCAAGTCCATTACCTTCAGATGATTGTGCCTCATGTTCACTTCCTTGACTATTAGTATCAAAGTGGTCATCATATGCAAAGTGAATATGTTTATAATATTGTTCAGGACCTAATAATAAAACAAAATGATTATATGAATACGGACAAAAAGACCATATATTGAGTTTGTTTAAAGCAATAAAAGAAGGAAGACATAATAAATTTTGGCATGAGCATAATGAATAAGAATTTGTGACTCAAGTGAATATATAACCTGGATGCACTTGATGAACCTGAGGGTTGGATATTGATTGCTCTATGACCATAGATATGTTACTTGAGGAACTGAGTTGGGTTGTTGGAGATATTGAAGTAGTCTGTAGGAGCATGTCATACGTACATGAACCTTTATAGCATGATGAAGAAACTAAATGTTAGTTTACATCTCAGAAACTTGTGGTGAACAGAGTAATTCGTGAAGGATGAGCTATGAAGATATTATGTTTATGTAGATAGTCATACATATAATGTACATCATTGGAATTTTGTTCGTAGAACCATAATAACTAACATGTGAATTCTAATTTGTGTTACTCCAAATCATTACCTAGAGGTGATGCTTCAGAATTGAAATCAAGACGTCAGCTTGCATCAGGTGCTTTAAAAAGTTTTCTTTGACTGTTAGATAAGCCGGTAAGATGTGAACTACATTGGCCAGAATCTATTTCCATTGAACAAAATCTATTGCTGCGACGTTGAATGGTACTATTCTTGAAGTCCAACTCCCCTATCAATATAGATGAATGATATAACACAATACTTCCATTCAAAATGAAGCACATCTAAAGCATTCAAACTTACAGCGGACGTCTTGAGAATTGACTTACCAGGAGTTGTGGAAGATTGGAATGGTGACTTAGTAGTAGCAAGGACATTGGTGATATCCTCGAAAACAGCCCTCCTAGCCTGTTCTTTGTAGTTAGGTTTTTTTTGCTGTTCAAGTCTAAATGGAACTTATGTTAGTGGAATATATGTCACATGTTTGTAATAGTTACCATTTGTAGCAGAAGTATATGATAAAGCATAGATGTATATGATGAAGCATAGATGTTCCATAAGATACTATAGTTTAGGAAATATAAAATAATACATCATGTTTAATTATTTGAAATACACCAATTTACATGAAACTATCGTGGCCTTTTTTTTTTATCCAAATGACGTAAAGGGAAGGCACAAGATATGCATCAAACAGAAATAGATACATGCACGTAAGTGACAATATTTGCACAATAAGCTTATTGACGTAAAGAGAAGGCATTTTGGTATATCTCAGATGCTGTATAAATATACTTAAAGCCTGAGAGAGAGAGCTTATTCAAATTAAAGAGAAATGGCTCCAAACACAAATTTAATTGGCTGCTTCTATATTCTGATTTCTCTGATGATGATTTTGACTATGGTCAATACATGTCATTCTGTTAATATCTCAGAAGATGAGCTTCATCAAAATCTTCAACCTCAGAAAGTTAACCTTACCTTGTATTATGAAACCCTCTGTTCAGATGCTCAGTCCTTCATCGTAGATCATCTTGCGCGAGTGTTTGATTTAGATCTCAAATTTATTGTTAACCTTCACTTGGTTCCATTTGGCAATTCTCGCATTTTCAAAAATAACAAAACCGTTAATTGCCAGGTTCGATATTCTTCATTCTTTTACTTTTATCTGAGATATTATAACGTTAGCTTCAACCACCTTTTCCTTGTGAATTTTGTCCTTATTATAGTTCTCTATATATAGATTTCTCAGCTCGCAAGTCAATTCTTTATGCATGCAGCATGTTCTTTTAGAGACAATAATATATCATTAAAACTCATGTAATTAATGAAATAGTTTTCCTTTTTCAATATTCATGAAAACTTTTCTTGAACCTCATTTTTGAATCACACAAGTATCTTTTTATATTTTTTTTAAAAAAACTCATAAAAAAGCAAATTAAATGATACATACTTCTCTAAGTTCTAATGAAATCCCATTGACCTTTATTTACCATATTGAAAAACTCACAAGCCTTCCTTGAGAGAGTAGAAGGGAAGTTAGTGATAATTAGTATTAAAAGATAACCAAAGAACTATCAAGATAACCTAATTAGTATTAGAAGGGCTAAAATGGGAACAAAACTCCGTTATAGTGACCAATGTGAAAAATAATTACCTCATTTATATGTGTACATTTTTTAATAATGTTTGGTAATTACCAGTAATATGTATTTGGGTTTGATATGAATATCTGTAGCATGGTCCTTTTGAGTGCTAGTACAACACCATAGAAGAATGTGCTCTTCAATTGCAGTAGGTAAGGTGTCACACGTTCAAACTTCATCACCGATAATCCCCAACATATGTAGCCAATAGATGATCACAATTGTCAAAGCTAGTAAAAATATTTGAAATGAAACTTGCTGCAACACTATGATGATTGTAATATAACGCAAAGCAACAAAGTTGTGAAACATAATAATAGGATGCTATACCATATCCTATAACCTGGAACAACCAAAATAATAGAAAGATAACCTATCAATTTCAGGCAATAAAAAGATGCAGAAGGTTTAAGTAAATCTTGTTTTGCAATTGAATACTGATTGCTATAATGATTTGCAGAACAAAATATTGTATTTGACCTCAAACTAATCAGAAATAGTTTCCCATACTGTACACGTTTTTTCTGAAGTAAAGTAATACTGAACATCAATGAAATTCAGAATCTTCAAGCTTATTATGAGTGCTGCAATGCTTTCTTCTATTTAGGTCCTGCAAATGATTTCTATATTTGATAGTTGTTCATCCTACATACTTGCAATCACCCAATGTAATGTCAATCTCAAACAAAATGGCATGAAACAACACTGTTTTCTGCCATATATTAACCTACTGATAATGCTCAAATATAAAACACTATAAGTTTAAAACATGCGTACAGCCTCATGTCTGATTCTATATTGCAATGTAAGAGCAACATATATGCTGAAGCATGATTCTGAAATTTCAGATGTGATGAGTGTTCCAACATGCAGAGTCAGAAATGAGTGGTGACAGAATGTGGCAAACTTTGAGGTTAAATACTATATGACCTTCATAATTTTTTTTGGCCTCAAAACTGAAGACAGACCACAATTACAGCAGTACAGACCTGAACTTTGCAACTTATGTTATAAGTGTCACAGAAAAAAAAGCTTAGAGGATAAACTGTGGCAGCACTACAAAAGAAAATAATTGTTACAGTAGGACAAAGTGTGGCAAACTTTGAGGTTAAATGCTATATCACCTTCATAATTTATTGTGGCCTCAGAATTGAATAGAAAGACCACAATTACAGCAGTACAGAATTGAACTTTGCAAGTTATATTATAAACCTCAGGCCAAAAATAGAAACTCAAGTTATTCACCAAACCTCAAGGCAAACATGTAGACATTGTAGTGACAGGGGACACAGCGTAGAGTAGAAGGAAGCTTGTTTGTGGTTGGAGTGTAATTGTGAATAGAGAGAAGATTTGTGGTCGAAACAAATAAGGGGCAATGTTTAGAACATTCTGATGGCTTTATATAAAGATGCTACATGCTTGAGAGGAGAATATCAATACATATATTGCAAAACTATTAAGAAACTGATTTGAACGTTCAGCTTTCTGAGTAAATTAATTGAGAAGATATGCACATGTGTACTGTGAATGACAGAACTAAAAAAATCCCATCACATCACTTGTGAATTAATAGTATGTAGCCCCTAGCTTATTATAATGCAAAATATCAGAACAGGCTGTTAAGTGTAAATGCAAAATCTAGAAAGGCAACAAAGTCAATGTAAATCTTCCACTATGTAACATATCTCCACTGAAAAGTAAGGAATTTCCATACCTCTTAAATGCCTGCTGGATACTGAGTCATCTTCATTGGATCTAGAAAAGATCTTATGCATGCATCTACTGCTGACCTAATATCAAACTGTATTCAACCTACTGTTGCATATAGTATTAATTTGAGGAACCATAGGTCAGTTAGCTTAAAAAGAGCAGAACTCATAAACTTGAATAATATGACTTGTCAGTTGATATTATATATTTTGTAGCATAATTGATCTATACTGTGAACATGATAACTTATATTGGACATACATAAGGGCTGAGCAAGTGATATGATTCATGTAATTGTAAAATGAATAAGAACAACTAAAAAAACCCTTAAATACAATTTGTGACCGCATATGCTTATACAGCATAGACAACTTGACCAGATATCATAGTCACAACCTAACTAACAACTAAGGTATGCAATCAGATATTAAATTGAGTAAAGAGGAAACTTTCCAGTGAATAGTATGATAAAGGGAAAATATGACTGCATAATGAGAAATGCCAAAATTATTGATTAAGCATATTCATACTTTGAAGAACACCTTTTGTCACATTGTCTCTACCTTGGAAATTCTAAATGAATCAATTTGCTAGACTCTTGAATACACTTAGGACTTAGTAAAATGAACTTCCTCATTACAATGCAAATATTTATCAACAATGGCATTACTTTGCCATAATCATATGGGAAGCATCATCAGACATCGGAATAAAATAGGCACCTTCTTTTACGTTGATATCATTCATAAGAAAAGATATTACATTAGATAGTATCCATTCAAGGATTGATACAACATAACAACAAACACAAAATGACTACTGCATTACTAAAGAAGGGGCATACCACACTAATGACATGGATAAGGACATTGGAAGGACATGGCAACCAAAAAGATAAGCAATACAAAGGGATTTAAAGACAACAACTAAAAATCCTAAATGAAGTTCTTGATTCTACTTAATTCCTCTCTTGCTTAATGAACTTCAATGGTTTTGGACATGACTTAGCTGGAGACTCTGGTCTAATTGCAACAGACTTTGAACCCATTGTATAAGTTTTCTTCGAAGAAACCTTCCTCTTCCCTTTGAAGGGAATTGCAGCAATGACATCAGGAGCAAACACTCCATCTAGCTCCATAGTAGGGAAAGTTTCAGACAGTGTAACACATGGATCTATATCTGGTGTGCCCTTATCTTCAACAATTACATTACTCATCAAGATAACATCTTCTTCATCATTGACTGCACCACTTGATTGTCCCATCTAATAAAATCAGAATGAAGCATAAGTGTGTAAATTAAGAGATATTGAATTGGTTTAGTAAAATAATGTCGATTAATGTACACAGCACCTGAGGAGCAGCATCATTGAACTCATCCATTAGGTCAGAACACTCAGCATATGTGGCAACCGAAACACTTGAGTTAGGGTGCTCCTTGTTGTATTTGTTCAACATCATCTTAAGAAGCATTTTCTTCCCAATCAAACTGTTTATTTCATCGGGGAACTCATACTCAAGTTCGTCCTAAATTAGAAAATAAATGCAAAAGTCAAGTACTCTCAACAGCAGTTTAGTGGATTGTGGAAAAAAAAAATCTAAAGTCATACTTCAGGAATATTAGCTTTCAACTCAGCAGCACTTTTCTTCATAAGCTCAGTTGCATGCTTGTCAAAGAAGACAATTGTTGCAGTACCAGATTCATCAGCAATTAGGTAATTAAGTCTCAACCTACATGCAACCGAAATGAATGAGATATATTCATTCTTAGAAAACAGTAAGCATAACCTTTCTCTATTACGCATATGGCTAATGAACATACTTTGATTGGATTGTACACGGTTTGCCCTTGCAATAATTACTGCCACATGAAGGTGATCCATTGACAAATTTAGGTTTAGTGCCACACCTTGCACAACCATCATAAACCCAGTGGTGACGGGTTTCAAACTTCTTGAACTCACACATAACAGCAAAATAGTTGTCCTGGAGGAATTTGTATTATTAGTAAAGATAGAAATATGTGATAGGGCATAAATGCACATTACAAAAGGTATAGTTAAGCGAACCACTTCCTGGCAATGGATGTCAGACACTTTGATCCTCGGTGTGTTTTTCATCATGCTTGCAACAGCAGAATTAGACCTTTGCGACTCAACACTTTGACTAAGTGAACTAATGGTTGGGGATGGCAGGTTCACAACACTTTAAAGATGGAAAAAAGTGAGCATCAATCAATAGGAAAGACACAAACTGGATTGCACATGATAGACATGTTGAACATGAAGTGCAAAGAAAGTATAAGCACAGTTCCTGTAGATTTTGTAAAGGAACAGAAACCTAAACCTATCCCCCTCATCAATATGACTTATTATGAAGCAGCATGAAGTTGTAAATAATTTGATTTGGGTTAAGTAAATACAGGAAAATTGAGAAGCAGACATGATACGAAAGAACATAACCAATAATAACATATGCCTAAAATTGGAAGGGAAAATTTAACACGAGTAGAAACTGTATGATGAAAGTATAAGGACCCTTCATGCAGAATTTGTGTCATAATTTAAGGGAACACTGGTCTGAAGTTAACCACCTCATCAAGATGACACTTTCAAGCAGTATAATTTTGTAACAAATTTGGCATGGTTTAAAATGCATGCAGAAGCAATAAAAGTCAGACATGAAGGCAAAACAACATTACCAATAATAAGAGATACCTCAAACTGGAAGGGACCGAATTAAATTTGTGTAGAAATTGTATGATGGAAGGTAAGAAAAATGTGAGGAAATAGTTACAAAAAGTAGGATTTGATGGACTTAAACAGATATTGCAGTGCAAATGGAGCTTCTATGCTCAAAAGAACATATCCATGTTAAACCCAAATAAGTGAAATGCACACAAGACATGATGGCGATATTTTCTTTTTACCTTGCAATAAATTGTTTAACTTGAGGAAACTTCCTATTTAGGTAAATCTTAGTTGCATGGAAAGAGCTGCATACCTCAGGTGTACCTTACAATAACATATATAGAAATTAGATGAAGATCCACAACTTTTAAGATAGTTAAGAACAGAAAAAATGAACAAAACTGCATTCTACTATTCTTGGAAAAATTGACAGTATACTAACCCCTTTCATCAAACCCAACCCTTGCAAGTTGAGCAACCAACACTATAGGCTTCTGAATGGTATTGAAATCATGCATACAGAAATTCACCGCACACTCATCATATAACACTAGCTGAATAGTGTTCTCCCTGCCACACACAACTTACATTTCAATTAGAATGTCCTAAAGCATTTCATCAGAATTGACTAATTATTTAAAAGATTGCCAATGTACCTCTCATCACTCAAAATCAAACGCATCTTAGATTTAAGTTCAGATCCTGAATGGTATTCCTCCAAAGGGCCAACGCTTATCAGAAACCCAATGACATCTAATAAAGAGAACAAAAGGTCAAAAGCGAATTAATAAAGGAAAAACTGGATTTTTGTGTGACTCACCAAATAAATACATAGTGTGATTGTCCACAGTTTGACCAAGAATGTCTGAAATGGGGAAAAAGCTAAAAACATAAAGAGGAATCGTAGTATTCTCTTGTTTGACAAAAGTGGCAGAATTGAAAAGCAACTTAAACTTGTGCTTAGAAACTTTAAAATCCTTCCCATTAGGTATGACTTCAAGATTGGCAATAAAGTAGGAATTGCCTTCAATAGGGTCTCTCATACTGCTTGAACAAATATTTGTTCATGATAAAAGCCTGGATCTTAGAACCCTACAAACAAAAAAGCATCATGTAAACTATCATGTAACCATGCCTATCGTAGATAAGAAATGAAGGGAATTAAAGTTAACCTACTAACCTCTTGATCCACAAGAAGAAAACAGATAGCAAACAATTGTGTTGGCGAATCTCTCTGATAGCTATTCCACCTCCTGAGGACACGCACAACAATCCTCCACATATCAGTGCTATCATCAACCTCTCTAATCATTGAACACTTCCTTCCTGCCATTGAGCTCAAGGAAATAAGTCACTAAATCAACATAAACCAATATGCTCAATGTTGAGACAATGTGAAACCAAATATCAATTATATAGAAGGAGGGCCCAACAACGACAGCCACTTGATTATAGGACCATAAATACACTAGTAAAGAAAGGATTACCTGATAGTCATTTAAAATGAGGTTAGATGTCATGACCAATCAGATATTATGACATAACAGTTTTGTTTCCATGGACGCAACTTTTGACTAAGTGACATGAAAGTTATGAAGAGAATGAGTCATAAGCTATTAAACATTTAATACATGTCAGAAGGAAGTTGGAACAATGGAAAGGTAGATAATTATTCATCCCACCTACTTCATTAACCATCATAGTCATATACAACCTCCTCTGGACAGATGGTACACAGTGTACATCATTTATAATAGAGCAGTGTATAAAATCTGATTATGACTCCTTGATTGACATTTATTTAAGTTGATGTCAGAGAAGGTACAAAGAATTAGACACTACTCAGATTTGTCAGATCACCATACCTTGTGTCTGACCCATGAAAGGAAAGAAAATGTCCTTCAACATGACTATCCTTTGACCTTCGTGCACTCTGAGACCAATGAAAAAAATATCAGTTGAAAAGGATATCAATTAAGGTACGACAATTAACAGCTTCAAAATGAAAAAGTTTAAAGGTTTCTAAAATTCTTATAGGTCAGTTAAAGCATAATATATTGAACATGTTTAAAGATAGACGGTTAAGATTCTGAGGATTTGTAGCACATGTATATGATGAAGCATAATATCAAATGTAATTCCTATATTACTTTCTGATAATTCTGTGTATGTTTTGTAGCTGAAATCTTTTAAAATGTTTTTCTTATGATTAATTTATTTGCTGCCTTTGGTTGGAACACTGAAAAACCAGTTGCAATATAAATAAATATATAGTAAACCTGTTGTATCAATAAAAAGGGTTGTGAACTGGTAGAGGTTGTGGATTGTAACTCAGTTAATTGTTGTTCAGTGCTGAGGGTTGTACTTCATGATCTGTAGATTATGAATGCATATCTCCAACATATCTTCATTTATCTTTCATCAGTTTGTAGAAATGCTTATTATGACTTATTGATTGACATGAATTTAAGTAGGTGTCAGAGAAGGCACATGGAATAAGATACTAGAGCGAGATTTGAGGAATTGCCATACCTTGTAATTTCCCCATGGAAGGAATAAAACTGACCTTCAATATGTCTTTCCTTCTCCTTTTGTGGTTTCTGAGAAATAAATGTATAAGATTGATGGAGGAACAAACATTAATTGTATAAGATTGAAAAATCTTATAGGCCACTAGACAAAAATCAAGCGGCAGTGCTATTTTCTAGCACCATGTGCTACATAATAACCAAAATTAAATATAGGAAAGAAAGATACATGAAAACAAAGAATTATGTAAATTATTGACTTCAAACATTACTTAGAAAGTGTGGAGCTCCATATTATACAAAAAAGCATACTTTTAAGTGCTACTATGCAATGGACATAATTATTTTTTATGTGCAATGGAAACAACACATTACTGAACATCCTTTTGGTTTGTACCAGTCCTTAACAGCATTGTCAATCTACCCACTAAGTGCAGTAGGAAATTTTCTTCCATGCTTTATAACAGAATAGAGGTAAAAACTTGATTATCCAACCTCACTTGACAGGCATTTGAAAAGGTTTCAGTGAAGGTACAAACAATGACATGCTACACTAAGGTTTGAGGGTTTCCAATACCTTGTATATGGCTGATGCAACAATACTTATTGCCCTCGAAGGAATAAGTTTTGTCCTCTGTTGATTCTGCTCAGAAATGAACAACACATGAGTTTGAAAGGCATAACGATGGAAACCGATAACATCAAAGAATAATATAAAAAAAACCTTAATTCAGTGATAGTTCACTTCACAGAAATGTCATTTGGTTATTAACATTTATTAAATTGATTGTACATTTGGCAGCTAGAATGAAAACAAATATTTTTTCATAGTTCTTTAATCAAGTGCCCTGCACAACTTTCATGGAAGCTATAGGCCGTACTAAGGACAAGTAACATTTGTGAACATGCTTAATTTATTATTAGCTAATAACACTACTCAGAGGGTGTAAAACTCTATAATATGAAAAAAGTCTATTGGTGTTAAGTTTATTTCTGATATATATATAACACAATTTCAGGCTGATAGCATGAGTTCAACTTTCTTTTGGTTAGTACCATATTTGAACCCCATTGACAATCTGCTAAATGAATTTAGATTTGAAAGATTTCATGTAAGCATTAACCAAACCTCGTTCAGCCCTGTGATAGTCATTGGATATGGTACTATCCCAAAGCTAAAACAAATAGGTAACATAGAATTTACTAATTAATTTGTTAATAATATGAGTGCGTAAGAGTTTAAAATCCAGAGTTGAGAAAAAGCAGTAATGATCCAAGTTTGAATCTGGAATACATATAACATGTCAAAATAAGGTCATGCAAGACCATGAATTTGGTAAAAGAAAACAACCTATGCTCATACAGTTCCACTTGCTACATCTTCCTGTTACACCCCTTTGACATCAACTTAATCCTCATTGGAAGAATCTCATTGAATCTTGGGTTCCAAAAAACCCTTGTTGCCGAACAATAGTTTACCATGGTCACTTTCCCTATAATTGCATGATACCAGGAAATGAAGAAGAACGCAGTCAGACATGCAGAATAAATTCCCAAGACATTAGGTGACTGAGATAATAATGAAGCTTAACTCAAGTTAACCTAGTGAAAAAGTAAGTTTGAACTCGAATAGACTTCCAAATGATGATAGATATTGCTGCTTATAATGTGAAAAACAAAGCAGAACTCAAAACCACAAAAATAGTATAGAAAAAAGCAGAACTCACAACCACAAAAATAGTACATCTCTCCTGGACAGCTATTATATACTTAAAGTGTAGATTAAATATAACTAATCCATATCAACTAAGCCGACCAGAATCACAGCAGTGACATAATGCTCTGAATTATTACTAGAATAGGAAAGCGTTCTTGTTATTATATACCTAAATCTTACATTGAACTAATTCAAATCAAGCAGGATAGAACCACAAGAGTGACAGAATTCTCTGAAATAAAGCATACATATGCTTATAGTCCAAATCAGAACTCAAAACCACAGAAAAAGTACAGCTACCTGGCATAGCTATTATAGACTTAAAGTGTAAATTAAATAGAACAAATCCATATTAATTAAGCTGACCAGCATCACAGCAGTGACATAATCATCTTAATTATTACCAGAATAGCAAAGGTTTCTTGTTATTATATACCTAAATCTTACATTGAACTAATTCATATCAAGCAGGATATAACCACAAGAGTGACATAATTCTGTCAAATAAAGGATGGATATGCTTATAGAAAAAATCAGAACTCAAAACCACAAAAATAGTACAGCTCTCCGGCCTAGCTATTATATACTTGAAGTGTAAATTAAATAGAACAAATCCAGGTTAAATAAGCCGACCAGAATCACAGCAGGCACAAAATTCCTATGCGTCATATTCACATACTCATCAGACACACAAACACTCACAAACATGTCATATGCGTAAACAACAATAATCTTGCTATAAAAAGAAAAATCAGAGGAACCAATGAATTTCTGCCTCTATGTAACATTCAAGTGATCTCTCCAAAATAAAAGGATCTCATCCTTGAATAAGAATTTTAAAAATTTTAAAATTCCTTCTTCTCTCAAACTAATCAATAAGCATATACAATGAGAGAATGAAGCAGAACAGATACAATATGATGAACTTAAGACACTATCAAGCAATATATATTTCAAAATGGGGTAGCACGGCTATATCATGGCTTTGTTATATTTTACCGTGTCCTCTCCTGATCAGCCCAAACTGAACAATTAGCATGAGGTTGGACAGCTGAGATACAAGCTCAAAGTCCTTCCTCGCTTCCTTTGCCGACTCACCATTCAGAACAACAGTCAAACGATTTCCCCTGGAGCAAAAAACAGTTAGGAAGGAAAATTTGGAATCATCACAATTGATATAACTAAATAGTTCACAGTTTTGTCACTCAACCTTCTATCTCCAACCACAAACGCAAGCTGATATGTGATCATTCCATTGTGCCTAACTTTCCTCAATTGACTAATGCTAGAAAGAAAACCCATAACATCTGAAATATAAAATAAAGAAAAGCATAAATGGCAGTGATATAACAAAGAGGAAAGAAATTCAGAAACCCTCACCTGTGACCATGGAAGGTTTACGACAGTCCTCTCCCAAATCAACAACATCACAAAGCATGAAACAATGCTTAGGAAACAAAGCTTGACACTCCAGAACCCTTGAGTTCGGCATCAGATTTATGAGGAATTTATCATGGATGCCTTCACCATCACATGTCACGGAGAAATTCTGGACTAAAAACTCTCAGCCCTCCTTAAGTAGGTTTGAGAATCGGTCCAGCACCTCATCATCACCTAACCTCATCAACATTCTACAACCCTGTCCAATATTTATCAATAACAAACGTACCAGAACTAAATCAGTCACAACCGGAAAGAAAACGATTGTAGAAAAATGGAAAAGCACCTTCTCATCGAATACAACATAATCGATAGAGGTAATCCTCCGTGGATAACCACACTCTATCCCATTCAGATCCAGAGCTGTCCTCCAAAACTCTCTCTCAACCTTGACCAACACTGTCACCTCAGTGTTGTGAGGATCTACCGCATCAAGGCTTCCAAAAACCAAGCAGTTGCGAGAAAGAGACAATTAGAAGAATCAGTTAAGGATGATGGGCGAAATAAGATGTGAAGGAAAGGTAAGTCGGAATTGAAGATAAAAAAAATGCAGAAATTAAACAGAGACCATAGAGGAAGCAAACACAAAACCACAACACTGAGGTTTAAAGCTTTATGAGGAATTAGTTAAGGATGATAACTTGAATGAGATCTGGTTTAAAGCTAACTCGGAATGGAAGAAGAAAAAAAAATGCAAAAATTAAACAAAGCTGAACACAAAACCACAAAAGACGAAAACAAAGCAGAACTCAAAACCACAAAGCAGAAATTACCTATAGCTTTGCTTGGTTTTCGGTCGACAAAAACGCTGAACCCAGAACATATCTAATGTTCTGATGCAGAAATTAAACGGAGAACATGGAGGAAGCAAACACAAAATCAGAGCCTTTGCGAGAAAGCATTTGCGAGAATGAGACAATTAGAAGGATCAGTTAAGGATGATGGACGAAAGGCGATCTGGACGAAAGGTAGCTCGGGATCGAAGAAGACAAAAAAATGCAGAAATTAAACGGAAAAGATGGAGGAAGCAAACACAAGAGATCTGGACGAAATCAGTTAAGGATGATAACTTGAATGAGATCTGGACGAAAGCTAACTCGGAATGGAAGAAGAAGAAAAAATGCAGAAATTAAACAAAGCAGAACACAAAACCACAAAAGACGAAAACAAATCAGAACTCAAAACCACAAAGCAAAAATTACCTATATGATTGCTTGGTTTTCGGTCAACAAAAACGCTGAATCTGCTTAAACGAAGACATCAGCTTCCCCGAAACGTGCTTTCCAGAATGATGCATTGTGCAAGACTGAGAGAGGAGATGGACCAAAATTAATGATGAATAAAGACTATGGAAACAGAGCATCTTGGGAAAGAAATATCTCCACCGACTGCGTGCAGACGTCAGAGAAATGAATACTGAGTAAGACACGTTGAAGTGATACTAAGGAGTGAGTCATCTTTTCCTGGGCATGGCACTGTACTAATCCAGTCAGCATTGGACGAAGACGAATAGAATGGAACCGGCTCGGCAAATAGAGCCGTTACTGTTGTTAGAAACAGTAACTCATGACACATTCTTGCCTGATTTGACACCAATGGCTTATTTTGCTATCCCCTTAAGAATATATTGATTAGTCAATGGTCAATTCCGTTTGGAATTTACACTCCCAACAACTCAGAAAGCAAACGAAAAGCCATTCACTGGGACAGAATTGGAGTTCTTGCCACAGTTTTGGTTGAATCATGGCGTTTTATATTTCTTTCTGTATTTTTTGGGTGAACTTTCATGTTTTACAATAATCCTTTTTGCACAAAAAGCCTGAATGGAATGGTTCAACAAGAATGGGGTTTTGGAAAGATAGAGATTTGCAAATGCAAGGATGTCACTTTGACTCATAACTCACTAGCATTCTACCCAACACCTTGTAGTCAATGTGAACACTGTGGTCCTCCCAGGTCCATTTTAGCAATCAGTTAAGTTGGAAAAAAGCTATGCAGATAATAGGCGATTCATTTGGCTGCCTAATCAATTGAGTTTCACGTGCCAATCTCTTAACCCGTCTTATTTTCAAATCATAAAATGATGTCAACAACACTTAGCTTTCTCTTATTAGGTGGGATCGATTATATGGAACTATAGATCGCATGATGTTATTTTGTTCTATATCAACAACTAAATCTGTTTCATAAATTATTGATTAAGAAATCCGGCTTAATAACTTTATCATGTATTCTCTTCAGGCTTTCTTTATCCCTTTTCACCTCGTATTTATTGATCTACCTTCCTTGTCGATGCATTTAATTTCAAATCAAACAACTGTGCATATAAAATTATACCAAGATTCTATTATGTTTCTTTAATCTATATATATTTATATATATAATACAACATATAGTAAGTCCTCATTTTAAAAAATAGGGGAAACTAGATTTCAAGAAGGAAAAATTGTCTGAAATACATAATTAGAAACTCAAAAAAAGTTAACCAATGTAATAAGAGCTTTCACAATGATATTTGAATGGATAAGAGACTGTAACCATATGTTTATTACGTATTTTTGACCCAATCCATGCTGATTTTTTTTTATTTACAAAATTAAGATTAATACGTTTGACGGCATTCTTGAAAATTTTGTTTATATGGAGAAGATTAACTTGTAATTGTAACAACATAAACATGTAATTGTAAACTCTGATAGCCAGCGGATGTAGAGGAAGTTAAAATGTTGTCAACTTTACGCTGATATCTTTTTTATTTTTTGGGTAAGCTTGATATATAACAATATTGAAAATAGGGAAAAAGTCCTATATTAAAAATATAAGGTCCTAAATTAAAGAACCGGTAGCCTGCATGTACAAAATATTTAGAATATGAATACTTTTTGTGTATAAAAATTTATCAGGTCCTTCTCCTCAATAAAATTTTTAATGAAAGACTTTTCCCAAATTTTTCCAATGGTTAATATGTAGAATATCAATGCTTTTTGTGTATAAAAATTTATCAGGTTCTTCTCGCTAATAAATTTTTTAATGGAAGACTTTTCCCAAAATTGTCCAATGATTAATATGTAGAATATCAATACTTATTGTGTATAATCTTTTATCAGGTTATTCTCCCCAATAAAATTCTTAATGGAAGAATTTTCCCAAATTTTTCCAATGATTAATATGTAGAATATCAATACTTTTTGTGTATACAAATTTATTAGGTTCTTCTCCACAATAAAATTTTTAATGGAAGACTTTTCCCAAATTTTTCCAATGATGAATGCATTTTGTGTGTGAAACTTTAATATAATGTGGTCTTCCCATGATGACCTTTTTATATTAATAGTATGAAACTTATGAAAATAGTTAGAGGAAAATCAAAGAGAACACTCAATAAAATTATTGAACGAGATTTTTCGGTAAATGATCTATCTATGGATTTAGTTGTTGATAGAACAAAATGATATTGTACAATTTATGTCGCTGACCCCATCTAGTGAGATAAACCCTTAATATTGTATCTTATGAATTTTTGGAACCTGTATGTCCATATGTAGACAGTGCAACATATGATCCCTTGCATTCTCCGCACAATTTTTTTTTTTTTTTTTTGCCTTCCATTTTTCAACACATTTAACAAGATACAATTAGTTATGGAATACGTTAGGTTGTCCCCATGTTGTCTCACTCAGCAGCGATTGTTTTACCTTGAATCTATCTAAAAGAAACATTTCATTAATAGTAGTAATATTTTGTACTATACATTTAGCATAACACAATATACATCCATGTGGTAAAAAAGCCATTCAATCAATTTGGTACGAGGGATATGGAAGGAAAGGGAGGGGAAAAGAAAATTTTAATGAGTTCAGTTTCTTTAAAAAATTGAAAAAATGGGATTATAAAATTTTAATAAAGAAAAAAAAATTTTAATCTCACTTTTATAATATTTTAAAAATCAACCTCATCAAAATCCCCCCCCCCAAATACCATACAGACCCCAGACATTACAGCGCATATATATATATATATATATATAGCTGTGTTGCATTACAATATTCAAGTCAGACACTCTAATCAGATAGAACAAAACACCAAACTCGAAACTAAAAGGCTGCAACACTTTGATAGCCACCATATCACCATTAGTAATCCTAGCCTGAATCTTAATCGTAGTGATTTTGTTTCTCAAGACGCCAAAGTGTCCTTCAAGTTGGTGGATGTGCCTACACTTGAAAAAGAAAGGCTGTCTCATTTTATTTTTGTATTTGTAATTTTTTTCATTTAAATTGGGCCATTTTTTTTATATACACACATTTTTGAAAAATGCTTTTATATGATTTTTTTTCCAAAATTCTTTTTTTTTTTTAAATTTTGTTATGCTTTTAAGTATTGATCTCAACCTATTAATATAAGGGAAAATCCCTCTAAAATACATTAGAAATAGGGAAATTCCTATTCAGTGCATTGAAATTGAAAAATCCGGATTAGTCCAGTGTTAGTACGGATGAACAGTGCGGGCGGCACTAAAAGACGATTTTGCCCTTCAGCCCTCATTCTCGCTACTTCAGAAATAACAAGACGCGGTTCTTAATTAACAACTCTGAATTCTTGATTAACAACTCCGTATTCTTGATTAACAACTCCAGTTTCATCTTTTTTTTTTTCACAATAACAACACCGGTCTTGTTATTAATAACTCCAAATTCTTGATTAACAACTCCACTTTATTCTTCCATATATTCGCATCTAAAAAATATAGTATTGTTAATATAAAATATGATGTTATTAATAAAAAAAGAGGTGTTGTTATTGACCCTGAAACTTAAATTACGAAGTTGTGAAACAAGAAATGAGAGTTGTTAATGTAGAATATGGTGTTGTTAATAACAAGACCGGTGTTGTTATTGTGAAAGTAAAAAGATGAAATTAGAGTTGTGAATCAAGAATATGGAGTTATTAATCAAGAATTTGGAGTTGTTAATTAAGAGCATCTGTTGTTAATAAAAAAAAGAGGTGTTGTTATTGGCCTTGAAACTTAAATTAGGAAGTTGTGAAATAAGAAAGGGGGGTTGTTAATCAAGAATCCAGAGTTGTTAATTAAGAACCGCGTGTTGTTATTTCTAAAGTGGCGAGAATGAGGGCTGAAGGGCAAAATCGTCTTTTGGCGCCGCCCGCACTATTCATCCGTACTGATACTAGACTGATCTGGATTTTTCAATTTCAATGCACTAAATAGGTGTTAGATCTCATGTTTTGATGATAACAAAAGAATGGTTTGAAAAGGAAATGTTTAATAATCAAGCTTGAACTAAGTAATGACAGGAATAAGCTTTACTTGAGGAAAGCATGGAAGTAATGAAGAGAGGCCAAGAGATAAAGCTGAGAAACTTGATCAGAAGCAAGTTTTCTAAGGCATTACTCGAGGCGGTACTCGAGTAAGGAGACAAAACTTGAAGTAATCAAAGACAACTTCCAGTAACCAGGCAACATTACTCGAGGAGCGACTCGAGTAACAGTGTAAAAGTTTTCAGGATGCCATGGATACTCGAGGAGCTACTCGAGTAACTGTGTTTCTAAAAATGTGCAGCTCTCGGCATTTAGTACTACTGCAACATTACTCGAGGAGCGACTCGAGTAATCATGTGAAAAACTTCCAGTTGCCTTCAGGTTGACAACGATACTCGAGGAGCTACTCGAGTAACTCTGTTTCTGAAAAGATGGAGCTCTCGGCACTTTGTACCACTGCAACATTACTCGAGTAGGTACTCGAGTAACGCACTAAGATTCCTCGAGTAAGTACCCGAGTATGCAGAATATTTTCAAAGACAACTTCAAGTCTTTACCCGGGTAAGTCATTGACAAAAAGCACAGTTACTCGAGGTGGTACCCGAGTAACCTATGGAACAATGAGTGGATTACTCGAGTACGTACTCGAGTAATGAGGTAAGTGCTCTCGGCATTGAAATCCTGCAACATTACCCGAGTAGAGCATCGAGTAACCAAAAGTTTATTTCAAGTTTTACTCGAGTTGGTACCCGAGTAACTCATAAAGTTGTGAGTGCATTACTCGAGTAGGTACCCGAGTAAACATGTATTTCCAAAGATTTGAAAATTGGTTATTCCAGGCACTACCCGAGTAATCTTATGTTTATTCATTAACCTGCAATTGATCAAAGATTTCCCGAGGTTACTCGAGTACGTACTCGAGTAACATTCAAGCAATACTCGAGGAGATACTCGAGTAAGCTTACCCAGAAATTTTGAAATCATTCAAACGTTCATAGATTTGTTTCCTATATGATTAATCTTTCATTGTGTTAGTATTCTTAGTCTATTTACAGATGAACAATGAAGAAATCATTTCAAGTAGTGGAAGTCAAATGAAACGTTCAAATGTCACCGACCGACACCTACCACAACGTATGTTTTTCAAAAACTGGAAAAGTCACTAATGGCTGCGCACGCTCCAACGGACATGAAGAAATACGTTCCAGCAATCATTACCAATATATCTATATATATGTGAACAACTGATCAGAGAAAATACAAGAACTCACTCACAAACGAATCATCAAGTTCTTTACTCTGTTTTCAATATACTTGAGTTTATATGCTTCAGTGATTCTTATTTACTCTGTGAAGAGAGATATTTCATTCAAACTCAATATTTGTTATTGAGGTAACTTAAGGTTGTGGAACCTTGAGTTGGGATTGAATTACAACTTGTAAGGGGGAGCGAGTGTCCAGGTGTAGGATCTTGCTTGTACTGAGGTGCCAAGAACCCACTGAATCTTGGAAGATATAGTGAAACTCTCAGAGAAGCTCTGAGGACTGGACGTAGGTCAAAGTGGTTGTGGCCGAACCAGTATAACTCCCGGTGTACACTTCGGTGATATTTCTCCTTACTCTTTCATGTTTTAATTTCAACGTCAAATTTTATATTTGCAACGAAATTTTTAAGATCACCCAATTCACCCCCCTCTTGGGTGAAACACTTGCTCTAACATTTGGTATCAGAGAGTAGGTCTTCTTGATAAGGTATAACAACCTAAGAAGGATCCAATGGCAAGCATGGGTGAAGGAATTCTTCCCGATGGAGCATCCATCACTAGACCTCCCGGTTTCAGTGGAGAACATTTTTCCTTTTGGAAAGCAAAATTCAGAGTGTTCGTGATGGCTACCGAATATGGGCTATGGGATGTAATTGAGAGTGGAAATTATCAACCTATAAAGATTGTAGATTGTCAGAAAATTCCAAAGACGCCAGCGGAATATAATGAGAATGACAAGAAACTTATCACTCTCAACAGCAAGGCAATTCTGATGTTACAAAGTGCCTTAAGCCAAAGTGAATACTTCAGAATTTGCACACTTCCAACAGCAAAGGAAATGTGGGAAGCTCTGGAAATAGCTCATGAAGGAACTTCGGGAATAAAGGAGAATCGCATCAACACCTTGGTCACTGAATTCGATCTACTTCGAATGAAATCAGGTGAATCAATTTCTGAATTTGAACTTAGATATACTCATCTTGTTAATCAACTTGCAGCACTTGGAAAATCTTATGATCAACATACCCAAGTACGAAAGATTTTGAATATTCTTTCTAAAGAGTGGGAGGCCAAAGTCACTACGATAGAAGAAGCAAAAGGAGAATCAATGAGATCAGTTGCTTCTCTATTTGGAAGTCTTTCTGAATATGAAAGCAAACTAAAGTTCAAACGGGAACTAGATGACATTGGTGACAAGAAAAAGAAAGGTCTAGCACTAAAAGCAAAAGAAGAAAATCAAGATGAGAATGAAGAGTTCGACGATGACGAAATGGGTCTAATCATAAAACGATTCAGAAAGTTCTACAAGAAAGGACAAGGATTCAAACACTTTCAAAAAGGTGGAACTAGCAGCAAAGATCATATCATTTGCTACGAATGTGGAAAACCAGGACATATTAAATCAGAATGTCAAGAACTGAATCAAAAGAGCAAAGAAAAGAGAAAAGGCAAATTCTTCAATAAAAAGAAGGCCTTCGTATCTGCTATATGGGGTGATAGTTCTTCTGACGAAGAAAGTGATGAGGAAGAAGTAGCTAACATATGCCTCGTTGCTCAAGAAGAAACAGAAAGAGAGGTAAATGATTCTGAACCTACCTATGATGAATTACTTTCCGAATATAATGCTTTGCATTCTGAATTCATCAAAGTAGTTAAAGAATTGATTGTTTACAAAAAGAAAAACAAAGCTCTTGAAACTAAACTTAAAGAAAAGGATTGTGAAAATTGTTCATCTTTGAAAAAGAAAAACATTGATCTTACAAAAACTCTTGAAAAATTTACACAAGGTAGTGAGATGCTAAATGTTATTTTAAAAGCTCAACGATTTGTAAATGATCGATCTGGAATTGGATATGATCCAAAGTCAGATAAAAGGAAAGGTAGAAAGAAAGCAGGGGGTAAGTCATATTTGAATTATTTCCTGCATTCTGTGCATACATCAAATCCTTTTGCATTTTGTAACTACTATAATAGAAAAGGTCATTATACTTCTTCATGTATTCATAAGAAGAAAGGAACGATAGGAACCTACAAATAGGTACCTAAAGGTTCATATATCCAGAAAATTATTTATACTAACCCAAAAGGACCCAAAAAGATGTGGGTACCTAAGACCTAGTCATTCGATTGCAGGAATGTCTCAAAGCATTCAAAAATAACAAGTGGTACATTGATAGTGGATGCTCTAGACATATGACTGGTGATTTCGAAAGTTTTACCAAATTGCAACCTAAAGAAGGTGGAGAGGTAAAATTTGGAGGAAATCAAACCGGAAGAATAGCAGGAATTGGTGAAATCAAAAATGACAAAGGAATACAAGTCAAAGATGTATATTATGTTGAAGGCTTGTGTCATAATTTGCTGAGCGTAAGTCAAAGTGCAGATAAAGACAACTGGGTAATATTTGACTCAGAAGAATGCTTAATTATCAACAAGAATGACTTACAACTTGATAAGAAGAATATCAAGGCTAAGCTCAGAGCAAAAAGGGAAGGTAACTGCTATACTCTAGATATTAGTAGAAATGAATCTGAAAATTGTTTCCTGAGTAATACTGATGAAAGTTGGTTATGGCATAAGAGATTGGCTCATGTTAATATGCATCAATTAGGCAAACTACTCAAAAAGGATTTAGTTCTTGGATTGCCCAAAGTGACTTTCAAAAATGATTTGATTTGTGATGCATGTCAAAAGGGTAAACAAACTAAATCATCTTTTAAATTGAAAAATGAGATTTCAACAAATAGACCACTACAACTATTGCATATGGATTTAGTTGGTCCAGCAAGAGTAAAGAGTCTTGGTGGCAACTTATATTCATTGGTCATTGTTGATGATTTCTCTAGATTTACATGGGTTATCTTTCTATCATCAAAAGATGAAACTTTTGAAGAATTTATTGTTTTTGCTAAGAAAGTGCAAAATGAGAAAGGTATGTCCATTACAGGTATTAGGACCGACCATGGCGGAGAATTTGAAAATCAAGCATTTGAAGAGTATTGTGACACTAATGGGATTGATCATAATTTCTCTGCTCCAAGGACGCCTCAACAAAATGGAGTTGTAGAACGCAAGAATAGAGTGCTTACAGAAATGGCTAGAGCAATGTTGAATGAAAAGAACGTGTCTCAAGTATTTTGGGCTGATGCTATGTGTACAGCATGCTACATTTCAAATAGAGCCTATATCAGAACAAAACTTGGTAAGACACCATACGAGTTGTACAAAGGAAGAAAGCCAAACATTGCTCATCTACACATCTTCGGTTGTAAGTGTTTCATTCATAATAATGGTAAAGATAACTTAGGAAAATTTGATTCTAAAACTGATGAAGGAATTTTCCTAGGTTACTCTAACCGAAGTAAAGCATATAGAGTTTTCAATAAATGAACATGTGTTGTTGAAGAATCAATTCATATTGTATTTGATGAATTTGAATCCTCTGACAAAACCATTGATGAGGAACAGGAAGTTGTTTTAAATCAAGAAAATCTCAATCTATCTCTAAATCTCTTATTCCAGAGGTTGATGAAACTAAGGAAGAAGAGCAATCCCTAGGTCAACCTAGAGCTTGGAAATACAATAAAAGTCATCCCCTAGATCAAGTCATAGGAGATGTGAATGAAGGGATCAAAACTAGAAATAGAATTTTCAATGAAGTAAGTTTTTCTGCATTTATTTCTGAAATTGAACCTTCTAATATTGATGAAGCCCTATCAGACAATGATTGGGTTATAGCAATGCAAGAAGAACTAAATCAATTTGAGAGAAATCAAGTTTGGGATTTGGTGCCTCGACCCAAAGATCATCCGATCATTGGTACTAAATGGGTATTCAAGAACAAACTCGATGAATCCGCAATTATTGTCAGAAACAAGGCAAGATTGGTGGCCAAAGGTTATAATCATGAAGAAGGGATTGATTATGAGGAAACGTATGCTCCAGTGGCTAGATTGGAAGCTATACGTGTACTCTTAGCCTTTGCATGCATCAAAGGATTCAAACTCTATCAAATGGATGTAAAGAGTGCTTTTCTAAATGGTTACATCATGGAAGAAGTGTATGTAGAACAACCTCCAGGCTTTGAGGATGTTACTAAACCTGACCATGTTTTTAAACTCAAAAAGGCTTTATACGGTTTAAAACAAGCTCCTAGAGCTTGGTATGAAAGGTTCAGTAAGTTTCTCATCGATCAAGGTTTTGTACGAGGAAAAGTTGATACAACACTCTTTATAAAATGAAAACACAATGATATTTTAATTGTTCAAATATATGTTGATGACATTGTTTTCGGTGCTACTAATGAATCTATGTGTAAAGAATTTTCTGAGATAATGCACGGAGAATTTGAGATGTCAATGATGGGAGAATTAAATTTCTTTCTTGGTTTGCAAATCAAACAAAGAAAGAATGGAATCTTCATATCTCAAACAAAGTATGTAAAAGAGCTATTGAAGAAGTATGGAATGGATGAAGCAAATGGCTCGGACACACCTATGAGTTCAACTACGTTACTTGATGCTGATGTCAAAGGGAAAGACTACAACATAATAAGATATAGAGGAATGATTGGATCATTACTCTATCTCACAGCAAGTAGACCCGACATTCAATTTAGTGTTGGCATATGTGCAAGATATCAATCAGCACCAAAAGAATCACATGCTGAAACGGTCAAACGAATCTTTAGATACCTTGCTGACACACCCGAATTGGGTCTGTGGTATCCCAAAGGAAGAAGTGAATATCTTGTTGCATATTCAGATTCAGATCATGGAGGATACAAAATAGACAGAAAGAGCACCAGTGGACAAGGACAATTTCTTGGAGGATCTCTTGTATCATGGTTCAGCAAGAAACAAAATACAGTGTCTCTTTCGTCAACGGAAGCCGAATATGTTGCAGTCTCAAGTTGTTGTGCACAAGTAATATGGTTAAAACAACAACTACAAGATCTTGGTATTTATCTCAAAGAAATACCAATCTATTGTGACAATACTAGTACGATAAGCTTGGCAAAGAATCCAGTTCAACACTCTAGAACCAAGCATATCGATGTCAGACATCACTTCATCAGAGATCATGTGCAAAAGAAAGATGTGAAAGTGATATTTATTCCTACTCATCTTCAGCTAGCTGATATCTTTACAAAACCTCTTGCAAAAGATCAATTTCTTTATATTAGAAGAGAATTGGGAATGGTAAATCCCAATGAGTTATAAGTAATTTCAGCATTTCATAATATTAGATGAAGTCACTTGTTAAAGTTTTGATGATTACTAACTTAAGCATCGGAGTATATAGAAATTTGTTTTGCAGGAAGGTTGAAACTCTGTTTTGTGAAATAAAAACAGAGGTGATCAGAGGACATATTTACTGGAGTACCAACTTGTAGTAATAGAAGCAATACCCGAGGAACAACTTGAGGTAAAGTAGCATGTTACTCGAGTATGTACTCGAGTAATGGACACCAAAACTGGAAGTAACGGATCAAGTTACTTGATTTTCAAATATAACGGCTCAGTTTTCGAAGAAATGAAGAGTCAGAAGTTGAAAAGATGGTTACCCGAGGCATGCCTCGAGTAAACTTGAATATTACTCGAGTAAGGCCTCGAGTAAAGTCGGAGTCCAGATTTTCAAATTGATGAAAAATGACTCAAATCTGATCAGAATGGGTTATAAATGATCGAGAGAACATCCATGGATAATTACTATATTATTCATGCCAGGTACGCAATTTAAATGAATTATTTTTGAATTTTTCTGTATGATCACTCGAGGAAGGCCTCGAGTAAGCTTGAACATTACTCGAGTAAGGCCTCGAGTAATGTCGGGTGTTAGGTCTTTATCTTGCACAAACTCGGTCATTTTCACAAAATCTCCTCGAGTAAATCACTATACACTCTTTCAAAAATTTTTCCCAATCGATTCCTTGCCTCATTTCCGTCAAAACCCAACCGATTTCAAGTCCAAAAACTTCCTATTTTGTTCAAAATCCTTCTGCCCTAAACTCGCGACAGTTACCCTATTTTTTCTGATTCTTGATTTTCTGTGTCTCAAGAAGATGAGAACCAAGAATATTACTCCCATAGACTCTTCTGAACATTCTGATCCTCTTTCTTCTCCTCCTAAAAAGAGAAGAAAGTTAACTCCGAGACCAAAAGCAAAAATCCCTCTTCAATCTCAACCAAAAGCCAAAGGAATTGTTATTCAGGAGCCTATTGTGACTAGGGCTCAATCCAAAAAGAGCACATCTACTGGAAGAAGCAAAGGAGCCAAAACTCCCTCACCTTCTCATTCTGATTCCTCTACACCCTCTTTCACTCCTAAGCCACTCAAGAAGCCAAAGTATGACAAAAATGTGGCTAAGGCAATGGCTGGGATCATTGACCAAATGGAGAAGGGTCAATCTTCCAAGAAGTCCAAGATTCCAGAAGCAGAAATCACTTCCCCTCCAAAGGGATTTAATGTGGGCAAACTGGAGGAGTCTCCCAAGTACTTAACTCAATTCTCCAGAAGGAAAGTGTGCAAGACACACTATGTGGATCTCAAGCTACTTCAAGAGGTAGTGAAGCACGATCTTAGTCCTTATCTAGATCCTTTTATGCCTTGGTTGTCAATTAGATTACCTTTTTGCACAAAGGTAGTCACTCATTTCTATTGCAACCTAGAGATAATAGATGAACCTAACCGAACTTCAGTAGAGGAAGAGATGACCACAACTGTGAGAGGTCGAAAAATTTTGATTTCACCTTCCAAAATCAACTTGTGGTTAGGAATAGAGGACCCCCCTGATGATATATATCCTGAGCTTGTGCCAAATCAGATTTTCACTATCCTAAAGCCCGGTGAGTTAGTTGGCCCCCTAAACTTTAAACCGAGTGATATGTGTGATCACCATAGGGTCCTTTGGTACATATACTCTAGGTCCCTAGTAAACAAAGCCAACAACTATACCCACTTCTCGGATAGGGACTATAGATGGTTTGCTTCATTTCTCTTGAAGGAGCAAAAAGATCTGGGTGAATATATTTTCTCGGAGATGAAGAGGTACAAGGTGGAAGGGAAGGCTACTACTCCAATGCCATATCCCCAAATTGTGTCTCTTATCTTAAAAGAGAACAAAATATGGTACTTGGATAGTAAGGAGCCAATTGAGAGGATGATCCCAGTGGGGAGGAACCAGATTGGTAAACTAAACATCGACATCCCTCTTAAAGGCCCACTGGAGTCTGGGTCCAAGAAGAAGCGAAAGACTACTGAGGCAGAGACCAGTAGAATGGATGACACTCAGTCATCGGCTCCAGCTGCTACCACTTCTTCACCATCCTTCCTAAATGCCACTCTCCAGGACTTTATGGAGAATATGCTCAGAGGTTTCCATGTGGATATCTCCAATACAAACGCCGAGTTGATCACCAACACTAACTTCAAGATGGGGGAGTTGGTTGAAAGAATCGACAAGAGGCATGAGGAATTGGTTGAGAGAATGGACAGAAGACATGAGGAGTTGCTAGCAGAGCAACGTGCCCAGGGAGAGACACTGAGATTGATATTGGCACGCTTGGACTCTTTGGGTCCCGGACCTTCAGCCGGTCCCTCCTCTTCTGCACCACCACCTCCTCCTGTTGACCCTCCTTCTGACACTCCTATCCCTGAGAATGAACCATCTACCCCTCTGGTTTCTAATCCACTTGAGCCCCAAGGCAAAGAAATTCTATTCACAGTGGATGATCCTGAAACCCATGAGACCACTCACATCACCATTGATGATTCACCTCCCAAACCTCAACCAGAAACTGCTCCTAAACCAACTCTATCACCTGCTCCCACAGAGGAAATCTCTCCTTCCTCATCCTCCTCTGAACATCTTACTCCCACGGCTGAGACCACCTCTGTGAATCAGACCACTCCAGGAGGAGATACATCTACCATGGTTGTCTTCCAACCCTCTCCTCCAGGCGATGACATCCAAGTCCCTCCAGTTCATCTACCTGACCCTGTCCCATCTAGCTCTTTTGACTCTTTGAGCTCAGATGGTTCTCCGGTTCTTCCAATAACACCCATTTCCGTGGTCAAACCTCCTAGCCCTCCACTTCATTGATGACGCCAAAAAGGGGGAGAAGAGCTTGAAGTGATTTTGTGAACATGTCCTAGTTTAATTTGGGATATTTGGTTGTATATGGGCTCAAGGGTGCATTTTGTTATTAGCTTTCTTGAATTTATCTTGTAATTTGAAATTTTTTTAAGATTAATGCAAGTGTGTTATGATTTCATTTTAAGTTCATTTTTAGCTTTGAATTATAATACATATTTTGGACTAATGAAGTTATTATGTATGCAAGGTATATGATATGAATTCAAACTTAATATGACATACTTATAATTGAAAATTCAATTTGAAAAACCATGTTCAAAATCACCAAGTTTTGTCATCATCAAAAAGGGGGAGAATGTTAGATCTCATGTTTTGATGATAACAAAAGAATGGTTTGAAAAGGAAATGTTTAATAATCAAGCTTGAACTAAGTAATGACAGGAATAAGCTTTACTTGAGGAAAGCATGGAAGTAATGAAGAGAGGCCAAGAGATAAAGCTGAGAAACTTGATCAGAAGCAAGTTTTCTAAGGCATTACTCGAGGCGGTACTCGAGTAAGGAGACAAAACTTGAAGTAATCAAAGACAACTTCCAGTAACCAGGCAACATTACTCGAGGAGCGACTCGAGTAACAGTGTAAAAGTTTTCAGGATGCCATGGATACTCGAGGAGCTACTCGAGTAACTGTGTTTCTAAAAATGTGCAGCTCTCGGCATTTAGTACTACTGCAACATTACTCGAGGAGCGACTCGAGTAATCATGTGAAAAACTTCCAGTTGCCTTCAGGTTGACAACGATACTCGAGGAGCTACTCGAGTAACTCTGTTTCTGAAAAGATGGAGCTCTCGGCACTTTGTACCACTGCAACATTACTCGAGTAGGTACTCGAGTAACGCACTAAGATTCCTCGAGTAAGTACCCGAGTATGCAGAATATTTTCAAAGACAACTTCAAGTCTTTACCCGGGTAAGTCATTGACAAAAAGTACAGTTACTCGAGGTGGTACCCGAGTAACCTATGGAACAATGAGTGGATTACTCGAGTACGTACTCGAGTAATGAGGTAAGTGCTCTCGGCATTGAAATCCTGCAACATTACCCGAGTAGAGCATCGAGTAACCAAAAGTTTATTTCAAGTTTTACTCGAGTTGGTACCCGAGTAACTCATAAAGTTGTGAGTGCATTACTCGAGTAGGTACCCGAGTAAACATGTATTTCCAAAGATTTGAAAATTGGTTATTCCAGGTACTACCCGAGTAATCTTATGTTTATTCATTAACCTGCAATTGATCAAAGATTTCCCGAGGTTACTCGAGTACGTACTCGAGTAACATTCAAGCAATACTCGAGGAGATACTCGAGTAAGCTTACCCAGAAATTTTGAAATCATTCAAACGTTCATAGATTTGTTTCCTATATGATTAATCTTTCATTGTGTTAGTATTCTTAGTCTATTTACAGATGAACAATGAAGAAATCATTTCAAGTAGTGGAAGTCAAATGAAACGTTCAAATGTCACCGACCGACACCTACCACAACGTATGTTTTTCAAAAACTGGAAAAGTCAATAATGGCTGCGCACGCTCCAACGGACATGAAGAAATACGTTCCAGCAATCATTACCAATATATCTATATATATGTGAACAACTGATCAGAGAAAATACAAGAACTCACTCACAAATGAATCATCAAGTTCTTTACTCTGTTTTCAATATACTTGAGTTTATATGCTTCAGTGATTCTTATTTACTCTGTGAAGAGAGATATTTCATTCAAACTCAATATTTGTTATTGAGGTAACTTAAGGTTGTGGAACCTTGAGTTGGGATTAAATTACAACTTGTAAGGGGGAGCGAGTGTCCAGGTGTAGGATCTTGCTTGTACTGAGGTGCCAAGAACCCACTGAATCTTGGAAGATATAGTGAAACTCTCAGAGAAGCTCTGAGGACTGGACGTAGGTCAAAGTGGTTGTGGCCGAACCAGTATAACTCCCGGTGTACACTTTGGTGATATTTCTCCTTACTCTTTCATGTTTTAATTTCAACGTCAAATTTTATATTTGCAACGAAATTTTTAAGATCACCCAATTCACCCCCCCTCTTGGGTGAAACACTTGCTCTAACAATAGGGATTTCCCTATTTCCAATGTATTTTAGAGGGATTTTCCCTTAATATAATTTTTTTATATTTTAAATTAAAATGTGGTATTAAAACTTTTTTATATGTATGATCTCAAAGCCCAATAAAGTAATACGCATATGAAAACGATAACTTAATTGGCAAAAATAGCACTTATGTTGCAAGTACGGCAATTTACTACAACTAGCGAGGTCTTTTGAAATCACTAAATTATTGGGAAATCCTTAGGGTAATGAGGGTAACATATTCTGATTGTAATAAGATGCCCTCGCCCTCACCCTCGCCTCGCCCTGATTTAGTTGTCATTGTCTAACCTTGCCATTATCAGTCATGCTCCCTCACTTTATGGTATTAGATGACACTAGTTTAAAATTTTCTTTTTAGACCGTCATATTTAGACTAGTTATGGTGGATAAGATCTAACAAGTTTGATTGGTGGCAATTTTGTAATTATATAGAACTTCTAAGACCGGTTCTCCAAAACACCGGTTTTAAAAAAATTATTTAGATATGTTATTAATAAAACCGGTCTAAAAATATCAAAATATTTAAAAAATTAAAAATTTAAACTTTTTAAGACCGGTTTTAATAATTATTTTTAAATCGGTTGTATAAATAATCGGTCTTAAAACCTTTTTTTTAAGACCGGTTCAGGAAAGTAGCAGACTTTTTAGACCAACTGTATCAAGATTGCCTCTAGAACTGGTCTAAAATGTCATTTTTAACCAGTTTTAAAGTGATTTTTCCACTAGTGTGGACCTTAATAAAAAAAGTAAGCATACATGAGAACTTTCTTTATGTATATATGATGCTTTGCTGAGTCAAAATAAGTGATATGAAAGGATAGTTTATGTTGGAGTTATGAGATAAATGTTGGTGTGTCAAATGGAATAAAGTCCCATATTGCTTGGGAGAGAGAGAATACAAGTGTAGAGTTCTGGTGCTTCACATAGTCTAACTGCTGGTCAGCCCCTCTGGGGGACTACATAAGGTACCTCAGCCGCTAGTTTTAGGCCTCGCCTCTCGACCAAGGATTGGCACTTCACACAAGGGTCTATACACTTGGTCAGTACCTCCAGCTAGGGCAACAATAGGGTGGCTAGGTTGTAACCCCCTGCCGTAATTAATATCCGGATTACGCAATTAGCGTGAAATAGAGACCAATAAGACAAAACAACCTTTATTCTCCCATCAACCAGACGGGGTTTTCACAAATACATTTCGAAATCATTCTAACACACGGTCTCATATTTACACTCCGAATATAATTACTATGCGAAGATAAATTACATTTAGACAATTATCAGAGTACGCAATATAAATTCCCGGTAATCCCGGGATCATATCTTCGCTCAATAATCATAGGGCACATTAGCCCATACAACTCAACCAATAGGGATTACACAACCTACTCAAATACATACTCCAGTATTGATCCATATAAACAAATACATATTCTCATTTACGCAATGATAACCAACAACCAAGCTCTCACCCAGAAACGAGTCCTCTTCGTCCTTGGATGCTTGCTTCATCCTCAATCTTCCTTCCCTGTCTAAAATGTTGATAGGGGAGGGTGAGATTCTGGGGAATCTCAGTAGGAAACAGATACCAATATGCATGCAAGATAAGTATTTAATGCATGACATGCTTGCATCACAATAACTCATGTTCACATCATGATATATCCGCATGCTCAATGTTCACACAACATACTTATGGCCATAGTATAAATAGAAACAGAGCTACAATTATACTCATATGTTTCACATAATCTCGCAAAGCAATAACATGCATCAATACACAAATACAATTATCAATACATGCAGGAGAGGTAAGTTCCCTACCCTCTTTCCACGTAAGCTCCAGCTCCGGCTGCTCACGTTCCGAGAAATCATCAAATCCTATAACCAAAATCAAGGACATAGGATTAACCCCTTTTTTCCAATTCCTTAACTTTTAGACACTCAAGTTGGTTATCATTACTGCCCTTTAAGTGCCCTCAAACACCTCAATCCATAGCTCTAAAGGGTTGGAAGACTATCCCCAAAGATCCCTTTTTGGCAGCACAAAACCGAGATTTTATACTGCTTCACTCGAGCACAGATGACCATGCTCGAGCACAGATTGTACGGACACTCGAGCACAAACGGCTTCACTCGAGTGATGGTACGGACATCACTCGGGCACAAGAGAAAGTGAGACAGAAAGCACATGCCCGAGAGCACAACTCTCACCTGAGGCACAGCTCACTCGAGCACGGATCCTCACTCGAGCACAAGGCCAAAAGCCTCACTCGAGCACCCGCGAGAGAAATCCAGGAAGTGAGAACCCGAGAGCACCCAACGCTCTCCAAGACCGGGATCACTCAAGCACACCACTCTCTCCCGCGAGCACACCCGCGAGCACACAAGGCTCACTCGAGCAGATGCCCTCCACCCGCGAGTGAGAAGGCACACTTCTTGCACCTTGCCCGCGAGTGAAGACCAGAAAGTAACCCTTCACTCTGGACTCCCACTGTCACTCGAGCAGACCATGCTCACTCGAGCATGTTCTTCGCTCACTCGAGCACAAAACGATGTGCTCGAGCAGCGCTCATAAAAACCCAGGTGCAACTCGAAGCACAAAGGGAAAACTCTCATATCACTCGAGCAGGTTCTTCCTCACCCGAGCAACATTCATCCCTCACTCGAGCACACCCCTGTCTGCTCGAGTGAATCCATCAGATTCCAGAAAACGCAGTAAACTTACCACATTTTCCTAACTCTTGCCCAATTGATCCAAATGGACCAAAAACCTCTACCAAAGCCACTCCCACACAAAATCACTCACTGAATTCAATGGAATCAACAGAATTACCCAATTCCCATTCCATTTACTTGCTTTGGTCTAGGGCATCATAATCATCATTTTCCACAATCATTAACTTCAACCATTTCAATCCCAAATCCATTCTATCTATTCAAAACTCATACCCACATACCATTTCCAATGCCATATCATGCCAAACTACCCATTACCCATATTTTCACAATTAGGGCAATAATTCCAGAAATTACCAACTTAATCATTTGGCAATGAAACATAGATAGAAAGATTGGGTTCACATACCTTAACAACTTTCTCAAAGACCCTCTTTGATTCTCCACACCTCATATTTTCGTGATCTTCTAATCACCACCAATGGAGAAGCTACAACCAACAAATTGGAGCTCTCAACTCAAGGATTAACATTGGAGAAGAGAGTTTGAGCTAAAGAGGTCATTTACTTACCTCACAATTCAGTTTTTCCCTTCTCTTTCCCAAGCATAACCAGCGAAAATGGGGGAAGGAAGAGAGAGAAAACGAGAGAGAGAGAAACCGAGAGGAAGAGAAGAGAGAGCACGAGAGAGAGAAGAGAGGAGATGAGAATGATGATGATGTGTCATCACTTATCTCATCCTAGGGCTCACCATATGCCCACCATATGCCACTTGTCACCATCTCCCTTCAACTCACATGGGCTCACATGCACACACATACACATGATTATGCCCCATGCTCAACTTCACAAATCAATCCTAGCCATTGATCTTGAAGCTACCAATGAGTTTCCTCCTCGGTAACCGATCAACTGGTCGGTAACTTTACCATTTTGCCCTTGATTATGGAAATTCACTTAGAATTACCATTAACTCATTTTCATATTTCTTAATCACAATTTGGACTCTTGCTAAACCAAGGCTTAGCAGTCCACTAATTTCAGGCTTATTCTCTAAACCCAAGTCTCAAAATTCGGGATATTACATAGGTCCTACGCCATGTAGGGGTAAGAACTAATGCTTCGTCCCACTCTCACAAAGTAAGAACCCTCGAACACGGTGGTGAATTCCGAACCATATTTATAACTAGCTTTAATACCATATAATGTAACACCTTATGTCCAATAGACTCAGATGAGTGCAAAAGAGTAGTGGAATCAGTTATGGAACCAGAATTTGGTCCTGGATTAAACATACTTTGGAAAAATGTTCACAATTTCCAAATCTATCTCACGAGGTAAACCTGGGATTGGAAGGGATTTTTGAGTGAAATAAAATTTTTCCAAACAGTTTTATAAACATTCACTATCTCACTAGGTCTCACTAGTGCTTAAATCCATTTTATTAGTGTTTGAGCATGTCTCTGCTTAAGTCTCATGATGCGTTTGTTAGCTAATGTTTCTTCATCAATCGAAAGCGTTATCTCTATATATATAGTCATCGTTCATTTACTAAGCTACTGGTACTATTGGTTCTACTACTCTACTATTGTCAGGTTTACATAGTTATGTACATCTTATACAGTTCTAAAATATAAATATCCCAAATACCCAAAAACAGACACCAATAGTAAACTAAAGTCTTTTTGCTCCATTCTCTAGTTGTCCATATTTGCCTTCTTACCTCGCGAACCACTAGCTTGTACTGTAGATTTGTTTATAGAAAAGAGTGAGATTCAAAAGAATCTCAGTAGTAACATATAGTCAATCATATAGATACCAAATCATAGAGCATGCCATATAGTTGTCGTATAACATAATTATCATAATAGCATTCGGTGTACAACATGCAGTTTAACATATCACCATAGCTATATCACATGGCCCTGAGTGTAACCTTTGCAATAGGGCCTGAGCATCCACTCGTGCATCATATAACATCATACTGGCTTGAGTGTCCACCCATGCAATAGGCCCCGAGTGACCACCCTGCATAATCAAAATGTGTCAGACAATTCATGATGAATCCACAAAACATGTAGTGTATCTTATGGCATATGAAAGACAAGGTTACTACCTGATTGTTTTCCTTGAGCAATATCCAACTGTTTCTCTAAGCTCGGGCAAGTCTTAAGTTCTGGACATCTGTTAGGTCTTATAATTAGAATATACGGATGATAGGTTATTATTTTGTCCAATACTTACATAATCCAATTAGTCAAGTTGGTTGTCATTAAGGCTAACACACTAAGCCAAAAAGCAAAGTCAAAGTGGTCCAACTATCACAAGTTGGTTAACTTCACCCTTAAAGTTCCACTTAATTACCTAATGCCATTACATTTTTCATTTTCGCACCTGTACTCAAATCTTCTAGAATTTTCTTTAATCTTTGAAAATTCATAACTAATTGTACAGATGTCCAATTGTAGTGATCCCAAAGGCTGTGTGACCCTTAATCAGTTTAGTTTCAAGGAAAAATATAGACATTACACTTATGGACCCATATCAATGTAGTATCTTACTTAATTGATCACTGTCCCCAGAATTCGCTAGTTTTCTAGATCAAACTTTGAAATACAAAACTCCCAGTACACACATCCAAATAACACAAATGATATATCAAATTAAAGCTTGACTTATCTACTTTTAGACTGGAATGTTTTTCAATTTTTGGACAGCATTTACTTATTTAAAAATGTCATGCAAAAAATGTACCCTGCACAGAACACCCACTGACAGCATTTCAACTTTACAGTACATATTTCCAGTGGTCCAGAATTTACAACTAGGGCTATTCCCACACAGTTCTACATTCTAAACACGATAGGAATATCAAAATCATCAAAATCAAAAAGCTTCAGCCTCTACGCCTACTGACTGAATAGACCCAATTTTGCTAAAACCACTAAAACATAATTTTGTCTAATAACTTGATCCAATATCATCATAAATCAATATCTAACTATAAATACATGATTAAAATATGATCAACCCTTAATAATACCCTATGGATGAAAATTCATAGCCCCCAAACCCTCATGAAAGCTCATCAAAATCACAAACCAATCAATTTAAATTAATGCTTATGCTTGCTACTACCCATTTTCGTGACCGGTTCAGAAATCCGGTAGTACTTCGACCGGCAAGAAGTCACCAAACACCTCCATACAAAATTCTAAAATCGTAGAAATGAAGCTTATGATGAGGAGAAGAAGGTTTGTGAAGGGTATTTTTGGAGAAAATGTCGATTCAGTAGTGTTTCAGCGGATTGAAGTTAAGAGTAATCACTATTCATGCTCTCTCTCTTCTAACATTTTTCTAATTTCTTGGCATTTTTTGTGATTTTTTTATGATGGTGGCCGAATTATATGGCCAAGAGGGAGTCTTGAAAACTTAGTGCCATGTGTTGAATTCCTATGGTGCTATTTGACCGATGATTTAATGGTTTGGTGACACGTGTCACTTGCTTCAATATAGTGGGTCCTACCTCTTTTCTCAGGCCTTTAGCTGTCCAACTTGTTAGGGAAAGTGAGGGTCTGATGGTTTACTCAGCTCATAGGTTTGGTGTTCGGGAGGCATCACACCTTTCTCTCCTTCCTTTGATGTTTTGCTTGCTACATATGGTGATTTATGGAGAAGATGAGCTTAGAGGAAGAATTACACAAGTTAGGAAGCTTAAGCACTTGAAATCACAAGGCTTAACTTTGATTCTTGCTTCTTTGTGCTCTCTCTCTCTCTCTCTCTCTCTCCTGTATGGCGTATGAAGAATGAGGAAAGATGATGAAGATGATGCTTTAAAAACACCTCTTTATCTTTCTTTAATTTATATTATTTTAATAATTTCATGACACATGTTATTTACTTGGCTTTATATTCATCAAATGATGTCATAAATTTGCCATGTTTATCAAATGATGTCATAAATTTGCCATTTGAAATGAACTAATTCTTCATCCCTTTTAGGCCCATTTTCACGCCACTTAGGGTCCTTCTTTAGTCCAATTTGAAAGAGGCAAGCTTTACCCAAAAGGGGGGGGTGATGTGATAAATTTTTCGGTTGATGTGGTGATATAGCAATAGCTGTAGCTAGAGTAGAGTTGAGAAGATAAGCAAGTTATACTGGTTCTGCCCAAAACCCATGCCTACGTCCAGTCCTCAGAGATCAAGACCTACTGAGATTTTCACTATTCTTCCAAGATTCAGTAGGCTCTCAGAACACCGCAAGACAACAACCGTCCTTGGAAAGACTACGAGTAGAAATACTAGAAATTTCTCTCCCCCTTACGACAAGTCTTACGTGCAGAAAAACAAACTTATGACCTTTCTTTCTTGCTTACGTATACAAGTCTTATGATCAGCAATGTTCTCTCCTACTTACACCACTGTAAGTCTTACGAGTAGCAACGTTCTCTACTGCTTGTATCTTATAAATCTTATAAGCAGAAAGTCCTACTCGGAATTATCTCACTGCTTCTCTCGTATCCCCTCTCAAGGTCCCAATACCTTGAGATCAAATGAAAATAGAATTTGAAGTGTATACAGACTCTCTTACAGAGTAAATATGATAAACATTGATGAACGATATGAATACAGAGGAAATATGAATAACAGAGACTCGTGAATTTGCTTGTGTGAATTCTTGCACTTCGTTGTTTTTGATGGTCTATGGAGCTCTGTATTTATAGACATTTGTTTTTGCCCATTTAAATAATAATCATTGTGGAGCAGGGCATGTTACTGTGGAACGGCATGCGTACGTTTGAAATCTTTGAACGCAGTAGGTACGTGCTTGGATGGTCGTAATGATGATGTCTGCCGTTGTTTTACTTCCTTTGTTCTTTCTAATTCAAATGTTCAAACTCTTGTATCATACTCGTAATACATGTTAAATGATGTTATATAATAATAACAAGTGAAAATAAAATGAATAAATAACATTAAACCATATTCGGATTGAACGCTATAAGACTAGTACGTTTTGGCTTCTGGTAGAGTATCACTCCAGTGCTGTGATGTCTTACTCGAGTGCAATACCATATTTTCTCCTTTTGCTTTAGTTTTACACTTGCACTTTCATGGATTTTGAGAGTGTATTTTCACACTTGCGAGTGATGTGGGTCCTCACTCGAGCACGGGTCTCCTTACTTGAGTGCTTCTTCTTTTACACTATGAGCCATGTCTCTGGACAACACTCGTACCCTGTTTTATCAAGAGTGTGATTTTGCACTTGCAGGTGATGTGGGCCCTCACTCGAACATACTTACTCTTACTCGAGTGAGAAGAATATTCTTCTATAATATACTCTTTGTCTTCAACACTTGCATTAGAATTGAGAGAGTTAGATTTCTCACTCACGGGTGCTGAGGTATCACTCGGGTGAATGTACTCTTCACTCAGGCATGTTTATGCTTCTCTGTTCTGCATGACTCTTGGGCAAACACTTGCAGTCTCTCACTCACTTGGACTCGGGTGCAGATAAGGCCAATACCCGTGTACAGAAATTGTGCTCGAGTAAACTATTGATATCTTGTTTCTGACTTTGCTCTCTGTCAAACACTTTTTGTCCAACACTTTCATATGCTCGAGTGCAAAACAGCTTGATGCTCCAGTGTTAGTTATAGTGCTCGAGTGCATCAGTAAAATTGACAGCAATTGCTCTTTGTCAAACACTTGCATGTACTCGAGTGCAAAAGAGGTTGATGCTCGAGTGTTAACTCTGTTACTCGAGTGCATCAGTAAAATTGACAGCAAACACTTCTAAACTTTGCCATATGCATTTGGTAATTTTGTAACTATTGTCTAGACTTGTAAAAACATAACTTTCACATAATAACCTTTTGTTATCATCAAAACTTGGAATCTAACACAATTTTCTTTTCCTTAATTATCTCATTGATGCACATATATATGTAGTTTTTTATTGCATTGCAACATGTGCCCATACTTTTTAGATAATAATATTTAATTCCTTAGCTCTATGATAATTCCATTTGGCATAATTAGATACCCAACATACTTTAGCCAACATTTATCCCAATTAAAGGGAAAAATAATGGCTGCTTACCTTATTGGTCAAATGACCATTTTGCTCTTACTTCTTTGCCATTTTCACACAAGGTGGAAAACTGGGTAGAATTTTCATCAAACTTTGAAAAATCATAACTTTATTTGTTGAACTTTAATTAGAGTGATTCCAAAAGCTATGAAACCCTTATTGAGTCTAGGTTCAAGGAAAGAGATAGCCTTTACCCAATTAGAAGCTCAACATTCCTAGAATTCAAATCTTTGTACGCTGCCACTGATGTTGACTAGTTTCACTGGGTTAACTTCAAAAATTTATAACTCTTTGTGTACAGCTCCAAATAATTCCCATTACCTATTAAATTAAACCTTAGGATGTCTACTTTCATCCTGTAAAATTTTATAATTTTTTGTTATCATTTGGTCATTCAAAACCACATGACAAACTCATTGCCTTGTGGGAAATTTCACTGCCAGCTTAATCACATTCTCTAAAATTCACCATTTTATTCCCTTATCTTTAGGGAATTCTAGTGACTGAAATTTGGGATCTTATAGAATCAAGGGAGGAAATTAATTCTAAACTTGAGATATGGAGATGGACTTTGGAAGGGCATTTATCTGAGTAGGAGCAAAACTGAATATATGCATTGCAATTTTGATAAGAGATAGGTAGAAATAGAGTGGAAGTTAAATTAGGGGGCAAGTCATTCCATAAGTGAAAAAATTTAGATATTTGGGATCAATTATATAATAAGATGGTGAAATTGATGGAGAAGTTAATCATATAATTCAAGCTGGACGGTATAAATGGAGAAAAGCTATTATAGTTATTTGTATATGAAAGTACCTAATAAGGTAAAACTGAAGTTTTATCGCACTGCTATAAGACTAGCAATGCTATATGGTAATGATTGTTAGGCTTTAAAGGGACAACATGAACATATAATGGGATAGTCAAGATGAGGATGTTGAGATAGATGTGTGGTCATACAAGAAAAGACAAGATTCATAATACTCATATACTTGAACGAGTTAGAGTGGCCTCTATTGAAGGAAAAATGGTAGAAAGTCATTTGAGGTGGTTTGGACATCTTCAATGAAGGCTATTAAGTGCTTCGGTGAGGAGGGTTGATCAAACAATATGGAGTCCTATAAAAAAAGGTCGAGGAAGGCTGAAGCAAAAGCTCAATGAGGTTATAGAGAGGGATCTTTTGGTTAATAATATATCTAAAGACATAGTTTTTGATAGAGCACAATGGTATTGTGCGATTCATGCAGCCGACCCTACCTAGCGGGATAAAGGCTTTATTGTTGCTGCTGCTAATGCCTTTACTTAAAAAAAAATGTTATATATAGATGACATACTTTTATATAACGGTTGTTAAGTAATAAAAATAAAATTTTTAAACACATTATGGTTGTTGTATTATAATCGTTATGTATCGATGCTATATATAGTTGACATACATAGTAGTTGTTAAGAAATAACCATAATGTATCGATACTATTTTTTTTTTTAAAATAATTGGTAGTTCTTCTTTCCATATCCCCCTACGTACATTTATACATAATGAAATAGTATATACTCTTGTACATATATTTATAGTCATTCATGCATATATCAATACAACAAATCAAAATAAATTTACAATCATTCATGTATATATATTAAAACCAAAATTTTAAAATCTATATTTTTGAAAACTATCTAAGTTGTATATAAATTAACTTCAAATTCATTAAAAAAAATTAAACCAATTCAACAAACAGCACAACTAATCCACAAAATTGCTAGAGCATCCTTATTGTTTGAGATTGGTTATGTATACCACATTATTTGAGATAAGTTATCAATGCATCACCTACTAAAGTTGTAGAGTAGTCACTAACTCTTCAGCCACTTCTTCCATTTGAGATGGGCTATACACCTTACAAAACACGTCCTCAAAATACTGTGCATAACAGGAAACAATAGATCAAGTTAGATATTGTAATATATATATAGTTGACTAAATGTATATATGAATGAATGAGCATATATATATGTACCTTTACATCAATATCATTAGAATTGGGCATGATTAGGTCCTTCATGTATTGTATCACTCGGTATCCCCAATCTTTGCTCCCTTTTGGTTGCTGTGGTCACTATAAATAAATAAGAAGAAAAATGTCTCAATCAATCATATAATAAACTATATGTGCTTCAATATATTATAGTTAAAGGTGAATAATATATACACTTTTACTCATAGCTATTAGAAGGCATTTTTTTAAATGGCCTCCTAGGACATTTTGGCATTCAAGGTTATTTTGTGTCTAGAATCGGTACACTGCACTAAGTAGAGACAATTAAAAATTATATATATAGAAACAAGTTGAACTTAATTTAAGAGTAAAAAATAAAAGATGAAGAATTGATAACTTACTGGTTGAAGGTTTCCTATATGGATGACTTATATTGGCTAGATCTTTGCCAAGAGAGTCATAGTACGACATCTTTTTCTAGGACGAATTTAGTACTATGAGAATCTAATATGCCCTAAGTACAATAATAGATCATATTATTAGGGATTAAAAAAGAAGTAAAAACTAATTTTAGAAAAGTTAATGATTTACCCACTCTTAAATGTAAGGCACCAAGAAGAAAATGTCCTTTTTTCCTAGCATCCTTTTAGTCAAGTTATTTACCAGCTCCTTCACATGAGATTGTATAAGCTCTTCCTTCTTGCTCTCACCCTAGTTATTAACAATGTTAGAGTAGATGAACTTGACCTTCTCATAGATGCCGTGGGGGAGTAGGAGCTTCTTATAAAGGTGTCTAAAATGATGAAACCAACTTATCAAAATAGAATCAAAGTTCTAAGTAGCTACCTATTTAATCATGATTGAAGAAATACCTGATAAAGTAGTTGATGGAGTATGTACTTGCCATCTTATTTAGGACCTTATTAACAATATCTTGGCTCTCACATTCATGTTGCCCCGACAGGAGCTGTTGTCTCATCAGCCCCTTTGAGATTTTGCAAGTATGCTTTCTTCAATACATGCCAGAATGTGCATACTGCCTGCCTGGCCTTGGAGAGGACAAAGTCCTTCTAACTTCAGTCTACATCGAATGCCAATTACAAAACACACAATTCTTGTTAATAGTTTTAACAAGTAAATAGAAAGTAATTAGTTGACATATATATCTTACAAATATAATGTCCTAAACAAGGCCTCATTGTAATGCCCCAAAATGTGATTAAGGGCTAATGACTCCAAAAGTGAATGTAATTAATGTTAAAAAAACACTTTCAAAGAATACAATATGAGTTATAATATGAACGAACTGTAATCAGTGCCCAAACCTTGTATTTAAGTTTAATTGTGGGTTAACACCTAAATTGAATTAAAATAGAGGGGATGACGTATGGAAGTGGGAAATTGAAGCATAAAATATGTACAATGGTGATCGTAAAGGAATTGCCATAGCCAAGGGCAAAATGGGAAAAAGAAAAGTTACCATCCAATTAGTGATCAAACGAAGCGGGAATCTACTAATAACTTAAAGATTGATGGGTAAGACTAATTGCCAAGTGAAATAAGTGAGAATAATCACATGTTGTAAGGTCATGGAAGGAGCTCCAAGAGCATGACATTTGGCATCATGTGAGTCATTGATTATAGTCAAAGTTTTAAACACACTTCTCTCTCTCTCCTCTCCTCTTCAAGTTGGCAAAAGGGGCATGGGGAGCCAAAACTTCTGATCTTCATCATCTCATTTTCTCTCTCTCACGACTCCATTTTCATTCAAGAGAAAGAGGAAATAGGAAGAAGAAATCAAGCTTAAGGTGAGATTTTGACATTGTACTTGAGCTCAAATGTTTAAACCCTTTTCACTAATCTTGATCACCTTATTGAGGACTTCATTCCTATGGTTTTATATTTTCAAGAGGAGGTGTTTTGTGAGTTCAAAGGAAGTTGAAGGTTGAAGAATCAAGGAACAAGCAAGAGGCTACATTTTGATATATATGTTGTGACTATTGGTTGAGTATTGTGGTTTGTGGATTTTGCCCTAATTGTTGTGTATATTAGGGTCTTGTGAATTACATGATGTTTTATGATAGAAATGGTGTCATATTGTGTTTGGAATGTTGGGACTCTGTGTTGTGACATTGTGTTACATTGTGGTCTCAAAACAGAATATGTAAATGGGATGTGATTTTAAGTGTTTTGAGTTGCCATTGGATTTCTTGTGGAAAATTATGTGAGAATAGTGTTTGTTGTAAATTTTGAACCATTGGAAACACTTATGGAAAAACTAAAAATTTTAGAAAATTGCTAAGTGTAAAATGCTGTGTAGGGGACCGATTTTGTATGGTAATTTGAAATAGCAAATGGTGTCAAAATGTTGTGAAATTTTCTAGTTTTGTAGTTCATATTGCAAGCTTTCCAGTGATATAAAGTTTGAGTCATTTTGATATTTGTGCAAGAAGTATGATCGTTTGAAAATTAGCTAGGAAACAGGCCAGTGGTTGACCGCCGCTAGGGAGTATTAGTGTAATACCCCGAATTCTGAGACTTGAGGTTAGAGAATAAGCCTGAGATTAGTGGACTGCTAAGCCCTGGTTTAGCAGGATCCCAAATTATGATTAAGGGTTAATGACTCCAAAAGTTGATGTCATTAGTGATAAATGAACCCTTTTGGAGAATATGATGTGATTTGAGTTTCGAATGTGATTCGTATGTGTTGTGAGCAGTGCCGAAACCCTGTATTTAAGTTCAATTATGGATTAACCTCTAAATTGACTTAAAATAGAGGGGAGGGCGCATTGTGAAAGAAAATGAATGAGAAAATGTATTTGGTGGTGATTCAAGATGAATTGCCATAATCAGGGGCAAAACGGTAAAGTTACCGACCGATTGATCGGTTATCGAAGAGGAAACTCATTAGTAACTTCAAGATCAATGGTTGAGATTGATTTGTGTAGAGATCAAAGGGTGGAATCATGTGTGCAAGTGCCTATGTGAGCTCATGAAGATGGATCAAGATCATGACAAGTGGCAAGATTTGGACCCTTGATCTTGGGTCAAAGATTCAACACCCTTCCTCTCTTCTCTCTCCCTTACTTGGACGGTTTTTGGCCCTAAAAATCTGCTCCCTTCTTCATCATCTTCATTTATTCATCATCTCATCTTTCTCTTGTTTCTCCATGGCGTCCCAAAGCAAGGAGGAAAGAGAAAGAAGAAACTCAAGGTATGGTGCCCTAAATGGTCTCTAATGGTTAAATCCTCTTCACTAATCTTGATCATGTTGATGAGAGCTTCATCTCTATGGTTTTAGATTCTTGATTGGAGGTGTTTGAGAGCTTGAGCAAAAGTGAAAAGATGAAGAATCAAGGAATTGGTTTGGGAAAGAGGAAGAGGTGAGCATTTGCTTCCTTTTGATCTAAGTTTTGTAAGTTTTGGTTAAGTATGGTGAATTATGGATTTTGCCCTGATTTTATGGTATTTTCGTGTGGAATGTGAATGGTGGAATTGGATGTTGTTTTATGTTGAAAATGGTGTCATGTTGTGGTATTTAATCATTGGAATTGATTTGAATTGGATTGGATACATTGTGTGCAAAACTGGAAATTCTGTCCAGTGGGAATTCTGTTTGGGCAGTCTTGTTGTGTGGACGTTTTGACTGGAAAAATGAAGTCAGAAAATTATGAAACTTTCCAGTCTTAAAGTTCACCTCCCAAGCTTCAAAATGGACATATAATTTGTGCCATTTCGTTTTGGGAACTTGGAGTTATATCTGTCCAAATTTTGAGGTCGAAAATGGATTCTGTTTTGGGACAGTCTTGAATGTTTGGGAATTCTGTATTTATGTGGTGATTTCCAGTATTGGCCAATATTTTTCCTGTGTAGAGGACTTGAATAGCTTTCATTTGGATTTGGGATCACCTCATTTCGATTTTTTTGGAATTAGTTATGATTTTTGGAAGTTCAGCCAAGAAACTGGATTTTCTTGGCCGCAGCCCAAATGTTTCTGAGCGTTTCTGGGCAGTTTTGGGCCGCAGCCAGTGGATTTTTGGGCCGTGGCCCACCCCAAAAAATAATTATTTTACACTTTTAAAGGTGGTTCTTGGTATAGTGTTTCCCAAGCCTTTAGGCATGTGTTTGGGCTTTGATTAGCCACCTAAAGGTCGTGAATGATAACCAACTTAAGTGTTTGAGAGTTAAGGTTTTGGAATAGAGAATAACCCTATGTCCTTGCTTTGGTTATAGGGTTGATATTCGCCTTGATCGTGGTTCGGTATTCATTCTGATCGCGAGTAAGCGAAGCTGGAGCTTACATGGAAAGAGGGTAGGGAACATATCTCTTCTGCTTGTATTTGATATATGTGTTAATGTGTTGGTGCATGTCTTAGCTTTGCATAATTGTGTGTAATTTGAAGCTATGTTTCAATTTATGCTATGGCCATAGGTATATTGTTCGAAGCATTGAGCTTGCAAATTGTCATTGTGTTATCATGAGTTGTGTGATGCAAGCATGTCATGCATTAAACATTTATCGTACATGCATATTGATATTGTTTACCTACTGAGATTCTCTCGAATCTCACCCTCCCCTACTAACCTTTCAGACAGGGTAGTAGATCAAGGATATAGCGAGCAGCTAAGGGCGATGAAGACTCCTTCGGGATTGAAGTTGGTAGTTGGTTATCTTAGTTGGGATGTATATTTGGATAATTGTATTTGATTATTTGGATGAATATATGTGGATGAGGTTTTGATTATTTGTATTGAGATTTGTTGTGTAATCCCCATATTAGGGCTTGTTTGGGCGAATGTGCCCTATAAAGCTTGAGTTAATATATGGAAACCGGGATTATTATAATGCGTACTCTGATATATTTAAATGTGATTTATCTTTATGTAGTAATTGTATTCGGAATATGAATGAGAGACTAGGTTATGAATGATTTTGAAAGGTTTTTATGAAAACCCTGTCTGGTATACGGGTTTGTAAAATATAGTTTTGTTTCGTATTGGTCTCTATTTCACTTTAATCGCGTATTTCGGATATGATTATGGCAGGGGGTTACAATTAGCCACAACCCAAAACCTTTTGATCAGTTCTTGGCCGTGGCCCAAAACTTTCTGACTGTTCTTGGTTGCGGCCCAAAAGTTTGTGACCTAATTTTGGGCGTGGACAGTGGATTTTGGCTATAGCCCAAAAATTTCTGACCATCTTTTGGCCACGACCAACCCTTCAAAAATGGTATATGGTCTTTGGTCAAGTCTTTCCCAACCCTTTAATTAGGCATTTGTTTAGGCTTCTAGTAGCCACCTAAAGGTCCCAAATGATAACCAACCTTAAGTATTTTGGAGTTAAGTATTGGAATAAGAAATAACTAGTCATCCTTGTTTATGGTTTATAGAATTTAACATTTGTCCTACACATGATCAACCGATGCCAGAGCACGTATGGAAAGAATAAGGTAGTGACACTTTCTCTTATATTGTGTGTAATGCATTGTATGTATGTCTTATCATTGAATTGGGTTGATTGCAAATGTTGTGGTGTATATTGCTGTTCAAGCTTTATGTATACAACCATGAGCATTGTCGTTTGTGACACTAGTCACGCACTATGTGTATATAGCCGTAAGCGCTGTCGATTGTGATGCCAGTCATTTATCATGTGTATACAACCGTGAGTACTGTCTTTTATGATGCTAGTCATGCATCATGTGTATATTGCCGTGAGTGCTATCGTTTGTGATGAAAGTCACGCATTATTGTAAGTATTGCTGCTATTGCTGTTTGTGATTTTCTTGCATGCTATGTGATTATATATGGTATGAGTGATTTTTTACTTCTAGGATTCTCTTGAATCTCATTCTTTTATTAACTAACCTACAGCTAGGGCAAGCGGGTCAAAGGAGAAACAAGCAACCAAGGGCGGCTAGTACTCCTCTTTAGAGATGCAGTTTTGGTAGTTAGTTGTCATATTTTGGTTGGGATTATTGTATATATTGTGAGTGTATATTTTGAATAATGTTATGTAATCCTCTGAATAGGAAATTGAAAGGAGCAAAAATGCCCCATAAACCCTTTGGTTAATGCATGAAACTCGAGTATTGCCGGAAATTTAGTTTACACTCTGATATGTATGAATGAAACTTAACTGCACAGGTTAATTATAGTTCAAAAAGTAATTGTGAGACCGTGTTAAACATGCTTTGAAAGAAATTTTTGGAAACCCACTTTAACATAGGGCGGAACCTTGTCTTGAAGTTGGGACTTTCAACAAGTTTTGAATTATCTATCGGTCTCTAGTTTGTCATAATGACGCATTTTTGAACTATAATTATGACTATTAATGTAGGGGTTACACTCGTAACTGCTTATCTACCCTACCCTAATGACCTAAAGAGATTGGAACATTGTTTCTTGCCACTTAGCCAATGTAGCTACTAAGTGTGGCATTCTACTTTACCATCAAAATTCCATGTCATAGGAAGTATCCTCTTCTCAAACTTGTTTTGTTAACTAATGCCATGGTGTAGAGGCCCTTCTTTACCATATGTTTCTTCTTTTTTTTCTACCACCTCTTCCTAGGTCATGCTTCTAGTTGTCTTCAGGAGATTTTTAGTGCTAGAGTTACTATTACTAGCCATTTTATTTTAAATGAAATAAGTAAACATAACTTTTTTAATTAGCCAAATGGAACAGAGCAATGAGTGTTCTAAAAAAATGAGCGCGACTAAGGTCAAAATCTAACTAGGCAACACGAAGTGAGTAATGGAGAATGCATAATGGTGAATGTCAAATGGAGAAAGAGAACAGAGAACACAAAGGAATGCAACCTAATTAGGGCTCATGAAGGAAAACATGAGTTAGGGCAAGCAAAGCAACTCGCACACCTGTCACTCAAAAGTCTAATGAAGGCTTTGAAAGGTGTGGTTTGACTGAAAATGACTCTTGATGACCAAAAAAGTCAATTGAAGTTGTGGGGTTCTGAGGTTGATGGGTTACATTGGACCTAAGATAAATGTTAAGTATATCAGAATGTGAAGAGGCACAAGATAACGTATGTTTTAAAAGAGGCAATTTGACACTAATAACTCACGGTTTTAAAAGGTTCTTGCTTTATAACTATAATGTATCTATCCCATAAGTATTGAGTGATAGTTCATGGTTTTTACAATACAACCGTAATGTATTATAAATGATAGCGGTTGTTCCTTAATACTGTTAAGTATTTGACATTGTATTATAAAAGATGATGAGTTTTACTTAATAATCGTTAAGTATTTGACCTTTTTTTAAAAAAATTTTTGGGTTTGATTGTGCAACCCATATAATTATATTACATACAAAAAAAAGTATATGAAGTTACCCTTGTCTCATCTCCTTCTTTGGTTTACAATTTTATCTCTTTCTTACCATTATATTGTCAGGGGTGGTTTAAGGAGCTCTGTTCCTTCAGGTCCTTATCTGTTTACTTCCTTAGAATAGTAACCTGTAGCTTGACATCTTCTATATCCTTCTTCTTGGCTTACGCAAAGGTTTTGGATTGAGAAAGAATTTTGAACTTGGAGCTCTAAATTTGTTAACAAGCTCTGAACTGGTAAAACCTGATTCCTTTCTCAATGAAATCTGATGCGATAAATCAGTTCCACAAGGAAGTGAATTTACATGTAGAAGATTGACTTATTTATTTACTTTGTTTTTAAACTTTTGGTGTTTTTTGATAATTAGTTTTTCTACGTATTATAAGCTTAAACACTAATGGTGGTGCAAGTCATGCAAGGCACTTGTTTGAAGACCATCAAACTCAGGGTCAGACAAGGTAATCACCATGGAACTTTACCTAAATAGCTATGACATGGTTGTTGTTTTCCCTTTATGTGCATTAATATCAAATTTGTTTCCCCTTATCCCGAAGTACTTTTGATAGGCCTCGCCGGCACATGACCAATTCAGACCTTGAGATGGCAATAAAGGATTTTGGATGAAGGTGCAACAACATTTCTAGAATATACAAGTGATTTGATAGAACATGGGGAGTAAAGGGGAAAGTTAATCTAGAGCCAAGATTTGTTACTCTAGGACAAAGAAAATTCTCTGAATAATACTTTCATAATAATTCATAATATGTCTTACAACATTCTTATATAGACTTACAACTTAGTAACTAACTATGATAGGATAAGAACAAACAATAAGACTAATATGAACTGTTATTGATAAGAAACTATAATTAACTACCCTTTAAATTATAAATAGAATATATATTAACTTCTTTAACCCTTTAACCAACTTGTGTCCTTCTTGAATAGACCAGAAGTGGTTTTGAAGTCCTATCATTACTCCCTCCATGGAGAGATACCTTGTCCTTAAGGCGAAATGAGGGAAATTGATTTGCAATTGAATCATATGACTCCTAGCTACAATATTCATATGGATGCCCTTTCCATTTAACGAGAAGCTCTACTTCTGGTTCTATAGAAGAACCGGTTTATGCAATAACTCTTGATTGCATAACATGGTCAGGATCTAATTGACATTCCCAATCAGCAGTAATTGGTAATAGAGGCAGATAGGATGAAGAATAACCATGTGCCTTCTTGAGCAAAGAGACATGGAATATTGAATGAACACGAGCATCAGGAGGTAGCTGTAATTCATAAGCTACATAACCAATTGTTCGCAGCATAGGATATGGACCACAGAATCTTGGGACAAGTTTCTTAAATATGCATTTGGCCAAAGATTGCTGTTTATAAGGCTAAACTTTGTGGAAAACCATGTCTCCAAGTTGAAAGTGAACCTCTCTTCTATTGCAATCTGCATACTACATTTTTTCTTGTGCCATAGTAAGGTTATCATGAATGGTAGAAAGGATGACATCCCTTTCTTCACAGTAATATTCCAACTCAATTAAATTGGTTTCACCTTTTTGGAAAGGCAAAAGTGATGGTACATCTCATCCATAAACAATCTTGAAAGGTGTCGAACTAGAAGAAGTATGAAACCTTATTTTATAAGATAATTTTACCCAATGAAGATAGTTGCTCCAACCCTTTGAATGACCTTAAGAAAAACACCTAAGGCAGGTCTCCAAGCAATGGTTCACAACTTTAGTTTGCTCATCAGTTTGTGGGTGATAAGCCGCACTTATTCTCAGTTTTGTTCCACTAAGTTTGAATAGTTCTTGCCAGAAAGCACTTAAAAAATGGTATCCCGATTTGAAATTATAGTGTTTAGAAACCCATGTAGTTGAACATGTTCTTTGCAGAAAATTGTTGTAACTGATTTGGCTATGAAATGATGTGGTAAACTACGAAAATGAGCATACTTACTCAATTGATCAACAACCACTAAAATTGTTTCACAACCATTAGGTTTAGCCAGATTAATGATGAAGTTGAGAGAAATATCTTCCCAAACCTGAAGGGGAATGTCTAGAGGTTGAAGAAGACTTGAAGTAGCATGAGGAAGATACTTATTCTTCTTACAAGTGTGAAAATTAGTCACAAATTACTTAAGCTTTTCCTTCATGTTCTTCCAAAAAAAATTGTTGCTACCCTCGTTTAAGAGATTTTAGAACACCACTGCCACCCAAAGGAGAAGGATGAGCCTCTGCAATGAGCAAGGCACTCAATTCTGAAGAATCAGGTGTTAGCAACCTGTTTTTATAATAGAGAAGATCAGCAGATATAGAAAAATTAGGCAGAGAATTTTTCAGGGAAGATGTTTGTAGAACTACAAGAACAAACACGTTAGTTGAATGAGGACATCTAGACAAAGCATTAGCCCCTTGATCAGATGAACCAGCTTTATAGTGAATTTTGAGATTAAAAGGTAAAAGTTTTGGCATCAAACACTATTGTTTAGGAGTGGTAATGCACTGATCCATCAAGAATTTTTAGATGTTATGATCAATGTAAACTTCAAACTTGTGTTCAATCAAATAGTGTCGTCATTTCTGCAAAGCAGATGTCAATGCAAGTAATTCCTTATTATACACCGACTTATGCCATTTAGAAAGAGACAATCCTTTACTATAAAATGTGATGGGATGACCTTATTGTTGCAAAATTGCACCAATTCCTAAAGATGAAGCATCACATTCCATGATCAGTTCACTTTCAGAAAGGCTTGTTTCAAAAGCTCTGTCCAATAAAAAGCGTCTTTCTTGGTCATATCGGTTAGAGGTTGAGCCATTTGTCCTTAATTTCTGAAAAAGTGTTTATAATAATCCGTAAGTCCAAGAAAGCCACATAATTCAGTAAGATATTGAGGAAATGGCCAATCTATTACAGCCCCAATTTTGTCTAGATTGTAAGACGCGTCTTACATACCACTTTTCATTGATATTAGTCAGAGTAATGGAGCGTAGTTTGGTAGGCAACACAAGAATAACGGAAATATACTGATATTATTGAAATAATAGGCTTGATTACATTATTGGTTTTCCCTTTGGGTTTCATAATATATATACAAATTGTCCAAAATATTTAAAATTAAACTAATATAATCAAACAACTCCTATCTTGGGATCCGCACACCTCAACTGCCTGTATTCACTGTTTTGCCCTTGGAGCCACTAGCTTCTTCTTCTGAAATATTTGTTTAATTGAAAATGGGTGAGACAATTTTGATGAACCCATGTCATATGAGTTCACAAAATAAAACTAGGTTTGAAAATGTAGCGTAGTAGCTCAACCTAGGTCATTCTTGTGAGGATATTAATTTCCAAGTTTCTAAGTAGTAAAGTGATAAATACCTTAAAGTTGTGAGAAATCATTTTGAGAAATTGCATTTTTAAACTAATGAAGTAATCTAAGCTAAAGCAATATTTTTGTATTTTTTGGTTTTCAAGACAAATAAGCAATTGGAATTGAAATTAACACTAACAACGAGATAAATTCAATAAACCAGTATAATGATGAAATGAGATTCCCTTGAGTTGAGGTTTTAATCTTCCTTGCTTGCTAATGATATGAATTCCATAATGAGTCAAGAGGATGGAACTAAGCTACCACTAGCTCCATACTTGCAATAATCGTTTAATTCATTCTACCGAAGCAATTAAATGAATACCACCAAATAATTCATACTCAAGGAGATGAATAATCAACTTCCAATTCTAGCTTGTAATTACCATTACAAAAGTTCAATGCATTCAGTTTAGTCATTTACAATCCACTTGGCCAAGTTGGAATAAACAACTCAACATACTCCTATTTTGAATCATACAAAGCTTAATTAATCAACTCCTAGCTCAACCACCAAGTTTATTCACTTGGCACAGAATAATCTAGATTACAACCTTATACTTTACCAAGCCATACATTTATGAAATAAAAAGAGAGCTTAAAGGAATTCCATTGAAGTTTAGAAGTTTAAACCATTACCCAACTCAAGGAAATCACCAACACTTTAGCTACTCATGGAAAAGGAGGAAGATGAAGATTGAAGAATGAAGGTAGAATTGGCCATTGAAACTGTAGCACTGAACAACTCTCTATCTCGCAACCTTTTTACATTGGGTGTTAGTCTCCTTTTCCCACATCACAGCCGCAATCTCCAATTTTCAATTCTTCATTTCGGTGCTCCCCCCTTATTTCCTTCGCTGCTGCCCTTTTTCTTCACTTAACCCTTTCGGTCCACTAATTCAAATCAGTTTGGTCAAGAATTTTGGCTGCTTCTCTATTTTATTCAATCAGTCAAGCTTAATTGCTCCTCTCCTTTGGTCATCAACCCCTTTCACATTCGGTCAAGTCTCTCTTCTTCATTCAACAATTTCGGTCAACAACTGCCATATGGTCCAATTACTTCCTTTCTCTTCAATTCTTTTATTCGGTTCAGCCCTCCTTTATCTATTCATTCCCTCCTTTATCTAATTCACAATTGGTCCACTCTCCCTTTCTTCCTTTAGTTTCGGTCCAGCTATTTTAATTTGGTCTCTTCTCTTTTCTCAATTCCATCTACACAGCCGCCACTCTCAAATGACAGTTTTACGCTTGATAGCCTCTAATTAGGGTTTCAGGGGCGTTTTAGTCATTTCACTTTTTAAGGCTTTTCTGAAAACGTGTTCAACATAAACCCTATCTAATTTCCCCTCCTAAACACAATGGAATCGTTAGATTATTGAACATTCCATTCCTTCCCCTTGTTTTCCTCTTGGGCGAAATCCTTGAATAAAAAGGGGAAAATTGAGTTTTTAAATTCTAACACCGTAAGCTTACTCCTTTTCATTCCTAATCACTTGATTAAGTATTTAAACACTTTATACATAAGATTTGAGAAAATTTGGGCTGCATAACCCCTTAGGATTAACACTTACCAAATTTACAAATCACCAAAAACAAACCACAAAACCACCAACAAGTCCAACAACAACAATAATAGCATAAAGGCTTTGAGGTTTGTGATGTTACCTTTGATTTCCTTCTTCCTTTCTCACTTGGCCAAAACTTCACCATACTCAAACCTTCATATTTTCTTGCTAAACACATGGAATCATGTAGAAGAGGTACTTAGGGAAAGGATTACACAAACTAGAAGCTGAATCATAAGAAAAAGCAAAGCCTACCTTGAATTTTCTCTCTTCCTTCTCTTTAGCCTTCAAGCTCTCTCTATCTCTTTCTCTCTCTCCTTCTTGGTGGTGGACGGTTTTAGTGAAGAAAGATGAAGGGAATGGGTTTTACAAAATATCCTATTTTTCCTACAATTAACTTAATTAAATAAATCCCAAAATTTTGACTTTTGTGACATATGTACATAAGGCTTATCTACATGCAATTTGTGTCATAAAGTCCCCTTTAAATCAAACTAATCCTTCCCTATTTTAGTCAGCCCAAACGACGTCCAAAGGGTCCATTAGAAGAGGAAAATAGATGGTGATATTTTATTCCAAAATTAAAACCCTTGCCATAACATTTTTTTCCCATTTTCAGAATGGTGGCAATTCTGGCAGATTTTCTGCCCAAACCTTGAAAATTCATAACTTTATTCGTAGACATTGAATTGGAGTGATTTTAATGGCACAAATACTTACAAGGCATATTGGAGAATAAAATTTGGGGTGTTACATAGATCCACTGCTACACCCTCCTTGGAAATTACATGATCCAAAAAAGATACTTCAATATGGAAAAAAGTCACATATCTTGGGATTGGCATAAAACGGATGTTGCTATATTGTATAAAGGATAGTATGGAGATGAGACACATGAGGCACCTCTTCTTGCTTAATAGAAGAGTAGCGTTTTACTAAGTCATCTTTAACTCTATAAGGACTCGAGGTTCTTGGTTCAAGGAAGGAGGCACATCTTCTTCCTTCTTTCATAATGCTTCCTGTCCTCGCTTGTTTTGGAGTAGAATTCATCCTCATCAGTTCATAGTGGACTTTTAAATTTTTCTCTCCTTTGAATGAACCCAGTTCTCCATGTCAATAAGATTTGCAATATTATCCATCTATACCGTTTAATCTATTTACTATCTAGTACCCGCATGACTGTTACAAGGGTATTCTTCTCATAAACAGAACCTTATAACATATATTGAACAATAGATGCTACAAGGGATTGTTTTATAAGAGTGCTTTCTTCTTCTTAATGCTGGAATTAAGAAGATATCCAACGCTTCAATCTGACATAGTAGCTGTAGCGAATGAAGCATTAGAAAGATTTTGAGAAGAAGGTAGGAAGACAGTTCTGTGGTTGGTTGATATAGAGCCTAGCTATCTATTTAACAGTAGAGTTTTTTCGGAAAGATTCATCATATGGAACCAAAAATGAATCCTGCTAATTGGAATGGCTAGAACAGTTTCACAGATAATCACCTCAGGAGGATTGGTATGTAATTTCCCACAAGCCTTCTCATCACATGCATGACATACTTATATCAAGTAAATTAGCTAGGACTTCGAATATCTTGTTGCCTTAGGTTTTCTTGCTGTGTTTGGATTTAAATTTCATATTTTTACTTATTCTGGATATTAATAAAAGAAAATCTTATTTACATCCATTTGAAATTACTAAATCCAGATTTTGGCATACATTTTTATCAAATCTCTAATGCCTTATTAGGGATTTTTGAATTAGTTAATTTTACCAATATGTTTTGGTATTTTTTAGCTTCCTTCTCTTTTTATTAATAAAATCTCCGTCTCAATTAGACTCCTTTCTCCACCATGATATTTATTCGGCTGATTCAAAAGGTAAAAGTTTTGGCATTAAACACTGTTGTTCAGGAAGCCTTGTTAAGGATTATATACTCTTTTGATAGAGTAACAAACTTCAGAGTTCATACATTGTGCCCGAGTAAGAAAAACCATCTTAATAATTCATCAATCTTGTTCACCTTCTTTATTTTCTTTCAATCACATCATAGTGGAAGAATAAAATTTAATTATTATTCATTATTTATTATAATAAAATCAATTTATCTGATCTTTAGAATGATTTTCCCATATCTGCAGATTTATTGTTGTGTTGATGCTTTCAATTACTCCATTAGCACTAACTAAATTCTATATATTAGGGTTAAAGAGAAATTCTTAGAACTTATCTTTGATTTTCTTTGTTGACTTTATTTCTTCTTTTATCTAATTCTATCACTCAAAAGCCCTAGTTTGTCGTACCCTTTTATTTTTTTAAGATGATTTATGATATGATTGGGAGGGGAATTATGATCTTTTAACAATATTCAATAATCCCTAATAAGGCTTCTTGGCTTGATTAAGAATTTATTAAAAGTGCTACTGAATTTAGGGGATAATTCTTGAAAAAGAACTTGAAAATTGTAAAATGACAAATCAGGTTTTTTTTAATCAAGAATTGATTAGAAAATTTTGAAACTTGATAAGCAATTCCCAACTTATTTTTTGAGAAATACCTTATTTGTCATTTTATAATTTCTTAGTTCTTTTTAAAGGATTCTCCCATTTGGATTTAGGTATTTTAAATATATTTAAATGGGTTAATAATCAATAATTTAGCCTTAATTCATTTATTGACATGGAAACTTATGCATTCATAATTTTTATTTTATTTTCCTTGGGGAGATAGGAATAGATTTTTGATTCTGTAAATTTACCTTGTTCCTTTTTTAATGTTAGTTCATACATCAACATGGTTTGTGAAAAGCTAAGAAATTCCATACCAAAGGCTGTTGTTTATGGTCAAGTAAGGGAGGCCAAGATATCATAATTAAGTGATATTGTTATGAAACCTGGACCGGACTAGATGGTACAGCCGATCGAACCATTGGCTGGACATGGCAACGACTCATTTTTAGGGTGAGGAATGTTTTGGGGTGAGGGCCGTTTTGGATTGGAGAAAAGTCGTTTTCTGGCAAGAAATTGCTTTTAGGCCAGAAGTCAGAACGGATATGCAAGAACCAAATGACTTGAAGTAGTTGGGGGAATCAGTAGGAAAGAAATGCAAGGAAGTCTGGAAAAAAAAGTCCAACCTTTGTGTTTTGGAAGATTAAAAATACTCTCAATAGTCACTATAAAAATACAAAAAACCTTGTGTTTTGTTCAAATCTTCACTCCCACCTCTTCTTTTGCTCTGCTCTTGTCGCTGTTGAGTTGGGCTCCGGTGTGTGTTATGTTGTTTTGTGGGTTCATCGCCGTTGTGGGTAGAAAACTGGGAGAGAGAAGTGAAAACCTAAAAATCTAACAAGAAGACATGAAACCAAAGAGAGAGAGAGAGAGAGTATGGAAAGTTGCGTGAGAAGACCAAAATATCAGAGAGGCAGTGGCTATTTGCTTAGAAAATGGTGAAATGCAGAAGAAAAATAAATGACAGTTGCAGAAAAAAGTAATAAAAATACTCCACATGTTCTAAATATAAGATATGATTGATTTTTTTAGAGATTAATGAAGTTAAATAAGTTAATTAATTATATTATATGTTGTTTGTTGTGTGTCATTAGATTATATATTAATTTATAAGTTAGACAAAATAGTTTTAAAAAAACAGGATAAATATAAATATTTTAAAGTAATTTAATTAGCTTCTTTAATATCCAAAAAAAAATTAACTTTATCTTATATTTAGACGAAATATTAAATATTTATATAATATATTCATTTACATTTGATGAGTTGTGAGACTATGACTACTGTAGTACTGCCTATGCCAAGGAAAAGCTAATGTCTCGTTATGTAAATATGTAAATTTGGTGTGGCGGAGAGAATATTTGCAGATAATTAGCTTACTTGATGTAATGACCTAATTTGAGATTAAGGGCTAATGACTCTGATCTTGATTGTAATTAGTGTAATTAAACACTTTTAGAGAAATGTGATGTAAATTTGATATAAGTGTATTTAGAGATTAAAGATCAATGGTTGAGATTTATTAACCATAGGTCGGAATCCTACGCTTTGTATTTGTATGAGCTCACGGTGGAAGTAAGAAGATGGTGACAAGTGGCACTTTGGTGGAACAATGGATATGGCATAAAGGACAAAAGCTCACTTTTTCTCTCTCTTCTCTCTCCTATTCGGCTAGATGCTTGGGCAAGGGAAAAGTTGTACATCATCATCATCATTTTCATCATCTCACCATCTCTCTCTCTAGCCTCCATTTCCAGCTAGATGCTTGGGTAAGCATTTGTGCTTTTTGATATATATGTTATGATTTTTGAATAAGTTTGAGAAATTCTGGAATTTGCCCTGGTTTATGCCTATTTTAAAATGTATGAATTTCATAGTGGATGATGTTGGGATTACTTCATTGTGAAGTTCTTTAAGTATTTGATATGATTTTGCAGTTTGGAAGTGTATTGATTGGAATTCAATATTGTGTGTCATAGAACCCAACGGCATAGATTATGTTTAAAATGTTATTTGGGTGTTTTAGAGGTTACCATTGGGTTCCTTATGTCATTTTGAGTGGGTATGAGTTTTGTGTGGAGTTTGGGAACCATTGGGTGTGATTTTGGCCAATATGGGAATTTCTGTTAGTTGCTACGATCTGGCAATCTGATAGCATCACTCAAGTGAGGGAGGAACCCACTCGAGTGCTGCCTTATGTCTTGTCTTTCTGCTTTGTGTTTTGCCTGGGTTTTATGAGTAAAACTCGAGTGCACTTCCTTCACTGTGAGTGATGTTGGTGATCACTCGAGTGAGTATGGGATCACTCGAGTGATGGTGTGAGCTCTTGGTTAGGGTTTCTCTTGGGTTGTCACTCGCTGGTCGATGTTCAAGAGTGTGTTCTAACACTCACGAGTGAAACCTTCTTACCCGAGTGCTGAGGGGGTAAGCTAGAGTGAGCTTGTCCCTCTGATGTTGCATGTGCTCTCGGGTTGTCACTTTCTATGTTGCACTTTCGGGGACTCGAGTGGATTTGGAGTCATCACCGGAGTACAAAACCCCATACTCGAGTGTTGTGAGCACTTTCTGGGTGTGATGGTTGCTCACTGTCAAACACTCGTGAGTGAGAGCTAGTCTCACTTGAGTGCAAGTCTCTCATCGCTCGAGTGAGGTCATCTTCACTGGAGTGAGTCAGCCAAAAATCTGTGTTTTGCCTTCGAAAAAGGGGTCGTCATGGTAGTTTCTCCCAACCCTTTAGGCATATGTTTAGGCCTCTAAAGGCTACCAAAAAGGTCCTGAATGATAACCAACTTAAAGTATTATGGAAATAAGTAATTGGAAAAGAGATTAATTAATTGTCCCTAAACTAGTATAGGATTTGATATCTGTCAGACGCGTGAGCCCACTGTGTCAAAGAACGTCAGGAAAGATACAGGTAGTGACTTCTCTCTTATACTTTGTATAAATGTATTGTATGTTTTCCTATCATGCATTGTGTGTTGCTGTTGCTGCTTTGAGATGCATTGAGATACCTTGTGGAGCTTTGTGCCTTGTGATACATTTTGCCTTGATGTATGCACAGAATGCTGGAAATAATTCAAATACGACTTACCTCTAGCTTCCTTTCTACCTTTCCTTCTATCTTATTTTGGATCATATCCAATACCAGATCGGTCATTTACAAATCGTTGAGCTTTTAAAATTACATTTAGCATCTCACTTCCTTTAGTAAATTTTTCAAGAGTTTTTGTGAGATCAGTGTTTTTCTTTTTCAAAGAAGAAAAATTTTCACAATCCTTTTCTGAACTTTCTTTAAGTTCAATTTCAAGAACTTTATTTTTCTTTTTGAAAACAACTAATTCTTTAACTACTTTGATGAATTCAGAATGTAAAGCATTATATTTAGAAAGTAATTCATCATAGGTAGGATCAGAATCATTTACCTCTTCTTCTATTTCTTCTTGAGCAACGAGACATATATTGGCTACTTCTTCTTCATCACTTTCTTCGTCAGAGGAACTATCACCCCATATAGTAGGTACAAAGGCCTTCTTTTTGTTGAAGAATTTGCCTTTTCTCTTTTCTTTGCTCTTTTGGTTCAGCTCTGGACATTCTGATTTGATATGTCCTGGTTTTCCACATTCGTAGTAGATGATATGATCTTTGCTGCTAGTTCCTCCTTTCTGAAAGTGTTTGAATCCTTGACCTTTCTTGTAGAACTTTCTGAATCGTTTTATAATTAGGCTCATTTCATCATCGTCAAACTCATCATCCTCATCTTGATTTTCTTCTTTTCTTTTAGTGCTAGGTCTCTCTTCTTCTTGTCACCAATGTCATCTAGTTCCCGTTTGAACTTTAGTTTACTTCTATATTCAGAAAGACTTCCAAATAGAGAAGCAACTGATCTCATTGATTCTCCTTTTGCTTCTTCTATCGCAGTGACTTTGGCCTCCCACTCTTTAGAAAGAATATTCAAAATCTTTTGTACTTGGGTATGTTGATCATAAACTTTCATAAGTGCTGCAAGTTGATTAACAAGATGAGTATATCTAAGTTCGAATTCAGATATTGATTCACCTTATTTCATTCAAAGTAGATCGAATTCAGTGACCAAGCTGTTGATCTGATTCTCCTTTATTCCCGAAGTTCCTTCATGAGCTATTGCCAGAGCTTCCCACATTTCCTTTGCTATTAGAAGTGTGCAAATTCTGAAGTATTTACTTTAACTTAAAGCACTTTGTATCATCAAAATTGCCTTGTTGTTGAGAGTGATAAGTTTCTTGTCATTCTCATCATATTCCGCTAGCGTCTTAGGAATTTTCTAAGAATCTACAATCTTTGTAGGTTGATAGTTTCCACTCTCAATCACATCCCATAGTCCATATTCGATAGCCATCACGAATACTCTGAACTTTGCTTTCCAGAAAGAAAAGTGTTCGCCACTGAAACCTGGAGGTCTAGTGATAGATGCTCCGTCGGGAAGAATTCCTTCACCCATACTTGCCATTAGATCCTTCTTAGGTTGTTATACCTTAACAAGAAGACCTACGCTCTGATACCAAATGTTAGAGTAAGCGTTTCACCCAGGGGGTGAATTGGGTGATACTAAAATTTCGTTGCAATTATAAAAAAAACTTGACGGTGAATATAATGCAGTAAAGAGTAAGGAGAAATATCACCGAAGTGTACACCGGGAGTTATACTGGTTCGGCCACAACCACTTTGACCTACGTCCAGTCCTCAGAGTATCTCTGAGAGTTTCACTATAATTTCCATGATTCAGTGGGTTCTTAGCACCTCGGTACAAGCAAGTTCCTTCGCCTGGACACTCGCTCCCGCTTACAAGTTATAATCCAATCCCAACTCAAGGTTCCACAACCTTAAGTTACCTCAATAACAAATATTGAGTTTGAATGAAATATCTCTCTTACAGAGTGAATAAGAATCACTGAAGTACAGAATTACAAGTATGTAAAAACAGAGTATTGAATGTGAACTTGATAATGCGTTCGTGTGTGTGTTCTTGTTGTAATCTCTATTTGGATGTTCCCATATATATAGATGTGTTGGTAATGACCGTTGGAACATTTTCTTCTCGCCCGTTAGAGTGTACGCAACCACTGTTGACTTTTCCAGTATTTTTGAAAAATATCCGTTTACGGTAGGTGGCGGTAGGTAGTGTTTGAATGTTGCATTTGACTATCCTTATTTGGTAAGATCTCTTCATTGTTTATCTGTGAACATGCTAAGAATACTAATACAATGAAGGGTTAATCACATAGGAAACAAATCAATGAACGTTGGAATGATTTCTAAATTTCTGGACTTGGATACTCGAGTAGTTTCTCGGGTATTCATTAAGTTTACTCGAGTAATTACTCGAGTTTCTGCGTGAAAGTATTGATAGAGAGCAAGTTAATAAATGACCATCACATTACTCGGATAGTGCATGGAGTAAACAAATTTACAAACCTTGGAAATACCTGTTGACTCGAGTACTCACTGGAGTATGGTACAATTTTCTTCTCAAGTTACTTGAGTGGTCTTTTAAATAACCTTTAGATTACTCGATACTTTACTCCAGTAATATTGGCAGGATTTCAAGGCCGAGAGCACTTCAAGTTTTCTTACCTATTTACTCAAGTACCTCCTTGAGTGAACATCTATTTTCTGCATAGCTTACTCGGGTCGATACTTCAAGTGCATTGTATATAACTCTGCAGATTACTAGATTACTGACTTGAGTAATCTTGTTCAAGTCTTCAAGTTTTGTTTACCACAGTGATTTACTCGAGTTGCTCCTCGAGTAACATTGGCAGGATTGAAATGCTGAGAGCAGCATATTTCTTGAAGCAGGGGTCTTGAGTACAAACTCGAGTAACGTTGGCAGGCCGAGAGCAACTGGAAGTGATTTCCCTGATTACTCGAGTACTTACTCGAGTAACTTTGGCAGGCCGAGAGCAACTGCAAGTGATTTCCCTGGTTACTCGAGTACTTACTCGAGTAACGTTGGCAAGCCGAGAGCAACATATTTCCTTGTGGTAGGTTACTTGAGGTTTGACTCTGGTTACTTCAAGTTTCTATCTCATTTTTGAGTTCTTACTAGAGTAACCCTTTAGAAATTCTGCCAGTAATGAAGTTTCTCAGCTTTTTCTCTTGGCCTTTCTTTATTACTCCGGTGCTTACTTCAAGTGATGATTTGCTCTGTCATTACTTTGTTCAAACTTATTTTTTTATCAAGTCTTTTTCACACCTATTCTTTGTTATCATCAAAACATGTGAGATCTAACATTCCCAGTAATGAAGAAAAAGTCAAAATTTTCAACAAGCTTAAAGAAGGACAAGCTTCGTCTTCAAAAACATCTCAAAAAACTTTGCAAACAAAATATGATTTCTCTAAAATAATGAAAAGATTTCAAAATAATCTAAAACCTGTTTCAACTGTTGACATTTAGAATGAAATAAACAATTTGAAAGAAGAGATAAAAAATCTGAAAAATACACAAGATTTCCATTCTCTTATTTTAAATCAAATTCAGGAAGGAATCCCTAGTAAAGAAAAAGAAGAAAGTAGTGAAGACAATGATCTAGAACAAAAGGATCTAGATACTTCTGAATCCTTCCTAAATCTTATATCAAGGATTTCAATCCAAAAATGGCATGTCCCAGTAAAAATTATTGTTGCTAATACTTTTGTATTAGAGACAATAGCTTTGTTTGATATTGGAGTAGCTTTAAGTTGTATCGGAGAAGGTCTGATTCCAATAAAATTTTATGAAAACCCCACTAAAAATCTTTGTAGACCAAACAAATCTTTGTTCAAATGCAGTTGTTGAAAATAATGGTCTTGAAATCAAAACTCCTATCATTTTAGCAAAAATTTTGTCCCAAGATGTAATTCTTGGTGCACCCTTTATCAACCAATTAATACCTTATCTAACTACAAATGAAGGTACAGAATCTCAGATAATGGAAAGAAGGTTTTCTTTAAATTTACTTATCCTCCTTATACAAAATTTGTTAACTCAGTTGAGTATAAGGAAAATCAAATTAATTTTCTAAAAGAAGTTTCTTATAAGGTTATTGAAAACTAATTAGAAAAACCTTTTTTAAAACAGAAAATCCAAAACATTTTGAAAACCATTCAAGACACAATTTGTTTTGATCTTCCTAATGCTTTTTGGGAAAGAAAAATGCATGTAGTCGATTTACCTTATGAGAAAGACTTAAATGAAAGAGCTATTCCAATGAAAGCTTGACCTATACAGATAAACCAGGAACTCTTGGAACACTGGCAAAATGAGATCAAAGATTTGCTCTCAAAAAGGCTTATACGCAAAAGCCAGAGTCCTTGGTCTTGTGTAGCTTTCTATGTTAATAAGAATGCTAAACTTGAATGAGGAAGTCCAAAACTTATAATTAATTACAAACCTCTCAATCAAGCCTTTCAATGTACCTTCTAAATTTCAAAAAGTCTTGAATGAAATTTTCAATCCTTACACTAAATTTATCATTGTTTACATTGATGATGTTTTAGTGTTTTCAGAATCAATTGACCAACATTTTAAACATGTTAAGGTGTTCATAGATGTTGCTAGGTACAATAGTCTAGCAGTTTCTAAAACCAAAATCAGTCATTTTCAGACAAAAAATTGGTTTCTTAGGCATCATATATGCCGAGGAACTATTGTTCCAATTAATTGTACAATTCAATTTACTGATAAATTTTCAAATCAAATTATGGATAAAAATCAACTTCAGAGATCTTAGGTTGTTTGAATTATGTAGGTGATTTCATTCCAGACCTAAATAATATCATTAGGCCTCTTTATGTGCGTCTTAAGAAAAGTCCTTCTCCATGGACAGATGATAACACTAATGTGGTTGTCAAAATCAAATCTGTAACCCCCTGCCTTAAATAGCGTAATTATAATTCGATATCACTTAATTAAGTCGGTTTAGAGACCGTCGAATAGTTCAAAACTCATTTAAACTCCCTTTTATAGTAGGGACTTTACAAAATTTTCAAAACATCTTTCCTATTCCGGTCTCAAATTCAATTATTGAATATAATCACCTGTGCAGTTATATCACATTCATATATCAGAGTGTACAATAAAATCCCGGCAACCCCCGAGTTCATATATATAGTCTAAGGGTTCCAAATTCCCTACTAGGGGATTACACAACCGTGATCAGTATATTATTTACAACCCAAAAATAATAAACAGTAATCCAAAATCCAAGTAGATAACCAACAATTCCATGTTCCCCAAAATCCCTAACCGCTCCTGGTTGGTCGTTTCCCTCTTAAGCCACTTGCCCTGTCTGAAATGTTAGTCATTGGAAAGAATGAGATTCAAAAGAATCCCAGTAGTAACAAATTCACTCATACAATATGTAAACATATAGCAGGTAAGTAAATCATAGCCAACAGCAACAATAGAACATGCTTTTCACCACAAGCGACAGCACTCATGGCTGTATAATAAAGTCACCAACTTTCGCTGTATACACAAGTCACCAGCTTTCGCTGTATAATGTAGTCACCAGCTTTCGCTGTATACACAAGTCACCAGCTTTCGCTGTATAATATAGTCACCAGCTTTCGCTGTATAATATAGTCACCAGCTATCATTAGTTGTATAAGCAGCAACATCACAACTTCATCACAGCACATGACCAACATACATACAATACATTTTCACAAAGTATAAGGGAAGTGTCACTACCTTGTTCTTTCCGGATGTTCTCTGGTACCGTTGGTTCACGAGTAGGGCAAATGTCGATCCCTATAAACCAAATTAGGGACAACCAATCAATCTCTTTTCCAAGTTCTTAATTCCATAATACTTTAAGTTAGTTATCATTTGAACTCTTTAGGTAACTACTTTAGGTCTAAACATATGCCTAAAGGGTTGGGAAAGGCTATACCAAAAACCACCTTTAAAAATGCACAATACTGATTTTTGGGGGTGGGCCGCGGCCCACAATCCTTGGGATGCGGCCCAAAACTGCCCAGAAACATTTGGGCTGCGGCCCAAGAAAATCCAGTTTCTGGCTGAACTTCCAAAAATCATAACTAATTCAGGAAAAATCGAAATGGGGTGATTCCAAAGCCAAATGAAAGCTATTTAAGTCCTCTTTCAAGGAAAAATATTGGCCATAACAAGAAATCACCACAAAAGTCCAGATTTACCAAAAACCTAACATTGTACCAAAACAGGGTCCAGCTTTGATGCCAAACTTTGGACAGTTCAAAATCCCAGCCCACAAAGCGAAATGATACAAAATTTATGTCCATTTTGAAGCTTGGGAAGTGAACTTCAAAACTGGAAAGTTTCATAATTTTCTAATATCATTAGCCTATTCAAAACGCCCACACAAAAAGACTGCCCAGCACAGACCCTTAATAGACAGATTTTCCAGATTTTCATAATAGCTTCCAATGGTTCCAATTTCACATCAAATACCATTCCCACATAAAATTTCACAAGAAATCCATTGGAAACACTAGAACCACCAAATTCACATCACATTTGCACATATTTAGTTCTTGAGCACATTGCAACACAAAGTCACATACAAGACTCCACATTGCAATTGCATTCCATTTCAAATTCCAAACTTATTTCAATGGCACAAAGGCACAACATGACACCAATTGCTACCCAAAACACCATCGAATTCATCCATTTTGAAATTACACTAAAATCAGGGCAAATTCCACAAACCACAATACTCAACCAAAAGTCACAAGACTTTGGTCAAAAGAAAGCTCTTACTCACCTTTTTCACTTTCCCAAACTAATTTCTTGATTCCTCAACCTTCAAGTTTTCTCAACCACAAAAGCACCTCCCCTTGAGATTCTAAAACCATAGAAAGAAAGCTCTTAGCAAGAGGAACAACTTTAGAGAAGGAGATTTTGGCATTTGAAGTCAAAACCTTACCTAAATCACAAGGCTTTCTTTTCTCTTTCCTCTTCAAAAATGGCGCACAAGGACTTAGAGAGAGAGGGAAAATATGAGATGATGATGATGAAGATGAGAAGCAGATTTTTATTGCCTCCTCACACACACAAAACGAAATGGAAAGAGAGAGAAGGATGGGAAATGAATAAAAATCCATGTGGACTTTTTGACCATGATCAAGGGTGCACATATTGACACTTGTCAACATCTTGCTCTCCCTACTATGACTTCACATAGATTTGCATGCACAAGATTCCACCTCTTTGCTCTTTCAATCCTAGCCATTGATCTCAATTACCAATGAGTTTCCTCTTCGGTAACTGTCCAATCGGTCGGTAAATTACCATTTTACCCCTGAGTATCACAACACTTATCAAATCACCACTAAACACATTCTTCTCCTTCCTTTATACCATTCACACGCCCTCCCCTCTATTTTCATTCAATTTAGATATTAATCTGATATTGAACTTAAATACAGGTTTTGAGTTCTGGCTGTAACATATTTCGATCATAATTCTTGTCTTGTCCTCCAAAAATGTTGGTTTAACATTAATTACCCTTATCTTCGGAGTCAAAGTCCCTTAATCACAATTCGGGATATTACAAAATCTCTTGTATAAAATCTTCCATGCTTGTATCTTCCAAATCCACAAGCATTCAAAATTGTTGAAATAGATACCTTTGACATAGGTTATAATGGCATTCTTAAACAAAAAATTGATGGTAAAGAGCATTGCATTGTATTTACTTCAAATCATTGGAATAGAGCTCAACAGAACTATTCCACGATTCAAAAAGAAATTTTACCAATCGTTTTATGTATAAACAAATTTCAAAGCAATTTGTTAAATAAAAAATTTTTAGTCAGAGTTGACTGCAAATCTGCAAAAGATGTTAAAAATGTAGCATCAAAACATATTTTTGCCTAATGGCAAGCGATTTTAAATGTCTTTGATTTTGAAATTGAATTTCTCAAAGGCTCTTTAAATTCCCTTCCAGATTTTCTAACTAGAGAATTCTTATAGGGGAAATAAGGTAACCAAAAAAATGTCAAATAAAGAGAAGAAAAGGAAAGGAAAGGGCAAAGCCTATAAAAAAGATCCAGAAAGGATCACAAGCGAAGAAGCTAAGTAGCTTAGAGCTGTTATTGAATTATCAAAATGGTCATTCACCCAAGGATAATTGATCCACCAAAATGGACCCTCTTCGAGTCCAAAATTTCTGAACAAATCGTTCCTAAAACTTCTGGAATCATAATGGATCCAAAATATTATGAATTTCCAATTGAAACACTTTTAGCCTTACAATCCAATCAGGCATTGGCTAAATTACCAACCAAAAGCTGGGCTGACATAGCCGAAGAAGAAGATTCTAAGGCTCTTGCCTTAGCAATTAAAAACTATTAGATCCCAAGTTTTGATGATAACAAAAGGCAATTATGTGCAAAGCATAGTTTTATAAGTCTAAGGAATGATTACAAAGTTACCAAATGCATATGGCAAAGTTCTGTGATTTTTGCTGTCAGATTTAACTGATGTACTTGAGCATAAGAACTAGCACTCGAGCATGGAGCTCTTTTGTACTCGAGCAGATGCGAGTGATAGACAGAAAGTGTTTGCCTGTTAAGCAAACTACTGTCATTTTTACTGATGCACTCGAGCATTGGAGATAACACTCGAGCAGAAGACTCTTTCTCACTTGAGCACATGCGAGTGAGGGACTGCAAGTACTTGGCCGAGAGCAATTCCTGTCATTCTTACTGATGCACCCGAGCATTGTAATCAATACTCGAGCATGAAGCTGGTTTGTACTCGAGCACTAGCGAGTGAGGGACTGCAAGTGTTTGGCCGAGAGTCATAAAGGTCAGAGAAGCACAAGTATGCCCTAGTGAGACTTCATATGCCCGAGTGACACATCAGCACTCGCGAGTGAAAAATCTAACTCTCTCAAATTCTAATGCAAGTGTTGATAATGAGAGTATAATACATGAGAATATTCTTCTCACTCGAGCAGGAGTATGTGTGCTCGAGTAAGGGCCCATGTAACCCCCTGCCTTAATTAGCGTAATTATAATTCGATATTACGTAGTTAAATTGGTTTAGAGACCGTCGAATAGTTCAAAGCTCATTTAAAACTCCCTTTATAGTAGGGACTTAACAAAATTTTCAAAAACTTCTTTTTCCCATCCTGGTCTCAATTTTCAATTATCGAATATAATCACCTGTGCAGTTAGTATACATTCAATCATATCAGAGTGTATAACCAAATCCCCGGCAACTCCCGGGTTCTATACATATAACCTGAGGTTCATAAGTATCCACTAGGGGATTACACAACCAAAACTAAAGGTAATATTCCTAATTCGAAATATACAGTAATCCCGAGTTCAAAATAGATAACCAACATCTCAAAAATCCCTAGTATCACTAAAGATCCTAAGTGCTTCGGGTTGGCCGCTTCTCCTTTGAGCCACATGCCCTGTCTGAAATATTAGTCATAGGAAAGAATGAGATTCGAGCGAATCCCAGTAGTAACAAACCACTCACACAATGCATAACACCAAGCATGTATATAAATCACAACCAGCAACAGCATCAGCAATCTCAAAGATACATGGTTTTCACCACAAACGACAGCACTCACGGCTGTAAGCACAATACGACAGCTCTCGCTGTAATAATAATCACGACAGCTTACGCTGTATTCACAATAACGACAGCTTACGCTGTATCACAATAACGACAGCTTACGCTGTAAACGACAGCTTGCGCTGTAAACGACAGCTATCACCAGCTGTAATCGCAGCAGCATCAAAGATTCATCACAGAACAGTGATAACACACACATACAGAGCATTATACATAGTACAAGAGAGAGAGTCACTACCTGATCCTTTCCCGACGTTTCTTGGCACTGCGGGCTCACGAGGACGGCAAATATCAAATCCTGTAAACCAAATTAGGGACAACCCGTCAATCTCTTTTCCAAGTTCTTTTCTCTATAATACTTTAAGTTGGTTATCATTTGAACTCTTTAGGTGACTATTTTAGGCCTAAACATATGCCTAAAGGGTTGGGAAAGGCTATACCAAAAACCACCTTTAAAAGTGCTAAACACAGATTTTTGGGGGTGGGCCGCGGCCCAAAATCCTTGGGCTGCGGCCCAAAACTGCCCAGAAACATTTGGGCGGCGGCCCACCATCCTTGGGCCGCGGCCCAAGGCTGTCCAGAGACGCACAGAAACATTTGGGCTGCGGCCCACCATCCTTGGGCCGCGGCCCAGGAAAATCCAGTTTCTGGCTGAACTTCCAAAATTCATAACTAATTCAGGAAAAATCGAAATGGGGTGATTCCAAAGCCAAATGAAAGCTATTTAAGTCCTCTTTCAAGGAAAAATACTGGCCATAACTAGAAATCACCACAAAAATCCAGATTTACCAAAAACCTAACATTATACCAAAACAGGGTCCAGCTTTGATGCCAAACTTTGGACAGTTCAAACTCCCAGCTCAAAAAGCGAAATGACACAAAATTTATGCCCATTTTGAAGCTTGAGATGTGAACTTTAAGACTGAAAAGTTTCATAATTTTTCAACATCATTTGCCCAGTCAAAACGTCTACACCATCTGACTGCCCAGATTTTGACAATTGGTTTCCAATGGTCCCTAATTTCAAATCACATACTATTTTCACACAATTTGGCTCAAGGAACACATTGGAGCCATCAAAATGACCATATTCATTATCCATGAGCATGTTCTACCACAATCACCATATTCTCACTCTAGTTCATAAAACCACTCAGAACTTCATTCTAACAAATTTCCCTTATTCAACTTCAAATCAAATTCTAATCACTCCGAAGTGTCACAACTGACCAAATGAACAGTGACACTCTAATCAAAACCTACCCTTCACTTAACATCATAATTAGGTTAAATTTCCAGAATTCTCATTGATTAAGCAAACATCATAACATATATACCAAAATTCATCATAAACCTACCTCTTAAACTTGCTGAAATCAACACCTTGATTCCACCAACTTTCAGATTTGTTCAACAATCAAACACCACTTTTCACAAATCTGAAAACATAGCAAGGGAGCTCTTAACCATTTGAACAAAATCAATGAAGGTGAAGTGAGCATTTAGAGTTAAATACTCACCTAAAATTCAAACCCCTTCTTTCTCTTTCTTGCTCAATCTTCAGCGAAAATGGAGAGAATGGAGAGAGATGAGAGAGAAATGAGATATTGAAGATGATGATTCATTGTTTAATTGCTCACACACACATAGCCGACTTGAGAGGGAGAGAGAGATAGAGTTTGAAAATTTTGACTTCATCTATGGTCCCTAATTTGACACTTGGCACCATCTCATCTTTCCTCCTATGATTTCACAAACTCTCCAACACACTTGATTCCTTCTCTTAACATTTAATCCTAGCCATCGATCATAATTACCAAGGAGTTTCCTCTCCAGTAGCTTACCATTCGATCGGTAAATTTACCATTTTACCCCTGATTAGCACAATGCACGATATATACTTCAAAAGTGCTCAATTAATATTAATTACATTACTTTGAAGTTGCTAATCCTTGATCACAATCCAGGATATTACAATTCTCCTCCCGAAAATTAAATTTCGTCCTCAAAATTGCTACACAACTTGAGCCATAAACTCCGGATATCATCTTCGCATATCTTCCTCCGCTTCCCAAGTTTCCTCTCTCTGAGTCATTCCCTTCCAGATCACCTTCACATATGGAATGCTTCGGTGTCTGAGCCGTCGCTCCTCTCGATCAATGACTTGCTCTGGTTCCATCGCATATGTGAAATTTTCTTGTAGCTCAACATCCTCATATTCAATGATGTGAGACGGATCCGGTTGGTACTTCTTCAGTTGAGACACGTGGAATACGTCGTGGAGCCTGCTCAAGCTCGGAGGTAGTGCTACTCGGTACGCAACAGGTCCAATCCTCTCAAGGATTTCAAAAGGACCAATATACCTCGGGCTCAACTTCTTCCGTTTGATTGCACACCCAACACCGGTGACAGGAGATACCCTCAGAAATACGTGGTCACCAACTTCAAACTCTAGAGGTCTTCTTCTCTTGTCAGCGTAGCTTTTCTGTCGACTCTGCGCTGCAAGCAACCTCTTACAAATAATCTGAATCTGTGCAGAGGTTTGATCAACTAAATCTGGCCTATAAAGCTTCCTTTCGGATAACTCATTCCAGCATATTGGTGATTGACACCGTCTTCCATACAATGCTTCATATGGAGCCATTTGGATACTCGCATGATAGCTATTATTGTAGGCGAACTCAGCAAGTGGAAGGAAATGATCCCAGCTTCCTTTAAAGTCGAGAACACAAGCTCGCAACATATCTTCCAACGTCTGAATTGTTCTCTCAGATTGTCCATCCGTTTGAGGATGATAAGCCGTACTGAATCTCAGTTGAGTACCTAAGGCTTCATGCAATGCTTTCCAAAATCTTGAAGTAAATCGTGGATCTCTGTCGAAAATGATATTCTTCAGTATACCATGAAGTCTGACAATCTCTTGAATATAAATCTCCGCTAATTTATCAGGAGAATAACCAGCATTGATTGGTATGAAGTGTGCCGACTTCGATAACCGATCCACAATTACCCAGATCGCATAATAGTTTCTGATCTTGGGCAATCCCACAACCAAATCCATGGTCACGCTTTCCCATTTCCATTCCGGAATCTCAGGACTCTGAAGTAAACCAGGCGGTCTCTAGTGCTCGATCTTTACCTTCTGGCAAGTGAGACACCTTGCCACATATTTGGTCACATCACTCTTCATACCCGGCCACTAATACATCGATTTTAGATTATGATACATCTTGGTCATACTAGGATGGAGAGTATATTGACTCTTGTGCGCCTCATCCAAAATCTTCTGCCTTAAGTCTGCCCTAAGTAGAACGCAAACTCTCTTCTGATAACGAACCAATCCACGAGGCGATAGGTCGTAGCCTGGAACTTCTCCCTGTTCAATTCGAGCCAGGTTGCACTGTATCCAGTCATCTTGACTCTGAGCTTCTTCAATTTCCGCCCTTAGATCACTCTCCTCTTGAGAAACAGTGTAATTGGCACAGACGATCTGGTTTGTCAAATTTAAATCACAGAAATCTTCAATCAATTTCCTTTCTTGTATCATCATAGCTGCAACGAGCACAGTCTTTCGGCTAAGAGCATCAGCGACTACATTTGCCTTACCCGGATGATATTTTATTTCCAGGTCATAGTCCTTAAGCAATTCCATCCAGCGGCGCTGTCTCATATTTAGTTCTTTCTGATCATACAGATATTTGAGACTCTTGTGGTCGCAGTACAATTCCACAGTCACACCATACAGGTAGTGACGCCAAATCTTCAAAGCAAATACAATGGCCGCAAGCTCCAGATCATGAGTGGGATAGTTCGATTCATGAGGTCTGAGCTGTCGAGAGGCGTAGGCCACCACACGTCCCTGCTGCATAAGGACACACCCTAATCCCTGCCCACTGGCATCAGAATACACGACATATGTCAAACTGGGATCGGGTAAAATCAATACAGGTGCCGTAGTCAACCTCTCCTTCAGCTCCACAAAACAGTTTTCACATTTCTCATCCCACACAAACGGCTGATCCTTTCTCGTGAGCTTGGTCATTGGCAACGCAATACGGGAGAAATTCTGGATGAATCTCCGATAGTAACCAGCAAGACCCAGAAAATTGCGTACTTCCGCCACAGATTCTGGCCTCTTCCAGTTCAGTACTGCTTCCACTTTACTGGGATCCACAGAGACCCCTTCTTGCGAGATAACATGGCCTAAGAATTTCACTTCTGATAGCCAGAACTCGCACTTGCTCAATTTAGCGTATAATTGCTTCTCACGCAATGTATTCAATACAATTCTCAAATGATGCTCATGCTCTTCCTTATTCTTAGAATATATCAAAATATCATCGATAAACACAACAACAAACTGATCCAGATATTGCCGAAAGATACGGTTCATGTAATCCATGAAAACCGCAGGCGCATTGGTTAGCCCAAATGGCATCACCAAGAACTCATAATGACCATATCGGGTCCTGAAAGCAGTCTTTGGAACATCCTCTGCTTTCACTCGCAACTGATGATACCCTGACCTTAGATCAATCTTTGAAAATACACATGAACCAGAGAGTTGATCTAAAAGGTCATCGATTTGGGGAAGAGGGTACTTGTTTTTTATAGTAACTTTGTTCAATTCCCTGTAGTCGATGCACAAGCGAAGACTCCCATCTTTCTTCTTTACAAACAACACTGGAGCTCCCCAAGGCGACACACTGGGTCTAATAAACCCTTTCTCAAGCAAATCTTCTATTTGTTTCTTTAACTCCGCCATTTTATTTGGGGCCATGCGGTATGGGGCCTTAGATATAGAACCAGCTCCAGGTACAATGTCAATTGGGAACTGAACTTCCCTTTCTGGAGGTAATCCGCTCAGATCGTCCGGAAACACCTCAGGGAATTCATTTACCACGGGTATATTACTCAAAATCTCACAGGTTTCCTCTTGCACAGAGAAAAACACTACATACCCCTGGCAACCCTTTTCAAGATACTTTTCAGCTTTGGCTGCCGAAAGAAAATTCATACTAGCATCCACAACTTCAGCCCTCTGAGATACAGGATATACTATCCTCTTGTTTCCACAATCAAGCAATATATTATTTGCCATTAACCAATCAAAACCTAAAATAACTTCTAATTGGCTAAGAGGCAAACATATCAAATCTACAATAGATTGATGCCTTTCCATAGTTATGACACAACTCAAACAAGCTTCTATGGTCAAGGCCTTAATACCCATTGGAGTTGACACTACTAATTCAAATGGCAGTTTGTGCACATGCAATCTCAGGCGCTTCACGCAATCATAGGCAATGAAGGAGTGACTTGCACCCGAGTCAAATAAAACTTGCAACAGATGGCCATGAAGTAGAATTTTACCTTGTATCAGCTCAGGAGATTTGCGGGCCTCCTCATGAATCATAGCGAATACTCGGCCATGTGTCCTCGGTCTCTGGTCTGGTCGTGGCTCTTTGCATTCAGCAGCAGTATGCCCCACACGCTTACAATTGAAGCATATTATTTTGCCATCACAAGTTCTGCCTTGATGTGGTTGGTTACACCGACGACAAATCCAAGGTCCAGAATATGTTCTTTGCTGGTCACGGCTCCCAGACTGGTAGGGCTTCTTACCACTTCCAGACGAAGATCCTTGCCCCTTTCGCTTCTGTGAGGTAGCACCCTTATTAGGTTCATTGCGGTGGCTAATAGCTCGGGCAGGATACAATTCTCTCAAGTTGTTCTCTGTAATCCTGCATTGTTCAACCGCCTTGTTGAACTTAGTGAATTGGTGAGTAGCTAGGCGTTTCCTCAATTCTCGCCTCAGATCGCGGATGAGCATATCAGAACTCCATTCTTCGTCATCTTTGAACCGGAGATAGGAGGAGTACCGAGCCAACCGAACAAAACGGGACAAGTAGTCATTGAAGCTCTCTGTGTCCCCTTGTCTGATATTCAGGAACTCTGTCTCCTTCTCGAGTCTCACTGATTTGGGAAAATACTTCTCGTTGAATTCTTGTTGAAACAGTTCCCAAGTCAATGGCACTTCTTTGCTCTTCAATGTTAGGGCGATATTCCGCTACCAACGATCTGCATCCCCTTCAAGTTTGTAAATAGCCAGGCGCGGCTTCACCTCATCCGGGCATACAAGAACTTCAAATATTTTCTCCAGTCTATACAACCAGTCTTCGGCTGCTTGAGGGTCAAACCTTCCTCTGAACGCCGGAGGCAGATGCTTACAGAATCTGGTAACCCAGTACTAAAGATCCCTTTCCTCCTTAACTGGCATCCCATGTGATTCCTGATTTGGGACAATGTGAGGTGGGGACTCTAGTGGTCGTGCTGATCCTTCAGCAGTATCCTCATGCCGAGTTTCTTCTTGAGTTTCCTCCGGAGTGGACTGAGCCGGACCTTCCTTATTCTTCGCCTTCTCTGCTCTGAGCTCTTCTCTTAGCTCAGTTATCATATCCCGCTGATCTCTGATTAGACCCATTAATTCCTGCATTGCATCCGGTGGGTTATCCTTGACGACCTCCACCTCAGGGTCTACACGTGGAATACTGGGGCGTCCTCTAGTTTTCTTCATTCTACACACAACTTGCCCCATTAATTTAGCAGAGATAGTATGCACATTTAGTCACAAAACTCATATATATATCCATGTCAACAAAACATACATGTGCATACTCAATAATCATTCACAGACAATCTTCTATCCCTAAAGCCGACTAAGGGATCTATCCTAGCAACTCTACCCTTGCCAGGAACTACAGCTCTGATACCAAAATGTAACCCCCTGCCTTAATTAGCGTAATTATAATTCGATATTACGTAGTTAAATTGGTTTAGAGACCGTCGAATAGTTCAAAGCTCATTTAAAACTCCCTTTATAGTAGGGACTTAACAAAATTTTCAAAAACTTCTTTTTCCCATCCTGGTCTCAATTTTCAATTATCGAATATAATCACCTGTGCAGTTAGTATACATTCAATCATATCAGAGTGTATAACCAAATCCCCGGCAACTCCCGGGTTCTATACATATAACCTGAGGTTCATAAGTATCCACTAGGGGATTACACAACCAAAACTAAAGGTAATATTCCTAATTCGAAATATACAGTAATCCCGAGTTCAAAATAGATAACCAACATCTCAAAAATCCCTAGTATCACTAAAGATCCTAAGTGCTTCGGGTTGGCCGCTTCTCCTTTGAGCCACATGCCCTGTCTGAAATATTAGTCATAGGAAAGAATGAGATTCGAGCGAATCCCAGTAGTAACAAACCACTCACACAATGCATAACACCAAGCATGTATATAAATCACAACCAGCAACAGCATCAGCAATCTCAAAGATACATGGTTTTCACCACAAACGACAGCACTCACGGCTGTAAGCACAATACGACAGCTCTCGCTGTAATAATAATCACGACAGCTTACGCTGTATTCACAATAACGACAGCTTACGCTGTATCACAATAACGACAGCTTACGCTGTAAACGACAGCTTGCGCTGTAAACGACAGCTATCACCAGCTGTAATCGCAGCAGCATCAAAGATTCATCACAGAACAGTGATAACACACACATACAGAGCATTATACATAGTACAAGAGAGAGAGTCACTACCTGATCCTTTCCCGACGTTTCTTGGCACTGCGGGCTCACGAGGACGGCAAATATCAAATCCTGTAAACCAAATTAGGGACAACCCGTCAATCTCTTTTCCAAGTTCTTTTCTCTATAATACTTTAAGTTGGTTATCATTTGAACTCTTTAGGTGACTATTTTAGGCCTAAACATATGCCTAAAGGGTTGGGAAAGGCTATACCAAAAACCACCTTTAAAAGTGCTAAACACAGATTTTTGGGGGTGGGCCGTGGCCCAAAATCCTTGGGCTGCGGCCCAAAACTGCCCAGAAACATTTGGGCGGCGGCCCACCATCCTTGGGCCGCGGCCCAAGGCTGTCCAGAGACGCACAGAAACATTTGGGCTGCGGCCCACCATCCTTGGGCCGCGGCCCAGGAAAATCCAGTTTCTGGCTGAACTTCCAAAATTCATAACTAATTCAGGAAAAATCGAAATGGGGTGATTCCAAAGCCAAATGAAAGCTATTTAAGTCCTCTTTCAAGGAAAAATACTGGCCATAACTAGAAATCACCACAAAAATCCAGATTTACCAAAAACCTAACATTGTACCAAAACAGGGTCCAGCTTTGATGCCAAACTTTGGACAGTTCAAACTCCCAGCTCAAAAAGCGAAATGACACAAAATTTATGCCCATTTTGAAGCTTGAGATGTGAACTTTAAGACTGAAAAGTTTCATAATTTTTCAACATCATTTGCCCAGTCAAAACGTCCACACCATCTGACTGCCCAGATTTTGACAATTGGTTTCCAATGGTCCCTAATTTCAAATCACATACTATTTTCACACAATTTGGCTCAAGGAACACATTGGAGCCATCAAAATGACCATATTCATTATCCATGAGCATGTTCTACCACAATCACCATATTCTCACTCTAGTTCATAAAACCACTCAGAACTTCATTCTAACAAATTTCCCTTATTCAACTTCAAATCAAATTCTAATCACTCCGAAGTGTCACAACTGACCAAATGAACAGTGACACTCTAATCAAAACCTACCCTTCACTTAACATCATAATTAGGTTAAATTTCCAGAATTCTCATTGATTAAGCAAACATCATAACATATATACCAAAATTCATCATAAACCTACCTCTTAAACTTGCTGAAATCAACACCTTGATTCCACCAACTTTCAGATTTGTTCAACAATCAAACACCACTTTTCACAAATCTGAAAACATAGCAAGGGAGCTCTTAACCATTTGAACAAAATCAATGAAGGTGAAGTGAGCATTTAGAGTTAAATACTCACCTAAAATTCAAACCCCTTCTTTCTCTTTCTTGCTCAATCTTCAGCGAAAATGGAGAGAATGGAGAGAGATGAGAGAGAAATGAGATATTGAAGATGATGATTCATTGTTTAATTGCTCACACACACATAGCCGACTTGAGAGGGAGAGAGAGATAGAGTTTGAAAATTTTGACTTCATCTATGGTCCCTAATTTGACACTTGGCACCATCTCATCTTTCCTCCTATGATTTCACAAACTCTCCAACACACTTGATTCCTTCTCTTAACATTTAATCCTAGCCATCGATCATAATTACCAAGGAGTTTCCTCTCCAGTAGCTTACCATTCGATCGGTAAATTTACCATTTTACCCCTGATTAGCACAATGCACGATATATACTTCAAAAGTGCTCAATTAATATTAATTACATTACTTTGAAGTTGCTAATCCTTGATTACAATCCAGGATATTACAGCCCACATCACCTGCGAGTGCAAAATCTCACTCTTGCTAAAATGGTATGCGAGTGTTGTCCAGAGACTGGTGTCCTAGTGTAATAAGCAAGGCCACTCGAGTGAGGCCCCACATCACTCGTGAGTGAGAAAATTAACTCTCTGAAATCCTGTGAGAGTGCAAGCATAAAACTGAAGAACAAGGAGAAAATATGTATATTCACTCGAGTGAGCCCATTCATGCTCGAGTGATACTCTGCCAGAAGACAAAATGCACCAGTCTTACAGCGTTCAATCCGAATATGATTTAATGATATTTATTTATCTTATCATCACTTATTATTATTATTATTTAATATCATTTTGAATGTATTATAAGTGTGATACAGGAGGATGAACGTTGAAATAAACAGACGCGAAGGAAGTCAAACAATGGTAGACAACATTATGACAAGCACGTACCTACCGCATTCAAAGTTTTCTAACATGCGCATGCCGTTCCACAGTAACATGCCCCGCTCCACAATGATCGTTATTCAAACGGGCAAAATGAACGTCTATAAATACAAAGTCCCAGAGATCGTCAAAGTAAACGAAGCATAAGAATTCACAAGCAAATTCATGAGTCTCTGTTATTCATATTTTCTCTATATTCATATTGATCTTCAGTGTTTACATACTTGCTCTGTAAGAAAGTCTATATACATTTCAAATTCTATTTTCATTTGATCTCAAGGTATTGGGACCTTGAAAGGGTAGATATCCTTACGAGAGAAGCAATTGAGAGAATTCCTAGTTAAACCTTCCACTCATAAGACTTATAAGATACAAGCAGTAGAGAATGTTGCTGCTCGTAAGACTTACAGTGGTGTAAGCAGGAGAGAATGTTGTTGCTCATAAAACTTGTATACGTAAGCAAGTGGGAAAGGTCATAGGTTGTTTTTCTGCACGTAAGACTTGTTGTAAGGGGGAGAAAAATTTCTTAGAGTGAGAATATTTCTGCTCGTAGTTCGTTCGAGGACAATTGTTGTTTTGTGACATTCTGAGAGCCCATTAAATCTTGGAAGAATAGTGAAAATCTCAGTAGGTCTTGATCTCTGAGGACTGGACGTAGGCCTGGTTTTTAGGCCGAACTAGTATAATTCTTTGTGTTCTAATCTTCTCAACTCAACTCTATCTTCATCTATTTTCATATCACCACATCAAACGAAAAATTTATCACATCATCTAATTCACCCCCTCTTGGGTAAAGCTTGTCTCTTTCAAAACCAAATCACAAGAGATGACCAAAGTTGATTTATAATCAAAAGAACTAGCTTTACATTCTCAACCCACACAAACCATATTTGTGGTAAAACAAGAAAAGATCATAAATCTTTTCCGCACATAACCAGGATTCTGTGATAAAAATCCTCTTATTTTAGCAATAAAAATATTTCCAAAAGAGTTTTTCTTTGCCCTGAATCTTTTGAGAAAACTTAATAATTTATGATACCAAAACAAAAAAAAAACTTTGCACGTGCACTCACGAGCAATTTCCTGGCGTGGGCACGTGAGGAGTCACCGGATCGCCGGCGATCAAAAAAAGCGATTCAGGGGGGATACAAAAACAATAAACAAAGCGATTCGAGGGGATTCAAGTGAACAAGACGACGTTAACACATACTCCAGATGTTTGAGCTTGCAATTCATCGTCGTCGAAGATTATGAAGCTACCTTTCTCTCTTCTCCTTCTTTGGTCTACAATTTTATCTCTTTCTCACCGTTGTATTGCCAGGGGTGGTTTTCGGAGTTCTGTTTCTTCAGGTCCTTATCTCTTTACTTCCTCAGAATAGTAACCTATATCTCGACATCTTCTATATTCTTCTTCTTGGTTTACGGGAAGGTTTTGGATTGAGAAAGAATTTTGAACTTGGAGTTCTGAATTTGTTAACAAGCTCTGAACCGGGAAAACCCGATTCCTTTCTCAACGAAATCTGATACGATGAATCAGTTCCACGAGGAAGTGAACTTATATGTAGAAAAATGGCGGATTTATTTACTTTTTTTTTTAAAAAAAAACTTTTGGTGTTTCTGATAAATAGTTTATGTTCGTTTATAAGGCTTTAACACTAGTGATGGTGCAAGACATGCAAGGCACTTGTTTGAGGGCCATCAAACACAGAGTCTGACAAGGTAATCGCTATGGAACTTTTCCTAAGTAGCAATGGCATAATTGTTTTTTTCCCCTTTATGTGCATTAACTTCAAATCTGTTTCCCCCCTCTTTCGAAGTCCACTTGACAGGCTTCGCGGGTACATGACCAATTCGGACCTTGAGATGGCAATAAAGGATTTTGGACGAAGGTGCAGCAACATTTCTAGAATATACAGGTGATTCCTCACATCTGAGCTTTATTGATTATCCATCTCCAAATTACTTTTCTGCGAATGACTTCCACAAGATGTATTAATAGCAGCTTTCATGAGTAAATGGACCTCAATAAGTTTTTTTTTTTTTTCTAAAGTATTTTTTTTTGGCAATGGATAAACTGACTTTTGATTTTTTTCTCTCTCTGAGGGATTTTTTATCAGTATTGGGAAGAGTGTGAATGGAGTTCCACTGGTATTTCCCCCCCTCTTTTCTTTTCCCTCCTTTTATGTGCAATTTGTTCATGATTTAAATGTCTTTAGAGATGTGAGTGGAGCTTAAAAATCTTAGTAGTAACTCATTGTTATGACATTCGTTGCATGTAGTGGGTGATAGAGATTTCTGACAAGCCAGGCGAAGAAGAGGCTGAACCTGCATTTAAGGTGAGTGATTGTCCAGCATTAGTGAAGCAGCCATTTCATTGTGCTTTTCTTTCTTTGTTTATTTCTTAGAATCATGGGAACTAAACATATAAATAATAACTTAATATCCTATCTGATCTGGCCGGAAATACATAGGCCCATTGGGCATCTATGTAAATTCACATTAAACCTTAAAATTGTGAGAGCAGAGGCATTGCCCATTGGACTATTAACGACGCTCTCCAACAATTTAGTTTTATGTAATTTGCTGGGTATCTTTCATTTTTGTGATAGATTTGCTAATGACGCAGTATATTGGAAATGTACATGGAGATGAGCCTGTGGGTCGTGAGCTTCTTATGTTTCTGGCAAATTGGTTATGTGATAACTATCTAAAAGATCCTCTGGTATTTAACTTTCTTATGCCTTTTCATTTTGTTCATTTTTTTTAAATGTTGGACTGTGATGTTGTTGTCGTTTTTTTATGTCGCTTGTTCTAGCATGTCAACTTGGCACCAAGTCTCTCATTTGTTCCAGCAAATTGGTTTAGATAATCATATTGATCAAGATCTTATATTGAGACAATATATGATGTATGTAGTTTGGTAGCCAGCAACAGTTTCCTCCTGCATTGAGAGATAGATTGGAAGTCAGGGAATATGATCTGTACTACTTTAATTGGCAATAGCCTTACTAAAATACTTTGAAAGACTTTCATTGGATTGATAGTCAATGTTTTGGAAAGAGAAAGGAACATAGGCTACGCTATGCTCCACTATGGGGTGTCATCCATTTGGTTACAGCATCATGTTTGTGCTTTTTAGCTTTTGTTTCCTCTCTTTATGTTTTATGGGATAGTCATGGGTTTTTGGTATCTTTGTGGACTTCACCTAATTTTATGTGAGAGGAGATTCTTTATAATTGTATAATTTTCTGTCTTCTTTAAATGTTTGACACTGAAAAATGTTTCAGGCAACACTGATTGTGGAGAACATTCACCTTCATGTACTTCCATCTTTGAATCCTGATGGCTTTAGTTTGAGAAATCGCAATAATGTGAATGATATTGATCTCAACAGGGATTTTCCTGACCAGGTAAATTTCATGATGCTATTAATAATACCACACTCGCCCCCCCCCCCCCCCCAAAACAATAATAAAAAACAATAATTGTCTCAAGCTCTTTATCAGTTTAAGTTTGGGTTTTTATTTTAAAATCATTTCATCCTTTGCATAATTCAATTCCATTTCAACCTAGATTTGTCCATACTTAACTAGTGAGTAGTCATTCAAGCTTTAAAGGTTAAGAGATTGGTTGATGAGAAAGGAGATTGGAAGAAGATCATATGGGATTGAAGTAATCAATACACCTTTCAATAACGATGATTTTGGATAACTGTTCGTTCAAGTTAAACATGGTGTATTAATATCATGGTAACATAGTGGAAGTTTACCCAAAATAAAATAGGTTCTTGGAGGGGGAAGGGTGTTGGTAGGGAAGATAGATAGCTTGGTTGTCTTATAAGTAATGTAAGCACTAAATTGAGTGTCCTATGTTAGCTTAATGTATTAAACATTTATTTATCATGAAAGGTTAAAAATCGCATTTATAAAGCCTATAACATATATTGCTTGAATAATGGCTTCCTAGATATGATAGTAAAACAATCAATCTTTTATTGTTTTTGTTAAAAATCACGTGGTTAATAGAATTTATGGTTAATTTGATGATGAATTATTTGCTGGTTTTTATCATGTTTTTCGATAAACCTTCTTTGTTTCCTTGTTTTCTTTTCCAAGTTTAAGTTTAGACTTGTAATTTAAGTATCTGTTGCTAGTAAATATTCCATGTTTTTTAAGCATTAGGTGGGCAAATTCCATGGGAGAACCACGATGAATTTTTGAAGGTTGATGGGTTGAAGTCAGATGCTGGGTTTTCCCTTTGTAATTACTATATCTTGCATGAGACCATTCGTTTATTAATTGGAATGTTTTTTGATTTTTTTGGCATGAAACCACAGTTCTTTCCCATCAATGAAAATGAAGATGCACGCCAACCTGAAACAAGAGCCGTTATGAATTGGTTGAGAGAGATAAAATTCACAGCATCTGCCACTCTGCATGGGGTAGTATATTTTCAGTAGGCAAATATTGATTCTCTTCAATTTCTCTTTTTATTTGTGCTGTATTCCTTGAACTTTGAGCTTAACATGCTAGGCTAGTCCTTTTATCTATTATATGAAATACTGGCCATCTTCATCTTCAGAAATTCCTGCTTTCTCTTATCTATCTTCTCCTTTAAAAGATACTTGATGCACACATTGAATTATATGCGCTTGATTAAATTTTCCCATTTGCTTGATTATTGAATATGGCTTGCTGCGGATTTTTTCTTAATAATTATTGTATTTAGATGCAGTAGACATGGACTAATGTGATTTTTTTTTTTTGGGTTTTAAATCCAGGGCGCACTTGTTGCAAATTACCCTTGGGATGGTACCCAAGATAAAAGGTGATAAATAGTCTTTTTTCTAAAAGCTTTTTAACGTATTTTATTTTGTACTTGTTCTGTTTGCTTTGAATTTTATTCATTAGGACACACACACTTGTGCAGATGTGCATAGATATTTGTGATAAGATGAAAGTAAAATTTCATTTTTATTGATTGTGATTTCGAAGATTTGCTGTTGAATGGAAATGTGTAATGAATTTTGGTTGATTTGTGGTCTGTTTAGTGCTCAAAATATAACTTCTCTGATTGGTTTATCCCCAGACCCCATCTAGTGGGAGCATTGGGCTGCTCTTTATCGATTTAGCTGCAAACCATTGATTTATTGTTTGCAAGGCTCCTTGAAAGAAAGCATGGGGCTAACAGCAAGAGAGGCCTTGAGAACAGTGGGATCAGCGTTGTCAGACTACAAAGACGGGCCTTAAAAACAATCATATCATGTAACAGGTCCCAGATGAATATGTGTATTGTTAAATATTAAAATTTATAACAAGAGTCATTATTCACAAACCACAAACAGTTTGATTCATTTCTTATATTCTATGCAATGCATGTGAAAACATGTCTAGTTGAGAAAATCTTAAAGATAAGAGCAATTTGCTCCAGCCCATAATCTAGAGAACGGCATGACCAGCACGCTGCTTGAAATCCTTTTACTCCTTAGTCCTACTGAAGTCCATGATGTTTGTGAAACAAAACTGAGTTGATGGTACACATCCAAGATAAAAGACCAATAGCCTGCACAAAATTGGAAGTGGCTTAGGGCGATGTGAAAACAAATGGGGACTCTTTGCAGTGTATGTGCATGCGGGGATGTCTGATGAGGCTCCTTCTTATTTCCCCGGCTCATTGAGTTTTACATTGAAACACATAAATACAGGACAAATTATTATGGATGTCCAGATGATGATACATTTCGATTCATGGCAAGTATATATAGTCAATCTCACCACAACATGTCTACAAGCACAGAATTTCCCGGGGGAATCACAAATGGGGCAGCTTGGTATGGAATCTGAAATAATGCCTTGAAGTTTGTTATTGATTCATTTCATTGTTTTCCTAGTTCATCGATTATTACGGAAGGCACTAACTGCAGGTACCCCATATATGGAGGCATGCAAGACTGGAACTACATCTATGCTGGCTGTTTTGAATTGACCTTGGAAGTTAGTGACAACAAATGGCCTAAGGCAGCTGAGGTTAGTTCTGACTTCTTACTTTTAGTGCTCTTAAAATTTAAACACTTAGGTGACAGAAACCTGACTGAAATATATTACTATAAGCTGTGATAACATTAAACAGAATCAAAATCACTGATTTAGCTTTCAATCTCAGTGGGAGAATTAAGGGTTAAAGGTCATTTTTACTCTGAAAGTATTCACTTAAGGTCAATTTTGCCCCGGAAGTTTTTCAAGGCGCAATTTTGCCCTGGACGTGTCAAATTTGTAGCAATTTTGTCTTTGGCGTTTGTTGACCATTAGTTGACTGTTAGTCAGGGCAAATTTGTTCCTAAGTTAAAACTTCTAGGGCATTACTTGGGGCTAATTTTGCCTCGGAAGTTTTTCAAGGCACAATTTTACCCCGGAAGTTTCAAATTTGGAGCAATTTTGCCTTTAGCGTTTGTTGACCGTTAGTCGGGGCAAATTTGCTCCTAAGTTAAAACTTTCAAGGTAAATTTGCACCTTAACAAAAAGTGACATGGACGATAAAATACCTTGGAAGTTTTAACTTAGGAGCAAATTTGCCCCGACTAACGGTCAACAAACGTCAAGGGCAAAATTGCTCCAAATTTGACACTTCCGGGGTAAAATTGTGCCTCGAAAAACTTCCAGGGTAAAATGACCTTTAACCCGAGAATTAAAGACTAGAACTAGTATACACAGCTTAGAAGCATGTCATTGTGAAACAGAACAAGGGAAAACAAAAGACACAATTAAACCACACAGGCCTCACCCTATGTGGGCATTTAAGAGGCCAGTGCTCTCCTCACATATTCCATACGCCCCGCACACACCCACACCACCTCCATCTGTCAGAATTCTTTACACTGGTTTCACGTTTCTGCCAATTCATCTCTCTTGTTTGTATTTTATGAACTATGTTTTGCTCATAGAAGGCTCTTCATCTTCGCTGATGTAAATAATTCTTAGATGCAAATGATTTGTTGGCTGATTTTCTATGGCTACTAGCCTAATTCCTCTATATATTGAAGCTTCTTTTTTTAATAAAATAAGAAATTTCATAGTGAAATTCTTCAAAACCCATCCAATCCTGTAGCAGCTCGATTGATACGAAATTAACAAGAGAAATACTCTAAATATTATTAATCCTTGAGAATACAAGAAAGTACAAGGAGGCCTTTATATAGGCAAACTAGTAGGTTAACCCTGACCTTAGAATTTATCCTAATCTAATCAAATCAAATCATAATGATAAAATATTCAAATCTAATCCTAATAAATACTAAACTATATCCCTAATAATAATAATAATGATAATAATAATAATAAATACTTAATTTAATAATAAACTTTCTATTCTTCGACAAAGTGCAACCCATAAAAAAGGAAGTACTCATATGCATACATGTATCATATTGGACACACGATAATTGTGATACGACAGCAATGTTTAAAGTTTTAGGATGCAAGTACAGGAGGTGTGTATATATATATATTCAACAGCAACAAAACCTTATACAATTAGGTGGGGTCGGCTACTTGGATCGCATGACACCATTGTGCTCTATCGAAAGCCAGCTTTGTAGATATGTTATTAACCAATAGATCCTCTCTATAAACTTATTGAGCATTCGCTTTGGTCTTTTTTTATCTCTTTTTAGAGGATTCCATATTGCTTGATCGACCCTCTTCACCGACGCACCCAATTGGCTTCTTTGAATATGTCCAAAGCACCTCAGAGATTTTCTACCATTTTCTTCTTAATAGGTGTCACTCCAACTTGTTTGCATTTATGATCATTACGGATTTTATCATTTCTTATATGACCATATATCTATCTCAACATCCTTATCTTAGCTACGCCTACTTTATGTTCATGTTGTCCATTTAAAGCCCAACATTCATTGCTATATAGCATTGCTGGCCTTATAGCTGTGCGATAAAACTTCCTTTTTACCTTATTAGATACTTTCCGGTCACAAATAACTTTGGCAGCTTTTCTCCTTTTATACCACCCAACTTGGATTCTATGATTAATATCTCCATTAATTTTACCATCTTGTCTAATTGATTCTATATATCTAAACTTTGTCACTTGTTGGATGACTTGCTCTTCCAATTTAACCTCCACATTATTTCCCACTTGTCTCTGATCAAAATTACAATACATATATTCTGTTTTACTCCTACTTAGATGAAAACCCTTCGGCTCCAAAGTCCTCCATATATATTCAACAATTAGGAAAAAAATGAACAACATGAAAAAAAGTGAGTTTTAAGCAAGTATGACAAACATAAAATAGATGTCAATAAAAGTATTACATAAATTTAAACTATATTTTCCAATTCAAACTAAATGTCAATCATAATTTTCATTTTGTTGTTTTGTCTTCGCTGGAAGTAAGTTGACTTCAAATACCTGGTCAAATAAGTAAAATCTAAATATTATTAGTGTTTTCTCCTAGGATGAATTATTACTTTTTTGTTGTTTGATTTTCAGCTTCCTGTTCTCTGGAAATACAACAAATTGAGCATGCTTAATCTTGTTGCAAGCCTTGTGAAGGTAAGCTATTTCTGTTTTCAGTTGAGATTCCCATACTTGCAAGTTGCAATTGTTTGAATTGGTATTCGCAACTTATTTTTCAATAAATTTTTTTGAGACTTAACTGTGGTGAACTTTTAGTGCCCAAGTGTCATTCTCCCTTGTTTCATGAACGATATTATAATGACTGACAAACATCTTTTGATGAGATCAATGAGATCAACCCCACTAAATAAAATCCAGGGATTATGCAATTAAGAGATTGGAAACTTGAGAAGGGACCTGAATACACCAAACTACTTTCCAAGTAATTGCTCCTGAAGTATGCTAATTACTTAATAGCCTTTTACGATGTACTGCTTATGTTTGTTTCCAACTTATCACTTTTAATCCTTCAATTCGTACAGATGTAAAGGAAAGCCTGTGTAATAACCTTGTTGGAAATAAGTCAAATGATGCTTACGTTTGAAACCATACTTGGCAACAAATTGGAGATGGGGAATATTTGTTGGTCTTTTTATTGTACCGTAGATCCTTTATCTAGAAGTTGAATTTGTTAGGTGAAGGCAAAAGGTGAATATTTATATTTATGATGCACCTCTTCATATCAGAATCCTTTGGACTGGAGCCATTAAAAACTCTGGATTTTAGAAACTATGTTTAGAAAATAGTAATACTGGGAATCTTATTTTAGTTCACTTGTTCAAAGTGCCTCTAGTTCTATTTTAAAGAATCACACATTCCAATAGTTTAATCTATTAGGTGAAGGCTGGACATAGCATCATATATTTTCTTGATCTCGTATGATTCATTTAATTGGTTAATTATCTTCTGCTCTGTAGACAGGGGTGCATGGAAGAATATTTTCTTCCGTTGATGGAAGGCCATTGCCCGGGTATATAACCATCAAGGGAATCAATTACACAGTATGTTTGAACTTTTGGGTTCTTTTTTGTTTTTTTTGTTTTTTTTGTTTTTTTTTTTAAACTCATGGATGCATGTTTTCCCTTTTAAGTTATGACAGTCAGCCTCATGTTTGAAAGTGCATTTATTGCACATGTTTTGTTTGATTAGCTAATGATTTCAGACATCCTCTACTTAGATAAACACATGCAAGACACGATTTCAGTAGTACAAATTTTTACACTACTTCACAAACCTTGCTTGATTTGATCTTTGCACGACTTCACAAACTTTGCTTGATTTGACATGTTTCGGGTCTTCTGATTTGTGACTAACAGGTCAGAGCTGGAAAACGTTTTGGCAACTACCATCGGTTGCTTGTTCCTAGAGAAAGATATGAAGGTATTTAACTGAATTTTAAAGTATTTTGGTTAGAATATTGCTTGACACTTCCTTAAAGATACTATCAAATAGACAATAAATAATTATTGACATTCTTGAGATATGATGTATTTAGTGTGATTGAATCTGTCTTGGTTGGCTTATAAGTTGTTTGAAGCATGAATCTCAATTTATTGGGAGAGTCTACCATGGAAGTTAAACAAGATAATTGGCTGTTCGTTTGGTTTAATATTATGTTGAATACAATATAATAAATTGACATTTTAGTGTGTAGTCTTGACCTGGTCTCTGCAACTGCAAATAAGAAATAAATCTTATGCACTCGAGAGGCACCAGCATTTCAATTTTCAAAATTGGCTTATTTATGACAATTCAGAATACATTATTCACAAGAAAGAAAATAGTGCATAACCCTAGAAACAAGTAAGTAATTAGTATTAGTGAAATGATCTAGTAGAAATACTAACTTGATTGAGGATCATATAGCCAAAATGCTGGGAAGGAAAATAAGAGACATTGATTTCATATAAAACCAAGGGCTGTGTTCAACTCACGGAATATAAATTACCTAGGGAGCTCAATTTAAGTGCTGTATTCATGCATAAGATATAGTCTTCACTCTTCACCAAATATTTGGGCAAAAATGTTCCATTCTATTCCAGTAGAATTTTATTGTTTTATTCCTATCTAATTTCTTGATCTTAACTACAGTTATAGCCTCCATGCCTGGCTACAAATCAAAGAATACATCTATTTGGTTAGACGAAGGACCGATGACGGTGGATTTTATTCTTGATCCAGAAGTTACAGTCAAAGGGGCTGTTCTACTAAACATATACGATTGCAACTGCAGCAAAAAATGCAGACTTGATTTTGTTGAGTTTCTTTGGGGTGCTCACTTGGAAGTCTATCTTGTGTTAATTCTTATTTTGGGATTTCTTTGTTTTGTTCAAAGAAGAATTAGAGGCAACTACTCAGTGGGGATCAAACGAACTGTTGTTTGATCAAAGGCTATAGATGATTCAATTGTACCAATTTTGATGTATACTTTTAAGAGAGGTGAAGAAATAAAACTTATTTATCAATGGGGTTAGAGCCCTAGCGAAATAAGGTTTGAATTCCTATAAAAAGAGGTACCTACATTTAATATTTTGAATAAGATTGTCTCTAATAGGAGAATACATATGTCTAGTAAGAAAGGAAATGAAAGTACCTCTTCATATAAAGTGTCTGGTAGGAAGGAAATGTTAGTTAAATTAAAAAAAAAAAAAAAAAAAAAAAAGCAATTTGACATCTCCAATTTGTCTATAGATACTTGGCTAGTTTATTGTCCCACTGTTATTTTGGGAGAAATCTTGAGATAAGAATCCCTTGATTTTAGTTCCTTATATATTCAAGTAAATTTGAAGAAATATAGAAGACGGAGAAGGAAAGAAAGATGGGGAAGAACTAATCATTTTCTATCTCCTTTTTCAATGGGGATTAATGTTTGTGTAGCACTGTCTGAAGATTCTGGATGCAGTATCACAGGAGTAAGATTTCAGGGGAAATTCTTTCTTTTATTAAGGGAAAAGGACAAGAAAAATACTAATTAAACTTCAAAATCCCAAATTAGTCTTGTCGCGCACAAGAGTATAGGAATTAATTAAAAAAATATAGCAACTGACAACTTATTTTAATAGGAAATTGCTTATTTGGGATTTCATTCAAATGGTATTTTTTTTGTTATTTTCCTCTTTTAATTACATTGACTTTTTAACTTGTACTAATTGGCTTGTCTATGGATCTACATTCTTGAGCAAACAGGTCCGGAGAGATATTTTAGCAAAACCTGAAAATCATCATGGCTCCTTGTGAGACTTGTTAATTGTGTCCTTTAGTAATTGTGAATTATACGTCATTTAGATGTGAATGTTTTATTTACTTGTGAGCATTTTGTGGGTTAATGCAGTTTTTATTGTAATATTATTTTTTTCAGGGTAATATATGATTCGAAAATATTTTTTTTAAAATTTTTTTGATTCCAAAACTTTTGAAAATTATTTTACAAAGTTGTTCTAAGAACATAAAAATCGACAATAAAATGAAACAAGGCCTAATATTCAGTGTCAAATATTATATATGGAGCAACTGGATGAAAGGAAATCATTTTCACTACTAGAAAAGAGGGTTTTTAGCCCGGTTGAAATTGGTTTTTAGACCGAGTTTAGGTTCGGCCTTATATCAATCGACTTAAAAATTCTGTCTTTATTAAGACTAATCTCACAACCGATCTTAAAAGTTATGTTTTCATATTGGTTATTTTAATGACCGGTCTTAAAATAATTCAATTTATAATAACAAAATGACCATTTTTTATACCAGGTAATTTCATACCCGATCTAAAAAGTGGGGTAATTTTTTTAAAAATGTATGTTTTATTTTGTTTCATAGAAGCCCTATTGGATTATTATATCTAAACACTATATTATCCAATACAAATTCAACAGATAGCCCTAAAAATATAAATGAAATCAATATAAAAAATAATTATAAATAACCTTGAATCTTACCAATATTACTAGATAATTGAATCTTAATTTCAGCATTTGTTTTTTCAAGGTTTAGATTTTTTTTCTTGCATTTTCCCCATCTCCACTGGAGTTAGATTATTTTTTAATGTTGAATATAGTGGATGCAATTTTAGGCATAACATCTCCATGCTGTTGACGTATGATTCATATTGTGAACATTCTTAAAGCTAAAAGAAACTACCCATAAATTGGGTATTAGGTTACTATACTTATGCATACTTATATTTTTTGATTCTTCTAAACCTAACATAAGAAACATGGCTCTACTCTACCCCAGTCTCAAGTGATAAAGGAGAAGATTGTTATTTAATGAACCTGAGTATAACAGAGTTAATATATAAATATGAGAATTGGATTATATGTGAGTGAATTTGATATCGTGATCAGGTTTTGAATGAGATGGAAAACAAGTGGAAGACCAATAATAAGGAACTAACCGACTTGGTGGAAATACTAGTGATGAGGTAAGGATTAATAACTCCAAATTGGACCATGAAAAACATTGGCTTGATGATCTACACTTGCAAGGAAAAATTTGTTGGATTGGATGGCCAAGCATTGATTGTAACAATTCATCAATTTGAATGAGAGAATGTCTGATGCTTGATTGATGTTTCATAAATTTGCATCTATGTTTACTCATTCAAAAGTTGATTGCCCAATCATCACTCAGTATTCTAATTCAACAAATTTTTTCTTCCAAGCATATATTACTCGGCCTACTTTTTTCATAGTCTAATTTAGATGTTTTAATCATCAAACCATCACTAGTTACTCCACCTAGTTGGGTAGCTCCTTCTTATTGGCCTTCACTTTGATTTTCCTCTCAACCAATACCTTATCACACGACCATTACCATATTCAACCATACAAAATAGAATGCTTAAGTTTGTATATCAACTATATTAAACTTAGCTTTATTAAGTAAGATACCCCACTTTAATCAATTATTACATTAGACTAAAGTAGGCTAGAGTCATATTGTACTTGAAGTCTCAAAAGAACCAAACTGCCTAAGATTAGTAAACTTAGCACCCAATCCAAGAGTCACTACATTCGACTATAAGGATTGTCCACAGTACGAACCACGTATCGACAGCTCCCAAACGTTGGGATTAAAATTACAATCAACACCCTATCCAACATTCAATGACATAAGCCCTTTCAAGGTGGGGCATTCAAACAAAAGAAACTTGGAAAAGAACAAAGGCATGGCAAAAAAAATTCAATTAACATACGTGTATGCAAACTTTTGTCCATGGAATTCATGAAGATTGGATTTGCCAAACTTGCCATTATGAGAATGATACAATGAAATTGTATCTTTGTCATAATCACAAGTTTTAAAATCCCAACCATAACGAATTCCATGGACAAAAGTTGATATAATAACTACAATGACTATAGAGAATATTGAACGAGTAGAAAACATCTAAATTTTCATGTATTGAAAACTTTCACACTCAAGTGAATATACAAGAAGGCATCAAGCACACAATGAATATCATATTTATACCAGTGGAAGGAAGGCTCTTTTTTTTTTTCATTTTCGAAGTCTTACAAGAAGGACTTGCCTGTATTTGCAATCTCCAACTGTATTCATACTCTGTTTTAAATTACACGGAGTTACATGTTATATCAGATTATATAATGCTCTTCACATGTCTTTTTACAACTCAAAGGAATATGTAACGAACACAATATACATGTATATGTGTATAAACATATATATATATATATATATATATGAGTGTGATATCCCGAATTTTGGGACTAGAGGCTTGAGAATAGGCTTGAAGCAAGAGGACTACTAAACCCCGGTTCAGCAAGAGTCCCAAGAATGAGGATGTGCTACTAGTGTATTTTTCCAGTGTGACAGTCTAGTTGTGTGACATTTTTAAATAGGCAAATGATGTTTAAAAATTGTGAGATTTTTCAGAATGAAATCAAACATTTCAAGCTTTAATTTGATAGGTCATATGAATAATTTTGATATGTATACTAAGTTATGAATTTTTGAAGTTAGCCCAGTAAAACTGGCTAATTTTTGTGATAGCGTCCAAAGGTTGAAATTCTAGGAATGTTGAGCTTCCATTTGGCTAAAAGCTTTTTTCCTTAAAACTAGACTCAATAAGGGTCAAGCAACCTTTGGAAGCACATTAATTGGATATCTACAAATAAAGATATAAATTTTCAAAGTTGGGTGAAAATTCGGCCAACTTTGGGCGAAAATCAAAAAAATGTATGGGCAAAATGGTAATTTGCATATTAATCAAAAGAAAATTCTTTCTCCAGAAAATCCCTTTACTTTCATCCAAAGAGAGCTGAATATGAAGGGAAAATTATTCTTGGGATATTTATGATCATATTTTTGGGCAAAGTCAACACCAAAAAGTGATGAAGTTAAGTGGTCAACAATTGCAACTTAGACAAATGTTTGTGGAGGAGAATAAATGGCTGAGTTAAATCATCATAATACTCCCTTCCCATATGCACTTTCGGCCAAGCATTTAAATGAGGAAAAAAATGATGATCTATATTTAAATAGCATGTGTTTTAAAGCAATTAAATAATGAGGAGGTGAGTATGGATATTTTAAATAGGTCTTTATCTCTTTCCCTTGGCTTATTTTCGATTAGCACTTCATGAGCAAGAGAGAGAGTGTGTCATACGAATATAGAGCTCAAGAGAAGAGGGAGCAAGGTCAAGATGCAACCAAGGTGAGTTGAAGGTGAATTTCATGTGTTTAAGGCTTCTAATTCATAGGATATCTCTCTTAACCTCTATTCGTTCTTGAAACTCATGCGTGGTAAGCAAAAGCAAGAGGTTAGAGGGAGAGTACAGCTATGGTTAGAGAGAGAAAGTGGAGTAATCACAAAGTAATCTCAAGAACTTGATTATCTTGTTGATTCTTGATGATATATACTTGTTGATGTTGTTGTGGTTGGATTGTTCGACTTGTTTTCATGATTTTGTAATTTTGGGAATGACAAACCCTAAGGGGAGGTGCTGCCCAAGTCTTGATTAATCATGTGTAAAAGGTGTTCGAGTGGTTAAACAAGTGATTAGAGGTGGAAAGAAGGTGTTTTATGAGTTGAAATCATAAAACTCCATTGCCCCCCATTTTTATGGAAGTTTGTCTAGACCTGTTTTGGGCCGTGTTTGGACTAGATTTTGGTGTTTTGGATGATTCCATTGTGTTTAGAATGGAAAATTGTGTAGAGATTATGTTGGGTGCGAAATGAGAAAAGCCTTAGAATGTAAAGTGTCAAAAAACCCTTGAAAATCATAAGTTAGAGGTTGCCAAGGACATTTTCATCTTTTGGCAGTAAATCTGACAAATATGAGGTCAAAAATGGATTCTACACACAAAATTGTATAGGATTAGCCCAGGTCATAATTTTTGGTAAAGTACAAAAATACCGGGTATAAAGGGGCTTGGCCCGGCTCCCCAGGAGTATTTTGATAATTTTGCGGTTTTAGATAAAGACAACCAACACAATGAGTTTAGAATGAATTATGAGTGACTAATAACCCATTTATTCTAAATTTGGAATTTTATGATATACCAATAGCGCAAGCCGGATATAGTATTGGATTGACAATTAGTCCAGGGAAGGGCGATCTAAGTAGTGAACTTACCTTATTTGCATGTATTTGATATGCCTGCTTGTTTAATGATGTATATGATTTCTTTACTTGATTGTGTAAAGCATACTTGAAAAATGAAGCTCTGTTTCTGTTTATATTGTGGCCATAGTTTTGTTACATAAAACATTGAGCATACAAAAATATTATTATGGAGCATGCATCTAGTTAAAGCTAACATGTTATGCACATAGCATCTATCATACATGCATTATAATAACTATTTCCAACTGAGATTCTCTCGAATCTCTCTCCCCTTAATCAGCCATACAGGTGTGATGAAGTACAGAAGAGTACTACAGGGAGTTGCAGAAGAGGGAACTATGGCAGAGAAGTAAAGGTTGATCTATTGTGTAATATTAGACACTCTAGTAGCCCTATGTGACTACACTGTCTGTATAAATATACAAATGAATGAATTAAGAATGAGCAAAGAAATAGCATGGCTAGATAAATGAGTAGTGAATCACTCTGATTGAATCAAATAAAGGTAAGAATTGATGAGTAGCAATGAAGTTGCGAACCACTGAATGATGCTTCCGTAAGATTTGAAAATTATTCTTAAAAACCCACTCAACTATAGGTTCGAGTCCTATCTTGAGGTTGGGAATTGAAAGAGTTTTTATAAATAAATAGTGATAAGTGGTTCGAATGTGTTGCGTAAAACTCATCAGATGACTATAAAGGTAAGGGCGTTACATGTGTATATGTAGATATATATATATATATATATAGATATCTACATATACACATGTATATACACATCTATGTATATGTATATATGTATATAGTGCATGATTTCTTTCTTGTTGTCTTTTTAAATTTATTTTTTTGTATTTCTTCAAATATAGTCCATAAATTTCTATTAATAACTTCTTATCCTTTATGAATTTCTTCTATTATAATTCTAGTTTGTCTCATTCTCATATAATGTTTGAGATCTTATTTGTTGTTTAGTTGTTTCGTTTTCTTATTCTAATATTTTCATCATGTTTATTTGTGGGTGATTTTGAATTGGTTCTATTTTCTATTCTCTCTATAATCTCATCATTCCTTAATAAGAAATATTTATTCCTATATATAATATTCTTAGATTTCACACTCTCTTCAAATACCACATCACTATAAATGACGACAATACATGTATTTTTTATCCATTTATCTTGGGAGGAGATGGAGATAGTACTTATAATCAAGTAAATTGGACAAATATGTATTTAATGAGACAAATAGGATGTTATTTAAATATAAATATTGAATATTTATTAAAGGTATATTCTTCAAAAGATATAATAGAACAAGTCAAAAAAAGAAGAAGATATAATAGAAAAATTACCTGAAGATGCAAAATTAACTATAGCAAAAGAACAGCCCAAATATAGACTAGAAAGATTGTTAGAATTAGCAAACAAAAACGGAAATGTCATGATGTCCATTAACTCATATCCTAGTCAGCATCTACTTGGCTACATTTAATAATTTCTTATCTTTATTCTACTTCCTTCCCAAACCAATAAGACTTGCTCTCCAAGTTCCTATTAATGGTGGCTTTTGGTGCAAGACTCATTAAGGCCTATAAATAGAGGTCTTGTGCAAGCATTGTAACACACACAAGTGAATGAGAATTACTCCCCTTTTTCTCTCTTGGTCTCTTATCCCAGATATCTTTTATTTTCATAGCACGTTATCAGCACAAAGGCTTTAATGAAGATATGATCTCTCATCGTTTCTTTAATGATTTCATCTACCTTCTTTAATCATATTTTATTTTATCTATCTAGGATAATCTAAGCCACTATATGGAATTAAATAGATTCTTTTATTGATTGTTTTAAATATCAGGTTTCATGGCTAAGATTAGAATTGTTACTATTTTTATATCTTATTTTGATCTTCTTTACTAGTCTTTCATGTTATTGATATTGTTATTCTAGTATGGTCAGAAGCCATACACCTCTGATTTCATATTCTGAAATTACATGACTAGAAGTCATATCACTTTGATTTCTTTTTTTGATATAATATGGTCGAAGCTATATTTCTTTCATTCACTTTTATAATGGTAGAAGTCATATTGCTTTAATGTCCTATTCTGAATTATATGGCCTGAAGCCATATTTCTTTGACTCTTATTTTGAGATTACATGACCAGAAGTCATAAAACTTTCACCTTCTATCTTATTGTATGGCCAGAAGCCATATTCAACTTTTATTTATCTGGAAGATAAACAGCCAGAAGCCATATAGATTTAATTTCTCATAATGAGATTAATTGGCTTAAAGCCATATGACTAATTGGCTTGAAGCCATGAGAATTAAGTGGCCCAAAGCCATAGAGTTTTAATTTTTGTTGTAATATCATACTTTATGAATTATTTATTGTCTTTATGAATTTCATGTTATTATTGTTTATGTTATTATATTGTGTTTTTATATTTCATATTTTATGAATCCCCTTTTATTGCATTATTCTGATCTATATTAAATATTATGAAATTTTAATTTGCTGCTCTTTTCATTATTGAAAAGAACTATTTATTTTTAATGTCTGATCCATGATTTTTCTACTCCGCCATTTTCATGAAGAGCTCAAAATTGAACATTTGGTTGTAAAAGATCCCCTTGTTTTTTGGAACAAATTAAAGGAATTGTATGACCACCAGAAGATGGTTATTCTTCCAAAAGCTTGTTGTAAATGGATGCATCCACTTTTCTCCTGTAGTAGCAATACTGTGAAAGAGTTCTTAAGAAATATGCTCAATTAATTTCTTGCCTCAATGTGTCTAAACAAAATAATGAGCTTTTGTTGCAAAAACCATGCATCTCGTCCAACAGTGTAAGATCCTGAATTTTGGGATTAGTGGCTTGAGAATAAGCCTGAATCAAGTTGACTGCTAAGTCTCAATTAGCAAGAGTCCCAGGAATGAGTATTTGCTGCCAATGTATTTTTCCAGTGCAGCAGTCTTCTTGTAGCGTATTTTTAAATAGGAAAATGATGTCCAAGAATTGTTAGATTTTACAGGATGAAAGTAAACATCCTAAGCTTTAATTTGATAGATAATATGTGATTTTTGGACTTGAGGATTGAGAGATATGGTTTTTCAAAGTTAGACCCTGTTTATGGAATAGGTAAGGTTTAACGAATTTCTAGGAATTTTGAGCTTTCAATTGGTTAAAGACTATATTTTTCCTTAAAACTAGACTCAATAAACGTTTCATTGCCTTTAGAATCTCTCCAATTGAGTTTCCATAAATAAAGTTATGATTTTTCAAAATTTGATTAGAAAATCTGCCAGAATGGCCAACTATTGCGAATTTGGGAAAAAAATGTAATGACAATTGTGTAAATTGTGGAATAAAGTAAAAGCACATATTTTCCCAATTCAAGGGCTCTAGCTACAGTGGAAATGAAGAAAAGAAGTCAAGAAAAAATGATCATGTGGAAAAGTAAAAAAAGTGAATTTGTACATAATTAATTAATTGATGAAAGAGATCATGGGAAAGGCATGAAACAAATATTATTTCCCTTACCTCTTGCCATTTTCGTCCAAATGGGAGAAAATAGGAGGGGAAATGTTTTTTTGGACATTAACCATGCCATATGTCATCATCTTTGGCCAAGTAAGAAGATGAATTCATAAAGCAAAAATCACATGGGAAATTAGCATTAAAAAATATTAAGTTGAGGAGGTACATGAAGATATTTTGTTAAAGTCTTCTTATCCTCTTTCTTGGCTTTCATTTTCATTCTACACCAACAAAAATAGAGAGAGGAAGTATGTTTGAAGAATATAAGCACAAGAGAGCTGAAGAAGGCAAAATCCAAGGTAAGTGTTCGTGATTTCAAGTGTTCTTGTCTTCTAACTTGCGTAAAACCTCTTCTAATATCTTCTCCTCCATGACAATCATGTGTAGCAAACAAAACTCCAAGGGAAGAGAGAGAGGGGGGAAGACGTCCTAGAGAGAGAAAGTTGAGAAATAAAAGGTAACCTCAAGAATCTCATTCCTTTTGGTATTATGTTGATGTTATTGTTGATCTTGTCATGATTTGTGGTTGTTTTGGTTATTTTTGTAAATTTGGGATAATGAAACCATAACGGGTTATGCTGCCCAAATTTCTACAAATCATGTTTAAAAGGTGTTTAAGTGGTTAAACAAGTGCTTAGGCATAAAAAGAAGGTGTTTTATGGAATATAACATGAATTCCCAATTTTTCCCAATTAATTCTAGATTTCGTCCTGACCTAATTTGGCAGTTTTTGGACTGGATTTTAGTGTTTTTGATTATTTCATTGGGTTTAGAATGAAAAATTGTTGGTTCATGTTGATCATGAAGTGTGAAAAGCCTTAGAATGTGAAATGACAAAATTACTCCTAAAACCTTAAATAGGGGCTGCTAAGGGAAAACTGTCTTTTGGCAGTGAATTTAGCAATTCTAAGGTAAAAAATGGATTCTTTGGGCGAAAATGTGTAGGATAAGCTTGGGTCATAATTTTTGAAAATGTACAGTTAGACAAGGTAAAAGGGACTTGGATGGGGTCCCCAGGGGTATTTTGGTAATTTTACAGTTATAGACAAAGATAACCAACATAATGAGTTTAGAATGAATTATGAGTAACTAATAACTCATTTATCCTAAATTTGGAATTTTAGGATATATTGATAACCCAAGCCGGATACAATAATGGACCAACAGTCAGTCAAGGGAAAGGCGATCCAGGTACTGAACTTACCTCTGCACGTATTTGATATTTGTGCTTGTGCATTGATGCATGTGATTGTTTTGCTTGATTATGTGAAACATATATGAATGATTGAAGCTCTGTTTCTATTTATGCTATGGCCATAAGTATGTTGTCTGAAACATTGAGCACACAGATATGTCATTGTGTCAGCATGAGTTTATAAACTGCAAGCATGTCATGCATTAAGTACTTATCCTGCATGCATATTAGTACTATTTGCTACTGAGATTCTCTCAAATCTCACCCTCCCCAACCAACAGTTTAGACAGGTGATCACAGGAGGCGTGTTGAGAACAGAGAAGAGGACTACATGCAGAGAAATGCTGTAGTAGAATGAAGATAGAATGATGTCTAAGTTTTATTAAATGGTTTTAGACACCATGGTAGGCAAATATGGCTATATTATTTAAAATTGTTGTATACAATCCTTGCATGGGGGATTACTATAATCAAGTACTTATTATCACTATTTTATGCTATTTTTTACGCCCACTGAATTGCGCGCAAGTACTCTGAAAAAGGTGAAAATAAGATAAGGACCTTACAAACAGGCTGAACTCCATTCCCAGAAGTGAATGAAGTAATGAATGATCTAATTGTGGCTGTGGATATGGGTGTAGATGTGCTACAGCCTTGGGAGTGCCATGGTTGTAATCGTGGTGGTTCAAATTCCTACCTAAAGTGGAGAAAGATTGATAAGAACCACAGACAGGAAACTAGTAGGCATAATAAACATGCAAAAAATCCATGTTATCACTATGGTGGCAAAAGTCATTAGTCACATACCTGTCGTATGTTAAAACAAAAGAAATGGTTAAAATAATGGAAAGGGTTGAAGATTGGGATAAATCATGTTGATTAGCCTAGAAATTCTGAGTATGGTGACATGTATATTACCCATTTGGACGATGCAGATTTCTTTGCATAAATTATCTTTGTCTATTTAAACTGCTATGATTTAGTATGTTTAAAGTTGCTACTAGCTATCATATGTATTTCATATTTAATTATTCTTTTCTTTATTATCCATGTTTCTTTTAATAAAATTGAGTCTTATTGACATCAATCTTGAAGATTTATGCCTCAACGACTCACACCATACTTAAAAATGATAATATTTTTCTTCCTTAATAATGCAAGAAGCCAACGTTCAAAATATATCTGGTAGGATAAATTTGATTGAAGGCTCTAGAAGAGCTAATATTTTGTTACCTAGAGCAACAAAATTATGCATTGATAATGCATTTTATTTTAACAAGTATAAAAGAGACTTATTGAATTTCAAAGATATATGCAAAAATGGATATCAAATAGAAACAACATCTAAAAATAATCAGGAATGTTTTGATATCATAAATTCAAGGAAGAATTACACTTAGGTCCCATACAAGAAAAAAAAATGAAAAAGTGGTCCCTATAAATTGCAAAATGAAAAAATGGTCCCATTAACAACTTCATGAGCCTGTATTGACAACTCATTAACAACTCCAGGAGCCTGTATTGACAACTCCATGGGACCATTTTTTCATTTTGCAATCTATAAGGACCATTTCTTCATTTCTCCTATTCCTTGGGACCTCAATGTAATTCTCCCTAAATTCAATTTATGGTAGAAAATACATATTGGAGAGGTATATTAATTTTTCTTCCAGCTTGTACTATATGTAATGCCCCAGCATGTGTATAAGGGCTCATGACTCTAAATAAGAATGTAAAGAATGTTAGATGAATACTTTCGAGGAATAAAGTGTGAATTATGACCTGAATTAGTAATAGAAAGTGCCTAAACCTAGTATTTAAGTTCAATTATAGTAACAAAGTCTAAATTAGACTAAAAGAGAGGGGGAGGGTGCATGGCAAGAGATAAAGGGATCAAATAATGTGTAAGGGGCAATCTAGTTAGAATTATCATAGTCAAGGGCAAAACGGGAAGAAAGAAATTTATCAGCCAATTAGTCAACAAAGGAGGAGAAATTTTCTATTAACTAAAAGAGTAAGAGGTGTGACTAAATGGCTAATGGAATTAGTTAGAGTAACTATATGGTTACATACTTTTGAAGAAGTCACAAGATTGTGACACTTGGCACCATTGGATGAAATCAAAAATTCAAACCATCAAATGTTCCTCTCTCCTCTTAAATTCGGTTAAGGGCATGGAAGGAGCTTAAGATAAGTTCATTTCATCAATTCTCTCTCTCTCTCTCTCTCTCTCTCTCTCTCTCTCAAGCTCTCAAGGTTGGCTAACACAAGGAGGAGGAAAGAGGAAGAAGTTCAAGGCAAGGTGAGTCCTTTCTTGTGGATTTTGACCTATAGATGACTTCTAATGTTCAAAACCTCTTCTCTAACATTGTTTCTCCTGATGAGAGCTTCCTTTGTATGCTTTTAGATTTTCAAGAGGAGGTATTTTGTGTGCTCAAGAAAAACTAGAGGTTGAAGAATCAAAAAACAAACTAGAGAAAGTGGTAGAGGTAAGCAAAAGCAACCCTTTGATATATATATATATTGTAGTTATTGGTTGAGAACTTTCTCTTGTGGAATTTTGCCCTATTTTCTTGTATATTAGGGTTTAGAGAGTTTGTGATGTTTTGATGGTAGAATTGGTGTCTTGTGGTGTTCATTGGATTTATAGAATTGGTTTGAGACTTGAATGTGAAGTTTAGAAATTGTGGGAATTTGTGTTTAAATTTTGTCAAAACAGGACATGGTAAAGAAGTAGGAATATGGCTATTTTGATGTTTCTATTAGATTCTATGCGAAAAATTGTATGGGGAGCAGTCTTGGTTGTGAATTTTAGACCATTGGAAACATAGGTTAAAAAGTTGAAAGTTTTGTCAATGAAAATTTTATGTAAAGGAGCTAGTTTGCATGGTGTTTTGAAATATTAGATGATGTCTAAAATTCTGAAACTTTCCAGTTATGTAGTAGACATGACAAGTTTTAAAATGATGTAAAGTGGGTGTCATTTGGATGTGTATGCGTAGAGTTATGGTCGTTGGAATTTAGCCAAGAAACAGGCCAGTTTTTTGTTGCAACCAAAAAGATTCTGACCAGTTCTTGGCCGCGGCCCAAAACTTTTTGTCCTATTCTTGGGCATGGCCAGTGGTTCTTGGTCGCAGCCCAAATTTTTCTAGCCATCTCTTGGCCGGGGCCAACCCCCAAATTTCTACACTTTGAACTTTTGAAAGGTGGGTTCTGATCTAGCTCTTCTGAACCCTTTAGGCTTTTGTTTGAGCTTCTAGTAGCTACCTAAGGGCCTCAAATGATAACCAACCCCAAGTGTTTTAGAGTTATTTAAGAATTGAAATAGGTAATAACTCATCATCCTTAATTCTAATTTATAGGATTTGACATCTTCCCTGAGTGTAAGAAACTTGTGCCCGAGCAAGAGCGGAAAGAACAAGGTAGTGATTCTTTCTCTTATATCATGTATAAGGCTTTGTATGTATGTGCATATCATCTATTGTGATGAATGTGATGAATGTCATGAATGTGAATGCTGCTGTGAATACTACTTTGTGATGATTACTTACATGCTTTGTTAAATAATATATCATATGAGTGAAATGTTAATACTGAGATTCATATGAATCTCATTTTTTTCAATGATTAACCTACATCCAGGGCAAGCGGATGATAGGAGAAGTAGGTAAACAAGGGTGGTTAGTGCACATGGATAGAGGATTAGGGCTTTGTTTTGGTTATCAACTTTTGGATAAATTTATATGTTGCATATTATGTAAATATAAGATCAGTGTAGTAGAGGTAGAGGTAGACGTATCTACCATAGATTTTGTATTGGTATGTAATCCCCGGTGTGGGAACTATGATGGGCGATTATACCCTGTAAACCCTACTAGTTATTGAATATAACCCAAAATTTTATCAGGAAATTTTGTTAAGTACTCTGATATTAATGAATGGAACAGTGTAACCCCCTTCACGATTTAGGCCATGATTTACGTTTTTAAACACGTAATTAATGTAGAATTAGAGACCATATTTCAAATTGGGACTTATTAAGGTAATCTTTTGCCCAAAATCGGATTTGCAAAAACTTTTTCAAAATTTATTTACAATGGTCTCATATTCATAATACAAAACAATTATGGCCTGTACAGGTGGATTCCATTTACCAATATCAGAGTGCAAGTAAATTCCCGACTCACTCGGGTTCCATTCATTTAATAAGGATTTACATAAAAGCATAAAGCCCATAATTCATACCCTTTACTTGGGAATTACACAAAATTACATCACAATTCCCAATACATACATCTACTTCCCACAAGATATCCACTAATATACAATGATAACCAAAAACCAAAAAGGAACTCCTAACACGGAGCTCTACTCGCTCTTCGTCACCCGTTTGCCTTTCGATCCTTCAGCCCTGTCTAAAATGTTTAATTTTGGGAGAGTGAGATTCTAAAGAATCCCCATAGTGTCAAATCAATCATATAATGTACAATAGTAAGGAATAAAATCAAATCATTATCCACACAAAGCAACTACAACGGCAATGGTTAGTATGACACATGTCATGCCTTACGATTGCTTACGCTGTATTGCATCACAACAATCAACACAGTATAATTCACCACAGCTGGGATCCATATAAAGCATTTCATAACGCAAGCCATACAGGCAAGATACAAACAACCCACGGCTGGTTTCACAAACGCCGGCCCACGGGTCGGATTCACAAAGATCTATGTCGATTACGACAGCAGTTCAACGGCTGACCTAGAGATGACTACTGTCACTCCCTATACGGCTCACGCTGAAGTGCTCACGCCGTAATAGACCATGGTACATAGTTCACAAGTTCAATGATAAGTTATTCATACCAAAACATCATACAAAATATGAGAGAAAAGTCACTACCTTGATCCTTCCATGCGTGTCCTAACGCCGGTCTCTCCCAAGTAGGGCAAATGTCAAATCCTATATTCACAATTAGGGATGAAGAGTTATACTTATTCCAAGACTTAATTCACTTCATAATACTTAATTGGTTATCATTATTGCTCTTTTAGAGTCATTAAATACCCCTAACAAAACTCCTAAAGGGTAGGAAGAACTATCCCAAAGATCCCCTTTTGGAAGTACAAAAATTGATTTCTGACAGCACTCGAGCACAAGAGAGAGACAGTGAGTGAATACCCGAGAGCACCACAATACTTTTCAGAGACAGGATCACTCAAGCACACTAGACCTCACCCGAGTAAAGGCCAAATGCCTCACTCGAGCACCTGCTAGTGAAGTCCAGGAAGTGAGAACCCGAGAGCATAAGAGAAATGGCAGTAGCGCAAATGGCTCGCTGCACTCGAGCACAACAAGGCTCACTCGAGCAGATGCCCCATACCCGCGAGTGAGAAGGCACACTCTTGCACCATGCCCGCGAGTGACAACTCGAGAAGCAAAACTTGGTGTCAAATACACCAGTCACTCGAGCACAAGGAGGCTCACTCGAGTGATATTCATAGCTCATTCTTGGTTTTTCCAGAAAACACAACAGAAAAGCTGAAAAGAAACAGAATATATGCACAGTACTCGAGCAGGCACAACCTCACCCGAGTGATGTTCATCATGTGCTCGAGTGAATTCCAAATCACTCGAGTGATTCTATCAGAACCAGAAAACGCAGAAAATAGACCAACTTCCTAACACTTGCCTAATTTGATCCCAAAGGACATAAGACTTTACCCAAAGCCATTGTCATAGAAAAACACCCAGTAAGCTCAATGGAATCATCAGAATCATCGAAATCCTACTCCATTATCATGCTTTGGGTTTTGGGTAACAAATTCAACAAAACACCAATCTCAACCAAACTTCACATTTCAATTACCAATCAATCTATCTATCCTAAACTCATTCCAAAACACCATTCTCAAGTTAAAGACATACCAAATGAACAGTGACACTCATTTTTTGGATTCAAGCCAAATTTCCAAAAATTATAAACTACTTCAAATGGTATGAAACTTAGATAGATATATTGGTTTCACTCACCTTATCCACTTCTCCACAGGGAGTTCTTGATTCACCACTTTCCAAGATTTCGTGTGATCACAAACCACAACCAATGGCCAAACTAAAAACACCAAAATGAAGCTCATCACTCAAGGATCAACATTTATGAGTGGTGTTTAAGAAAAGGAGGGCATTTACTTACCCAAGTCACCAGTTTTATCTTTCTCTTTCTTGCCTAGCTGACAGCCGGAAATGGAGGAAGGGAAGAGAGAGAAAATGAGAGAGAGAGAGAGATGGAGGGAGAGAGATGAACAATGATGATGATACTCCCCATGCTTCCAAGTCAGCTACACAAGAGAGGAGAGGGAGGAGAAAGAAATATTATTTTATCAATTTGACTTTCCTTAACCTCTCTCATCTTGACACATGCCGCCATACTATTGGTTTACACAAAATATGTCACCAATTAACTTATCTAATCTCTCCATTAGCCATTTAATCACACTTCTCATTTTCACTTAGTTAGTAATTAATTTCTCCCTTAATTACCAACTCACGGCTAAAAATTTCATTCTTCCAATTTTTCACTAATTATGACATATTAATTAATATTGCCATAAAACACATAATAATTCCAATTACATTCATAATTATCCACAATAATCATGATTATCCCTTAATCAAAAATTGGGATATTACAAACAGCACCGAACAGGTCAAATAGATTCGAAAAGTGGAAGTAAGACCTCATTTAATAAGTTTTGAAAATTTTTAAAAACCCACTTTATCACAATATCGAACCCTGTCTTGAAGTCGAAACCTTAATGAGTTGTAAATTATCCTTTGGTCTCTAGTTTAACTTAATGACACGCTTTCGAACTTTTTACAATGCTTTTAGTTAAGGGGGTTACACTATACATCTATATGCACAATTGAAATGCACGCTATTGTAAACTGGAATTTTGCCAATACAAACAAGCAGTTAGTCAATGTAAACCAGAAGTTTACTAATGAATTTAATGTTTGGCATGACCGGTTAGGCCATCTCGGGTCAATAATGATGTGGAAAATAATTGATAATTCATAAGGGCATACCTTGATGTATAAACAAATACCACAATCCCATGATTTCTGATGTGTTGGATGTTCTAAGGGAAAGTTGATTATTTAGCCCGCACTAAGCAAAATAGAAAGTGAGTCTCTCACATTTCTAAAACTGATACAGGGAGATATTTGTGGGCCAATACACCCACTATGCAGACCATTTATTTACCATATGATTTTAATTGATGCATCAACTAAATTATCACATGTTTGGTTATTATCTTCTTGCAGCTTGAAGTTTGTAAGATTGCTTGCTCATTTAATTAGATTAAGAGCATGTTGTCCTAATTATCCTATCAAGAAATTTTTTTTTTGAAAATGATGGTGAATTTACTTCGCAAGCTTCCAATGAATATTGTATGTCCCTTGGAATTGATGTTGAACATCCTGTAGCTCATGTTCATACACAAAATGGAATTGCACAATTGTTAGTTAAATGCCTACAATTAATTGCAAGACATTTGCTTATAAGATCTAATCTCCCAATTTCTACTTGGGGCTATGCCATTTTGCATGCAACAATGTTAATTCACATTAGACCAACACGTTATCTAAAGTTTCTCCTTTACAAATGGTTTTTGGTTAGGAATCTAATATTTCCCATCTTAGAATCTTTGGGTCTATAGTATATATGCCTGTGGCACCACCACAATACACCCAAATAGGTTCTCAAAGGAGGATGAGAATTATGTTAGGTATGAATCTCCCTTGATAATAAAATATCTAGAACCATCTATAGGGGATTTATTTATGGTTCGATTTGCCGATTTTCATTTTGATAAATCACTTTTCCCAATATTAAGGGAGAAAATAAGTAGTTGGGTAAAGAGATTAGCCGGAATGAATTATCATTGACTCATTTTGATCCTCATACAAAACAATATGAATTGAAAGTTCGAAAGATAATTCATTTGCAGAATTTGCTAATCAAATGCTAGAAGATTTATTGACCCATAGAAAGTGACAAAGTCACCTATCCTTTCTACTAATGCTCCTATCAGAATTGATGTTCCTAAAGGACAACATATTGTGAATGAACCTAAAGCACATGCCTAAAACGTGGCTAGCCCATCGGTTCAAAAGATAAAAATCCTTGAAAGACAAAAGGATATAAGAATATAGATGGTCAACTCGAGGATAATAACAAAAAGTTAGTAGCTCCAGAAGAGCCATCTCCTAAAGAGTTATTAGCTCTAAAAGAACCGTCTCTTGAAGAGTTATTATCTCTAGAATAGATATCTCTAAAAGATAATGTTGTAGCCCTAGAAAAGACCCAGGTACCTGACATGTGTGAAAATAATGAGATCACAATAAATTATAGAATCGGATGGGACCGGAATGAAGTCAACGTTGATGATATCTTTGCTTATAATATAGCATTTGGTATCATGAATTCTAATGATGATCATGAGCCAAAATTCATAAGCAAGTTTCAGAAGCACATGTCCCCGAATGACTAAATGTCAACACCCATTTCCATTTCAATATACATAGAGTAATAGAGACCAAGTTCTATAGGCATATCGAAAAGTACATATATACTAATAAAAGTAATTGTTTACAGTCCAGAGTCATCCATACAGAATGTGACAATATATACAACTATTACAAAGTTCCATTTCGATATACACAGAAGGACTAAATGTCAACACCCATTTCCATTTCAATATACACAGAGTAATAGAGACCAAGTTCCATAGGCATATCGAAAAGTATATATATATATTGATAAAAGTAATTGTTTACAGTCTAGAATCATCCATACAGAATGTGACAATATATACAACTATTACAAAATGTCCAGAAGTGTCTTAAACATAGACTATCTATAACCACAGACTTTTTCTTTTCCTCGAGACACGTGCCGTCACTTCCCTTTGTCTACATCCTTGCCTTTTGATCTACTGGCACCCGCTGAGATGTTTTGTTTAGAAAAAGGGGTGAGATTCCAAGGAATTCCAGTAGAAACATGCTACCGTTCATATAAAATACAGAAAGTAAATATGATATGTGCCATGTATGCACCAATTAATTAACAATATAACATATGATCATCTTGTATACATGAGTAGGGCCCAGCCCCACTAATCGTACATCGGTTGGATTCTTACTCAACTCCCAGTGTAAGTGCACCTTCAGCACTAACTGCCTCTTCTAGGCAAACCATATTGATTAAAAGTATAAACAATGGCATCCACACAATCATATTAACTATGGCATGATGTATGAAGGATAATGTTCCAACCTCAAAGCTCTATCACCCGCGTATCACGTGCCTCATAAAATGTGTCGACTTTTGACTCCCGACTTAGTCCTAAAATGTTAAATGTACAAGAATTAGGTTGATACCCATTCATATACTACTTTTAAACTTATGGTATTGGTTATCTTTTGGGTTATTTAGACATTCATTGGAAGCTCAAACAAGTACCTATGGGATTGGAGAAGTGAAACCAATAAAAAGGTGAACATGCTGAAATAGGGGTCTTGGCTGTGAGCAAAAGTCCTTGGCTGTAGCAAAAAGTAGGTTAGAAGGTTTTAGGCTACGACAAAAAATCCTTTGGCTGCTGCTAAAAATAGCTCAAAAGGTTTTTGGCTGTGACCAGAATCTTCTGGTTGCGGCCAAGAAGCTGTCCTATTTCTTGACTCAATTTCCAAAAATCATAATTAATTTCACAAAAGTCAAAATAAGGTGATTCCAAGTTATATAGAAAGCTCTTTATGTCCTCTACATAGGAAAAATATGAAGTACCACCATCTACAACTAAAAAATTCCAGAATTGCACAAATTCCCTTGTTGTTCCATAATTAAGTCCAGAAATAGGGCATAAATTTGAAAATTCATATCTCCTAGCATACATGTCCAAAAAATATAAACCACCTATCAAATTGAATCTCTATATGTTTACTTTAGTCTTGGAAAGTTTCATTACATTTTAACTTGATTTGTTCAACGAAATGCATGCCAAAACAACACTGCCTCACAGGAAATAACTAAACAACATGCATTTGCACTTCAATAGTTTCCATATTTTTATACAAATTTCTAAAACTCGTGAACACCTATATTTGAAAGAGGCAAGCTTCACCCAAGAGGGGAGGTGAATTGGGTGATGGGATAAATTTTTTGGTTGATGCGGTGATAGGACAATAACAATAGATAAAGTAGAGTTGAAAAGATTAACACGTAGAGAGTTATACTGGTTCGGCCCAATACCCAGGCCTACGTCTAGTCCTTAGATATCAAGACCTACTAAGATTTCCATTATACTTCTAAGATTCAATGGGCTCTCAAAACGCCACAAAACACAATCGTCCTTGAATAGACTACAAGCCGAAATATGCTAACACTTAGAAAGTTTTCTCCCCCTTACAACAAGTCTTATGTGCAGAAAAACAAACCTATGACCTTTCTCTCTTGCTTATGTATACAAGTCTTAAGAGCAGCAACGTTCTCTCTAGCTTACACCCTGTAAATCTTACGAGCAGTAACGTTCTCTACTGCTTGTACCTTGTAAGTCTTATGAGCAGAAAATCCTACTAGGAATTCTCTCACATGCTTCCCTTGTAAAGATATCTACCCTCTTATGGTCCCTGTACCTCTAGATTAAATGAAAATAGAATTTGAAGTGTATACAGACTCTCTCTCAGAGCAAATATAATAAACATTGAAGTACAATATGAATATAGAGAAAATATGAATAACAAAGACTCGTGAATTTGCTTGTGTGAATTCTTGTTCTTAGTTGTTGTTATTGATGATCTCTAAAGCTCTGCATTTATAGTCAGTTGATTTTGCCTGTTGAATAATAATCATTTTGGAGTGGAGCATTTTACTACGGAATAACATGCGTACGTTTGAAATCTGTGAATAAGATATCATGGTAGGTACGTGCTTGATTGGTCATAATGATTCTATCTATTGTTGTTTGATTTCCTTTGGTCTCACTCGTGTGAATCTTTATATTTCCTCTTCTGCTTCTGCTTTTGTGTTGCACTTCCATATGATTTTGAGATAGTGCATTTTCACACTTGTGAGTGATATGGGTCCTTACTCGAGTACATCTAGTCTCACTCGAGTACACATGTATTGCGCTATGAACTCTCATCTCTGGATAACACTAGCATCCTATTTTTCAAGAGTATGATTTTGTACTTGCAGGTGATGTGGGGCCTTACTCGAGTACACTGATCCTGACTCAAGTGAACAGTATCATTGGAGAAGTGTGATTTTCAGCACTTGTACCAGGAATGGAGAGAGTTAGATTTCTCACTCGTAGGTGCTGAGGTATCACTCGGGTGCAAGTACTCTCAACTCGGGTGTACTTTCTCTTCCATGCTCTGGTTGACTCTCGGGCAAACACTTTCTATGCTTCACTCGCTTGGACTCGAGTACAGTTTACACTTTGAGTTTATCTTGCTCTCGGGTAAACACTTCCTGTACCACACTTAGTAGGACTCGGGTGAACTTGAGGCTATTACTCAAGTATTGAGTCTATGCTTGAGTGCAACAATGGTATCCTGTCTCTAACATTGTTCTCTGTCAAATACTTCCACGAGTGTGCCTTCATGCTTGAGTGCAAATAACATCATCACTCGAGTGATGATGCTATCAATCAAGTTGTCCTGGTATTTTGAGCTAGAGTCTGTGTAATATCCCAATTTTTGATTAAGGGCTAATCATGATTATTATGGATAATCATAAATTTAAATGAGAATTATTATGTGTTTTATGGCTATTTTAATGAATATGTCATAATTGTTGGAAATTTGGAAAATGGAATTAAGTTGAATGGCTAATAGAGGGATTAATTGGTGACTTATTTGGTGAGAGCCAATAAGGTGTAGACATGTGTCAAAGAGGGTATGAGAGAGTATATGTGTGTGAAGGTCAAAATTGATTAAAAAATCATTTCTCTCTCCTCTCTTCTCTCTCAATTCGGTGGCATAGGAGGGAGTAGCATCATCATTGTTTTCCTTCTTCCTCCACACTCCATCTCTCACTCTCGTTCTCTCTCTTCTCTTCCTCCATTTCCGGCGACTAAGTTAACAAGAAAGAGAAAGATAAAGCTGGTGATTTGGGTAAGTAAATGCCCTCCATTGCTCAAACACCATTCATTAAAGTTGTTCTATAAGTGATAAGCTTTATTTTGATGGTTGTAGCTTGTCCATTGGCTGTGGTTTGTGATCACACAAAAATTTGGTTGCTGGAGAATCACATGCCATTCGAAGTAGTTTGTAATTTCTGGAAATTTTGTCTTGAATTCAAATATGAGTGCCACTGTTCATTTGGTATGTTTTTGGCATGAGAATGGTATTTTGGAATGAGTTTAGGATAGATAGATTGATTGGTGATTGAAATGTGATGTTTGGATGAGATAGGTATTTTGTTGATTTTGTTGCCCAAAACCTAAAGCATGATAATGGAGTAGAATTTTGATGATTCTGATTATCCCATTGAGTTTATTGGGTGTTTTTTTGTGGGAGTGGTTTTGGGTAAAGTTTTATGTCTATTGGGATCAATTGGGTAAGTGTTGGGAAAATGCCTCTGTTTTGCTGCGATTTCTGGTTCTGATAGAATCACTTGAGTGATTTGGAATTCACTCGAGTGTGGGATGAAGATCACTCGGGTGAGGTTGAGTTTCACTCGAGTACTGTGCGTATATTATGTTTTCTCTTTAGTTTTTCTGTTGTGCTTTCTGGAAAATTCAAAAGTATATAGTCTCACTTACGAGTGTTGATCTATCACTCGAGTGCAATGTCCTGTGCTCTAGTGCTCCTCTTCGTGGTAAACTCTTGTACTCTCGGGTTCTCACTTTCTAGACTTCACTCTCAGGTGCTCGAGTGAGGCATTTGGCCTTCACTCGGGTGAGGCCAGTGTGCTCGAGTATTGTAGTCTCTGAAAAGTCCTTGTACTCTCGGGTGTTCACTCGCTATACTTCACTCTCTAGCACCCGAGTGCAGACCGTACCATCACTCGAGTGAGGCCTTCTTCACTTGAGTATCTGTACAATCTCACTCAAGTAAGGTCATCTTCACTCGAGTGTCGTAGGGAAAAATGTTAGTTTGGCGCTTCAAAAAGGGGATCTTTTGGGATAGTTCTTCCAACCCTTTAGAGCTATTGATAGAGTTGTATATGGGTACTAAAAGAGCAATAATGATAACCAATTAAGTGTTAAGAATTCATTGAGAATTAGAATAGGGAAATAACTCTTCGTCACTGATTATGATTCTAGGATATGATATTTGCCCGACGCGGGAGAAATCGGTGCCAGTAAACGCTTGGAAGGACTCAGGTAGTGACTTTTCTCTCGTGTTGTGTATGATGTTTTGGTATGCATAACTTATCATTGAACTATGAACTACATGTGCCATGGTCCATTACAGCGTGAGCACTTCAGCGTGAGCCATATAGGGATTAACGCTGGTCATCTCTAGGTCGACTGTTGAACTGCCATTGTAATCGACATGAATCTTTGTGAATCCGACCCGTGGGGTATTGTTTGTGAATCTAGCCGTGGGTTGTGTTTGCATCTTGCCTCTATGGCTTGCGTTATGAAATGCTTTATATGAATTCTAGTTGTGGTGAAATATATTGTGTGGATTGTTGTGATGCAATGCAGCGTGAGCAATCGTAAGGGATGACATGTGTCATACTAATCATTGCCATTGTAACTGCTGTTGTAGTTGCTTTGTGTGGATGATGATTTGATTTCATACCTTATTGTTATGCATATTATGAGTGATTTGACACTACGGGGATTCTTTAGAATCTCACTCTCCCAAAAACCATGTTTTAGACAGGGCAGAAGGATCGAAAGGCAAGCAGGTAACGAAGAGCGGGTAGAGCTCCGTGTGAGGAGTTCCTTTTTGGTTAATGGTTATCAATGCATATCATTTGGATATTTTTGGTAGAAACAATTGTATATATATTGGATTTTGTGTAATCCCCCAAGTAAAGGGTATGAATTATGAGCTTTGTGCCTTTGTGTAAACCCTTATTTAATGAATGGAACCCGAGTGAGTTGGGAATTTACTTTGCACTCTGATATTTGTAAATGGAATCCACCTGTACAGGCCATTATTGTTTTGTATTGTGAATATGAGACCATTGTGAATAAGTTTTGAAAAACTTTTTGTAAATCCGATTTTAGGCAAAAGATTACCTTAATAAGTCCCAAATTGAAATATGGTCTCTAATTCCAACTTAATTATATGTTTAAGAACTTAATCTCAGCCTAAGGTGGGAACGGGGTTACAATATGCTTCTATCAAACACTTTCAGTTTAACACTCACTTTTGCTCGAGTGCGAAAGTGCTTATCACTCGAGTACTAGTTCCATCACTCGAGTGCATAAGTTAAAATCACAGCAATGACCTCTAAACTTTGTGAGATGCATTTGTTAACATTTTCAACCATTGCGAAACATGAGTTTCTTACCACAACACACAATGATCTTTTGTTATCATCAAAACTTAGAATTTAACAATATTCCCACATAGGTTTCCCTTATAACTCTAATAGAATCATTATATTTTCAAAAATCCAACTTATTCCCCCTTATTCAACTCCTGGACAAAATTAGGGTTCTTAAGGAAAAAATGTGTTTTTGTGTTTTAACTTCAAGGCTTACTTCTTTTCACTCCAAATCACTTGGTTACCCATATAATTACTTTCTAAACATGATTAGACTGAATTTGGGCAGCATAACACTTAGGGTTAGCATTTTCCCAAATTTACAAACCATAGCAAATCAACCCCAAAACCACTAATCATTCCAACAACAACAACAACAGCCAAAGATTAAAGTTTATAAAGTTACCTTTGGCTTTTCTAGCTTTCTCTCTCTAGAAGTTACAATTTACTCTTTCTTGAACCTTGAAATTTTGCTTGCTACACCATGGTTTTGATAGAGAAAAAGAGTTTAGAGAAGAAAGTTATGCAAGTTTGTAAGAAAATCTTAAGAAATCACAACTTACCTTGATCTTTCTCTTCCTCCTTCTCTCTAGCTTGAGTTTCCTTAAGGTTTTTGTCCCCCCCCCCTTTCTTTTGGCTTTGGATGAAATGAGGCAAGGAAAGAGGAAGCAAGCCTTCATAAAAATCTTACTCATTTTCCATTCATTTAACAAATGGTGACAAATTAGATTAATGACCTCATCGTTGTACTTAGGCTTATCTGCTTCAAACTTGTGTTATAAATTCCAATTGAGTTTGAACTAATTTTCCTTCTCTTCCCTTCTAGCCCAACACGTCCTCTAGGTCTTTAAGAAACCAAATGGGCTTTCATTTCATTTGTCTTAAGCTTCTTGTACCAAATAACAATATCTTAAGGTAATAGCCCGTGTGATCATATTCAACAATTATTGTTTACTCCTCTTGACTTGGATTAATGACACTTGACATAACATATTCCCAATAATTATTTTTTTCCTCCCATTTCTCTTATACTAGGCGAAATTTAACAAGGAAGAGAAAAATAAAGATTGTTCCAATATTTTGCCAAATTCTCCTTTCTTTGGCCAAAATTCACCATTCTATATCATTGAATATTTCCAACAATTAAAATACATTTTGGTGAATAAAAATTTAGGGTGTTACAATTCTCCCCCACTTACATAAATTTTGTCCTCGAAATTTACTATACTTAACAACTATAAATTCTGGGTAACGTTTCTTTATATTTTCCTCTGTTTCCTATGTAGCCTCTTTAGGTGATCACCCTTTCCAGACAATTTTGATGAATGGAATACTCTTATTCCTTAGCTGTTTCTCCAGCCGATCAATGATTCGGTCAGGTGAGACTTCATAAGTCAAATCTTGCGCATTTCCACGTCTTCATACTCTTTCAGATGTTCTGGATTAAGTTAGTACTTTTTCAACTGGAAACATGGAAAACATCACGTAGCCTACTCATATTCGATGGAAAAGTGATGCAGTACGCTACAGGCCCAATCGTTGCTAAGATTTCAAACAGACCAATGTACCTTAGTTGTAGCTTTTGTACTTTCTATGCTCTACCAATACCCGTAATAGGTGATACTTTCATAAACACGTGGTCACCGACTTCAAATTCTAGAGGTTTTCACCTCTTGTCCACATAACTTTTCTATTGGCTCTGAGCAGTTAGCAGCCTTTTGTTAATCAATTTTATCTACTCCGTTGTCTGGTCAACAAGATCTGGCCCCAGCAATTGCCTTTCAGACAACGCAATCCAGTATAAGGCCGATTGATATTTCCTTCTATAGAGTGTCTCTTACGGAGCCATCTGGATGCTCGAATGATAACTATTGTTGTAGGCAAACTCTGCCAACAGAAGGAATTTATCCCAACTACCTTTGTAACCAAGTACACACGCCCTTGGCATATCGTCAAGGGTTTGAATCATTCACTCTATCTGCCTATCAATTTAAGGATGATATGTCATGCTAAATCGAAGCTTGGTACCCAAAGCCTCATGGACCACCTTCCAAAACTTGGAAGTAAACTGTGGATCTCGATTAGAGATGATGTTCTTCAGAATACCATGTAATTTCATAATCTCTTTAATGTAGATTTCTGCCAGTTTGTTAGGAGAATAGTGAATACTAATAGGTAGGAAGTGAGGTGTCTTCGTGAATCTGTCGACTATCACCAATATAGTGTTATGGTTTCTGACCTTATAGGTAACCCTGTCACAAAATCCATAGTAAACCTTTCCTACTTCCACTCAGGAATCCCAGGGTTTCCCAAAAGCCCTGATGGTCACTGATGTTCAACTTTCACTTTATAACATGTTAGACAACAAGCGACAAACTCAGTCACCTCTCTTTTCATCCCTGGCCAACAGTATTAAGCCTTCATGTCACGTACATCTTTGTAGCCCCTAGATGTAAAGTATACTTACTCTTATGTGCTTCCTCCAAGATTTGCTATTTCAGCTCTGGTTGTGGTAGTATATAAATCCTCTTCTTGTATCTGATCAGTCTGCTAGGTGACAAGTCATATTCCTAAGTTTTGCCCTTATCAATCATACCTATGATAGATAGTACTTGATCATCATGCAGTTGAGCTTCTTCAATTGCTGCCCTCAGATCATTATATATTTGGTTAACACCACTGTTTAATAGAATATGACTAGACATACTTAAATCTCTAAAATCCTTGATCAGTTTCTGCCATAGATCATCATGGTTGCCACCTGCACTGATTTTTGGCTTAATGCAACAGCAGCGACATTAGCCTTACTGGGATGGTATTTGATTTCTAGATTGTACTCTTTCAGCAACTCCATCCACATGTGCTGTCTCATATTGAGCTATTTCTGATTGTACAAGTACTTCAAGCTCTTGTGGTTGTAGTATAACTCTACAGTCTCACCATAGAGATAATGTCTCCAGATTTTCAAAGCAAACTCAATTTCCGCCAACTTAAGATCATGAGTGGGATAGTTCAATTCATGAGGTTTTAGCTGACAAGATGCATATGCCACCACTCGGCCATGCCACATCAACACACATCCCAATCCGTGCCCACTGACATCTATGTAAATAACATACGTAAACTACGGATCTGGGATCATCAGTATTGGTGTTGTAGTTAACCTCTGCTTCAACTCCAGGAAGCTCTTCTCACAATTCGTATCCCACATAAAATGTTGAGCTTTTTACTTCAATTTCGTCAACGGTGATGCAATTTTGGAGAAATTCTGAATAAATCTTCTGTAATAGCCAGCTAGACCCAGAAAACTGAGCACTTTAAATACACTCCCTAATCTCTTCCAACTCAGTACTGCTTCTACCTTACTTGGATCAACAAAGACCCCTTGCTGTGAGACAATGTGGCCTAAAAACTTTACTTTTGAAAGTCAAAATTTGTACTTGCTCACTTGGCATAGAGTTGCCTATCCCGTAATATGTTCAACACAGTTCTCAGATACTGCTCGTGTTTGGCTTTACTTTTCAAATATACCAGTATATCCTTGATAAAGATTTGATTCATGTAGTCCATAAACACGACAGGTGCATTGGTCAGCCCGAATGGCATTACTAGAAACTCGTAATACCCATATCTGGTCCTGAAAGTAGTCTTCAATACATCTTTTTCTTTTACCGTTAACTGGTGGTATCCCGATCGTAAATCGATTTTTGAGAATATGCTAGAACCAGACAACTGATCGAGTAGGTCATCAATTCTAGAGAGTAGATACTTATTCTTGACGGTTACCTTGTTTAGCTCTCGATAATCGATATAGCAACACAGGCGTCCTTCTTTCTTCTTGATAATAAGCACTGGAGCACCCCAAGGTGATATACGCTGGGTCGTATGAAACCTTTCTTAATTAGCTCTTCAATTTGCTTTTTTAGCTCCGCCATTTCACTTTGAGCCATATGGTATGGGGTTTTAGAAATTGGAACCACTCCAAGCCTCAGATCAATTGAGAACTCTACTTCCCTGTCTGGAGGTAATCCACCGATATCCTCCAGAAACACATAAGGAAACTCATTTACTATAGGGATACTTTCCAAGGCTACACTAGCCTTTGATTGCATAGAGCAGAATACCATATACCTCTGGCAACCTTTCTACAAATATCTCTCAACCTTAGCTGCGGAGAGAAGGTTAAGAGTGATTTATGTGTCAGCTCGCGATTGTGGATTCATATATATAACTCTCTTTTGCTTACAATCCAATAACACACCATTCACTGTCAACTAATCAATCCTTAAAATCACTTTCAACCCTTACAGTGTCAAGCAAATCAAATCTACAATTGATTCATGTCCCTCAGCATTTACCATGCAATTCAGAAAAATATTGGTCATTACAGTTTGAGTGCCCATAGGTATAGATACAACCAAATCATATGGGGATTTATACACATGTAAATGTAATCATCTCACACAGTCATATGCAATAAATAAATGGCTTGCACCAAAATCATACATAACATGTACTAGACTGCCATTCAGAGGAATCATACCTTGAATCAGTTCCAAAAACTTTTTGGCTTCTTCTTGTGTCAGTGTGTAAATCCTGCCTAAAACTCTAGGTCTAGTCTCCTTCGGCTACTACTCTTTTAGACAATCCTTGGCCATATGTCCCGGCTTATTACAATGATAACAGATAAGTGGCTTACTTGGGTCTAGCCTAAACGGAATCCTGCTGCAAGGTCTACCAAGGTGAAGTGGCTTTCGACAACGCCAACAATTCTTGCTTCCAGGCCCCAAGAATGATTTGATCTCTTATGATCCCCTCTGAAAAATCCACTCTGTTCCTTTCGCTTCTGTGCTGAGCTATCACTTCCAGAAGCACCTCTATTACTAGTCTGTGTTGCCATTCTTGACATACACTTCTCAATATATCAACACTCTTATGCCGCTTTGCTGAACTTGGTAAAATGTTGAGAAATCCATTTTTCTTTGAATTCGGGTCTCAACCCTTCAATCATATCTGCATTCCATTCTTCATTATCATTTAGTTTATGGTATGACAAGTATCACGACAGTCAAATATACTGGGCTAAATAATCATTAAAGCTCTCCCGGTCTTGTTGTTTAATACACAGGAACTCTTTTTCCTTTTCTCTTCTGATAGTTGGTGGAAAGTACTTCTCGTTAAACTTCTCCTGGAATAATTCCCATGTGATAGGAATGTTCCTTCCCCTCAAAGTAAGGTTTATGCCCTTCTACCAATGATCAGTATCACCTTCTAACTTGTATATAGATAACCGAGCTTTCATCTCATCTGAGCATTGCAACATATAAAAAATCTTGTCCAAACGTGCCAACCAATCTTCTGCTATTTGAGGATCAGACTTACCCCTAAACATAGGTGGCTGTTGTTTACTGAATCTGCTTAGCCAGGTTTGAATGTCTACTTCAAGCTTAGGTATATCACCCTCTGGTGGAGGTTCCTCATGTACTCCCTCCTCACCGTTTCCTTGGATCAACTCCTCGAAGCAATCTTCCAAATGATCTTGCCTTTATTGTACCCCTGGAAGTTCATCTCTTTTTCCATTCATAGTGTTTTGCTGTTATGCCAGCATGTCTAGTATTTGCTGCTGTACTGGATCTGGTCTAGGACCATGTCCTTCTTCATCATTACCATACCGACCCCTTCCTCGGCCTCTACCTCGTTGTCTCCCTCACATCATCTCTATATTTCAAATTTCATGAACATAGAGAAGAATTACATTTCATATAAGAGCAAGCACATTTGTCATTTCATAAAAGTAAGGGTACACAAATATGTCATACATAGCATACAACAGCTATTTACAGTAGTTACAGAGAAATAGAAGCATTAGATAACCTATAAACTACTGTACATGACATATTAGTCCTTTTACATTACATTTTCCTATCTATACCCTCCAAAAATTATGACTCTAGTTAACCCTTTCTCTATCTGTCGGTTCTGCCTGACTGTCCTTAACTCGTAGTGTGTGCTGGTAACCTCTGGTCACCAAAATAGATCACATAGGCCCCACATCACCTGGTGTACATAAACTCCCATACTAGCTTAGTGATGTGCCTCTGAAATGTCCAGAAGTTCTCCTTCAGGCCCCGTTGAACGATAAAATTCTTCTGCCAGTGCCAATATGCTGAGTCCGGGAAGAAATACATCTTGGAACAAACCCAGCACATATTGGACACTGTGACCCCGAACGATGAAAGATATCAGCCTTTAGGTGTGTCGTGCTCCTGCAGTGCCCTATGATATTTAGCCTTGAGGTGGTATGACAACTCCAAGTCTGGCTGTAGGTTGTACGACACCAACACTAGCTCCGCCTGAGACTTACCATCGCTCGGCTCATCCTCTGGGATCTCCTTCGGCTCATAATTAGAATCTTACTCTAGAACTCCTTTGGATCCTCCATAGTCTCCTTTACCTATGACACTTCTGGGGATGTTGCCCTCTGCTCCGGATCGTACACTAGTAGCTTCGACATGCTCTTCCGTGTCATTCGTCTCATACGTACCCTATCGAGTCCATAATACTCTATGTACAGCTGTTCATTCGATATCCTCTGCGCCGGTGAACTTTGGTTCACTGATGTCTCATCCTTAAATGACTCACTGGTATTGCTGCTCATGATCTTGTCGCCATACAAACAAAACCATATCAGTATACCATTTTGATAATGCCAGAACTGCTTATTAGCTCTACCAGAACCGCTTTGGGCTTTGATACTAAAAATGTCAACATCCGTTTCCATTTTGATATACATAGAGTAATAGAGACCAAGTTCCACAAGCATACCAAAAAGTACATATATACTGATAAAAGTAATTGTTTACAGTCCAGAGTCATCCATACAGAATGCGACAATATATATAACTATTACATCCAAAAGTGTCTTAAACATAGACTATCTATAACCACAGACTTTGTCTTCGCCTTGAGACACATGCCTGTTACTTTCCTTTTTCAACGTCTATGCATTTTGATCCACTGGCACCCGCTGAGATGTCTTATTTAGAAAAAGGGGTGAGATTCTACGGAATCCCAGTAAAAACATGCTACCATTCATATAAAATGCGAAAAGTAAATATGATATGTGCCATGTATGCACCAATTAATGAACAATATAACATATCATTGTCATGCATACATGAGTAGGGCCCAACCCCACTAATCATATACCGGTTGGATTCTTACCCAACTCCAAGTGTAAGTGCACCTCCAACACTAACTACCCCTTCTAGACAAACCATGTTGATTAAAAGTACTAACAATTGCATCCACACAATCATATTAACTATGGCATGATATATGAAGGATAATATTCCTACCTCAAAGCTCTATCATCCCTGTATCACGTGCCTCATAAATATGTCAACTTTCGGCTCCCGACTTGGTCCTAAAATGTTAAATGTACAAGAATTAGGATGATACCCATCATGTACTACTTTAAACTCATGGTATTGGTTATCTTTTGGGCTATTTAGACATCTATTAGAAGCTCAAACAAGCACCTATGGGATTGGAGAAGTGAAACTAATAAAAAAGGTGAACATGCTGAAATAGGGGTCTTGGCTATAGGCAAAAGTCCTTGGTTGTGACCAAAATTAGGTCAGAAGGTTTTGGGCTATGGCAAAAAAATCCTCTGGATACTGCCAAAAATAGCTCAGAAGGTTTTTGGCTGCAAGTAGAATCTTCTGGTTGCAGCCAAGAAGCTATCCTGTGTCTTGGTTGAACTTTCAAAAATCATAACTAATTCTAAACAAATAAAAATAGGGCAATTCCAAGTTTTATGGAAAGATATTTGTGTGCTCTACATAGGAAAAATATGAACTACCACCATCTACAACTAAAAAAATTCCAGAATTGCACAAATCCTTGCTATTCCAGAATTAAGTCCAGAAAGAGAGCTTAAATTTGAAAATTCATATATCTTAGTGTACAAGTCAGACAAATATGAACCACCTATCAAATTTAAGTTCTATATATCTACTTTAATCTTGGAAATCTTCATTACATTTTGACTTGATTTGTTCAACGAAATGCATGCCAAACCAACACTGCCTCACAAGAAATAACCAAACAGAATGCATTTTCACTTCAATAGTTTCCATATTTGTATACAAATTTCTAAAAGTCATGAACACCTACATTCCCACACAATTTTCCCTTCTAAATCCAATGAAATCATTAGATTTTTGAAAATCTAACTCCTTCCCCCTGATTCAACCCTTGGACGAAATTAGTGTTCTTAAGGAAAAAAGTGTGTTTTTGTGTTTCAACTTCAAGGCTTAGTTCTTTTCACTCCAAATCACTTGGTTAACCATTTAATCACTTTATAAACATGATTAGACTGAATTTGGGCAGCATAGTTGTAAGAATTTTGGGCGTACCTAGAATCCGACTGACTCGCTGAAGTACCCACACGAAATCGGAGCACTAATGCAGACCCCGATCACGCTACACAGCAAATGCACCAAAGAAAGGAAGAGAAGAGAACATTTTTATGATAAAATCTTTTAGAGGGAGAATTGTGTATTATATCATCATTAGCCCTCTCCCTTAATCTCACACCTTATATATATAGTGTACGTACGGTTACATAGGAATAGATGTAACCTTTAAAAAACAAAGGGTATAACTCTTTATAACCCATGTCTCTCCATGAAGCCCCTCTTGAATTAGGCTTGGGCCCTAATCCACCAAGGGTGGGCTAGTATATTCCAACATCTCCCACTCACACTTGGTAGATTAGATGTTATGAGTCAAGTCTCTTTCTCTTACTTCTTTCATACTAGGTGTTTTGCCGTGACCACGTAGGCATGATGTCCCATTTGGGCACTTTGTACTAGAAATCCCTTTTTACAGAGATCAGCACAAGACAACCTTGTAGTGCAGAGATATTGATGTAATGCCCGAATGTCCTAGATTTACCAATATACACTTTACTCATGGCCAATCTAATCCCTCTTGAGTCAGTATAAAACTCAGATTGCCTTTCTTATATGCATAGTGTCTACACTTATGAAACTACAAAATAATATCATAAGGGATCGGTCTTAGACACCAACATAGATATATATATTTCAGGTAATAGTCTTTCTTTCGCCTATATATCACTTTGATATGTATCAACCGCTTTCCTAACATAATGCCTTTAGATCGCATCAATCATGATCATAGGACAAAATGCTATAGCAGATGTTGAAACATATTTCCATGATAATGTCAAAGTCAAAGGACATCGATGAAGGGTTAACCTTTCTGGGACTCTCACAGCAATGAAGCAGGGATCTATTCACTTGCTTCCTATTTGCAATTCTTTAGCACATGTGGTATGAATCATATGCTACAATGTTACTCTTATACTTTAAGAGCGTATGTCGTTTGATTTTATCATTAACACTGTACAGATTTAAGTCTAGGCACTCCCATTATCTAAAGCCAAATTCCTCAACTCTACTCATATTACATGACGTTAATTTTAAAGAATTTGTTGTCTGGCAATAGGTATCATGAATGTGGGTTTCCATGATTCGATCCAGATTTTTACAATCAAGGATCTCATCTCGACTTACTTCACTTAAGTTGAGGTGACATAGTTTGTGTTTCTTCTCTACCATATTAGCACTCTTGCTACTTTACTAGTGAACACAATTGTCTCATCTTTGCACACTCCTCCTGAATGTCAAAGGCAGTCGCTTGTGTGAGAAAGACGACCTCACCAACCTGTACGACATACTAGACATTGTATACTTACACACACATTAAAAGCCAAAATGAAGTATCATTGCTCCATACTATATGTATGCCAAAGGACTTAATATGTTTCTCATACATGTCCTTGGTCATTAGGCTTAGTTAGGGGATTTTGCATATGAGTACGTTGCTCAACAACAACTTTATGTCCTATAGCATCTCTCATTTAGCTATACATTTGCATTTAGTCTATCTATTATACTTAGAGTCTTTTTTTTAACAGTGGCTACGTGTACTCACAATACTTTGACACTAGATTTGAATTCTCTGTTTCAAATCTCACATGTTCTATGAACATTACTAGTCATATAGCCTTTTGTACTACCATAAAACATGTTTTAAACGTGCATAATCAAGGTACTCTACAAGTATCTCAAGACTCTTCTGTTAAACCATGTAATGTCTCTCACAATGGTTAGACTAGTACCGAATTACAAGTCCTACTATGAGTATATATCTAGTCTTATATATATCATTGCAAACATCACACTGCTAAAAGTATTTATATGGACATTCTTTTCCATTATCTTCTTGGTTGGTTCAATCAGAGAAATTTATCAAGACTCAAACTCACTCCTAAAGTCATTGGGGTATTCATGGGATCGCATTCACTTATTTTGAACAACTTAAGAATCTTTTGAATGTAATTCTCTTGTCAAAGAGAGGAGTCTTCTTAAGCTATTTCTTTAGAGCTTAAATCCAACTTCTTTACCCATGAACTTCTTTTTCAAAATTTACTAGCACCATTCTTTAACAGACACTACTTAATTCAAACTATATATGGCCAATAGTATATCATCACAAATTATTTACCAATAGTTCTCTTCAACCATTTGAAAAATTCATTAGGTTACCTCTCTTTCAAAACATTAAACATCAGTATCTAGACGATTGTATTGATCCATAAAAGGACTTCTACAAAAAACACATGAAGTCACCACTATGTAAAACTTCAAATACTACTTTTAGTGAAACTAATAGTCATTGCATATAGATTTCTTCATCCAGATCATCACTCAAAGTGTTTGTTTTACATCCACATGATGTAAATTTAAATTCAAATAGTTAACTATTGTCATATTAAAACTAATTTAAATTCACAACAGGTGAGAAAAAAATGCCTTCCTATTATGCATACCCCTCTGTAACAAGTCTTATACATGTCAATTGATTTACTCACTTTTCTCCTAAACCTATAGAACTCACTAGTTCTCAATAGCCCTTTTGACTTGGCAGTAGATCAACTAATTCTCAACTTGATTCTTTCTTAAAGAATCCACTTCCCTTTTCATTGCTTTCTTCCATTCTCCCTTAACATGGCCTCTTGTACAGAATGTGACTCATCATCCTCTTTTAGAATAACCATGAACATGTTTCTCAGTTATCCCTTTTCTCATGAGCTTTTTGCATTTCATATTTATTTTGTTTGGTCTCTTTATTGACCATTCTAAGCTCCCACTCTCAAAAATAATTGAGGATTATTGGCATGTTCTGTACTGCCTTGTCCTTGTGTCTTGCAAAAAGATGCAATGTGATTAGTTTCACCCTTAATTGAAAACTAATTCACAACAAATGTGGTACCTTTCAATTCTTTTTGGTCATAACTCTATCATCATTTCATTCTTAAAAAAAACTTAACCCTTATGAGCTCCCACTTACAATCACTATTGGAATTTGCAACTGACCCTTATGGTCTATGAAAACTCATATTTAACTTTTATTTATAGGGTATGGTAGTGACTCCTTTAAAGGGTACAAGGTTAAACCCAAGTCCACATAGCTTGATGAAACCAAGTATGTGTGCACGTGTACTAATCCACCAAAAGTGGACTAGCTAATACTCTCCCACTCACATTTGGGGGGATAGCATGAGCCATAATATGTTTAACCATGTCTAATAGCATCCCATCATGCCTTTTTAAACTCTTTTTCTTTGGTGATAGAGTTCCTCGGATAGTTATCTATTTTTTTATCCCTTTATTTCCACAGAGCTAGCTAAAACTAGTCAAATAGATGCTCACTCATTTGATCAGTTCGTGGAACTTTTAAAATTCCTACCCAATTGATTCTCGAACTTCATTTACCTATTGTCTAAAGCAACAATCTTCATACTTGTATAAAATTAAGTAATAACATGAGAAATCATCAACAAAGGTAATAATTTACCCAGCTCTGTGTCTCACCCTCAAACTTATAGGACAACATGCAACGAAATAGAATAATTGCACTATAAACTCAGCTCTAATATCTTTCTGAAAAATTTTCATTATGCTATTTCTAGAACCAAATTCTATACCTTTGACTAGTAAGACATATATTTAAGTCAATACTTAAATCAGAAGAAAAAGCAATGCAATTATGCACAAAGAATTTACCAACCAAAGAAATTTATTGAAAGAAAGATTGAATCACTACTATACAATTTTATAGGGCAATTCACACTATTTTGTTTTCCTTGTCAAGCCATATAGGTCTCGTAACCTTTTCTTTACTAAGCTGACATCTCAACTTCGGTATTACCATGACTATTTGTCAATGACTTGACAACAAATTATTTTTATAAATACCAAATATTTTGATTGTCCCCATTTAGTTTACAAATTATGTCCTTGGTAGCCTCTCTTGGCTTAGTCACTCAAATTATCCTACACATAGGATTATTCATAATTTATTTAATCCAAGAACTTATCAATAATATAACACATTGAAGTATACAACATCATGTACTTGTATTATTCCTGACTAGAAAAATAACAACATTTTTGGGTCTATGATCAGGAGAATACGTTTGTACCTCCCAGGACACAGATTCCAACTATGCCATTATTTTCTATCAAGAATTTCATACAAGTACTTTAAATAACAAACTCAATTATTACTCTCAAAAGACTCATTCTCTAAAAACTCCCACTTAGATAGAGTATAGAACGCTCTTGAAAGACTCATTTTTCATGAGCTCCCACTCATAAAGGGTATTTTGACTTCTTCATACTTTCATCACATTATATTCATAATGTCTTATTAACCTCTTATCTAGGAGTCGGGAAAACTTAATAGTTTTTCTAAGTTCTCTAGACATTTCATTTATGCACATTTTAATTTCCAGCCAAAAATACTTCCTCTAAAGGGTTAAGTCTATATAATTCTCAAACCTAGTCTAATAGGTTCTCAGTAGCTTTATTTTTTTTTTAAAGTTGCAAGAATTTTGTGTCTCCTATTATTTCAACAATCTTTCAGATTTTCTAAAAGAAATATCCCGTATATCTTATTCAAACTATATTTGTTTCCTAATAGAGACATTTTGTATTTCTTCTTAAAACTCTTTAGTTTCAAGTATTGGGAATTTGGACTAGGCTTAGGACTTTATTCTTCACTTAAGATGGGCCTTTACTCTTTACTCAATGAGTAATATTTTCCTAAACTCCACCATGATCCAGAGTTTGGACATTAAGAATCTCTCCATTTGAGATTTTCTTTCACTTTGATCTGACATTGCTTTCTCAGTATTTGATCCTTCACTTTTACCTCCTTTTAGGTTGTTCTGGATTCGAATCTTGACATTGATTTTTTTTAAGATTCAGGAAATTCAAGTCCTTCTTAGGCATGATTTTCTCAGTTCTCTTCCAGTCACTTCCCTTATTCTATTTCAGGATTAATTATAACCTTACTCTGAACTCTTTCATCTTGATCTTCTATCAAGATATTCTCCTTCTAGATTGTCACTCAATTTCATATTCCAATCGAAAAATCCCTATTTCATTTGTCACTCAGAGGCTCACATATCTCTAAGTAATTTATTTTGGATCAACATTCAATGGCTTTTTACTGGAAAACTTGTTTATTTTCTAAAGCCATTAAGTTCAAGTTTAGATATATGTTTTTCAATAAAAACATTATTCAAAAGAAAAAAATAAATTTTATTTCAGTGCTTTTAAAAAATCTCTTTTGACTCATATTTATCTCAAGTAAAATGGAATAAATCATTACAAATATTTTAAGAAAAAAAAAAGTTATTATAATAGCACTGAAAATGTTCAAAATAGATCCAAATATATTTCAAAATTTACATATTGTCTGTCAAAGTATAGATAATGAATTTAGAAATTTTAGAAACAAACCGTATCTCAATTAGACTCAAAAAACTCATACACGCACCTCTAGAAGGAGGACAAAGTAAAAAATTCTGGGGGAAAATGAAACACTTTATGCCTTTTTTTTTGTAATAGAAAAATGGCCCAGAAAACTGTTAAGCTGAAACCCATATGCCTTGCATCGTTTTTTTTTTTCAGCCCAGCCCATAAGGAGCCCAACATCATACTCTCCAGATTTTTCTTTTTTTTTTTTAAACAATGAAACACACCGTTTCATTTAAGGGAGGGAGATGTCATGTTGGGACTTGACCAAAACGACATGTCGTTTTGGTCGTCTTTGACCTCCAGGTGGGTCATTCTGATCCGGCCGATGGCAACGGGTCAGGGGTCTGTCGGACCCGACTCGTTCTCCTCCATAGCCAGTGTTCTTGACGTTGGTTTTTCATTTTCTTAGTGTCTATATCTTTGTTTTTTCGAGCTCTACAAGCAATGGAACTAATTTCATGGACTAAAAATACCTTTTTCTTGTGACCCAATTTCAGAAAGAGAACTTCCTGATTCCCGTCACCAGAAGTTTCCTGTGAGGATTCTTTATGGTTTTGGGTTGGTCTTCTTTGTTTTTTTTTAATGTAATCCTATCTTAAAGATCAATCTTCCTCAGTATACCTTGCGCTTCCGCTAATTTTCATTTGTTCTGGGATTCTATAAATATATTCTATGTCTATAAATGCATATACAGACAGATGAGAAACATATATAATGAACAGGATTATGGCATACATGTGTGAACAAAGAAGAGCAAGAAACTGAGGATCTTTTAAATTATTTAGATAAACAGAATCATGAAACTAAATTATCAAAATTGATTTGCATAAAGTTTGTCCGAGCAAATGATAAATAGCAAATAACTTCATAGGGCCATGAACAAAGAAGAAGCAGGGAAAAAAAATCCAATGGCAAATTTCTTCGGAAGTTAGAGAGAGAGACACAACTCATATGAACCCAGAATTAAATTTTATGAATTACTAAAACAAACACAGTAACTCATACGCAGCGAAAACAAAAATATAAGAATACCTTAATCATCTTGCATATTCATCCGGGAAGCAAAAGCACGTCTTTTGGCGAATGAAAGTATTGAGATCATAACATCATAATATTATAATATGGCCACCAATTACCATACTATCATAATATGAAGACCATGATTACATAAACAAACATTTTGTATATTCATATGGGAATATAAATTTGTCTCAGAAAATCATGACAAAACCGAAACAATTATTTCAGTCACATAATTTCTAAGAGGAAACCGTGGGAACGGATTATATACAGCCATATAAGCAGATTTCAAATTCTATATATATCAGGAGTAAATTCAAATGCCTAAGAAAAACACATTATTGGCAACTTGGCATCTTACGCATCAATTAAAAAAAATATTAAATTATCTATGTGCTTTAAATACCAACCTGACATATATGATAACTATAATAACAACCTGTCTATTATATATATATATATATATATGTACGCCTCTAATGATGGAAATGTTGATAGAACCCATTTGGTTTAAACCCACTTTAAAAGTCTTATATTTTTAATGAGTTCTGATTTTGGTCCTTATATTTTACTTTTGTTGTTTTTTGTCCCTGTATATATACTTTATGTCACCCAAAATGCTGGTCCCTATGTGTAATGTTATATATGCCGAGGCTGCGATGAAGTTAACAATCGGATTGAGGTACCATCACTAGAAGGAGGTTTGATACCTGCAATTGTCTGCGAGGTACTGTAAGATATTTTAATATATGATAATTATTATTAGTTATTATTAATTAGGTAATTAATTAGGTCCTACAGTAAGTATATGAGGGGTTAATTAAAAATCAAATGAAACTATAGCAGCCACATATTGACTATATATATATATATATTTATGATACAAGAGCTTTGAAAATGAAAGATGAAACTTAAATTGATTGGCTTCAAACTAACCGAAATTGAATAGTATAACTTTTGAAGATTACAACATGTTGCCCGAAGAAAAACTAACCATCAATGAATGACATTCATATATATGATGCTTATCTCTTTCACAAAAAATAAACAAATAAAATATTGTTTGTTGATGTTTCAGTTTCCACATTTCATGAGATATTGTAAAAGTTCCATGTCCTTACGTCCTTACTTTTCCACACAATTACGTGAATGAACTTTGCAAATTGCTAGAGTAATAATAGTCAAGACATTGTATTTAATTATATTTATAAATATGTACGCCTCTAATGATGGAAATGTTGACAGAATCCATTTGGCTTAAACCCAGTTTAAAAGTCTTATATTTTTAATGGGTGCTGATTTTGGTCCTTATATTTTACTTTTGTTGTTTTTTATCCCTGTATATATATTTTATGTCACTCAAAATGTTGGTCCCTATGTGTAATTTTATATATGCCGAGGTTGCGATGAAGTTAACACTCGGATTGTGGTACCATCACTAGAAGGAGGTTTGATACCTGCAATTATCTGCGAGGCACTGTAAGATATTTTAATATATGATACTTATTATTAGTTATTATTAATTAGGTAATTAAGTAGGTCCTACAGTAAGTATATGAGGGATTAATTAAAAATCAAATGAAACTATAGCAGCCACATATTGACTATATATATATATATATATATATTTATAATACAAGAGCTTTGGAAATGGAAGATGAAACTTAAATTGATTGGTTTCAAACTAGCCGAAATTGAATAAAATAACTTTTGAAGATTACAACATATTGCCCGAAGAAAAACTAACCATCAAGGAATGACATTCATATATATGATGCTTATCTCTTTCACAAAAAAATAAACAAATATAATATTGTTTGTTGATGTTTCAGTTTCCACATTTCATGAGATATTGTAAAAGTTCCATGTCCTTACGTCCTTACTTTTCCACACAATTACGTGAATGACTTTTGAAGATTACAACATATTGCCCGAAGAAAAACTAACCATCAAGGAATGACATTCATATATATGATGCTTATCTCTTTCACAAAAAAATAAACAAATATAATATTGTTTGTTGATGTTTCAGTTTCCACATTTCATGAGATATTGTAAAAGTTCCATGTCCTTACGTCCTTACTTTTCCACACAATTACGTGAATGAACTTTGCAAATTGCTACAGTAATAATAGTCAAGACATTGTATTTAATTATATTTATATATATGCACGCCTCTAATGATGGAAATGTTGACAGAATCCATTTGGCTTAAACCCAGTTTAAAAGTCTTATATTTTTAATGAGTGCTGATTTTGGTCCTTATATTTTACTTTTGTTGTTTTTTATCCCTGTATATATACTTTATGTCACTCAAAATGTTGGTCCCTATGTGTAATTTTATATATGCCGAGGTTGCGATGAAGTTAGCAATCGGATTGTGGTACCATCACTAGAAGGAGGTTTGATACCTGCAATTAATCTGTGAGGTACTGTAAGATATTTTAATATATTATAATTATTATTATTAGTTATTATTAATCAATCAATTAATTAAAATATCCTAAATATGACCCGTAAGTCAGATTTAGGTCGTATACAATGTTAGGGTATTGGCTATTAAAGCGATATTTTTTATGGTGGGATATATATAATTGAGTTTACAGCCAATTTATACAAGCGTCAAAAAAACCTGGTCTGCTCATTTGAGGTTCTATGACTGGTGAAGGGTCTTAACCCAGTTGTCATCGTTGTGTCTCACAGCTAGTCAAAAATAGACCTAACTATTGTCTTCTTTCTTTACTTTCCTTTGCAACTCTCTTTCATCAAAAGTTGTGAGTTCTCTCTCTGATCAAATCTTAGCAATGGTGAGAGGTAATTCTTATAAGTTTCCCACTAATGATATAGGAAAATTCATATACTATAATTTATTATTTATTATATATTCATGAATTTTGTCCTACAGGTACAACACAATATTAGTAGGAAGAACATGCTTAAATAGGCGCCAGTTCCACTCACCATTCACACTAGATCATGTCATTTTAATGAGTTTTGGTTTCAATAATTTCACATAATTGTTTTTCGTCCATATACATTATGCCATCTGAAATGTCGATCCCTATAGTTTTATAACGACTTAAATCTAAGCTTATTAGTTTTAACACCGTTAAATATACTGGATTGCTGATAACTTATGTGTAAGAACCAAAACTTATTAAATGTATAAGGGATGAAATTAGAATTTATTAAAAGTATAAGGATCTAGAGTGTGTGTTTAATATGTCAATCTTATAAAAGAAGAAAACTTAAATAAATGGTAGAGTCCGTGTTTCATATGTTTCATATGTTAATCATTCAAATAAGACAATGAAATGAGACTAGGAAGTTTTGTACCTAAAATATAGTGGACCAGATCTGGTTTCATATATTCATGATGAAAAGCCAGGGGTTGAAACATGCATGTTATGAAACATTACTAAAGGGATTTTTTTGGCTTCCTTGCCATTATATGATCACGTTCAGAATCTATAATTTAAGGAATAATGCTTACTACAACGTCATTGTCTGCTAATCAATATGCATGTGCCACGTGCAATGCATACTTATAGGGTTTTGGTAGTGCTTTGCAGTATGTGTCCGGGTCCACTACAAAAAAAAAAAAGGGAAAATTCCAAAAAACTACATTGGAAATAGCAAAAGGACAATTCAATACATTGAAATTGCAAAAGGACAGATCAGACGGTGTCAGACGGGCAGAGGAATCTGGCATTTTGAAATCTCGGCCAAATGACGAAAATGCCCTTCAGCCCTCCATCCCCACTTCAGAATAACAGTATGATCCTCATAATTAACACCTCCGGATTCGTTATTAACAACTTCAATTCTTCTTTTACAATTCACAAGTTTCAGGGCCAATAACCCCACTAATCTCGCCATTAAGAACTCCAAATTCGATATTAACAACTCCATTTTCTTCTTTCGCACTTAACAAATTTCAGGGCCAATAACAACACCCATCTCTTAATTAACAACTCTGGATTCGAAATTAACAACTCAAATTTCTTCTTTCACAAATAACAAGTTCCAGGGCCAATAACACCATCGATCTCGCCATTAACAACTCCGGATTCGCAATTAACAACTCCTATGTTGTTATTTCGACTGAGGGCTGAAGGGCATTTTCGTCATTTAGCCGAGATTTCAAAATCCCAAATTCATCTGCCCGCCTGACACCGCCTGATATGTCCTTTTGCAATTTCAATGTACTGAATTGTCCTTTTGCTATTTCCAATGTAGTTTTTTGGAATTTTCCCAAAAAAAAATAGAGTTTCAGCAGCGACCTTTAATGTCGCCACTGAAAATTTTGACTTTCGGCAGCGACATACACTATTACAAAAAACGTTTTTAACATCCATTTTTAAGTCTTTTAACGTTTGAAAACAGGGGGATGTCTATTTAAGCGACGTAGAAAAAATTGTCAATAACATCCATAAAATAGGAGAAGTGTATAGGCTGAACTTTAGACGTCCCCACTTCAAACTAGGGACATCTAAAGTTTGCGGGACACTTTAGACGTCCCCAGTTTGAAGTGGGGATGTCTAAAGGTCAGACTTTAGACGTCCCCACTTCAAAATGGGGATATCTAAAGTCTGATCCCCAAGTTTAGACGTCCATATTTTAATTTGGGGATGTCTAAACTAACGTCTAAATGTTATTACATCCCTTTTTATTTAAGGCCGTTAATTTTTTTTTTAAATGGCCTTTTATATATATACTTCACTGTCTGACAAATTTAAACTGTAGAAATAGGATAGAAGAAAATATTGCATAAACCAGAATGGAAACAACAGCAATTCAGCACTATCTAATAACACTACTATAAAAAGTATAATTTACGACACTAATTAACGTGTGTTTTCAAATAAAATTAGTAGAAAATCATGTGATGGCATTTTCATAATTAAGGCTAACGTTTTAACGATTGTTCTTGAAAAAACAATCGTTGAAACTTAAAATTCAATGACTGTTAACAAGAACAGTCGTTGAAAGCTGAGATTTCAACGACTGTTCTGGTTAACAGTCGTTGAAAGCTTGCTTTGAACAACTTTTTTCATTAACAGTCGTTCAAACATGCTAAAAATATCCTCTAGGGCGCTTTTGCTTCCCACTTTCCCTTTCCCGGCCCCTTTTCGACATTATAGCGCTGTGTTACTCCCTTCGAGCTGACTCGCATCCACTTAATTTCTGTTTGGTCTCTTGCGTGTCCACTAAATTCTCCTTGGGTTTCTCAGATATCATTCTCCGGCCCCCTCTCCGCCCCGTCATCTAACTCTGTCGCATCCTACCTCTCCACCCCTCTCGCTCTTCCTACTTCTCTATCAGTTCACGCACACCACTCCCTTTGCATTAAAGAAATCTCGTGGGGAAAATTCATAATTTGAAATTTGGTGGTGAAGTAGAAGAAGTATTTGGTCTTGAGCACTTTAGAGCTGAAATTTCTTTACCAGGTAACAAATATTTCTAGGAAATATTCTCATATCAGTGACTTTCTTTTGCTCAGTTAATTTATTTTGTGTATACAGGGATTGACTGTAGCCTTAACTCTGCTGGTGTATCTATTGTCCATTTTGAAATTGAATATGACTCGCAATGCAAAAAATTATCACTATTTGTGAATACACTGCGGTCGATATCCTTCTACGAACTTTCTCAAGGTATTTACTGATCAATCTTCTTGTTTACTTCACCATACTTGTTTAAGAGGTGAAAGGTGAAGTGTTGTTGTTTTCTGATGCATGTGATTGTTTTGGGTTTGCAAAAGGTGGATATTCAAAAAAGCCCAGCTAACTCTAAGTTTGGCTCCGTGGGTGGCTCCACTCCCTTCTTTTTCTTGGTAATTCCCTGAATCCCCTCTAGCTTGTACATTCTTGGCCTGTTTTGTTCGGTATTACCATGACTATTTGTCAATGACTTGACAACAAATTATTTTTATAAATACCAAATATTTTGATTGTCCCCATTTAGTTTACAAATTATGTCCTTGGTAGCCTCTCTTGGCTTAGTCACTCAAATTATCCTACACATAGGATTATTCATAATTTATTTAATCCAAGAACTTATCAATAATATAACACATTGAAGTATACAACATCATGTACTTGTATTATTCCTGACTAGAAAAATAACAACATTTTTGGGTCTATGATCAGGAGAATACGTTTGTACCTCCCAGGACACAGATTCCAACTATGCCATTATTTTCTATCAAGAATTTCATACAAGTACTTTAAATAACAAACTCAATTATTACTCTCAAAAGACTCATTCTCTAAAAACTCCCACTTAGATAGAGTATAGAACGCTCTTGAAAGACTCATTTTTCATGAGCTCCCACTCATAAAGGGTATTTTGACTTCTTCATACTTTCATCACATTATATTCATAATGTCTTATTAACCTCTTATCTAGGAGTCGGGAAAACTTAATAGTTTTTCTAAGTTCTCTAGACATTTCATTTATGCACATTTTAATTTCCAGCCAAAAATACTTCCTCTAAAGGGTTAAGTCTATATAATTCTCAAACCTAGTCTAATAGGTTCTCAGTAGCTTTATTTTTTTTTTAAAGTTGCAAGAATTTTGTGTCTCCTATTATTTCAACAATCTTTCAGATTTTCTAAAAGAAATATCCCGTATATCTTATTCAAACTATATTTGTTTCCTAATAGAGACATTTTGTATTTCTTCTTAAAACTCTTTAGTTTCAAGTATTGGGAATTTGGACTAGGCTTAGGACTTTATTCTTCACTTAAGATGGGCCTTTACTCTTTACTCAATGAGTAATATTTTCCTAAACTCCACCATGATCCAGAGTTTGGACATTAAGAATCTCTCCATTTGAGATTTTCTTTCACTTTGATCTGACATTGCTTTCTCAGTATTTGATCCTTCACTTTTACCTCCTTTTAGGTTGTTCTGGATTCGAATCTTGACATTGATTTTTTTTAAGATTCAGGAAATTCAAGTCCTTCTTAGGCATGATTTTCTCAGTTCTCTTCCAGTCACTTCCCTTATTCTATTTCAGGATTAATTATAACCTTACTCTGAACTCTTTCATCTTGATCTTCTATCAAGATATTCTCCTTCTAGATTGTCACTCAATTTCATATTCCAATCGAAAAATCCCTATTTCATTTGTCACTCAGAGGCTCACATATCTCTAAGTAATTTATTTTGGATCAACATTCAATGGCTTTTTACTGGAAAACTTGTTTATTTTCTAAAGCCATTAAGTTCAAGTTTAGATATATGTTTTTCAATAAAAACATTATTCAAAAGAAAAAAATAAATTTTATTTCAGTGCTTTTAAAAAATCTCTTTTGACTCATATTTATCTCAAGTAAAATGGAATAAATCATTACAAATATTTTAAGAAAAAAAAAAGTTATTATAATAGCACTGAAAATGTTCAAAATAGATCCAAATATATTTCAAAATTTACATATTGTCTGTCAAAGTATAGATAATGAATTTAGAAATTTTAGAAACAAACCGTATCTCAATTAGACTCAAAAAACTCATACACGCACCTCTAGAAGGAGGACAAAGTAAAAAATTCTGGGGGAAAATGAAACACTTTATGCCTTTTTTTTTTGTAATAGAAAAATGGCCCAGAAAACTGTTAAGCTGAAACCCATATGCCTTGCATCGTTTTTTTTTTTCAGCCCAGCCCATAAGGAGCCCAACATCATACTCTCCAGATTTTTCTTTTTTTTTTTTAAACAATGAAACACACCGTTTCATTTAAGGGAGGGAGATGTCATGTTGGGACTTGACCAAAACGACATGTCGTTTTGGTCGTCTTTGACCTCCAGGTGGGTCATTCTGATCCGGCCGATGGCAACGGGTCAGGGGTCTGTCGGACCCGACTCGTTCTCCTCCATAGCCAGTGTTCTTGACGTTGGTTTTTCATTTTCTTAGTGTCTATATCTTTGTTTTTTCGAGCTCTACAAGCAATGGAACTAATTTCATGGACTAAAAATACCTTTTTCTTGTGACCCAATTTCAGAAAGAGAACTTCCTGATTCCCGTCACCAGAAGTTTCCTGTGAGGATTCTTTATGGTTTTGGGTTGGTCTTCTTTGTTTTTTTTTAATGTAATCCTATCTTAAAGATCAATCTTCCTCAGTATACCTTGCGCTTCCGCTAATTTTCATTTGTTCTGGGATTCTATAAATATATTCTATGTCTATAAATGCATATACAGACAGATGAGAAACATATATAATGAACAGGATTATGGCATACATGTGTGAACAAAGAAGAGCAAGAAACTGAGGATCTTTTAAATTATTTAGATAAACAGAATCATGAAACTAAATTATCAAAATTGATTTGCATAAAGTTTGTCCGAGCAAATGATAAATAGCAAATAACTTCATAGGGCCATGAACAAAGAAGAAGCAGGGAAAAAAAATCCAATGGCAAATTTCTTCGGAAGTTAGAGAGAGAGACACAACTCATATGAACCCAGAATTAAATTTTATGAATTACTAAAACAAACACAGTAACTCATACGCAGCGAAAACAAAAATATAAGAATACCTTAATCATCTTGCATATTCATCCGGGAAGCAAAAGCACGTCTTTTGGCGAATGAAAGTATTGAGATCATAACATCATAATATTATAATATGGCCACCAATTACCATACTATCATAATATGAAGACCATGATTACATAAACAAACATTTTGTATATTCATATGGGAATATAAATTTGTCTCAGAAAATCATGACAAAACCGAAACAATTATTTCAGTCACATAATTTCTAAGAGGAAACCGTGGGAACGGATTATATACAGCCATATAAGCAGATTTCAAATTCTATATATATCAGGAGTAAATTCAAATGCCTAAGAAAAACACATTATTGGCAACTTGGCATCTTACGCATCAATTAAAAAAAATATTAAATTATCTATGTGCTTTAAATACCAACCTGACATATATGATAACTATAATAACAACCTGTCTCTGATACCATGTAAGAATTTCGGGCGTACCTGGAATCCGACTGACTCGCTGAAGTACCCACACGAAACCGAAGCACCGATGTAGACCCCGATCACGCTACACAACAGATACACCAAAGAGAGGAAGAGAAGAGAACATTTTTACTAGAAAATCTTTTAGAGGGAGAATTGTGTATTATATCATCATTAGCCCTTTCCCTTAATCTCACACCTTATATATATAGTGTACGTACGATTACATAGGAATAGATGTAACCTTTAAAACACAAAGGGTATAACTCTTTATAACCCATGTCTCTCCATGAAGCCTCTTTTGAATTGGGTTTGGGCCCTAATCCACCAAGGGTGGACTAGTATATTCAAAGGAACATGGCATACCCAAGAACAACAATCATTCCAACAACAACAACAGAGACCTTAAAACCATAGAAAATCAACCTTAAAACCACCAATCATTCCAACAACAACAACAACAACAACTAAAGATTAAAGTTTATGAAGTTACCTTTGGCTTTTCTTGCTTTCTCTCTTTAGAAGTTAATGTTCACTCTCGATCTCTTGAACCTTGAAATTTTTCTCACTACAGCATGGGTTTGATAGTGAAGAAGAGTTTAGAGAAGAAACTTATGCATGTTTAAACTACCTTAAACAATTTTCTACCTACCATTTTTTTCTTCAACAAATGACACTCCAACTTTTCCTCATATATAGTCATTTTGAATATTATGTTTTTTTCTTTTATATATATATATATATATGACAGTACATTCATACCAGCATCTCTATCCCAAAAACACATAATTTTTGTTTATGTTATCTCTTTAAAACCCAATAGGCCAACACCCATTACCATATATAACAACCCAAAAACCCATACTTAAATTTTATAATTAACATCTCCTTCGATTCTATGTCACGTTCACCATAGAGATTATTTCCATACTCGTCAAAGTTATAACATCTATAAGAAGTTTAAAAAGTTGAAATATGTAACATAGGTGATGTATGATACATATAATAAGGATTGAATCCGACCATTATTCACACACACACATATGTAACATTGATGTATCATTAATTACTACCACAATCATTAATATAAAATCTCATTTGTAGTACAAATTACAGTATGAATGAGACCTTTATATCAATGATAGAAGGCAGTATTATATATTGACCACCTCTATTATATTGTACATGAATTTTTTTATTGATAAAGAAGACAAAATGACATTAAATAATTAAAGTTTTACAAAGTACTAAAGCTAAATGGACAAACATAATGAGAGAATAACCTAAGAAACGAGTCTAATGAAATAACTTTAACATGAGAAAAAGAGAGAGCATAATTAAGATTCGACGAGGTTTTGGAGGTGGTTGATGAGTATGTTAAAGTCATCTCGGCCTTTGATGAGACTCAAACGAACATATCTATCGCTGGCACTGTACAAACTTCCTCGACGACCTTCTATTTTTGCTGCTTTTAGCACTTCATAGCAATCTTTATCTTCCTCTCTCTCACACTTCAACCACGCATATGCTGTGTCATACAAAATTAGAATTCTATATTTGAAGTCCATCAAACAAAATTTAAATTATCACAAATAATTATCCTACAAATTAAAAATTCAATCAAATTTAAATTTGGATGTTAATGGGCGATCAGGTAAGAAGGCTGATGGGGGTGCTGACTATGATGGCAAATCAGTGTTAGTGCTATTTGAAAACAAATGTTGAAGACTGCTGAAATTGACTAAATAAACCCTAACCATGGAAATTGTGAAAATTGAAGAACGTCATGAATGTATATCCTCCCCTCACAAACACTGATTGTCAAATGGCAATATTTATAAATTAAAAAATAAAATATACAAATATATATTTATACACACACACACACACACATACATATATAATTTGTAAGTGCTATTATTATTATTCACCAACCACTATTAATTCAATACAACTAATAATATAAGGCCATGCAAATTGATAATTAATTAGTTACGTACCTGGTGTAGGGTCTCTAACCCTTTTGTAAAAGGAGCAGTAATGGGGAGTTAATTTCTGAAGAGAAAATCGATTTGATTTGGACAATGTGTGTTTAAGCCTTATCCATCGGTTTTTCATGGTTGAATATGCGAACTTGAATATTTCTGTGCCGTCTCCTTCTTCAAGAACCACATCAAGAATCTTCAAAGCTCTCAACTGAGAATCTCGAGATACTCCCATTGTGTTCATGTCCAAATATGTCAACATCTTTTCGTATACACTCTCATTCTTCACCACTGCCCACCTGTAATAATATATATATATATATATATATATATATATATATATATATATATATATATATCACAAAAAACATTGAAGGGTTGTGATTAAATATTTAGAGTCCATCATTTGGTTTGTGAAATGGATTCTAACTAATTGAGATTCGGTGGTATGATATAGTCAATGGAATGCTTAATGGGGTACTTAAGTGGGTTACTTCTCCTTCTTCCACTTCAACAACTAACTTTTAACATATGGTTCCCCATCCTATATAGTTACCCAATGACAACAAAGTAACTTTCTATATATATGTGAAATGACATGTTTTTCAAGCTAAAATTAGTACCCCCTCCTATCTTTATTATAAGAAACTCGCATGTTTCATAATATAGCATGTTTTAGCTAAAACATTATTCTTCCCCCACATAATATCCTTAACTAACTATAAATCTTTCTCATTAATGAACCAAACTCCTCTAAAATTTTGATATTTTACTAGAAATAAATAATTTTAAATAACTTTATCAATTTATGTAAAGTTGTTATTAGGTGCAAGAGCAAGATGGAGTAGTAAAAAAAATGGTTTGTTAAGCAATGCCTATAGGAATATAATAGATATTTCACATCTCAATAATCATGCGATGAAAACACTCACATATATATTCCTTTTCCTCGAGTCTAACCAAACATTTAACTTCATATTTTTGTGTGAGAAATCTAAACCATCTAGATCAACTCTAAAAATGATATGTAGCAAAATGGATTCTAATTAATACTCCCTCTATTCCCTTTTGTAAGGTATGATTCTAGGGTATGCCATGTTCCTGTTATAAAATTGGACTAGGGATGTCTGAAAATCTTTTTCCTTTTTTTTGTAAACTTCCCTTTTTACCCTCATTTAATTATAAAAATTATTTATATCACTGTTATATTTAATTATCATGTTTGACTAAATGACTCAATATAACATATTCTTTCTCTTCCACATAAATGAGGGCATTTTTGGAAAAAAAAATATTTTTTTCATATTTATTGCACCTAACTAATTTTAACTACCTCTTTGAACAAGACAATTCTTATAAAAAGAAACGGAGAGAGTAATAATAAAGTATTGTTACCCAAATCTAGTGCCAGCATGGCCAGTGAGCTTGGAGATTGTGAAGATCATGAGCTCGTGATCAGCAGGAGAAGGAATAGCAGTGAAGTGAGGCCAATAATAAGCAAGATCATTAACAGTCTTAACATTAGAACCATTAAGAGAAGCATTCATTAATTTTCCATCTGGGTTGTTTGGTGAGGTTACAAACTCAATGAATGTGTCATTTTCAGACAAATTCTTGTTCTTCCACAACGATGCGTCACCTTCGAATCTGTTGTCCAATGAATTAAAAAGCTCCGTTTGTTGCCTATACACCTGTCCATTAAGTTTCATTTACTACACTTCAATAATTGTGGTGATATTAAAAAAAACAACTGAAATTTTCAACAAAAAATCAAAGGAAAATATGTATGCCACAATATATGCTTTTTTCGTGGCGGACTGTTCCGTAAAATTTGGCAACTGATTTTACACTAAATTTGGCGGCTGTTCCATTAAATTTTATAAATATAATGCAAACATTTTTGTGACAGAGTTTGTGATAGAATTTTCTATAATCTATAGCAAATTTTCTGTTTATTGATGTGATATAATTTTTAAGTCGTTGATTGAAATTTCAAAAAACCAAAATACAATTTTCCTACTTGACATTTTTCTCACAAGACACAACATATTGAGAATGAGAAAATCAACCGTTAAAAAATAAAGCTTGGTACCAAACAGCGTTGTTGTAAGATATGCAAAGTACTGAAAATCAGACTATAATCATTATAATTTATACTGGTCGAGGAAGTGGTTCAAGGGTTAAATCTTGGTGAAAACGACCATGATTAAAATAATATAATTTAATTAAAATATATGAAAAATATTTATCTATGACATGAAAAAATAATATTTACAAAACGGAGTTCTATTCTCAAAATAATCAAACTCAAAAATTCACAATCACAGAAAAAAAGAAAAGCATGTATCATTTCTTCTTTTTTTAAAATAAATATCAAAACAACGGTGTTTTAAACTTGTGGGGTGTAAAAAGATATATAAGATGCAACCCAATTAACCTGTCCAACTCAAGGGGCTTTACATCAAGCTAAACCCAATTAAGTTGAAACCGGGTAGATTGCTTGGCTCACCAGTTTAATTACTAGTCTCACCGGCCAATTTGGTCCATGTATTATTTCCTTTTTTATATTAAAAAATTATCAAAACAACGTTATTGTATACACATAAGATGCAAAACATATATATTATAAAACCTGATCAATCCGTCCAAAACCCACCGGATTAGCCGAATTAAATCAAGCTAACTAGGCTAAACTGGATTAGGTTGAAACTAGGTTAATTGCTTGACCAAAACGGCCAAGTGATCGAGTCACTGGTTAGTTTTGTCTAGTATTCAATATCATGGAGATATGTTGCTCACAGAAGAGTCATAATACTATCTCTGGTCCTAAATATAAGATTTAGTTGATTTTTTTTTTAAAATTAAAAAAACTAATTAAATTACTTTAAAGTATTTATATTTATCGTTTTTTTCTCTAAACTAATTTGTCTGACTAATAAATTGATATATAATGTAATTATACATAACATATAATATTATTAAGTAACTTATTTAGCTTCCCTAATCTTTTCAAAAAAAAATCAACTAGGTCTTATATTTTGAACCCAAAATAGTAAATGACAGGTGGAAGAATTGTATAGCTTACCGGGTAATATGGAGGTGTGGCAACCACTTTAGCAGGAGAATGAGAAGAAGAAGAATTGGGAGAGAAGGCATAAACAGCAGCATTCAGGAGTTGAGTAGAACCAGCCCCAAATATAATGAACCTTCCCTCAGTCACAGCATTCCCAACCAATTTATGCAATTTTTGAATGTACTTCACAAGCATTTCTGATATGTAAGATCCATCTGGGTATGTATATCCCATTCTGTGCCAGCCTGATACCAATATTGCACTCTGTTCTGCTCTTTTCATCCAGAATGGCTCCAAGAATAATGGATCCCCACTACACACCAAACAAACTCACACAACTTTAATCCTTCATGCATATATGTTCATTATATATGCCTCTTAAAAGTAAGAATTCATTATAAAATGGGTTAAGTTGCATAATAGCACTCTGTTTTCTAAAGTAATTTTTTGATATAATTAGTGCCCTTATGTGTTTTTTCAGTAATACCTAACATAAATTTTGTTAATTTTTAAATAGCAATGACTAATGAGCACCCTAATTTTAAGATACTATTAGTGCTACTTAAAAAATACTTTTAAGATGTTGTTCACCAACAATAACTTTTGAATACTGAGTCAGTGTTGTTAAAAAAAACTTCGTGGTGCTAGATATATCAAAAATTACTTTAGGGTACGAGTGCAAATTAACACTTACGAAATATGATCTCAATAGTGCAAAATATTTTAAATTAGCCAACAGTCTTGCAGCCGGTGGTGGCATGAAAACTCCCTTATAATAAGTGATAGATCACAAGTTTGACCCCATTAGTAACCTAATGCTGCCAGTGACTATCCCTCTAATTTTTTTTTTTTAAAAAAAGTATTTTAAATTGTAATAGAGATGAGAGATTTGAACCTTCCAGCATTTGCAGGACAATTGGAGTCAAATTGGGAGCAAGTAGGGCCATAATAGCAAAGATTGCATTCACAAACAGGCAAGTGACGATGGCCATTATTACTGAGAACCAAACCATCCAAGTAGGCTCTTCCATGTCCAGAACATTCTACGGCTGCCACAACCTGTGCTTCTTCGGCCGCCTCCTTCGTCCATCTCGGCTTCCATGTCTCCTCTCCCAAAACCAACAGATTTGAGGAACAAGAAGACAACACAATCATGGCTGCCACCATAATCCATGAAATGTCCATTGTTAATGGATTTCTTGGCTTCCTAGCCATTATATATATTATCTCGTTGAGAATATATAATTTGAGAGGAATAATATCGCTTATTGCAACTTCCTTGTCTGCTAAAACATATGCCATATGCAACGCTTATTTATAGGGTTTTGATAGTGCATTGCAGTACGTGTCCGGGTCAGTCGTTGTCCTTGTTATAAGCACCTAGTATAACAACTTTACATAAATTAATAAAGTTATTTAAAATTAATTATTTTTTAAAATTATCCTCAATTAAAATCATAAGTTAGACGAGTTTGGCTAATTAATTAGGAATTTTATAATTAGTTAGAGATATTATAGGTGGCAAAAAATTGATGCTTTAGAGAAAAATATGTTATATTATGAAATATGCAAAATTGTTTATAATAAGGACAGTATATTTTTCAGTTATATTATATTTTTTTCTTAAAAAATTGTATATCTTGTTTTATTTATACGGAATTATAATATAATTGAATTTAAATAAAAGTTAAATTGTAGGATTGGGATGATAATTATTCCTGAAACTTTGCACGTTATCCGTGCTGAAAATATTGATTAATGGCGAGGTCAAACACACATCTGTATCACGCAAGATCCACGCAAAAGTGTCACGTGTTTGAAAATATGGCTTTAAAAATATCCTCCTATTGTTTTGAATTTCACTCCTATACATTATCAGAAAAGTAATGTACAAATCCCGGCCAACAGTTTCAACTATTCTTAATTAAGTCTTTGTAATTTTTCTTTTTATGATGTTATAGTTCCGCATGATTTTAGCAAGGTCCTAGTAGTTTTTTTGTTTTATTAAATCCTTTTAAATTCACCTTATTCTTAATTTGGTCTCTCTAATTTTTTATTGATTACCTGAAACTAAGAGGATGTGATTAAAAATCAAGTGAAATTATAAAGATCTGATAATACAAGGGCCAGATTAAAATTATGTGAAACCATATGGACATTATCATAAAACACCGTTATAGCGACCTAGTCCTCTAGTCCTTATAATGTAAGGCCTAATTAATTAATTTGAATATATTAAAGATGTTAATTAAGTTAGATGATATGATATTTTATATTTTTCTTTGGAATACCCTAATCATTTTCCATAAGTCTCTCCCTCCCTCTCATACTTAATTATTGATGAGGGAATATCAATAAGGCTAATTTGAGAAAAATTGATAAATATATGTCAAATATGCCTTACATTTAGTATCAATATCAACTCTCAAATTAAGTCCTACAATAAATACATGAGGGATTAATTAAAAATCAAATGAAAATATAGCTTAATTAAAGTCATAATCATAAACTAAACACTAAATAATATTTTGGAGAGGTTAACATTAGGTAAGCTTAAGAATTGCAATTTATTTCAAGTTATAAACTCTGTTTATTAGTAAAGATATTAAATATGAAGTGATGAAGAATAAAAGAATTTGTTGTGCTAGGCAAAAAAGATAATCCCCCAAAATAAAGTCATATATATATCACATATGACCGTGTGGCGGTGTGGCACAACAATATACAAATTTATAAAAAAAACAATTAAACGGGCCTACCCTACAGCTCACCCGTTTAAGCCCGCGACCCTACAGGGCTGGCCTGTTTAGGCACGCCTCCTTTTGGAAGCTCTAAATCATAAACCATGCCATTAACGGGTTCGGGCCTAAATGGGCTAGCCCGACGAGTTCGGTCTGATTTCCCGGCTCTATATATATAAAATATAATAGCTTTGAAAATGGAAGATGAAACTTAAATTGATTGGTTTCAAACTAGTCGAAATTCAATAGTATAACTTTTGAAGATTACAACATGTTGCCCGAAGAAAACCTAATCATCAATGAATTACATTCATATATATGATGCTTATCTCTTTCACAAAAAAATAAACAAATATAATATTGTTCGTTGATGTTTTGGTTTCACATTTCATGAAATATTGTAAAAGTTCCATGTCCGTACGTCCTTACTTTTTCCACACAATTACGTGAATAAACTTTGCAAATTGCTAGAGTAATAATAGTCAACACATTGTATTTAACTATATTTATATATATGTACGCCTCTAATGATGGAAATGTTGACAGAATCCATTTGGTTTCAAACCTGTTTAAAAGTCTTATATTTTTAATGAGTTCTGATTTTGGTCCTTATATTTTACTTTTGTTGTTTTTTATCCCTGTATATATACTTTATGTCACTCAAAATGTTGGTCCCTATTTGTAATTTTATATATGCAGAGGTTGCGATGAAGTTAACAATCGGATTGTGGTAGCATCAGTAGAAGGAGGTTTGATACCTGCAATTGTCTGCGAGGTACTGTAAGATATTTCAATATATGATAATTATTATTATTTATTATTAATTAGGTAATTAATTAGGTCCTACATTAAGTAAATGAGGGATTAATTAAAAATCAAATTAAACTATAGCCACCACATATTGACTATATATATATATATATTTATAATACAATAGCTTTGAAAATGGAAGATGAAACTTAAATTGATTGGTTTCAAACTAGTCGAAATTCAATAGTATAACTTTTGAAGATTACAACATGTTGCCCCAAGAAAAACTAATCATCAATGAATTACATTCATATATATGATGCTTATCTCTTTCACAAAAAATAAACAAATATAATATTATTCGTTGATGTTTTGGTTTCCACATTTCATGAGATATTGTAAAAGTTCCATGTGCGTACGTCCTTACTTTTTCCACACAATCACGTGAATGAACTTTGCAAATGGCTAATGAATAATAATAGTCAAGACATTGTATTTACTCATATATATATATATATATATATATATATATATATATATATATATATATATATATATATATATATATATATATATATATATATATATATGTACGCCTCTAATGATGGAAATGTTGATAGAACCCATTTGGTTTAAACCCACTTTAAAAGTCTTATATTTTTAATGAGTTCTGATTTTGGTCCTTATATTTTACTTTTGTTGTTTTTTGTCCCTGTATATATACTTTATGTCACCCAAAATGCTGGTCCCTATGTGTAATGTTATATATGCCGAGGCTGCGATGAAGTTAACAATCGGATTGAGGTACCATCACTAGAAGGAGGTTTGATACCTGCAATTGTCTGCGAGGTACTGTAAGATATTTTAATATATGATAATTATTATTAGTTATTATTAATTAGGTAATTAATTAGGTCCTACAGTAAGTATATGAGGGGTTAATTAAAAATCAAATGAAACTATAGCAGCCACATATTGACTATATATATATATATATTTATGATACAAGAGCTTTGAAAATGAAAGATGAAACTTAAATTGATTGGCTTCAAACTAACCGAAATTGAATAGTATAACTTTTGAAGATTACAACATGTTGCCCGAAGAAAAACTAACCATCAATGAATGACATTCATATATATGATGCTTATCTCTTTCACAAAAAATAAACAAATAAAATATTGTTTGTTGATGTTTCAGTTTCCACATTTCATGAGATATTGTAAAAGTTCCATGTCCTTACGTCCTTACTTTTCCACACAATTACGTGAATGAACTTTGCAAATTGCTAGAGTAATAATAGTCAAGACATTGTATTTAATTATATTTATAAATATGTACGCCTCTAATGATGGAAATGTTGACAGAATCCATTTGGCTTAAACCCAGTTTAAAAGTCTTATATTTTTAATGGGTGCTGATTTTGGTCCTTATATTTTACTTTTGTTGTTTTTTATCCCTGTATATATATTTTATGTCACTCAAAATGTTGGTCCCTATGTGTAATTTTATATATGCCGAGGTTGCGATGAAGTTAACACTCGGATTGTGGTACCATCACTAGAAGGAGGTTTGATACCTGCAATTATCTGCGAGGCACTGTAAGATATTTTAATATATGATACTTATTATTAGTTATTATTAATTAGGTAATTAAGTAGGTCCTACAGTAAGTATATGAGGGATTAATTAAAAATCAAATGAAACTATAGCAGCCACATATTGACTATATATATATATATATATATATTTATAATACAAGAGCTTTGGAAATGGAAGATGAAACTTAAATTGATTGGTTTCAAACTAGCCGAAATTGAATAAAATAACTTTTGAAGATTACAACATATTGCCCGAAGAAAAACTAACCATCAAGGAATGACATTCATATATATGATGCTTATCTCTTTCACAAAAAAATAAACAAATATAATATTGTTTGTTGATGTTTCAGTTTCCACATTTCATGAGATATTGTAAAAGTTCCATGTCCTTACGTCCTTACTTTTCCACACAATTACGTGAATGACTTTTGAAGATTACAACATATTGCCCGAAGAAAAACTAACCATCAAGGAATGACATTCATATATATGATGCTTATCTCTTTCACAAAAAAATAAACAAATATAATATTGTTTGTTGATGTTTCAGTTTCCACATTTCATGAGATATTGTAAAAGTTCCATGTCCTTACGTCCTTACTTTTCCACACAATTACGTGAATGAACTTTGCAAATTGCTACAGTAATAATAGTCAAGACATTGTATTTAATTATATTTATATATATGCACGCCTCTAATGATGGAAATGTTGACAGAATCCATTTGGCTTAAACCCAGTTTAAAAGTCTTATATTTTTAATGAGTGCTGATTTTGGTCCTTATATTTTACTTTTGTTGTTTTTTATCCCTGTATATATACTTTATGTCACTCAAAATGTTGGTCCCTATGTGTAATTTTATATATGCCGAGGTTGCGATGAAGTTAGCAATCGGATTGTGGTACCATCACTAGAAGGAGGTTTGATACCTGCAATTAATCTGTGAGGTACTGTAAGATATTTTAATATATTATAATTATTATTATTAGTTATTATTAATCAATCAATTAATTAAAATATCCTAAATATGACCCGTAAGTCAGATTTAGGTCGTATACAATGTTAGGGTATTGGCTATTAAAGCGATATTTTTTATGGTGGGATATATATAATTGAGTTTACAGCCAATTTATACAAGCGTCAAAAAAACCTGGTCTGCTCATTTGAGGTTCTATGACTGGTGAAGGGTCTTAACCCAGTTGTCATCGTTGTGTCTCACAGCTAGTCAAAAATAGACCTAACTATTGTCTTCTTTCTTTACTTTCCTTTGCAACTCTCTTTCATCAAAAGTTGTGAGTTCTCTCTCTGATCAAATCTTAGCAATGGTGAGAGGTAATTCTTATAAGTTTCCCACTAATGATATAGGAAAATTCATATACTATAATTTATTATTTATTATATATTCATGAATTTTGTCCTACAGGTACAACACAATATTAGTAGGAAGAACATGCTTAAATAGGCGCCAGTTCCACTCACCATTCACACTAGATCATGTCATTTTAATGAGTTTTGGTTTCAATAATTTCACATAATTGTTTTTCGTCCATATACATTATGCCATCTGAAATGTCGATCCCTATAGTTTTATAACGACTTAAATCTAAGCTTATTAGTTTTAACACCGTTAAATATACTGGATTGCTGATAACTTATGTGTAAGAACCAAAACTTATTAAATGTATAAGGGATGAAATTAGAATTTATTAAAAGTATAAGGATCTAGAGTGTGTGTTTAATATGTCAATCTTATAAAAGAAGAAAACTTAAATAAATGGTAGAGTCCGTGTTTCATATGTTTCATATGTTAATCATTCAAATAAGACAATGAAATGAGACTAGGAAGTTTTGTACCTAAAATATAGTGGACCAGATCTGGTTTCATATATTCATGATGAAAAGCCAGGGGTTGAAACATGCATGTTATGAAACATTACTAAAGGGATTTTTTTGGCTTCCTTGCCATTATATGATCACGTTCAGAATCTATAATTTAAGGAATAATGCTTACTACAACGTCATTGTCTGCTAATCAATATGCATGTGCCACGTGCAATGCATACTTATAGGGTTTTGGTAGTGCTTTGCAGTATGTGTCCGGGTCCACTACAAAAAAAAAAAAGGGAAAATTCCAAAAAACTACATTGGAAATAGCAAAAGGACAATTCAATACATTGAAATTGCAAAAGGACAGATCAGACGGTGTCAGACGGGCAGAGGAATCTGGCATTTTGAAATCTCGGCCAAATGACGAAAATGCCCTTCAGCCCTCCATCCCCACTTCAGAATAACAGTATGATCCTCATAATTAACACCTCCGGATTCGTTATTAACAACTTCAATTCTTCTTTTACAATTCACAAGTTTCAGGGCCAATAACCCCACTAATCTCGCCATTAAGAACTCCAAATTCGATATTAACAACTCCATTTTCTTCTTTCGCACTTAACAAATTTCAGGGCCAATAACAACACCCATCTCTTAATTAACAACTCTGGATTCGAAATTAACAACTCAAATTTCTTCTTTCACAAATAACAAGTTCCAGGGCCAATAACACCATCGATCTCGCCATTAACAACTCCGGATTCGCAATTAACAACTCCTATGTTGTTATTTCGACTGAGGGCTGAAGGGCATTTTCGTCATTTAGCCGAGATTTCAAAATCCCAAATTCATCTGCCCGCCTGACACCGCCTGATATGTCCTTTTGCAATTTCAATGTACTGAATTGTCCTTTTGCTATTTCCAATGTAGTTTTTTGGAATTTTCCCAAAAAAAAATAGAGTTTCAGCAGCGACCTTTAATGTCGCCACTGAAAATTTTGACTTTCGGCAGCGACATACACTATTACAAAAAACGTTTTTAACATCCATTTTTAAGTCTTTTAACGTTTGAAAACAGGGGGATGTCTATTTAAGCGACGTAGAAAAAATTGTCAATAACATCCATAAAATAGGAGAAGTGTATAGGCTGAACTTTAGACGTCCCCACTTCAAACTAGGGACATCTAAAGTTTGCGGGACACTTTAGACGTCCCCAGTTTGAAGTGGGGATGTCTAAAGGTCAGACTTTAGACGTCCCCACTTCAAAATGGGGATATCTAAAGTCTGATCCCCAAGTTTAGACGTCCATATTTTAATTTGGGGATGTCTAAACTAACGTCTAAATGTTATTACATCCCTTTTTATTTAAGGCCGTTAATTTTTTTTTTAAATGGCCTTTTATATATATACTTCACTGTCTGACAAATTTAAACTGTAGAAATAGGATAGAAGAAAATATTGCATAAACCAGAATGGAAACAACAGCAATTCAGCACTATCTAATAACACTACTATAAAAAGTATAATTTACGACACTAATTAACGTGTGTTTTCAAATAAAATTAGTAGAAAATCATGTGATGGCATTTTCATAATTAAGGCTAACGTTTTAACGATTGTTCTTGAAAAAACAATCGTTGAAACTTAAAATTCAATGACTGTTAACAAGAACAGTCGTTGAAAGCTGAGATTTCAACGACTGTTCTGGTTAACAGTCGTTGAAAGCTTGCTTTGAACAACTTTTTTCATTAACAGTCGTTCAAACATGCTAAAAATATCCTCTAGGGCGCTTTTGCTTCCCACTTTCCCTTTCCCGGCCCCTTTTCGACATTATAGCGCTGTGTTACTCCCTTCGAGCTGACTCGCATCCACTTAATTTCTGTTTGGTCTCTTGCGTGTCCACTAAATTCTCCTTGGGTTTCTCAGATATCATTCTCCGGCCCCCTCTCCGCCCCGTCATCTAACTCTGTCGCATCCTACCTCTCCACCCCTCTCGCTCTTCCTACTTCTCTATCAGTTCACGCACACCACTCCCTTTGCATTAAAGAAATCTCGTGGGGAAAATTCATAATTTGAAATTTGGTGGTGAAGTAGAAGAAGTATTTGGTCTTGAGCACTTTAGAGCTGAAATTTCTTTACCAGGTAACAAATATTTCTAGGAAATATTCTCATATCAGTGACTTTCTTTTGCTCAGTTAATTTATTTTGTGTATACAGGGATTGACTGTAGCCTTAACTCTGCTGGTGTATCTATTGTCCATTTTGAAATTGAATATGACTCGCAATGCAAAAAATTATCACTATTTGTGAATACACTGCGGTCGATATCCTTCTACGAACTTTCTCAAGGTATTTACTGATCAATCTTCTTGTTTACTTCACCATACTTGTTTAAGAGGTGAAAGGTGAAGTGTTGTTGTTTTCTGATGCATGTGATTGTTTTGGGTTTGCAAAAGGTGGATATTCAAAAAAGCCCAGCTAACTCTAAGTTTGGCTCCGTGGGTGGCTCCACTCCCTTCTTTTTCTTGGTAATTCCCTGAATCCCCTCTAGCTTGTACATTCTTGGCCTGTTTTGTTCTGTCTTTGTGGAGAAATTAAATTTGAATGCTTGCATATATTTCGTTCAACAGTGGCATTAAGTATGCAAAAATTCCAAATTTGCAAAATCAACTTCACAGAGTTGAAATTTAGTTGTTTAGTCTGAAAACTCCATTGTGGGAGGCAAGATTCCACATGTAACACTAGAATCTAAAATAAGTAAGAACCATAAGCCTCTTGCTGCCTTTGATTTCTTTGATTGGGGGTGGTTTTTGAGTGAGAAGAGTAACTGAAAGTGAAGCTAATTGGGGGGAAATTTAATCCATGTGACTTTATTAGCTAGATGGACTAACTTGAAAGAATTATAATTTAAATGATTAGGTAGAAAAAATTAGAGTTAGGATTAGTATCAACATCAATATATGGTAACTCACAATATATTTTTAGTCAGATTTTTTTTTCACATGGAAATATTTTTACTCAGATGGCATGGTTATCAAATGGGGCATATTTTCTATTCAATGTTTCCTTCACTTCTAAAGTTGACTGATTTATTTTTATCATAAATGTAAGATAACAATATATTTTGTTTCACAGATTTAGAACTTTTTTCTAAACTCTTCTGTTAATTCCTTAAATTAAAGGGTGTTTTCATCAATAAGGGGGTTTTCAATACAAATAATTCAATAAAATATTTTAAGGAAATTGAACATGGAAATATTTTTACTCAGATGGCATGGTTATCAAATGGGACATATTTTCTATTCAATGTTTCCTTCACTTCTAAAGTTGACTGATTTATTTTTATCATAAATGTAAGATAACAATATATTTTGTTTCACAGATTTAGAACTTTTTTCTAAACTCTTCTGTTAATTCCTTAAATTAAAGGGTGTTTTCATCAATAAGGGGGTTTTCAATACAAATAATTCAATAAAATATTTTAAGGAAATTGAACATGGAAATATTTTTACTCAGATGGCATGGTTATCAAATGGGGCATATTTTCTATTCAATGTTTCCTTCACTTCTAAAGTTGACTGATTTATTTTTATCATAAATGTAAGATAACAGTATATTTTGTTTCATAGATTTAGAACTTTTTTCTAAACTCTTCTGTTAATTCCTTAAATTAAAGGGTGTTTTCATCAATAAGGGGGTTTTCAATACAAATAATTCAATAAAATATTTTAAGGAAATTGAACATGGAAATATTTTTACTCTGATGGCATGGTTATCAAATGGGGCATATTTTCTATTTAATGTTTCCTTCACTTCTAAAGTTGACTGATTTATTTTTATAATAAATGTAAGATAACAGTATATTTTGTTTCACAGATTTAGAACTTTTTTCTAAACTCTTATGTTAATTCCTTAAATTAAAGGGTGTTTTCATCAATAAGGGGGTTTTCAATACAAATAATTCAATAAAATATTTTCAGGAAATTGATCATTGTTTCTTCCAATTAACTAACTTACCTAATTTTCTTAATATGTCCAAGTTAATTTTCTAATTCATAAATTTAGAATTGGATCGAATCCTAACTTTTAGGAGTGTTTATTAAGCTTATAGGCCTAATCCTACTTAACATACTAGAAATTATAGTGATAGATAGATGAAAATTGAAGTTCATTGAGGCAAAATTAGTCATTACATGGTGATTGTTTGGTTTTGGGTCAGTTATGAAAAATAATTTCCTCTGGTTTGCCATGTTGATATCATGTTAGAAACTAATCATGAATAGGCATCCATTTTTGCTATTGTCTATAAAGTAAGTGTAGAGCTTACTAGGAATAGATGCTGCTGTAATGTTGAAACAGAGAGGGTAAAAAATGCCAGCTCTTATATATATATATAGTGTATTGTATTGTCATTTTTATTGTTAAATTTTGGGAGATAAAACATGATTAAAAGTTTTTTGTTTAATGCCTCCATATGCTAAACAATTATTCTAGGTGGTTAAGCCTTAGTGCATGTTTGGGAAACCCCCACACCATGGTTTTATACCTTATGGGAAATGTTGCTGTCTTTGAGGCTTATACTTCCAAGGCTCTTAAATCTATTTGGGTAGACCTAATAGATACTAATGTCAGAGTTCTGTGCTTGTTAATTGGGTTGTTGTTTGAATTTTTGGATGTCTTACTTTTTAGCACAAAAGCTGCTGAAATTTTTAAAAAATGTGTAAGGCATCCCTTTCTTGATCCATATTCATATCATAATGACAATTGGTCTAAAATTGAGTATTATTGAAAATGGCATAGGTGGTAGTAAAATGGGTCACCGTTGGATGAATGCTTTGAGAATTAGTGAAGAATATGAGAATGGGGTGGAAGATTTTATTAAATTTGCTAGAATGAATGCGCCTAGTAAAAATGGGAAGTATTTTTGCCCATGTGGGAAGTGTTTAAATGAGAGTCTACGAGATATTGATGATATAAGATATCACTTATTTTGTGATGGAATAAATCTTCGGTACAAAAGGTGGATATGGCATGTTGAGGAAGTAACCGCTTGTGCGTCCCATGAGAAGGAAGTTTTGGAGGTTGGAGATGATGATAGAATGGAGAAAATGATTCATGATGTTGAGGTAGAATATTTTGCACAATCGCCTATATAAGATAGTGTGAGGAATGATGCAGAGACATCTTTGTACCCTGGGTGTACTAAGTATACACGCTTGTCAGGTATTTTGCACTTGGTCTACTTAAAGGCAACTTGTGGGTAGTCCTATAGTAGTTTCACATTGTTACTTGAATTGTTGTGATATGTTTCCAGAGGATAATGTACTTTCAAATAGTATGTATGAGGCTAAGAAAATATTATCTACGATGGGTGTGGAGTATAGAAAGATACATGCTTGCCTTAATGACTGTGTATTGTATAGAAATAAGTATAAAGGCTTAAGTGAGTGTCTGAAATATAAAAATTCAAGATACAAAGTGAAGAAAGGTAATAGGTGTGGTGATGAGACAATTAAAAAGCAACCTTTAAAATTTTTGTGGTATCTTCCAATTATACCTCGGTTCAAACAAATGTTTGCTAATGCAAAAGAAGTAAAGAAGTTGAGATGGCATTATAATGATAGAGTTTGTGATGGAAAATACCTTCGGCACCTAGCTAACTTTCCACAATGGAAGAAAGTAGATGAAATGTATCATTGATTTGGTAGCGAGCCTAGAAACCTTTGGCTTGGGCTTTGCACAGAAGGAATCAATCCCCAGGTACTTTTAGTAGTACACATAGTGCATGGCCGGTTCTGTTGATGATTTACAACTTGCCTCCCTGGTTGTGTATGAAATGCAAGTATATAATGCTTTCTATGATGATTTTGGGACCAAAACAGCCAGGGAACGATATCGATGTCTACTTGGCACCTTTGACTGAGGACTTAAAGAAGTTGTGGGAGGATGGTGTAGATGTGTTTGATGCATATAAGCAACAGTCGTTTAAGCTACGTGCAATGATTTTCATCACTATTAATGACTTCCCTGCATACGGGAACTTGTCAGGTTATAGTGTCAGGGGTTATAAAGCATGTCCCATATGTGAAGCAAGCACACAGTTCTATTAACTCAAGCATGGTAGAAAAACAATCTACCTTGGTCATAGATGATTTCTTCCTCAGTTCCACCTATACCGTAGGCTAAAGAAGGGTTTTAACGGTTTGCCAGAAAATGGAATGGCTCCAAAGCCATTAACTAGAGACGAGGTTTATAGTCAGGTGGAAAGAATCAATATCACTTTTGGTAAAAATTAAAAGACTACGAGTTAGAAGAACATATGGAAGAAGAGGTCAATTTTCTTTGATCTTCCATATTGGCGTAGTCTTGATGTGATGCATATGGAAAAAATGTATGTGATAGCCTTGTTAGTACACTTTTACAGATAGCAGGGAAACTAAAGATGGAATTAGTGCGAGACTAGACTTAGTTGAAATGGGAAAAAGAGAACGACTGCATCCACAACTAAGAGATGATGGTGAGAGCGTATATGGAGCCAGTAGCGTATACATTGTCAAAAGCCAAGAGAAGAAGTTTGTGTGGGTGTTTGTACGGCATTAAGGTGCCACAAGGGTATTCTTCTAATGTGAGCCGGCTTGTGTCAATAGAAGATTTGAAGTTAGTTGGAATGAAGTCTCATGATTGTCATGTCTTGATACAATAACTATTTCCAGTAGCTATTAGATGCATTATGAAAGATGATGTGTGAAGAACGATAACAAGGTTGTGCAGTTTCTTTAATACTATTTGTAGTAAAGTTGTTGACATTGGAATGTTAGATGAATTAGAAAATGAGGGTTATTGTAACCCCCTGCCATAATTAATATTCGGATTATGCAATAAAGCGAAATAGAGACCAATAAGAAACAAAACTACATTTTACAAACCCATCTACCAGACGGGGTTTTCATAAACACCTTTCGAAATCATTCATAACCTGGTCTCACATTCACATTCCGAATACAATTACTACACAAAGATAAATCACATTTAAATATATCAGAGTACGCAATATAATAATCCCGGTAATCCCGGGTTCTCTTCATTAACTCAAGCTTCATAGGGCACATTAGCCCATACAAGCCCTCATATGGGGATTACACAATTCTCTTCTAATACATATACAAATCCTCATCCACATACATATATATACATCCAAATATAAATATCCCATTTGGGATGATAACCAACTACCAAAACAACTACCGAAGGAAGTCCTCATCGCCCTTGGCTGCATGCTCCATCCTCAATCTACTACCCTGTCTGAAAGGTTAGTAGGGGAGGGTGAGATTCTAGAGAATCTCAGTAGGAAAACGATATCACTATGCATGTACGATAAATGTTTAATGCATGACATGCTTGCATCACATAACTATCATGATGACAAATCTGTAAGCTCAATGCTTCTAAGAATATACTAATGGCCATAGCATAAATTGAAACATAGCTTCAATAACACATAACCATGCAAAGCTAAGACATGCATCAACACATTAACACATATATCAAATACAAGCAGAAAAGATATGTTCCCTACACTCTTTCCACGTAAGCTCCAGCACAGCTTACTCACGACCAGGCGAATATCGAACCACGTTCAGGGCGAATATCAAACCCTATAACCAAACAAGGACATAGGGTTAAATCCCTTTTCCAATTCTTTAACTCTCAAACACTTAAGTTGGTTATCATTCATGACCTTTAGGAGGCTAATTAAAGCTCAAATATATGCCTAAAAGCTTGGGAAACACTGGACCAAAGATCACCTTTCAAAAATGCAAAACACTGATTTTTGGGGGTGGGCCGCGGCCCACGAAAATCCAGTTTCTGGCTGAACTTCCAAAAATCATAACTAATTCCAAAAAAATCGAAATGAGGTGATCCCAAAGCCAAATGAAAGCTATTCAAGTTCTCTACACAGGAAAAATATTGACCAATACTGAAAATCACCACAAAAGTCCAGATTTACCAAAAACCTAACATTGTGCCAAAACAGGATCCAGTTTTGATGCCAAACTTTGGACAGCTATAACTCCCAGTTCTCAAAACGAAATGGCACACATTATATGTCCATATTGAACCTTGAGATTTGAAATTTAAGACTGGAAAGTTTCATAATTTTCTGACTTCATTTGCCCAGTCAAAACGTCCACACAACAAGACTGCCCAGAACAGACTTACAAAAGACAGAATTCCAGATTTGCACAATTGGCTTCCAATGGTCCAATTTTCATATCAAACATCATTCCCACACAAAATTTCACAAGGAACCCATTGGAAATACCAAATCAACCAAATTCACATTATATTTACATGTTTCACAATGAATTACAACATGTCACACAATTCACAATACCAACTCTACATTACAATCTCTTCCAATCCAAGTTCCAAAATCAATCCCAATGACCAAATGCCACAACATGGAACCAATTTAACCACAATTCACCATTCAAATCATCCAATCAAAAATCACATAAAATCAGGGCAAAATTCGAAATTCACAATACTCAACCACAAATCACAAAACCTAGATCAAAAGGCTCCAAATACTCACCTCTTCCTCTTTCCCAAACCAATCCCTTGATTCTTCACCTTTCCACTTTTGCTCAAGCTCCAAAACACCACCAATCAAGAATCTAAAACCATAGAGATGAAGCTCTCATCAACATGATCAAGATTAGTGAAGAGGTTTTAACCATTAGAAGCCATTACACAAGCCAAAACTCACCTTGTTTCTTTCTCTTTCCTTCCCTTAGCTTGGCGCCATGGAGAAACAAGAGAGAGATGAGATGATGAATAAATGAAGATGATAAAGTAGAGAATCAGTTTTTAGGGCCAAAAACCGTCCAAGTAAGGGAGAGAGAAGAAAGGAAGAGTGTTGAATCTTTGACCCAAGATCAAGGGTCCAAATCTTGCCACTTGTCATGATCTTGATCCATCAACTATGAGCTCACCTAGGCATATCCACATGGGATTCCACCCCTTGATCTAATACACAAATCAATCTCAACCATTGATCTTGAAGTTGCCAATGAGTTTCCTCTTCGGTAACTGACCAATTGGTCGGTAACTTTACCGTTTTGCCCCTGATTATGGTAATTCACACTGAATCACCACCAAATACATTTTCTCATTCATTTACACCATATTATGCGCCCTACCTATATTTTAAGTCAATTTAGAGGTTAATCCATAATTGAACTTAAATACAGGGTTTCGGCGCTGCTCAGAACATATACGAATCACATCGGGTGCCAACTCACACCATAATCTCCAAAAGGGTCCATTTATCACTAATGACATCCACTTTTGGAGTCATTAACCCTTAATCACAATTTGGGATTTTGCTAAACCGGGGCTTAGCAATCCACTAATCTTAGGCTTATTCTCTAGCCTCAAGTCTCAAAATTCGGGATATTACAGTTATACTATTCTTTCCCAACTAGAGATGCATTTTGCTCCTGCATTCTTTGATATAATGGTGCATTTAATAGTTCATCTAGTAAGGGAGGTAAGACTATGTGGCCCAGTTTATCTAAGGTGGATGTACCCTTTCGAGTGATACATAAAGAACTTAAAAGGGTATTCTAAAAATCCTTATCAACCTAAAGCCTCAATTTTGGAAAGATATATCGTTGAAGAGGCTATAGACTTTTGCAAAGAATATCTATCAAGGTTGAAGGCCCAATCTCGTCATGAAAAGGGTACAAGTAAGGGAACACGAGGGCTCAAAGTAAAGAGTATGCATCGTGAAGAGGTATTGCAAGCACACTTGTATATCTTGAATAATACGAAAGAATTCAACCATACTTAGCCGAATACAGAAAGAGTTTGAAGGAGATATATCCAAGAAAAAATGACATGCAAATAGCTAATGAGAAAAATAATACTTTCATAGAGTGGTTCAATGATAAGATAGCGAATGAAACCAATATGTCTGAGACAATGAAATGGTTAGCTTGGGGGCCTTTTTTTGAGGTCATAACATAGAGTGGTTTCGATATAAATAAGTATTCTTTCTATACAAAAGCCCAAGATAACAGAAGTACTATGCAAAATAGTAGGGTGATAGTGGTAGCCGAATCAATGCACTTTTCTAGTTTGAAAGACAAAAATCCCATTTTGGCGTCTATGGTCTATTATGGAGTTATTGAAGACGTATAGGATATAAGCTACACTAAGTTGAGAGTTCCTTTATTCAAATGCAAGTGGGTTAACAATAGTGTTGTTAAAATAGATCAATTTGGATTTACCTCAGTTGATCTTAAAAGAGTCTGTTATAAAGATGAGCCATTCATTCTAGCAAGTTAGGCAAAACAAGTGTTTTATGTCATTGATCCAGTAAATGAAAAATTGTCTATTATACTCCAAAGTAAAAAACAGAAGGATGGTGATCCGAGTGTGAATCTTGACGACACACCACCTTTCACTATAAATCCACCTATGCCAACTGAAGTAAAATTGGTAGATGATGATGAATATGCAGCTAGAGTTGATCATTGTGAAGGAATTTGGGAAAACACTTAATGTAAGATTTTGAATTGTAAAGTGTTCATGTAATTTCGATTTAGTTATCATATCTCACATTTATTTCTTAACAGGATCATGGCAAGTTCAAATTCGGGCGATTCTGCTGGCTTACCTATTAAGAAAAATGTTAGAGGAAGCACGAAGCTGCGATCGTTGGTCAAACGTCATAAGGAAGAAAAGCGAGGGTTCACATGGAATTTGATGCTAATTTGAAACCAATCGGGGAAGAGGGAGACAAGTTCATTAGCTATGTTGCCTTTTTGGGTTGGAGCAAAGTTAGCGTTTTAATTCCTACCTGGAGGGAAGTTTCAAAGGACATGAAGTCTATGATTTGAGAACAATTTTTGGTATGTAAAGTTGTATTTTTATCTGTATCTTTATTTCTATTTGTTCATATATAACTATTATATATTTTTTTTTGTAGCAAACATATGATGTTCCCAATACGAGGCAAATGTACAACTACTGGATGGGGGAAGTTCATGAGGGATGGAAAGATTTCAAGTCCACACTCACAACCAAGTACATTCAAGGGTCAAATAGCCATAAAGATCCTTGTAAAGAGTATTCCTTTCTTTCTCTAAATGACTGGAGGTTGTTTGTGGCATCGCGGCAGGATCCCAAATTCCTGGTATATTTTGTTCATCTTAGTGTTAAACATTTTAGTTGAATTTACTTGACATCACTAACTCAGTTTCCATTATTCTTTGTTTATATAGGAATTGAGTCAAGCAAATAAAGAAAGGAGAGCTAAAAACAATTATCTGCATTACATGTTGCGTGCGGGTTATCAGAAGCTCAAAAAGAAGATGATGCAGGCTGAATTGCAGAAATTGGAGGAAGCAGCTCGAGCAAATCCTAGTATTGTCGTGCAGGCGCCATCACCTCCCCCACATCCCAAAAAATGGAAAGCAGGGAGGATAAAGGGAGAAAAATATATAAATCTAGTCATTGCTGATGTCATTAAAAGGATTGTGAATATTTAATAACAAGTATATTTCAGTGTGTTTCATTTTCCTAACAAGATTGCATGTAATTACTTTCTATTTATCTATTGTATGCTGTAGGATGAACTTGAAGAGCAGAGAAGCCAGGGTTCCTTCACTCAAATTGGAAGGATGGACATCTTAGCAATGGCGCTTGGGAATCTAGATCACCCTAGTCAAGTTAGAGGGGAGTTAAGGGGAGTTGGTCTCTCTAAATACTTTGGACAAGGTTCACAACCTTATGGACGAGGTGAAATGAGTCAGGAGTTTGTGGCTAGGGTTCGAAGGAAATATGAGCAAAGCTAGTGGTGCAAATGCTTCAATCACTTCAAGATGAGCTTAAAGAAAGTTGTTTAGTGAGCTACGTAGTGAGATGAATACGATGGTGTTGTCTCACATGCAAGGTGGGATGTGTTACGTGGAGCCTAGATCTCAGGTTTGTAAATAATTTCATTTAATATAATATTAAGTTTTTCCTTATGTTATTTTAATTAATTCTTTCATTTCTCTTACATAGGAATCCCCAGCCTTTCCTAGCACTAAAGACAGTTACAATCCACCAGAGGTTGGACATGGTGACCCTGGTCCTTCACTAGAGCTTGGAGAACTTTACACTCTGTATTTGGAAGTCCCATACCTGCGTGTTGTTGCTGATTCTATTGTATACACGCATACCACCACCCACTATAATAACCAAATTTGGGAAGATCAATGTAAGGTCAATGTCACAAGTGTTCGAAAAGGGCAGGAAGGTGTAGATGTCCTGTTCCCTAATATAGAGGTTGCCAGACTAGGTCAGGCAACAGGATCTTTCATCTTGTGGCCTAAACATCTTGTTCAGACTGTGCCAGTCCTTCCAATAGTAGGAAACACCTTACTGTTACTTGATTCTTGACATTCTACTTATAATCTTTATTTTGTGTGTTACTAGGAAAAAAAGAAGTGATAAAATTTCCCTTATTGGCACAACTACAAAATATTCATCAAGACATTAACAAGGTCGACTTGCATATGCCTTGTGAGATTGTGGGTCATAGAATCTCGTATAATTATGGACTTGATGTTAATGCAAGTGTTTAATCCAAGAGGGGGGTGAATTAGGTGATACTAGAAATTTTGTTGCATATAAGTAAATTGACAGAATATTTAAAGCAGTTGAGAGCAAAGAGAAATATCACCGAAGTGTACACTGGGAGTTATACTAGTTCGGCCACAACCACGTTGACCTTGTCCAGTCCTCAGAGCGTCTCTGAGAGTTTCACTATATTCTCCAAGATTCAGTGGGTTCTTGGCACCTCAGTACATAACAAGTTCCTTCACCTGGACACTCGCTCCCCCTTACATGTTGCAATCAAATCCTCAACTCAAGGTTCCACAACCTTAAGTTGTCTCAATAACAAATATTGAGTTTGTAATGAAAAACTCTCTCACAGAGAAAATATATAATCACTGAAGTACAATGAATGAGTATAAGAAAACAAAGCACAAAGAGTATGTTGATCGATATGTGATTGCTTATTCTCAGCTGTTGTTGTATGCTCTTTGAATGCTCCATATATATAAATGATTTGTAGTATCTATTGGAAGCAATTCAAACATGTCCGTTAGAGTTGCACAGCAACGGTTGACTATTCTTTGAATTTGAAAACTATCTGTTTACGGTAGGTAGCGGTAGATGAACGTTCAAACTTTTATTTGACTTTTCACTTCTGGCATGATCTCTTCATTGTTTTTCTGCAAATGTACTTAGAATACTAGTGCAATGAAGAGTTAATCATATAAATAATAAATAAATAATCATTTGATTAAACACATGATTTCTGGACTTCATTACTCGAGTGGCTACTCGAGTGATCATGCTTGTTACTTGAGTAGTCTCTCGAGTAAACCTATAAAAAATACGGCAGTGAGTAATTCAACATTTTTCACAATATATTACTCGGGTAAGTCATGGAGTAAGATACATCACAAACCTTAGAAATACCTGATTACTCGAGTGGCCATGTCTTCTCTTCACATATTACTCGGGTGCCTCCTCCAATAAGCCTATTACTCAAGTGGCCATGTCTTTTCTTCACATCTTACTCAGTTGACCCCTCAAGTAAATTCCAAATAACTTTACAGATTACTCGATTACTCACTCGAGTAATTGCATCAAATTCTTGGCCAAGAGTACTTATTCTTTGTTTACTTGATTACTTGAGTGATCCCTTGAGTAATAGATCAAATAAGTGTGCATATTACTGGAGTGCTCACTCGAGTAATGCCTTTTTCTCACATGGTTACTCGAGTGGCTACTCGAGTAAAGTGTTGCGTTTCTTGGCCTAGAGCTACTGGAAGATTTTTTACCTGGTTACTTGAGTGGCTACTCGAGTAATGCCTTTTCTCATGTGTTACTCAAGTGGTTACTCGATTAATGGTCTATATAGCGGCGACTCGAGTAACTTCTTCCAAATTTTGGCAGTGCCTCCCAAAATATTTTCTTTCAACATTACTTGAGTGCCCACTCGAGTAACAGTGTTCTTTACTCGAGTGGTCACTCGAGTAAACATATACAAAAACTGCCAATGATGTTCTTCCTTTCCTCTTTCTCTCAAATCTTCTTCATTACTCCAATGCTTACTTGAAGTAATGATTTGTCTGTCATTTATTTACTTTGTTCAAATTCATTTGTTATCATATCCTCTTATATCATTGGTCCAATCTTTGTTATCATCAAAACATATGGGATCTAACACTTGATAACAAAGATATTAGAGATTTCTTATCTTTGGAGGAGATAGACATATGATAAGTCACATTTGCAATCATGTGAGTTTAGTTATAATTTTTAACTTTAATTAATGCACTGATATTTAGGAGTTTTAGGTTTCTACATTTATTGAGTCAATTCTCATTTCATTTATATGGTAGCTGCTTCCACAAAATGTGTGTTGAACGAGAGCTCAGTACTACATATGGCTTTTTATGTCCTGATAATATGTCATGGCGTAATAACCATAGGTTGGAAGATAAGATGAGCTATGTAGGCTATACAATAGGCGAGACTCAGCTGCCTTGTTATCTAGCACCTATTGTTGAAGGGCAAGTAACTTAATTTGATATATTTATACACATTCACTTTGCTAAGTAGTATCATGTTATCTAACCCCATTTTAATCTATATATGTGATTAAAGTTATCATTGGAGTTTTTGTGTTCCTTGTCCCTCGATCAACGTCATCTTTTGGTTTGACTCATTGGGTCGCAAGCCAGAAGGAGATATCAAAAACATTTTTAACACGTAAGTAAATTTGTTTGTCAGTCATTGATTTTTTATTATACTCAATTATTCTAATGTCTTCTATTTATTATTTTAATTATTACAGTGCACTAAAGACATATTATATAATGGGTAGGAAGCATGAAGGTAAAAGTGGTATGATAAAGTCGTTCCAGCCAAAGGTAAGTTCTTTACATTCAAATTCTTCGATTGACTATTGCTTCACATAAGCCTTTACTCTTTTTTACCGTTTGCTTTTGATGTATAGTGCCCTCAGCAACCGGGGAAAACTAAGTGTGGCTTCTGTTAGTGCAAGCGTTTCACCCAAGAGGGGGGTGAATTGGGTGATCTTAAAAATTTCGTTGCAAATATAAAATTTGACGTTGAAATTAAAACATGAAAGAGTAAGGAGAAATATCACCGAAGTGTACACCGTGAGTTATACTGGTTCGGCCACAACCACTTTGACCTACGTCCAGTCCTCAGAGCTTCTCTGAGAGTTTCACTATAACTTCCAAGATTCAGTGGGTTCTTGGCACCTCAGTACAAGCAAGTTCCTACACCTGGACACTCGCTCCCCCTTACAAGTTGTAATCCAATCCCAACTCAAGGTTCCACAACCTTAAGTTACCTCAATAACAAATATTGAGTTTGAATGAAATATCTCTCTCAAGAGTGAATAAGAATCACTGAAGCATAGAGTTTCTAATACAACGTAAGAACAGGGTAATGATAAGTTTGAGTGTAATCTTGTTGTTGTATGTGTTTTTCTTATCTGTCTCTGTTTGGATGTTCCCATATATATAGATATGTTGGTGATGACCGTTGGAACATTTTCTTCTCGTCCGTTGGAGAGTGCGCAGCCACTATTGACTTTTCCAGTTTTTGAAAAATATCCGTTGGCGGTGGTTGGCATTTGAACGTTTCATTTGACTTCCATTACTTGATATGATTTCTTCATTGTTTATATGTAAATAGACTAAGAATGCTAATACAATGAAATATTAATCATATAGGAAACAAATCAATGAACGTTTGAATGATTTCTAAAATTCTGGGTTTGCTTACTCGAGTAGCTACTCGAGTATCCCTTGAAGTTTACTCGAGTACCTACTCGAGTATCATCGGGAAAACTTTGATTAACTGTAAGTCAACAGACAAATTTAAGATTACTCGGGTAGTGCATGGAATAATCAAATTTTAAACCTTTGGAAATGTGTGTTTACTCGGGTACCTACTCGAGTAATACACTCACACCTTTATGAGTTACTCGGGTACCAACTCGAGTAAACCTTCAAATAAACTTTTGGTAACTCCATGCTTCACTCCAGTAATGTTGGCAGGATTTCAAGGCCGAGAGCACTTACCTTGTTACTCGAGTACTTACTCAAGTAAACTTACTTTTTGGGCACCACTTACTCAGTTAATGACTTGAGGTTTTCCTTGAAAATTTCTCTGCATACTCGGGTACCTACTCGAGGAATTCACTTAAAATTGAACATTAAATACTTGTATATTAGAGGAATAACTCGAGGAAAAAAGAGATAGAATGATATCAAGTTAATCGGGTACCACCTTCAAGTTTTCACTTACTTCAGTGTGTTACTCGAGTAGCTACTCGAGTAACATTGGCAGTGGTACAAAGTGCCGAGAGCAACATATTTTCAGAAACAGAGTTACTCGAGTACTTACTCGAGTATCATTGGCAACTTGAAAGCAACTGGAAGTTTTTCACATGGTTACTCGAGTAGCGCCTCGAGTAACATTGGCAGGCCGAGAGCAACTCCAAGTATTTACCTGGTTACTCGAGTAGCTACTCGAGTAACATTGGCAGGCCGAGAGCAACTTGAAAATACTTACACTATTACTCGAGTACTTACTCGAGTAATGTTGGCAGGTTACTGGAAGGTGCCTCTGGTTACTTCAAGTTTTGACTCATTACTCGAGCACCGCCTCGAGTAATGCCTTAGAAAACTTGCTTCTGATCAAGTTTCTCAGCTTTTTCTCTTGGCCTTTCTTCATTACTCCAATGCTTACTTCAAGTGATGCTTATCCCTGTTATTCCTTTGCTCAAACTTATTTATTAATCACTTCTTTTTCATACCATTCTTTTGTTATCATCAAAACATGAGATCTAACATTATCCCCCTTTTTGATGATGACAAAACTTGGTGATTTTGAACATCTTTTGAAAATAAGTTCACAAATAAACATCTCTTGAAAGTCTTTTGATAAACTTTGTTATCTTTATAAAATGATTATAACACATTCATCTTGCATACATAATAAACTTCATTAGTCCAACAATGTATCATAAATTAAAAATGGAATCATAACTTAAACAGACTTGTATTAAACTTAAATTGCATATTACAAGATAATAAGTTTAGAACTAAAAAGAAATAACAAGTTCCAAAATGCTCCCTAGAACCCATATAAACCCAAATACCCAAAATAAACTAGGACACATCCACAAAATCACTCTCAAGCTCTTCTCCCCCTTTTTGACTTCATCAATCAAGTGGAGGGCTAGGAGGCTTGGCCATGGAAATGGGTGTCACTAGAAGAACCGTAGAATCATCTGAATCCGAAGAATCAAATGAGCTAGAGGGGACTGGGTCAGGCAGATGGACTGGAGGGACATGGATGTCATCGCTGGGAGGAATAGGAGAGGGTTGGAAGACAACCATAGTGGTGGTTTCTCCTTCTGAAGTGGTCTATATCTCAGGAGTGGTCTCAGTCTCTGGTGTATGATGTTTAGAGGAGGATGAGGGAGATATTTCCTCAGTGTGGGTAGGAGATGGAGTCGGTTTAGGAGCGGTTTCTGGCTGAGGTTTTGGAGGAGAATCATCAATGACAATGTGTATAGTCTCATTGGTATCTGGGTTGTCCACTGTATACAGAATGTCTTTGGCTCGAGACTCAGGTGGACTAGATACCAGAGGAGTAGATGGTTCATCCTCAGGGAGAGGAGTGTCAGAAGGAGGGTTCATTGGAGGTGGTGGTGGTGTAGATGAAGATGGACCGGCAGAAGGTCCGGGACCTAAAGAGTCCAGTCGTGCCAGAATTAATCTCAGAGTCTCACCCTGGGCACGTTGCTCTGCTAGCAACTCCTCATGCCTCTTGTCCATTTTCTCTACCGACTCCTCATGCCTCTTGTCTATTTTCTCAACCAACTCTGCCATCTTGAAATTCATGTTGGTTATCAGTTCGGCGTTCGTGTTGGCGATATCCACATGGAAACCTCTCAGCATATTTTCCATAAAGTGCTGGAGAGTGGCATTGAGAAAGGATGGTGAAGATGTGGTTGCAGCTGGAGCCGATGACTGAGTGTCATCCATCCTACTGGTCTCTGCCTCAGTGGTCTTCCTCTTCTTCTTTGACCCAGATTCCAGAGGGCCTTTGAGAGGGATATCGATGTTCAATTTCCCAATCTGGTTTCTCCCAACTGGAGTCAACCTCTCAATGGGCTCCTTGCTATCCAAATACCATATTTTGTTCTCTTTCAGGATTAGAGACACAATCTGAGGATATGGCATTGGTGTTGTAGCCTTCCCATCTACCTTATACCTCTTCATTTCTGAGAAGATATACTCTCCCAGATCCTTCTGCTCTTTCAGGAGAAGTGAAGCAAACCACCTAAAGTCCCTATCGGAGAAGTGGGTATAGTTGTTGGCTTTGTTCACTAGGGACCTAGAGTAAATGTACCAAAGGACCCTATGATGATCACACATATCACTAGGCTTGAAATTTAGAGGGCCAACTAATTCTCCGGGTTTAAGGATAGTAAAGATTTGGTTTGGTTCAAGCTGGGAGTAAATATCATCCGAGGGGTTCTCAATTCCTAACCACAAGTTAATCCTAGAGGGCGATATAAGTATCTTTTGGCCTCTAACTGTGGTGGTCATCTCTTCCTCAACTGAGGTTCGGTTAGGCTCATCTATGATCTCTAAGTTACAATAAAACTGAGTGATCACCTTTGTGCAAAAAGGCAATCTAATGGATAACCAAGGCATAAAAAGATCTAGATATGGACTAAGGTCGTGCTTCAATACCTCCTGAAGTAGCCTGAGATCCACATAGTGTGTCTTGCACACTTTCCTCCTGGAGAATTGGGACAGATACTTCGGAGATTCCACCAACTTGCTGACATTGAATCCCTTTGGTGGGTTGGTGATCTCTTCTTCCGGCACTTTGGACTTCTTGGAAGATTGTCCCTTCTCCATTTGATCAATGATGTTTGCCATAGCTGCAGCCACATTCCTATCATATTTAGGCTTTTTGGTAGGCTTTGGTGTGAAAGAGGGGGTAGAGGAATCAGAGGGAGTAGGTGAGGGAGATTTGGCACTCTTCCCTTTTCCGGTTGAGGTACTCTTTTTGGATTGAGCCCTTGTAGCAATAGGCTCTTTAATCACCACACCTTTGGGTTTCGGTTGAAGAGGAATTTTAGCTTTTGGTCTCGGGGTAAGTTTTCTTCTCTTCTTGGGAGGAGAAGAAAGAGGATCAGAGTGTTGTTGGGATTCAGAGGAGTCTATGGGAGTAAGATTTTTAGTTCTCATCTTTCTGAATGATTGAAAACTAAAATCTTCAGAAAAACAGAGACTCAGACGTGATTTAGGGCACTGGGATTTTAAGCAAAATAGGAGGTTTCTAGGAATGAAAATGGTTGGGTTTTGACAGAAATGAAGCAAGGAATCACTTGTGAAAAAATTTTGTGAGAGTGTATAGTGATTTACTCGAGGAGATTTTGTGGAAATGATCGAGTTTGCGACAGATAAAGCCCTAGAACCCGACGTTACTCGAGGCCTTACTCAAGTAACCTTCAAGTTTACTCGAGGCCTTCCTCGAGTGTTCATACAGAAAAAATTTAAAATGAATTATTTAAAATGCGTACCTGGCATGAATAATATTGTAATTATCCATGGATGTTCCCTCGATCATTTATAACCCATTCTGAGCAGATTTGAGTCATTATTCATCAATTTTGAAAATCTGGACTTGCAGTTACTCGAGGCCTTACTCGAGTAAGCTTCAAGTTTACTCGAGGCCTTCCTCGGGTAACCTGAGTTTTCAACTTGTGACTCTTCATTTCTTTGTAACTGAACCATTAGATTTGAAAATCAAGTAACTTGATCCGTTACTTCCAGTTTTGAAGTCCATTACTCGAGTATATACTCGAGTAAAGTGCTTCTTTACTTCAAGTTGTTCCTTGGGTAATGCTTCTCTGTTAGTGATAACTTCAAGTTGGTACTCCAGTAAATGTGTCCTCTGATCACCTCTGTTTTTGTTTCTCAAAACAGAGTTTCAACCTTCCTGCAAAACAAATTTCTATATACTCCGATGCTTAAGTTAGTAATCATCAAAACTTTAACAAATGACTTCATCTAATATTATGAGAAACTGAAATAACTTACAATTCATTGGGATTTACCATTCCCAATTCTCTTCTAATGTATAGAAATTGATCTTTTGCAAGAGGTTTTGTGAAAATATCTGCTAGTTGAAGATTAGTAGGAATAAATATCACTTTCACATCTTTCTTTTGAACATGATCTCTGATGAAGTGATGTCTGACATCGATATGCTTGGTTCTAGAGTGTTGAACTGGATTCTTTGCCAAGCTTATCATACTAGTATTGTCACAATAGATTGGTATTTCTTTGAGATAAATACCAAGATCTTGTAGTTGTTGTTTTAACCATATTACTTGTGCACAACAACTTGAGACTGCAACATATTCGGCTTCCGTTGACGAAAGAGACACTGTATTTTGTTTCTTGCTGAACCATGATACAAGAGATCCTCCAAGAAATTGTCCTTGTCCACTGGTGCTCTTTCTGTCTGTTTTGTATCCTCCATGATCTGAATCTGAATATGCAACAAGATATTCACTTCTTCTTTTGGGATACCACAGACCCAATTCGGGTGTGTCAGCAAGGTATCTAAAGATTCGTTTGACCGTTTCAGCATGTGATTCTTTTGGCGCCGATTGATATCTTGCAAATATGCCAACACTAAATTGGATGTCCGGTCTACTTGCCGTGAGATAGAGTAATGATCCAATCATTCCTCTATACTTTATTATGTTGTAGTCTTTCCCTTTGACATCAGCATCAAGCAACGTAGTTGAGCTCATAGGCGTGTCCGTGCCATTTGCTTCATCCATTCCATACTTCTTCAATAGCTCTTTTAAATACTTTGTTTGAGATATGAAGATTCCATTCTTTCTTTGTTTGATTTGTAAACCGAGAAAGAAATTCAGTTCTCCCATCATTGACATCTCAAATTCTCCCTGCATTATCTCAGAAAATTCCTTACACAGAGATTCATTAGTAGCACCGAAAACAATGTCATCAACATATATTTGAACAATTAAAATATCATTGTGTTTTCGTTTTATAAAGAGTGTTGTATCAACTTTTCCCCGTACAAAACCTTGATCAATAAGAAACTTACTGAGCCTTTCATACCAGGCTCTAAGAGCTTGTTTTAAACCATATAAAGCCTTTTTAAGTTTGAAAACATGGTCAGGTTTGGTAACATCCTCAAAACCTGGAGGTTGTTCTACATACACTTCTTCCATGATGTAACCATTTAGAAAAGAACTCTTTACATCCATTTGATAGAGTTTGAATCCTTTGATGCATGCAAAGGCTAAGAGTACACGTATAGCTTCCAATCTAGCTACTGGAGCATACGTTTCCTCATAATCAATCCCTTCTTCCTGATTATAGCCTTTAGCCACCAATCTTGCCTTGTTTCTGACAATAATTGCGGATTCATCGAGTTTGTTTTTGAATACCCATTTAGTACCAATGATCGGATGATCTTTAGGTCGGGGTACCAAATCCCAAACTTGATTTCTTTCAAATTGATTTAGTTCTTCTTGCATTGCTATAACCCAATCATTGTCTGACAGGGCTTCATCAATGTTAGAAGGTTCAATCTCAGAAATGAATGCAGAAAAACTTACTTCATTAAAAATTCTATTTCTAGTTTTAATCCCTTCATTCACATCTCCTATGACTTGATCTAAGGGATGACTTTTATTGTATTTCCAAGCTCTAGGTTGACCTAGGGATTGCTCTTCTTCCTTAGTTTCATCAACCTCTGGAATAAGAGATTTAGAAATAGATTGACCATTTTCTTGATTTAAACCAACTTCCTGTTCTTCATCAATGGTTTTGTCAGAGGATTCAAATTCATCAAATACAATATGAATTGATTCTTCAATAATACATGTTCTTTTATTGTAAACTCTATATGCTTTACTTCGGTTAGCATATCCTAGGAAAATTCCTTCATCTATTTTAGAATCAAATTTTCCTAATTTATCTTTACCATTATTATGAATGAAACGCTTACAACCGAAGATGTGTAGATGAGCAATGTTTGGCTTTCTTCCTTTGTACAACTAGTATGGTGTCTTTCCAAGTTTTGTTCTGATATAAGCCCTATTTGAAATATAGCATGTTGTACTCATAGCATCAGCCCAGAACACTTGAGACACATTCTTTTCATTCAACATTGCTCTAGCCATTTCTGTGAGCACTCTATTCTTTCGTTCCACAACCCCATTTTGTTGAGGCGTTCTTGGAGCAGAAAAATTGTGATCAATACCATTAGTATCACAATATTCTTCAAAGGCTTGATTTTCAAATTCTCCACCATGATCGGTTCTAATACCTGCAATGGACATACCTTTCTCATTTTGCACCTTCTTGGCAAAAACAATAAATTCTTCAAAGGTCTCATCCTTTGATGATAGAAAAATAACCCATGTAAATCTAGAGAAATCATCAACAATGACCAATGAATATAGGTTGCCACCAAGACTCTTTACTCTTGCTGGACCAACTAAATCCATATGCAATAATTGTAATGGTCTATTTGTTGAAATCTCATTTTTCAATTTGAAAGATGATTTAGTTTGTTTACCCTTTTGACATGCATCACAAATCAAGTCATTTTTGAAATTTAATTTGGGTAATCCAAGCACTAAATCCTTTTTGAGTAATTTGCCTAGTTGATGCATATTGACATGAGCCAATCTCTTATGCCATAGCCAACTTTTATCGGCCCTGAATTTCGTTTCTACTAATATCTAGAGTATAACAGTTACCTTCCCTTTTTGCTCTGAGCTTAGCCTTGATATTCTTCTTATCAAGCTGTAAGTCATTTTTGTTGATAATTAAGCATTCTTCTGAGTCAAATATTACCCAGTTGTCTTTATCTGCACTTTGACTTACGCTCAGCAAATTATGACACAAGCCTTCAACATAATATACATCTTTGACTTGTATTCCTTTGTCATTTTTTATTTCACCAATTCCTGCTATCTTTCCGGATTGATTTCCTCCAAATTTTACCTTTCCACCTTCCTTAGGTTGCAATGTGGTAAAACTTTCAAAATCTCCGGTCATATGTCTAGAGCATCCACTATCTATGTACCACTTGCTATTTTTGGATGCTTTGAGACATACCTGCAATCAAATTACTAAGTCTTAGGTACCCACATCTTTTTGGGTCCTTTTGGGTTAGTACAAATAATTTTCTGAATATATGAACCTTTAGGTACCCATTTGTAAGTTCCTATTGTTCCTTTCTTCTTATGAATACATGAAGAAGTATAATGTCCTTTTCTAGTACAGTAGTTACAAAATGCAAAAGGATTTGATGTATGCACAGAATGCTGGAAATAATTCAAGTAAGACTTACCTCATGCTTTCTTTCTACCTTTTCTTCTATCTAATTTTGGATCATATCCAATTCCAGATCGATCATTTACAAATCGTTGAGCTTTTAAAATAACATTTAGCATCTCACTTCCTTGTGTAAATTTTTCAAGAGTTTTTGTGAGATCATTGTTTTTCTTTTTCAAAGAAGAACAATTTTCACAATCCTTTTCTGAACGTTCTTTAATTTCAAATTCAAGAGCTTTGTTTTTCTTTTTGAAAACAACCAATTCTTTAACTACTTTGATGAATTCAGAATGTAAAGCATTATATTCGGAAAGTAATTCATCATAGGTAGGTTCAGAATCATTTACCTCTTCTTCGGTTTCTTTTTGAGCAACAAGACATATGTTAGCTACTTCTTCCTCATCACTTTCTTCGTCAGAAGAGCTATCACCCCATATAGCAGATACGAAGGCCTTCTTTTTGTTGAAGAATTTGCCTTTTCTCTTTTCTTTGCTCTTTTGATTCAATTCTGGACATTCTGATTTGATATGTCCTGGTTTTCCACATTCATAGCAAATGATATGATCTTTGCTGCTAGCTCCACCTTTTTGAAAGTGTTTGAATCCTTGTCCTTTCTTGTAGAACTTTCTGAATCGTTTTATGATTAGACCCATTTCATTATCGTCAAACTCCTCATCCTCATCTTGATTCTCTTCTTTTACCTTTAGTGCAAGACCTTTCTTTTTCTTGTCACCAATGTCATCTAGTTCTCGTTTGAACTTTAGTTTGCTTTCATATTCAGAAAGACTTTCAAATAGAGAAGCAACTGATCTCATTGATTCTCCGTTTGCTTCTTCAATCACAGTGACTTTGGCCTCCCATTCTTTAGAAAGAATATTTAGAATCTTTCGTACTTGGGTATGCTGATCATAGACTTTCCCAAGAGCTGCAAGTTGATTAACAAGATGAGTATATCTAAGTTCAAATTCAGATATTGATTCACCTGATTTCATTCGAAGTAAATCGAATTCAGTGACCAAGGTGTTGATCCGATTCTCCTTTATTCCCGAAGTTCCTTCATGAGCTATTTCTAGAGCTTCCCACATTTCCTTTGCTATTGGAAGTGTGCAAATTCTAAAATACTCACTTTGACTCAAGGCACTTTGTAGCATCAGAATCGCCTTGCTGTTGAGAGTGATAAGTTTCTTGTCATTCTCATCATATTCCGCTGGCGTCTTGGGAATTTTCTGAGAATCTATAGTCTTTGTAGGTTGATAGTTTTCACTCTCAATCACATCCCATAGACCATATTCAGTAGCCATTACGAATACTCTAAACTTTGCTTTCCAGAAAGAAAAGTGTTCGCCACTGAAACCTGGAGGTCTAGTGATGGATGCACCGTCGGGAAGAATTCCTTCACCCATGCTTGCCATTGGATCCTTCTTAGGCTATTAAATGTTAACAAGAAGACCTACGCTCTGATACCAAATGTTAGTGCAAGCGTTTCACCCAAGAGGGGGGTGAATTGGGTGATCTTAAAAATTTCGTTGCAAATATAAAATTTGACGTTGAAATTAAAACATGAAAGAGTAAGGAGAAATATCACCGAAGTGTACACCGTGAGTTATACTGGTTCGGCCACAACCACTTTGACCTACGTCCAGTCCTCAGAGCTTCTCTGAGAGTTTCACTATAACTTCCAAGATTCAGTGGGTTCTTGGCACCTCAGTACAAGCAAGTTCCTACACCTGGACACTCGCTCCCCCTTACAAGTTGTAATCCAATCCCAACTCAAGGTTCCACAACCTTAAGTTACCTCAATAACAAATATTGAGTTTGAATGAAATATCTCTCTCAAGAGTGAATAAGAATCACTGAAGCATAGAGTTTCTAATACAACGTAAGAACAGGGTAATGATAAGTTTGAGTGTAATCTTGTTGTTGTATGTGTTTTTCTTATCTGTCTCTGTTTGGATGTTCCCATATATATAGATATGTTGGTGATGACCGTTGGAACATTTTCTTCTCGTCCGTTGGAGAGTGCGCAGCCACTATTGACTTTTCCAGTTTTTGAAAAATATCCGTTGGCGGTGGTTGGCATTTGAACGTTTCATTTGACTTCCATTACTTGATATGATTTCTTAATTGTTTATATGTAAATAGACTAAGAATGCTAATACAATGAAATATTAATCATATAGGAAACAAATCAATGAACGTTTGAATGATTTCTAAAATTCTGGGTTTGCTTACTCGAGTAGCTACTCGAGTATCCCTTGAAGTTTACTCGAGTACCTACTCGAGTATCATCGGGAAAACTTTGATTAACTGTAAGTCAACAGACAAATTTAAGATTACTCGGGTAGTGCATGGAATAATCAAATTTTAAACCTTTGGAAATGTGTGTTTACTCGGGTACCTACTCGAGTAATACACTCACACCTTTATGAGTTACTCGGGTACCAACTCGAGTAAACCTTCAAATAAACTTTTGGTTACTCCATGCTTCACTCCAGTAATGTTGGCAGGATTTCAAGGCCGAGAGCACTTACCTTGTTACTCGAGTACTTACTCGAGTAAACTTACTTTTTGGGCACCACTTACTCGGTTAATGACTTGAGGTTTTCCTTGAAAATTTCTCTGCATACTCGGGTACCTACTCGAGGAATTCACTTAAAATTGAACATTAAATACTTGTATATTAGAGGAATAACTCGAGGAAAAAAGAGATAGAATGATATCAAGTTAATCGGGTACCACCTTCAAGTTTTCACTTACTTCAGTGTGTTACTCGAGTAGCTACTCGAGTAACATTGGCAGTGGTACAAAGTGCCGAGAGCAACACATTTTCAGAAACAGAGTTACTCGAGTACTTACTCGAGTATCATTGGCAACTTGAAAGCAACTGGAAGTTTTTCACATGGTTACTCGAGTAGCGCCTCGAGTAACATTGGAAGGCCGAGAGCAACTCCAAGTATTTACCTGGTTACTCGAGTAGCTACTCGAGTAACATTGGCAGGCCGAGAGCAACTTGAAAATACTTACACTATTACTCGAGTAACGTTGGCAGGTTACTGGAAGGTGCCTCTGGTTACTTCAAGTTTTGACTCATTACTCGAGCACCGCCTCGAGTAATGCCTTAGAAAACTTGCTTCTGATCAAGTTTTTCAGCTTTTTCTCTTGGCCTTTCTTCATTACTCCAATGCTTACTTCAAGTGATGCTTATCCCTGTTATTCCTTTGCTCAAACTTATTTATTAATCACTTCTTTTTCATACAATTCTTTTGTTATCATCAAAACATGAGATCTAACAGCTTCTATGTTATACTATATATGTATAACATCATTTTTAGTGGCCTTACTACAAATTTTGAACAGGTGATCATTTCTTGATTCTCAACTGAATTTCATTTCTTTTCATGTAATTGAATTGTTAGTTATTTCATTCAATTTATTGATTTATGTTAACATATTCTCCATTTTGTGCATAGATTTTTGGTAATTAAGATCCCTACACAATCGAAGACATTAATTTGGTCCGAGACCTTTTATCAGGACATCTTCTACAACACATAGCGTAGTGATGATGTGTAGAGGTTTTTTTTACATATTGCAATGGTTTTTTATGATGATATATGCATTGTATGTCATGATAGAAAAATTAACACGTGATTTTCCCTTCTATGTAGTAATAGGGGAAGCTAGAGAGTTAATCATTAGAGAATGGTTTGTGGATCTGGTTGTTTATGTTAAAGATAGCAATGTATAGGTTAGAGAACTCGTTAGGGTAGGTTCATCTAGCATTGAGGTTTCAGGAGCCTTTGATCATCAATCACTGTTAGTCTTGAGGTTGTAGATGATGAAAGGACATAGATTTTAGGGACAATATAACTAGGCATTACTGTTCATACAGAAAATAATGTTCATATACGGTTATTGTAGCAAAGCATTGTTCATATACATGTATTGTAGCAAAGTACTATTCATACATACGTGACTATAGCATACGCGTTTGATGGTCGATTAATGGATTTTCCTATAAAATCCTTGACACTTGTTGTCGTTATTCTCTTTTCAGTTGAAACAAGACAATGAAGAGTTTCACATGATGTATCGTGAAGGACCAAAGGGAACTCTTTTTCATACATTGCTAGCTGAAGGCAACATTGATGGGCCTGTAGATGTTTGTGAGTTACAATAGTGCAACCAAAATTTTAGCATTGCCCTTTTGACAACAGCTACTTTGAATGCAGTATATTAAGTTTGATTAGTTCTATTCCTTATTGCAAGTTTATGCATGTCATAGGATACACCCCTTTACAAGAAATGGTGGGTATAATGCTTTGTCATATTTATGCTTTTGATGAATTTTTGTACAAAGGCGGTAGTTAACCACTCAATGAAAATAATTGCTTCCTTTTATAGATTTTGGAATATCATTGCGTCATGTAAGACTTTAGATTCAAGATAGTTTTACTTTATTCATTTGATTATTTATGTTATGATGAGAAATGGTTCCCTAAATTTTGGAAAGATAGATGTAGAGTATATAGGGCCCAATCATGCTTTGGCTTTCATATGAATGTCTAGGACTCTCTCCAAAGACAATTTTGGAGAGAATTATTTCTATTATGAGGGGATTACAGTTGTTGTATGCTGTGTAAATGATTCAAAGTAATAATTGCATATCTATTTTCATTAAAAATAATAGATTCTATAATTGAATATTTAAGGCCTTCAACATGTGGAGCTTTCTCCTAGTTGTAGATGATGAAAGGAGATAGATTTTAGGGACAATAATATAACTTTGAACCCCCAAACTTTCTCTCAGTTATCAATTTAATCCATATAGAGAAGTAAGATTTGAGAAAGGGAAGGGTTATGTATTCCTGTGTAACCCACCAATTACGTACCCACTTTGAAGATTCAACATGTAATTGTCTGGGTTAGTACTTTTCCAATGGCATTTGTGGTTGTAATTAAGGATTAAAAAGAAAAAAAATAGTTACAATGACTGTTTTAGAAAAATAGTCATTGTATCAACGACTATTTTAGAAAAACAGTCGTTGTAACTATGATACTACAACTATTTAAAAACAATTGTCTTTTCTCGAATTTTCAACGACACTCACATAAACACCCCCTGAAAACAGTCATCTAAAGGGCATAAAAATAGTCATTAAAAGTCCCTTTTGTAGTATTGTAAAAATGTTATCCAACAATCTAATACTATGTACAACAACAACTCTAATTATATGTACAATATATAGAACCACCACAAAATGTGTCCTCTACGTACACATACTACTAATTAATTAACTAATATAAATAAAAACTTTACTCTGGTATACATTGAAGAAGATGTCCAGCCAAAAAGTCTCTGATCAAATTAATGTCTTCATATAAGTAGGCATCTTCATTGTCAAAAATCTGCAAATTAGAAAATAAGCTTAGATGAAATAATGAATCAAGTGAATGAATTAATTTGCAATTGAATTATGACACTAAAAATATTATCCTTTGAGAATAAAGAAGCGATTACTTGTTCAAAATATGTCGTAATGCCATTCTGAATGATGTTATATATATAAAGTAAAACATAGTATCCACATTCCCAATCGCCAGGTTATTGAGGGCACTATAAATCAAAAGCAAATGGTTAAAATCAATAAATCCATATCTAAAACGACTATTAATCAAAGGAACTAGATTTGCAACTACGTACCTTTGGATATAACCATTTCAGGTCTTTGCCACCTCTGCTACAATCGCGTGGCTCACCAAGCATTCGATATATTTGGGTTACCTATCATAAAAATGAAAATCAACAAAAATTAGAACAATTCATTTTAGTCAAGAATCAAGAATCAATGAAATACAAACAAAATAACTTGTTGAAGACATTTTTTATTTCTTTGTTTGGCCTTTTACTCAAGGAATCAAACCAATAAACTATGTTGAGCTGAGGATAGAGAACACACAAACTCCAGTGGTAACTATAACAACATATACAAATTATAATGAAGTTAGATGGTAAAGCAATTATTTATTAAAAATCTTAAATAGAAAAAATTAAAATGCGTATCCTTAAACAATCGGTACTGGATAACAATGATAGTTGTTCTCTCCTATTATGAAGCCCACATAGTGAGTCCTTGCTGCCATTGTATTCTTATCCCTTGTCGTATTTGCAGGACATAAGAATCCATATAATTCATGTCTTGGCATGTCAATGCATATACGACTAAAGGAGCTATAATAGAATTAAAATGATGAAAGTATTAGCTAGTGAATATATGAAGCCAAAAACCCACTTCACTAAATGAAGGAAAAATGGGAAATAAAAATCTTACAAGATTGCAATTTTAACCCATCATACATCTATCTCCTGTAACTTAATGAACTGTTTAAGGTCTTCTTTATCAATTGTGAAGGGATACTCTAATTTCTGGCCCATAATCCCTAGAGGCATATGTAAATCAATCTGACGAATGCCTTTATAGATATGCTATAGTCATGCTAAGAAGGGCCATTTTCCTACTTCCTGCTTCCTGCTTGTTCTTTTATAACATAAAAAACATATTGTTAGTAGGATGCTAACAAATCTCAAGTAAAAGTGAGGTAGTTCTTACTATTGGAGGTATTGCCACTGACCCAATAAGATTTATAGGTCAAAGGATGAAAGATCCTCTCTCCTGACCTATCGTGGCAACCTCATAATTAGGAATAAGGATGGTTGTACCTTTTTCCCCCTCTGGAACACACGTCATAGTCACCTTACGTAAATGCTGTGGAATTTGCTAATTATGGTGGGTGGTAGCTTGTGTGTGAACGAGAGTATCTGCAACTGCAAGCAGCAGTGGGGTATCCAAACAGAGGATGGAAGGTTCTCCCAGTGTTAGAGTAGGAGAAGGCTCGCCAAGTAGTTCCACCAAAAGGTTGTAACTTCCTTTGGTGCTTTGGAAGGTGGGGGATTCTTGGGTTCTACACTTAGAACTTGCCATCTATGATTCAAACATCTTTGTCCTTTCAGCTTATAGCTCCAACAATAGCTCAAGATATAGCTTTGACAATAGCTCTTATCAGAGCTTGTCGTGAAGGCTGGCTTGAAGCTCTTATTCAACTTCCTGGTGAATCTTGGCCACAAGCTCCCTACTGGGTTCAGCTTGTGACGAATAAGAATGTAAGGCTCAACCAAAATACTGCACGACACGAACTCCCCTACCTCCCCTCGAACATGATCGGGGTGATCTGCCTTCCCAATCGCCATTGACAAGATGTCCATCCATCCACTTGGAGTGAACGAACCTAGCTACTATGATCTTCCAGTTCATCCTATAACATAAAAGTTATCATAAATGAAAATTAAGCACTCCCAATATGGAAAAAACTTTATACTTATGCTATAACTACTTACAATCCTCGCGGAAACCTCAGCAATAGTTAGATTTATGTACTTCCCACTCTTAATCCTCCCTACTTTCCATTTTTTGTGATGTAGAGGAGGTAGCGGGGCCTGGACCACAACGGTAGGATCTGATGTGGCTGCTTCCTTCATTTTCTCCAACTCTTCTTCCATCATCCTTTGCTCAAGTTTTCGATAACCACCACAAGACATGCAATGATAATACTTATTAGCTACTTGCCTCTCTGTATTTACTGCACTTAATTCCTATGAAAGGAAAATAATGAACACTGAATCAATAATATGAACTACATTCAAATAAAACACTATGATGAAAGAAATTTTACCAAAAAGTTAGGTTCTTCTCGTGATGCCATAAACAACCTCCAGTCCTCTGGAGACAAATACGAATACTTTTGACATAGATCCTCACCCCTCAAGTCCCTTCGAATATACTTTCGTGTAAGCTTGTTCTTGAAATCTTTCTATCGTAGATGAACCTCCCTCATCCACTCCTTGTACATCACCGCAGTGTCAAGGACATCGAAGGTTTGCTACAAGGTAAAAACATAAGATAATTATATTTGAAGCAATAGGAGTAAAGCTATAAATGCAGATGTATCGAAACTTATATACTAAAAGTTGTTGCCAAATCATGTCTTTCATTTTTTGTGGAACCAACTTCCAATTATCATAGATAATGCAAACTTTGCTTCGACCCAAATAACCTAAATAGCTAATGAAATGGTCTTCCTCCAGACCAATTGGTTTCATATTGTCATCAAAGTCAATATGCAGCCTCTCCTATTTATATTGATGACGGGCAATCAATACTCCTATTTTTATGCTGCCTCTAACCTTTTTTTGCACAATGAGTTCAGGTTTATCCATTTCATTTTCCCTATCACTTTGTGAGTCGGTAGAATTGTCTATATTCCTGTAAGCACAAAAATCATTGTAAGATAGATACATAAATTGCAATAAAAATAACCTACTCTTAGCAGGAGTAAAATAAAAAGCACACAGTTATATTTTATAAGTTAAGCTCTTACTCTATATTGTTTCCCACACTCCTTCACCATGATCATTTCTTCCTGCATCTTCTTCATCATCTACCAATTCTACTTCACTTGTTCTAGGTGTATTAATTGTAAAAGGTGGTATGTCATCAAGGTTGAAGGTTGAATTACCATGCTTCTGTTTTTTACTTTTGAAGTACAATGGAAATTTTTTTATTTCCAGGATCTATGACATAAAACACTTGCTTCGCCTGTCTTGCTAGAATAAAGGGCTCATTCCTATAACGTACTCTTTCAAGATCAACTGAGACAAATCCAAATTGTTGATCTATTACCACAGCATTATTGCTAACCCACTTACATTTGAATAAAGCAACTTTGAACTTGTTGTAAGTAATTTTGTAATATCCTAGATTGTAATCAAGGATTAATAACTTCAAAGTGATGTAATTAATATTAATTGAGCACTTTTGAAGTACATGTTGTGTAACATGATATAAAGATGCTTAATGATGGTTTAATGAGTATTGAAATAATCAGGGGTAAAACGATAAATTTACCGACTGATTGGTCAGTTACCGATGAGAAAACTCCTTAGTAATCAAGATCAATGGCAAGGATTGAAAGAACAAGAGGTGGAATCAAGTGTGGATGGGAATATGTGAGTTCATGTAAGGGTAAAGAGAGATCATGACAAGTGGCAAACTATGGACCATGGGATTGAAGTCAAAGATTCAACTCCTTTCTCTTCCCTCCCAATCTCAAAGTTGGTTGTGTGTGTGTATGGGACAAAGAGAAATTGTTTCATCTTCATCTCTCATCCTCCTCCATTTTCGCTGAGCTAGCCAAGAAAGAGAAAGAGGAAAAGCTTAAGTTTTGGTAAGTTGATGCTTGTATATGCTCAAATACTCTTCATTGATGTTGTTCAAGAGGGTGAGAGCTTGACTTCTATGGTTTTAGAATTTCCATTGGTGGTGTTTAAAGGATTGAGAGGTTTGAGAGGTTGAGGAATCAAGGGTTTGATCTTGGCAAGTTAAAAAGGTAAGTATTGGTGATCTTTTGGTATAAATGTTATGGCTTTGGTTTAGCTTGGCAAATTCTAGATTTATGTCCTGATTTCTTGTGATTTCAGAAGATATGAATTAAGTGAGGTAGTGTAGTGAAAAAGATTCCAAATAGTGTAAGGGTGTTAATGGTTTTGGATGGGATTTGAAAAGAAGAAGTTGGCAAATGGTAGTTTTGAGTGGTTTTGTGAGTTAGAGTTGAGATTGTGTTGTTTGAGTGGAAGTTTACTTGTTTTGGGAAACCAATGGGTTCTTTGTGTTAAAATAGGTAAGAATGAGTATTGGTATAAGTTTAGTAACCCTTGGAGCTTAATTGGTCAATTCTAGAAAACCATATCAGTTGCTGCGATTTGGCATTTGATAGACATCACTCAAGTGAGGGAGGAACTCACTCGAGCACGATGTGAAATTCTGGGCATTTTGGGAAGGTCTTCAAGCAGAAACCGTGAGCACACTTCCTGCCTTGCGAGTGAGATATGATTCCACTCGAGTGAGCATGGGCATGCTCGAGTGAGGGAATCAGTTTAAGACTTAGGAATTTGTGGTTGCTCTCGGGTAGTCACTCGCTGGGTCTCACTTCCTGGTGCTCGAGTGCACCTAAGGTCATTGCTCGAGTACAGCCTCTTGTGCTCGAGTGAGGGTGTATGATATAACAGGGTTTACTCTCAGGCAAACACTTTTTGAGGTTCACTCATTAGTGCTTGAGAGTTGATGAGGGTGTCACTCAAGTGAGGCTCCTTTCACTCGAGTGAGCCAGCCCAAAATTCAGAAATTCTTCCAAGAATGAGGGTCTTCGGGGTAATTTCTCCTAACCCTTTAGGCATATGTTTAGACCTATAATAGTCACCTAAAGAGTTCAAATGATAACCAACTTAAAGTATTATAGAAATAAGAACTTGGAAAAGAGATTGATGGGTTGTCTCTAATTTGGTTTATAGGATTTGATATTTGCCGTCCTCGTGAGCCCGCAGTGCCAAGAAACGTCGGGAAAGGATCAAGTCGTGACTCTCTCTTATACTTTGTGTAATGCATTGTATGTGTGTTGTATCACTGTTTTATGGTGATTTCTGATGCTGCTGCGGTTACAGCTAGTGATAGCTATCGTTAACAGCGTAAGCTGTCGTTATTATGAATACAGCGTAAGCTGTCGTGATGGTGATTACAGCATAAGCTGTCATGATTATGATTATAGCGAGAGCTGTTGTATTGTGTTTATAGCCGTAAGTGCTGTCGTTTGTGGTGAAAACCATGTATCTTTGAGTTGCTGCTGCTGTTGCTGTTTGTGATTTATGTATATGCTTTGTATTTATGTATTGTGTGGGTAGTTTGTTACTACTGGGATTCTCTCGAATCTCATTCTTTCCTATGACTAACATTTCAAACAGGGCATGTGGCTCAAAAGAGAAGAGGCCAACCTGGAGCAATTAGGACCTTTAGGGGTACAATTGATTTTGGAGATGTTGGTTATCTATTTTGAACTTGGGATGACTGTATATTTTGAGATGTGAATATTATATTCGATTTTGGTTGTGTAATCCCCTAGTGGAGACTTATAAACCCTCAAGTTATGTATGTATAGAACTCGGGAGTTGTCAGGGATTTGGTTATACACTCTAATATAAATGAATGTATATTAACTGCACAGGTAATTATATTCGAACATTGAAATTGAGACCAAGATGGGAAAAAGATTTTGAAAGATTTTGTGAAAATCCTACTGTAAAGTAGGAAGTTTAAATTGAGTTTAAAGCATCCAATGGTCACTAATCCGATTTAATTATACGTTATCGAATTATAATTACGTGTTTAAATCAGGGGGTTACAAATTTCCCATATTTCTTCTATCACTCCATAATAGGCTATGGATGCTAATATGTGGTTTTTATCTTTCGAACTAGAAAAGTGCATAGCTTCAACTTCTACCATCACCCCACTATTTTGCATGGTACTTCTGTCATCTTGGTCTTTTGTATAGAAAGAATACCCGTTTATATCATAACCGGTTCAAGTAATGATCTGAAACGAAGGCCCCCAAGCTAGCCACTCTATTATCTCATACACACCAGTCTCATGCAAAACATTTTTCTGAAACCACTCTATGAATGTCTTGTTTTGCATAATAGCAATCTACATGTCAATCATCCTTGGATCTATATTCTTCAATCTCTTTCTATGTTCATCTATGTACGGTTGAACTTCTGCCATGTTATTCAGGATATACAAGTGTGCTTGTGTAACCCCCTCACGGTAATCACATCCGAATTTTGAAATTTAAGTGAAATAGAGACCAATAAAATGAAATCAACAATTTATAATCCCTCAACTCGGGATGAGGTATTTCAAAATCCATTCAAAACGTAATAATTCCGGGTCTCACATTCACGTGCGGATATAACTACTTGAGAAATCAAATCACATAAGAAATATCAGAGTGCGGAAACTAAAATCCCGGCAAACCCCCGGGTTACTCTATATATTAAATGGGTTTACTATTTTCCAAATGGGGATTACAAATCAAAAAGTCACTATGAACAATTTATATACAGTAATCCCAAATCCATAATAGATAACCAAAAATCCCAAAATCTTAAATGTCCCTAAGAGATCCTAACCACTCCGGGTTGGTCGCTTCTCCTTCGAGCCACTTGCCCTGTCTGAAAAGGTTAGTCATATGGAAAGAGTGAGATTCTAAAGAATCCCAGTAGCAACAAGTCACTCATACAATATATAAACATAAAGCATGTATGTTCATCATGTTCAACAGCTTCACAATGATCTCTGGCACGCGCCACATACGACTGCACTCACGGCTGTAATCACAATGCACTATGCCAACTTTCGCTGTAATCACTATGCACAACGCCCGCTTTCACTGTGAACACTATGTAGCAACAACACAAAGCACAAAGCACCACAAAGCATCTCAAAGCACAATGTATCACTAAACTCCACAAGGTATCTCAATGCACAAGGTATCACAAAGCAGTAGCAACAGCATCCACACAATGAATGACAAACAAACATACAATACATTTACACAAAGTATAAGAGAGGAGTCGCTACCTGAATCTTTCCTGACAATCTTTGGCACAGTGGGCTCACGCGTTCGGCAGATATCAAATCCTATACCAAATTAGGGACAATTGATCAATCTCTCTTCCAATTACTTATTTCCATAATACACTAAGTTGGTTATCATTTAGGACTCTTAAGAGGCCACAAATGCCTCTAATAAAAGCCCTAAAAGGTTGGGAAATAATAGGTTGAAGGTCACTTTTCAAAAACACAAAGTGCTGGAACACAGGGGTTGGCCGCGGCCAGCCCTTCCTTGGGCCGCGGCCAAAATATGGTCAGAAGGCCGCTGGCCGCGGCCAGCCACTCATGGGCCGCGGCCAAGCAATTTCCTGATTCTTGGCAGAACTTCGAAAAACCATAACTAATTGTAGAAAAATTGAAACAGAGTGATTCCAAAGCCAAATGAAAGGTATATAAGTCCTCTTTCAAGGAAAAATATATCCCATCACCGGAAATCACTACACAAATACAGAATCATCAAAAACTAAACACTACTCCAAAATAGAGTTCTGTTTCAGTCCCAAACTTTGGACAACCATATCTCACAGAATACTAAACGAAATGACACAAAATATATGTCCATTTTGAACCTTGGGATGTGAAATTTAAGACTGGAAAGTTTCATAATTTTCCAACACCATTTGGTCATTCAAAACGCTCGTTCAAACTGACAGCAAAAAACACAGCTCAAACAAGACAGATTTCCAACTTTTCCCAAGTGATCCAAATGTATCCAAAATCAAGAACCAAGCTTATTCCCACACCAAAATCACTCAAGGAATCCAATGGAAATGTCAAAATCACCAAAATCCTATTTCATTATCATGCTTTGGTTTTGGGTAACATTAAACACCAAACTCTCAAAATCTCCAAACTTAACAATTTCAAACCCAATCAATTCTATCTATCCAAAATGCATTCCAAACATACAAATTCCATATCAAACACATATCAAACTCCCAATGGCCCTCATTTTCAAAAATGGGCCCAAAATTCCAGAAAATTCAAACTATTTCAAATGGTATGAAACTTAAATAGATAGATAGGTCTCACTCACCTTATCAACTTCTCCAAAGAGAGTTCTTGATTCACTACTTTCCAAAATTTCGTGTGATCACAAACCACAACCAATGGACAAGCTACAACCATAGAAATGTAGTTCTTAACTCAATGATCAACTTTAATGAAGAACATTTTTTCATTAGAAGCCATTTAGAGGGTCAAATACACACCTTTTTCACAAGCTTCTTCTCCTTTCCTTCTGCAGAAATGGGGGCACAAAAATGAGAGAGAATGGGAGAGAGAGAACGTGAGAGATGGAAGGGATGGGGAATGATGATGAATGAAGTACAATTTTCCCTTGCCCATGCCTCCAAAAACGCATAGGAGAGAGAGAAGAGAGAAAAAGGTGGTTTTTGTCTCTTATGCCTCATCCTATGGTCCACCATAATGCCACTTGGCAACATCTCATCCCTTGATCTCTAATACCACACACATTTACACCAAATTCACATCATATTTCTCCCAAAATATTTAATTACACAAATTACAATCAATCTCAATGCCATTAGCCCTTAATCACACATTGGGATATTACAGCTTGCAACACCTCTTCACGAGGCATAGTCTTCACTTTCAGTCCTCATGTTCCCTTGCTTTTCCCCTCTTCATGTCGAGATTGTTCCTTCTTCCTTGATAGATAATCGCTACAAAAGTCCATAGCCTCTTCAACTACATATCTTTCTACTATTGAGGCTTTTGGTCAATAAGAATTTTTAGAATACCCTTTTAAGATCGTCATGTATTGCTCGAAAAGGTACATCCACCTTAGATAAACTGGACCGCAGAGCCTTATCTCCCTTACCAAATGCACCATTATATTAAAAAATGAAGGAGGAAAATGCATCTCTAGTTGAGACAAGATAATATAACCCTCATTTTCCAGTTCATCCAACTTTTCAGTGTCAATGACTTTGTTACAGATAGCATTAAAGAAAACACACAATCTTGTTAAAGTAGTTCAAACTTCATCTTTCATAATGCCTCTAATAGCTACCGGTAATAGTTGTTGCATCAATACATGATAATCATGGGACTTCATTCCTACTAACTTCAAATTGTCCATTAACACACACCTTCTTACATTCAAAGAATACCCTTGTGTCATCTTAATTTCATACAAACACCCACACAAACTTATTTTCTCCGTTTTTGATAGTGCATGCGCTTCTAGCTCCATGTATGCCCTCCTACCATTATCTCTTAGTTGTGGATTTATTCGTTCTCTTATTCCCATATCAACAAGGTTTAGTCTCACACTAATCTCATCCTTAGTCTTCCCTGGTATATGCAAAAGCATACTGACAAGGCTATCACAAACATTTTTCTTCACATACATCACATTAATATTGTGTCTCATGTCAAGACTTCGCTAATATGGAAGATCAAAGAAAATTGATCTCTTCTTCCATATGTTTTTCTCACCCGCAGTCTTCTGATTCTTACCAAATAAGATATTGATACATTCGACCCGACCACAAACTTCCTCTCTAATTAATGCCTTTAGAGCCATTCCATGCTCCGGTAAGCCATTATTAAAACGCTTTCTTAACCTATAATACGGGTGGAATGTAACCCCCTCACCGTAATTACATCCGGATTACGAAATTTAAGTGAATTAGAGACCAATAAGATAAAATCATAATTTATAATCCCGCATCCAAGAGATGGGGCATTTCGAAATCAATTTCAAAACGTAATTAACCCTTGGTCTCACATTCACGTGCGGATATAACTATCAGAGAAATCAGAGTACATAATAAATATCAAAGTGCGGAAACCAAAATCCCGGCAAACCCCGGGTTAATACATATAACTTGGGTTTAATATTTCCCAACAAGGGGATTACACCACCAAAATAATCATTTACATTCTTATATACAATTGTCAATCCCACATCCAAAACTACGATAACCAACTACCACTTAGATTTTTGGAGTAAGCCTAACTACTCCGGGTTGTCCGCTTCCCTTTCGAGCCACTCGCCCTGTCTGAAAAGGTTAGTCATATGGAAGGGGTGAGATTCTAAAGAATCCCAGTAGTAACTACAATTTCATACCACATGCAATCACAGAATATGCACACCAATCATCTCATACAGCAACACAAGTCACTCCACCCTCATCCCCTTTTACCGCCGGGAAGGCATACGACCTTAACCCGAACCGTTGTTAGCGACTCAGGGACTATTGGCGTGGCAGTGCATACAAATAGCCACACGGCTCAAATATAGCCTTTCGGCTTTCACAATGGCCCGTCGGCCTTCACAAATAGCCTTTCGGCCCACATATACACATATATCACACCCTAACCTCATCCCCTTTTACCGCCGGGAAGGCATACGACCTTCACCCGAACCGTTGTTAGCGACTCAGGGACTATTGGTATAGCGGTGCTTCCACAGTTTTCACAAAACTTGCAGCATACGATTTTCATTTCAAAACCATGACATAATATACATACAATGTATCACACAAGGCATAAAGAAAGAGTCACTACCTGTATCCTTCCGGACTGGCTCTGGCACCTTAGCCTCACGAGGACGACAGATGTCAAATCCTATATCAATTAGGGACAACCAATCAATCTCTTTTCCAATGTATATTTCAATAATTCTCTAAGTTGGTTATCATTTAGGACTCATTAGGTGACTAAAATAGGCCTAAACATATGCCTAAAGGGTTGGAAGAACCTACCCAAAAGACCCCTTACTCGAAGGCAAAACACTGATTTTTGACAGTCTCACTCGAGCACAAATGCTCTCACTCGAGCACAAGTACGGACATCACTCGAGCACAGATGCTCTCACTCGAGCATTGGTACGGACAGCACCCGAGCACAAGAGAAAGTGAGACTGCGAGTGAGCACCCGAGAGCACAAGGACACTTCCAGGAACTGGCTCACTCGAGCACGCCGACCTTACTTCGAGCACAAGGCCAAAAGCCTCTCTCGAGCACACGCTGCGAGTGACTACCCGAGAGCACCACCCTCACCCGAGGCACAGGCTCACTCGAGCACGACCCCCAGTGCTCGAGCACACACCCCACACCCGCGAGTGAGAAAGCACACTCGTGCAACTTTCCCGCGAGCATCAACCCGAAAGCACAACTCTCACCTGAAGCACCATCTCACTCGAGCACGACCCTCAGTGCTTCGAGTGAAACAGCTATGCTCGCGAGTGTCAGAGCACACTCGTGGCATCAATCAACGAGTGAGGTCCCGAAAGCAACCTCAACTCCGGACTTGCTTCTTCACTCGAGCAGAACCATGCTCACTTCGAGCATGTTCTTCGCTCACTCGAGCACAAGGCAATGCTCGCGAGCACAACCCGAAAAACCCAGGTAACTCGAAGCACAACAGGGAAAGACTTGCATATCACTCGAGCACGTTCTTCCTCTGCTCGAGTGATGTGCATCAGAGACCCAAAACGCAGCCAAAAACCAGAAACTCCAGATGGTCAAATTCACTCCCAAAGGTTCCCCAAACTCTTCCCAATGCTCATACACACTAAGCACTAACCAGGGAACACAATGGCAACTCTAAAAACAATCCAAAAACCCATTTGACCACAATCATTCCTTAAGGTCTCTAAGATACACAATGTCTAATTCCCTTAACACCTTTTTAACATTCCAAATTACATCAAATGATCATATATCTTCAAATTAAATCATTTTCAATCATCAATCATAATGATCCTCACATTTCCAGAAATAGGCATATTTAGGGCAAAAATTCCAGATTTGACTAAACTTAGCCAAAATCACAAACAATATACCAAAATGCTCTAAATGCCTACCTCTTCTCTTTGCCCAATCAAGAATCTTGATTCCTCAACTCCCCCTTTCGACCCAAAGCTCAAATCAACACCCCTCAAGGCTCTACAACCATCACAATGTAGCTCTCATTGGGATGAACAAAATTGGAGAAGGGGCTTAGAGCAAAGGAGAATCACAACTCACCAAAATCAAAGCTTTCTTCTTCTCTTCCAAGCTCAACCAGCGCCAGAAATGGAGGAAGGAGAGAGAAACGAGAGAGAGAAATGGAAGGAAGATGATGATGGAGATGTTTTCTTTTCCCCTCCCACACACAACCGAAAGAGAGAGAGAGAAAAGAGAAAAAGTGTTATTTTGTCTTCTAGTGACCTCATCCAATGGCCACCCTCTTGCCACATGTCATCATCCACTCACTCCCTTATGAGCTCACCAAATCACAACACATAGGATTCCGACCCACGGTCAAGGAATCACAACCATTGATCTTAAATACCACATGTATTTATTCCCGAAGTTTACATTACATTAATCATAATAGTGCTTAATTACACTAATTACAATGATTATCAGAGTTATCAGTCCTAATCACAAATCGGGATATTACAATTCTCCCCCCGTTAACTAAATTTCGCCCTCGAAATTTGTTACACCACTTGAGCCATAAACTCTTGATATCGCCTTCGCATATCCTCTTCTGTTTCCCAAGTTGCTTCCCGCTGTGTCATACCCTTCCAGATCACCTTCACATAAGGGATACTCCGGTGTCTGAGCCGACGTTCTTCTCGTTCAATTATCTGCTCTGGCTCCACCGCATACGTGAAGTTATCTCGCAACTCCACATTCTCATACTCAACGACATGAGATGGATCCGGTTGATACTTCTTCAATTGGGAAACATGAAATACATCATGAAGTCTGCTCAAGCTCGGAGGTAGGGCTACACGATAAGCAACAGGCCCAATCCTATCAAGGATCTCAAAAGGACCTATATACCTCGGGCTTAACTTTTTCCGCTTTATAGCTCGCCCAATACCGGTGACAGGTGATACTCTCAGGAACACATGATCACCGACCTCGAATTCTAGAGGCCTTCTCCTCTTGTCCGCATAACTCTTCTGCCGACTCTGAGCTGCAAGAAGCCTCTTACGAATGATTCGAATCTGAACTGAGGTTTGATCCACGAGATCTGGCCCATAGAGCTTCCTCTCGGACAACTCATTCCAACACAATGGTGATTGGCATTTCCTTCCGTACAATGCTTCATACGGCGCCATCTGAATACTCGCATGATAGCTATTGTTGTAGGCGAACTCCGCAAGTGGAAGAAAACGATCCCAACTCCCTTTGAAGTCAAGAACACATGCCCGCAACATATCCTCTACGGTCTGAATAGTCCTCTCTGACTGACCATCGGTCTGAGGATGATAGGCTGTACTGAACCTCAGTTGAGTACCCAGTGCCTCATGCAATGACTTCCAGAATCTTGAAGTGAAACGGGGATCTCGATCTGAGATGATATTCTTCGGTATGCCATGGAGCTTCACAATTTCACGAACATAAATCTCTGCTAGCTTGTCCGGAGAGTAACTAGCATTGATCGGTAAGAAGTGCGCCGACTTCGTTAACCGGTCCACAATGACCCAAATCGCATCAAAATTCCTGATCTTGGGCAATCCCACAACAAGATCCATGGTTACACTTTCCCATTTCCATTCCGGAATTTCAGGACTTTGCAACAACCCAGGCGGTCTTTGGTGTTCAATCTTCACTTTCTGGCATGTGAGACACCTCGCCACATACTTCGTCACATCACTCTTCATTCCCGGCCACCAATACACAGATTTCAACCCATGATACATTTTGGTCATACCCGGATGAAGAGTATACCGGCTCTTATGTGCCTCATCTAAGATCTTCTGTCTCAACTCCGCCTTAAGTGGAATGCACACTCTTTTCTGATAGCGAACCAATCCACGAGGCGACACATCATAGCCTTGAACTTCACCACGCTCTATTCTAGGCAGGTTACGTTGAATCCAATCATCTTGCCTCTGAGCTTCTTCAATCTCAGCTCTCAAGTCGCTTTCCCCTTGGGAAACATTATAGTTGGCACAGATGATCTGGTTCGACAAATTCATATCACGAAAATCCGCAATCAACTTCCCCTCGTGTATCATCATAGCTGCCACAACCACAGTCTTTCGACTAAGAGCATCAGCGACTATATTTGCCTTACCCGGATGATATTTTATTTCCAGGTTGTAGTCCTTAAGCAATTCCATCCAGCGCCGTTGTCTCATATTCAACTCTTTCTGATCGTACAGATATTTGAGACTCTTGTGGTCGCAGTACAGTTCCACAGTCACACCATACAAATAATGCCTCCAAATCTTCAAGGCAAACACAATAGCCGCAAGCTCCAGATCATGAGTGGGATAGTTCAATTCGTGAGGTCTGAGCTGTCGAGAGGCATAGGCCACCACACGTCCCTGCTGCATAAGGACACACCCTAATCCCTGCCCACTGGCATCAGAATACACAACGTATGTCAAACTGGGATCGGGCAAAATCAACACAGGTGCCGTAGTCAACCTCTCCTTCAGCTCCACAAAGCAATTTTCACATTTCTCATCCCACACAAACGGTTGATCTTTTCTCGTGAGCTTGGTCATCGGCAACGCAATACGGGAGAAATTCTGAATGAATCTCCGATAATAACCAGTAAGACCCAGAAAACTGCGTACTTCCGCCACAGATTCCGGCCTCTTCCAGTTCAGTACTGCTTCCACTTTACTAGGATCCACAGCGACCCCACCTTGCGAAATAACATGACCTAGGAATCTCACTTCCGATAGCCAAAATTCGCACTTACTCAACTTAGCGTAGAGTTGCTTTTCACGCAATATATTCAACACAATTCTCAAATGATGCTCATGCTCTTCTCTACTCTTAGAGTATATCAAAATATCGTCGATAAATACCACAACAAACTGATCTAGGTATTGCCGAAAAATACGGTTCATGTAATCCATGAATACCGCAGGCGCATTGGTCAACCCAAATGGCATCACTAAGAACTCATAATGACCATACCTAGTCCGGAAAGCAGTCTTCGGAACATCGTCCGCTTTCACACGCAGCTGATGATACCCCGACCTTAGATCAATCTTCGAAAACACACATGCATCATATAGTTGATCTAATAGGTCATCAATTCTAGGGAGAGGGTACTTATTCTTGATGGTAACCTTATTCAACTCTCTATAATCAATGCACAAACGAAGACTCCCATCTTTCTTTTTCACAAACAAAACTGGAGCACCCCAAGGCGACACACTGGGTCTAATAAACCCTTTCTCAAGCAAATCCTCAATCTGCTTTTTCAACTCCGCCATTTCATTTGGAGCCATACGATATGGGGCTTTGGATATCGAACCCGCTCCAGGCACAATGTCAATCGGAAACTGAACTTCCCTTTCAGGAGGTAATCCACTTAAGTCATCCGGAAAAACCTCAGGGAATTCATTCACTATGGGTATATTACTTAAAGACTCACTGGTTTCCCCTTGTACAGAAAAGAAAACCATATACCCCTGATAACCCTTTTGTAAATATTTCTCAGCCTTAGCTGTTGAAAGGAAATTCAAACCGACGTTGCCATCCCCAATATTCTGAGAAACAGGATATACAATCCTCTTGTTCCCACAGTCTAACAACACATTGTTAGCTCTCAACCAATCAAATCCCAAAATGATTTCCAATTGGCAGAGCGGTAGACAAATCAGATCTATCACCGACTCACGACCCTCTACGGTTATAACACAATTCAAACAGGTATCAGTAGTTACAGCCTTTACACCCATCGGTGTTGACACAATAAGCTCGAATGGTAACTCATACACATTCATACCCAGACGCTTTACACAATCATACGCAATAAAAGAGTGACTTGCACCCGAGTCAAACAACGCTTGCAATACAAATCCATTGAGAAGAATTGTACCTTGTATCAGCTCTGGGGATTTCCGGGCTTCCTCATGAGTCATAGCAAATACTCTGCCCTGAGTCCTCGGTCTCTGCTCCGCTTGCGGTCGTTGGCAATCTCTAGAAAGATGTCCGGGTTGCTTACAGTTAAAGCAGATCATCTCACCCTGACAGTTCTTGCCATAATGTGACTGATTACAGCGAGGACATTTCCGCTCAGTCCCCGATCTCTGGGGTTCACGATCTCTGGGCTGGTAGGGCTTCTTACCACTACCCCTATACGAAGATGACGATCCTGAGCCCTTCCGCTTCTGAGGAGCACCGCTCTTACTGGGCTCACTATAACCACCAGTAGTCTTAGCCGGATACAACTCTCTCAGATTACTCTCTGTGATTCGACACTCTTCAACGGCCTTATTGAACTTGGAGAACTGATGGGTGGCTATTCTCTTCCTCATATCACGCCTCAAGCCCCGAATAAGCAAATCTGAGCTCAATTCTTCGTCATCCCTCTTCTGCAGATAAGAGGAATATCGAGATAGGCGGGTGAATCGGGACAAATATTCATCAAAGGATTCCGTGTCCCCTTGCTTGATGTTTAGGAACTCCGTCTCCTTCTCAAGTCTCACCGACTTGGGAAAGTATTTCTCGTCGAAATGCTGCTGAAACTCTTCCCAGGTCAATACTATATTCTTGCTCTTCAGTGACAGAGCTATGTTCCGCCACCAGCGGTCTGCATCACCCTCAAGCTTATACACCGCCAGCTTGGCTTTCACTTACGAGGAACATTCTAGAACCTCGAATATCTTCTCAAGACGGTTCAACCAGTCTTCCGCCGCCTGAGGATCAAATTTCCCTCTGAATGCCGGAGGTAGGTGTTTACAAAACCTGGAGACCCAAAACTGAAGGTCTCTTTCCTCATTGACCGACTTTCCATGCGGCCTTGGATTTTCTTCAGTATGAGGAGGCGATTCAAGTGGTCGTGCCGACCCTTCAGCAGTATCTTCAAGTCTAGTCTCCTCTCGGGTTTCCCCTCGAGTTTCTTCTTGAGTAGACTGGCCTCGACCCTCATTGTTCTTCGCTTTCTCAGCTCGAAGCTCGTCTCTAAGCTCCGCAATCATATCCCTTTGATCCCTTATCAAGCCCATTAGCTCTTGCATAGGATCCGGTGGATTGTCATTAACTAACTCCACCTCGGGATCAACTTGTTGTCCTCTGGGGCGACCTTTTGTCGTTCTTTTCATTCTACAAAGAACTCACCCCATTAATCCAACAATTATGACATTCACAAAGTTTCCACAAAGCACATATATCTATATAACTAAACAGATATATGCATACGTCAAGTATTCACAGATGATTTATTATCACTAAGACCACACTATGGGAGCTATCCTAGCAAACTCTACCCTTGCCAGGAACTGCATCTCTGATACCAAAAATGTAACCCCCTCACCGTAATTACATCCGGATTACGAAATTTAAGTGAATTAGAGACCAATAAGATAAAATCATAATTTATAATCCCGCATCCAAGAGATGGGGCATTTCGAAATCAATTTCAAAACGTAATTAACCCTTGGTCTCACATTCACGTGCGGATATAACTATCAGAGAAATCAGAGTACATAATAAATATCAAAGTGCGGAAACCAAAATCCCGGCAAACCCCGGGTTAATACATATAACTTGGGTTTAATATTTCCCAACAAGGGGATTACACCACCAAAATAATCATTTACATTCTTATATACAATTGTCAATCCCACATCCAAAACTACGATAACCAACTACCACTTAGATTTTTGGAGTAAGCCTAACTACTCCGGGTTGTCCGCTTCCCTTTCGAGCCACTCGCCCTGTCTGAAAAGGTTAGTCATATGGAAGGGGTGAGATTCTAAAGAATCCCAGTAGTAACTACAATTTCATACCACATGCAATCACAGAATATGCACACCAATCATCTCATACAGCAACACAAGTCACTCCACCCTCATCCCCTTTTACCGCCGGGAAGGCATACGACCTTAACCCGAACCGTTGTTAGCGACTCAGGGACTATTGGCGTGGCAGTGCATACAAATAGCCACACGGCTCAAATATAGCCTTTCGGCTTTCACAATGGCCCGTCGGCCTTCACAAATAGCCTTTCGGCCCACATATACACATATATCACACCCTAACCTCATCCCCTTTTACCGCCGGGAAGGCATACGACCTTCACCCGAACCGTTGTTAGCGACTCAGGGACTATTGGTATAGCGGTGCTTCCACAGTTTTCACAAAACTTGCAGCATACGATTTTCATTTCAAAACCATGACATAATATACATACAATGTATCACACAAGGCATAAAGAAAGAGTCACTACCTGTATCCTTCCGGACTGGCTCTGGCACCTTAGCCTCACGAGGACGACAGATGTCAAATCCTATATCAATTAGGGACAACCAATCAATCTCTTTTCCAATGTATATTTCAATAATTCTCTAAGTTGGTTATCATTTAGGACTCATTAGGTGACTAAAATAGGCCTAAACATATGCCTAAAGGGTTGGAAGAACCTACCCAAAAGACCCCTTACTCGAAGGCAAAACACTGATTTTTGACAGTCTCACTCGAGCACAAATGCTCTCACTCGAGCACAAGTACGGACATCACTCGAGCACAGATGCTCTCACTCGAGCATTGGTACGGACAGCACCCGAGCACAAGAGAAAGTGAGACTGCGAGTGAGCACCCGAGAGCACAAGGACACTTCCAGGAACTGGCTCACTCGAGCACGCCGACCTTACTTCGAGCACAAGGCCAAAAGCCTCTCTTGAGCACACGCTGCGAGTGACTACCCGAGAGCACCACCCTCACCCGAGGCACAGGCTCACTCGAGCACGACCCCCAGTGCTCGAGCACACACCCCACACCCGCGAGTGAGAAAGCACACTCGTGCAACTTTCCCGCGAGCATCAACCCGAAAGCACAACTCTCACCTGAAGCACCATCTCACTCGAGCACGACCCTCAGTGCTTCGAGTGAAACAGCTATGCTCGCGAGTGTCAGAGCACACTCGTGGCATCAATCAACGAGTGAGGTCCCGAAAGCAACCTCAACTCCGGACTTGCTTCTTCACTCGAGCAGAACCATGCTCACTTCGAGCATGTTCTTCGCTCACTCGAGCACAAGGCAATGCTCGCGAGCACAACCCGAAAAACCCAGGTAACTCGAAGCACAATAGGGAAAGACTTGCATATCACTCGAGCACGTTCTTCCTCTGCTCGAGTGATGTGCATCAGAGACCCAAAACGCAGCCAAAAACCAGAAACTCCAGATGGTCAAATTCACTCCCAAAGGTTCCCCAAACTCTTCCCAATGCTCATACACACTAAGCACTAACCAGGGAACACAATGGCAACTCTAAAAACAATCCAAAAACCCATTTGACCACAATCATTCCTTAAGGTCTCTAAGATACACAATGTCTAATTCCCTTAACACCTTTTTAACATTCCAAATTACATCAAATGATCATATATCTTCAAACTAAATCATTTTCAATCATCATTCATAATGATCCTCACATTTCCAGAAATAGGCATATTTAGGGCAAAAATTCCAGATTTGACTAAACTTAGCCAAAATCACAAACAATATACCAAAATGCTCTAAATGCCTACCTCTTCTCTTTGCCCAATCAAGAATCTTGATTCCTCAACTCCCCCTTTCGACCCAAAGCTCAAATCAACACCCCTCAAGGCTCTACAACCATCACAATGTAGCTCTCATTGGGATGAACAAAATTGGAGAAGGGGCTTAGAGCAAAGGAGAATCACAACTCACCAAAATCAAAGCTTTCTTCTTCTCTTCCAAGCTCAACCAGCGCCAGAAATGGAGGAAGGAGAGAGAAACGAGAGAGAGAAATGGAAGGAAGATGATGATGGAGATGTTTTCTTTTCCCCTCCCACACACAACCGAAAGAGAGAGAGAGAAAAGAGAAAAAGTGTTATTTTGTCTTCTAGTGACCTCATCCAATGGCCACCCTCTTGCCACATGTCATCATCCACTCACTCCCTTATGAGCTCACCAAATCACAACACATAGGATTCCGACCCACGGTCAAGGAATCACAACCATTGATTTTAAATACCACATGTATTTATTCCCGAAGTTTACATTACATTAATCATAATAGTGCTTAATTACACTAATTACAATGATTATCAGAGTTATCAGTCCTAATCACAAATCGGGATATTACATGGAACCTATGAAAGAACCTCCTGTGACCAAGGTAGACCATTTTTGTTCCGTGCTTAAGTTGGTAGAAGTGAGTGTCTACTTCACAGATCAAACATGCTTTATACCCCTTCACACTGTACCCTGACAAGTATCCGTACGCAGTAAAGTCATTTATTATAGTGAAAATCATTGCACATAGCTTGAAGGACTCTTTCTTATATGCATCAAACACATCTACGCCTTTCTCCCATAACTTCTTCAAGTCCTCAATCAAAAGCGCCAAGTAGACATCGATATCATTCTCTAGCTGTTTTGGTCAAGAAATCATCATAGAAAGTATCACATACTTGTGTTTCATACAAAGCCAGTGAGGCAAGTTGTATATTACAAGGAGTACTGGCCATACACTCTGTGTGCTATTAAGAGTTCCATATGGATTGATGTCATCTATACAAAGCCCAAGCCAAAGGTTTCTCGGCTCGCTACCAAATTCAGGGAACATTTCATCTATTTTCTTCCACTGTGGAAAGTCAGTAGGGTGCCAAAGATATTTTCCGTTGGATATTCTCTCATCCGAATGTCATCTTAACTTCTTCGCTCTCTTTCTAGTCCCAAACAAACGCTTAAAATGTGGTATTATTGGAATATACCACAAAACCTTTAAAGGTTGCATTTTAGTTATCCCATCGCCACAACCACCATCTTTCTTCACTTTGTATCATGTAGTTTGACACTTAAGGCACTCACTTAGACCTTTATACTCCTTTCAGTACAGTACACAGTCATTAGGGCAAGCGTGTTTCTTTTTATACTCTATACCCATCGTAGATAAGGTTTTCTTGGCCTCATACATACGATTTAGAAGTATATTATTGTCTGGAAACATATCACACAATAATTCAAGAAGCAACGTGAAACTAATATCAGTCCACCCACAAGTTGCTTTTAAGTTAACCAAAGGTAATGTTCCTGTCAGCCGTGTGTACTTACTCCCAGGGTACAATGGTGTCTCTGCATCACTCCGCAGGCTGTCATATTCATACGACTGTGTAAAGGATTATACCTTAACATCGTGAATCATTCTCACCATTCTATCTTCATCTATGACATCCACAGATTCCTTCTTGTGCGACGGACAATCAGTTACTTCCTCACCATGCCATATCCACCTTGTGTATCGAAGATTTATTCCATCACAAAGTAGGTGATCCTTTACAACTTTAACATCCTGTCTTCTCTCATTTAAATAATTGACACAAGGACAAAAATATATCCCATTTTTTGCTGGAGCGTTCCTTCAAGCATATTCAATAAACTCTTTAACCCCATTCTCATATTCTTCACTTGTTCTCAAAGCATTCATCCAACTATAATCCATTTGATTACCACCTATGCCATTCCCATTAACATAGAAGTTCAGAATAATTGTCAATACTGGGATTGCCTTTTAGTATTTTGTTTTTCAAAATTTTGGCAACATTTCCCCTTAAAATTTAGACATCCCAAAATCAAAATAACAAACAATCTCAGCTTAATTTAAATGAAACTAAACTAATAAAGGCAATTCATATTTAGGACAATGTTCATATAAGTGATCCCAACATGAAGGTTTGCAAATAATAACTCAAAACTACTTTCAAGCATGCATGGAGTCTACATCTTCCAAATTCTTTCTTTTTAATACAATTCAGCATCTTTCCTTTTAGAAACAATCCTTTAACCATCTCCATGCATGAATCACAATTATCAAATACTTTACGTATTAGAGGATCATTTTTAAGTTCAAAGTGCAATAAAAAGTTATATAGAAAACTCAAGAAGAGCAAGTAACATTAAATAAGATCCTTGTTCTTTATTTTTTATAATATCAATGTGAAAATGAAATAATTCAAATAATAGTTATAATGGGACACTATTCACTCACCTGGTGTATTCCCGAGATTTAATTCACTCTTCCTAAAACTTCCCAAAACAATCACCCTTGTGGTCACTTAACTGCCTAGCCAATAGAACAATATCATCACTTCAATATAATTCTTTTACTTAATTTATTCTCAAGATTTAAACATCCATCTAAAACTCAAGATAATTTTACTGGTCATTTTCTTTATTAAATTGCATGGCCACACATTCATACTTGTAAAGAAAAAGCAAATCTCTTCCAACAACATTAATTTTTTTATCTACTAACTCAATAGTCTTTATCTTTCATTTGCCTTGTTTAAGCATACCATAAGACTTATTTCACCAAGTAAGCCTCTTGATTTCTTTATCACTATGATGCATATAAATCTTTTTCCATGTTTTAAGATTCATACTTTGTGGTTTCTATACTATATAATTATGCTAATATCACTTTAACATACTTGTGAATTTAATCTGATTACGTTCTTTCACCCAACATTTCACACTTTGTATACCCCAATTATTAAATTCTATACATCATACAATTTATCAAACATTTTATAGGCTTCCAAACTAACTCATAATGAAACATCTATATTCACAAACTAGCAACCATAAACTCCCAAACATCATATTAATCCATTAAATTTTTATCATCAATCACATAATTATCAAGTAATGAATAATAAGCTTATAGAAACATAAACAGCAGACTGAATGCAATATTATCCTAAATATCATATCAATAAAGTCTCAATATTCAAAACCTAAGCAACCATAAGTGATATCCAATCACGATGAGATAATGACTGATATTTACATTCTACAAAATTTTGATGGGCTAAAGGCAGCCTATACTTGTTGGATATAAATTAAGCCTTCAACAAGCATGAAAAACTGAGGATATACTTTATGGACACAGATGTATGACAATTTAATCTTATGGTTATCAATTTAATTTTAAAAGGTTAACGTTAAGCAGTTTACTGAGGACGTGAGAATGGGGTCATTGTAGGATCTCTTAGTAATGTTCTTCCTTTTGCATTTCTAGTAACATTGTTAATTTTGCTTATATTTTTCCCGTAGCTAGTTTAAAATCTAGCATTCAAGGGTCAAATCAACACCTGTCTAAGAAGCAACATTCATAATTTTAGGGTAGGATGACATTACTTGCATATAACAACAAAGATCAAATGTAATCCACCTCTTTTGCCTCATTCTTCCACTCCCTCCAAGAAAAAGGGTCAAAAGAGGGATTTACTATTTTAGCTATTAAGGCATCTTCTTAAATCTTAAGACATGGGCTATTAAGGTGTGCTTGGTAAGGGTAGAAATCGAAAAAATAAAATAAAAGGAATGAAGATTCACACTGTACTAATGTACCAAGGTATCATCAGGCCAACATTGCAAATTCCAGGCCTATCCCTCAATTCCTTTAATTTCTACTTTGACCAAATGTACCAAAACTGTATCCATATTCAATGCCAACAACACAAATTGAAACATCTTTCTTCTACTGGGAAAATGAAATTCGACTCATCTTCTAATTTTAAGAGAAGCAATATATAAGGATCCTACAAGACTAATTCAACGAGCCTGTGAAATCCGACACTTCTAAATGGTCAACTGCTCAAAACATATCAAAGCAACCAAATCATCACAGTTAAAAATAAATTAAATAGAATTGCAAGCCATTTGAGAAGAAAATAACAAGATCAGTAGCACCAACTAAATTAAAAGATCAAGAAAAGTAGAAGAGTAGAAGAGTGTGGATATGCATGGGCAATAGGACTTGGAAAAGATGATGATCTTGTGGTAGGTGATGGAGTTATGCACAAACTCAGTTGTAGTGGAAGCTTTAACATAATACAGAGATATTGCCGCTAGATGTAGAGTGTCACAGAGGAGCAAGAAGAGACGGAAAGTGAGCTAGATGCAGAGTGCCACAGAGGAGCAAGAAGAGACGGAAAGTGAGATAAATGCAGAGGACAAGAGTTTAGGCCTCCCCAGTCAAAATGGGGATACTTAAACAGAACTTAGGTGTCCCCAAAATGGCTGGGGATGCCTAAATTTCTGACAGAAGTCATATGCACTGGTCATGTTAACCAATGCATGTGAACATTTAGGCAACTAAACCAACTTTTTAAAAATAATAATAATCATGTTAGGCGTCCCCACTGATATTGGGGATGCCTTAGGTGACCTTTAGGCCTCCCCAGTCAAATTGGGGATGCCTAAACACCCACATTAGTGGCTTTAGGCGTCCCCGGTCAAACTAGGGACGTCTAAAGCTTTCTTATGGTGAGAAAATCAATTGTTTTAGAGCAAAATTTAAAGTCTTAGTTGTAATACCCCGAATTTTGAGACTCGAGGTTAGAGAATAAGCCTGAGATTAGTGGATTGCTAAGCCCCGGTTTAGCAAGATCCCAAATTGTGATTAGGGGTTAATGACTACAAAAGTGGATGTGGTTAGTGATTAATGAACCCTTTTAGAGAATATAAAGTGGATTGTAGTCGCTTGTGTTATGAGCAACGCCAAAACCCTGTATTTGAGTTCAATTGTGGATTAACATCCAAATTGACTTAGAATAGAGGGAAGAATTGAATAGGTTATTGTGATGGAAATGGTTTCATGTTGCGGTATTTAATCATTGGAATTGATTTAAATTGGATTAGACACATTGGTTGCAAAACTGGAAATGCTGTCCAGTGTGAATTCTGTCTGGGCAGTCTTCTCGTATGGAGGTTTTTACTAGGAAAATGATTTCATAAAATTATGAAACTTTCCAGTATTAAATTTCACATCCCAATCTTCAAAATGGACATATAATTGGTGCCATTTCATGTTGGGAATTGGGAGGTATGACTGTCCAAAGTTTGAGGTCGAAAATGGACTCTGTTTTGGGGCAGTGATGAAATATGTGTAATTCTGGAATTGTGTGGTGATTTATAGTATTGGTAAATATTTTTTCTATAAATAGGACTTAAATATCTTTCATTTGGATTTGGAATCACCTCATTTCGATTTTTCTAGAATTAGTTATGATTTTTCAAAGTTTGGGCAGAAAATATGCCAGCAAATCCGAAAATGGGAATTATGGCATCACCAAAATAAAAGATGACATCATCATGGAATTAAAATATTTCCCATCTTCTTCTTTCTCTCATTTCTGTTGTGAGTTTCAGCTGAAAATAGAGAGAGACGTTTGAGAGTTCTTAGAGAGAGAAAGAGGAGAAATCTCACAAGGTAAGTCAATTTCTTCGACGATCTAGCTCCTAACGCGTATAACCTTGTTCCTAAGCTTCTCTTCTATGTTATTTAAGGTATTTGAGAAGCAAATTTGGTGTTCAAGAGGCTAGGGTTTTCAGCCAAGTCAAGGAGAAGCTATTAGGAGCTTGAGGTAACTTCCAAACTTTCGTATATTGCTTATCCTGGCTGTTGTAGGCAATTTAATCGGTGAAATTTTGCCGGATTGCCATTGGTTTTAAAGTTTGGAAATGACATGACCTAGGGGTTATGCTGCCCAAATTGGGTCTTAATGTTAGTTGTAACCTAATGTAATGGTTAATAAAGTGGTTAGGAGTAGAAAGAAACACGTTTAGGGAGCCGAAACCGAAAAACCCTAATTTTCCCCGGAGTACTTGTATATTTCAGTTATGGCTACAAATGGGTCTTAGAGTTGGATTTTCAATGATTTTATGGTTCCATTGAGTTCAGGAGTGAAAAGGCCGAAAAAGCATAATTACGAAAACGCCCCTGAAACCCTTAAAGTGGGGCTACCAAGGGTAAATTTGTAAATTGATATTGAATTTGATAATTCTGAGTCCGGAAATGGATTCCTTGGGCGAAAATATGTCAGAATAGCACATGTCAAAATTTTAAGAAAAGTACAACCAGACCGGGTACGGCGGGGCCAGGCCGGGTCCCGGGGGTATTTTAGTAATTTTTCCATATAGCTTCATATAACCCGCAGAAACACTATGCAAGTGTCTAAATATTACATTTGACACTGTAGGATCGAATGTGAAGCCCCGAGTTGCTGGCATGCAAATCGAGGAGAAAAGACTGGAGGTAGGGAACTTGTCTCTCCTGCATGCTCTGATAACTGTATTAATGTGTTGATGCATGTTATTGCTTTGCTTGATTATGTGGAACATGTATGAATGATTTAAAGCTATGTTTCAATATATGCTATGGCCATATGTGTATCGTTCGAAGCATTGAGCTTATAGATTTGTCATTGTATGTGTGCATGAGTTATGTGATGCAAGCATGTCATGCATTAAACACTTATCTTGCCTGCATATTGATAATGTTTCCCTACTGAGATTCTCTTGAATCTCACCCTCCCCTACCAACAATTTAGACAGGGCAAGTGGCTCGTGGAGGGAGCGGCTAGGACTGCTTTGAGATGAGAGTTGGTAGTTGGTTATCAATGAGTTCTGAAAACTGTATATGATTCAATTGAATATAGGGTTATGAATTTGAGATGAGATTGTGTAATCCCCATTTGAAGAATTGTAATGGGCAATTGTGCCCTGTGTATCTTTAGCGAAGGTATGTATCCGGGATTGCCGGGATGATTATATTGTGCACTCTGATATTTATATGAATGTGATTTATCTTCGCGTAGTAATTGTATTCAAAATGTGAATATGAGACCAAGTTAATTAGATTTTAAAAGGTATTTGTGAAAACCCTATCTCAAGGATGGGATTTTAAATGAGTTTTGATTTTTATTGGTCTCTATTTCACTTTAATTGCGTATTTCGGATATAATTACGGAGGGGCTTACATTAGTGTTTTTGGCGTCCCTTTTTAAAAAATGAATGTCCCTTAGGGTAGTAATATGTATATTATATATTAGTGATATTTTGTCGCCGTTGAAAGTCCAACTTTCAGCGGTGACATTATGAAGTCACCGCTGAGGGGGAACTTTCAACAGCGACTTTATAATGTCACTGCTGAACATCGGATTTTCAGCAGCGACAAAATATGTCACCGCCAAAAGGGTGTTTCAGTGGCGACTTCGATGTCGCTGCTGAAAGTCTTGCTTAAATTTTTTTAAAAAAAATTGAGTCTCTATGGGACAACCTTAATTTGTCTCTTACTATTTTCATGGCCTATACACTTGCAGTGCATGATTAAATTTTAGTCACATCAAGGGTCATTCTTTTATACCAAATATATAATTGTAATCCTTATCCAAAATGTTATTCTCCTAATAGATGGAATGTGAAAGGTAATGTTCATTAGAAGTTTTTTAAATGGATTTGGTGAATAAATTGAATTGGGTTCATTTTAGATGTCATAATATATTCCTAAATATTCTATAAAAATTTATATTAGTCAAAAATCATCTTTCATATATAATATAAAAACCATAATGTAGTAAGACTATATATTAAAACTATATAGGGTGGATCCATTGTTCCATTTTAAAACATTGAATTACATCAGTTGTTGAGGCAGTGGCCTTTTCCAATGCCATTATCTGTAAATTGCTTTGAAATATCATGGGTAACATTATTGAAGCATTTTTTTTAAAGTAGTTGTTATTCCAAATTCATATTCCTTATTTTATTTTAAAACCCAATTTTTAATAAGTTGAAGCAGGTGTGTTCTAGATCCTATTGGTTATTTTTCAAAATTTATATGCCACGTTTAATTTAAAGAACCTAATATTTATAAGTCGAAGAAGGCCTGTTTTAAAACCTAATATTTTAAGGTTGAAGTAGTTTCATTTTTTTATGGTGCCATTTAATATTAATTAATTATTTCTGATCCGCCGTATTTACAATTTAAATCTTAATATTAATTAATTTAATTATTTTTTTATGTGTAGTAGCCTTTTATGGAATTTCATTGATGGGAGGACCTGCCATTTAAGAAGATATACTAAATTCTTATTTCATATGTAATATTAATTAAAATCCTATTATTAACTACTAGTTTCAAAGTTGAGGGACCAAAACTAAAATTGGGTGACACTTCAAGGACCAAAAGTGATATTAACCCAAGATATAATTAAATTAATTTTATTTATATATTTTATAATTAATTAAGATTTACTTTATCAAATTAATAGTTTATATTTTTATAATTTGTTGTTAAAGGCTACCAATTTAATTCTTTAGTCGAATTGGTATACTGTGAGTTACTTAAGCAATTAAGAGATCTGGGGTTCGATTCTACCCAGTGCGCAACTTCAATGGTATTTTTTTTAAGTAATGCTAATTGTTAAAAAATTATAAGAGAGTATTACTAATTACTAATAGCAAGCGAAGAAAGGATTCGAACCCCAGCTGCGATGTTTCAACAAAAGCACTCACGCCAACTGAGCCAATTGGTTTTTAGTATTTCTAGCGAATATTATAATATTTATATAAGTTGTAATAGCTTAAAATCTAAAACCTAAATCCCCAAATTTTAGTTAAGTGCCTCTATTATTTTCATTTAGAGCCACTTTTCTTTGTTCCCTCCCCTGCGAATCTGAAGTATAATCAAGAAAACCCTAAAGCCTTGTTTCACTATGATTCTCTGCTTCGTTCCTCTCCTCCTCCAACAGCGCCGCTGTCTACTCCTCCATTAGGTAATGATTATTTTTTGTTCTTCTTCTTATTGCCCTTTTAAGTTACTAATGGAATCCAGTTTTCTTTTTTTAAAACAAAAATTCTCTTCCTCTCGTTACATGTAGAGCTCCATAGTGATAACTCTTCCATTTATGTTTATACCAACGGATGCTCATAATATTTAAGAAGAAGGCAAGTACTTGTATTTCTTTTGGTGCTGCCAATTTTCTCACAAACAAAGCAACCTGATCAGTGTTCAATAATTGCAACCCCATCTTTGGCATCTCTTGCTTGCCATATTCGCATTTTCTTTCAAATTAAATCCCTCCTTGACTCCCCAATTATGCCTTCTCATTTTTCTTTCCCCTTCAATCATTTCTTGTCTTTTTTCCCAATCAAAATTTTTATCTTCCCATGCCAACAATGAATCCTAATTGCTATAACTATGTTCTTATTCTGAACTTGTGTAAGTGTAACTTTAGTCTTAAACGTGGCTTGAGAGAAAACTAACAACTGTAAGCTAACTGTGCTTTATGCCCTACAATCTAAGTTTTATGTTCCCAACAAAAATTTTAAAAAGATGAGCGAGAGGAGGCTCTCAAAAACAAAAACCGGTTATGTGCAGTAGCAAGCTTTATAAAACAAACAACAATTCAAGCAATGATGTTTAGTTTACCAAAACACAATGGTTAAAGTGAATTGACGTTTTTCATTGAAAAATAATTTTTGAACCCAGTTTTTGAAAAACTATCATATAAAGATTTAATGTTTAGATGAGATACTGAATATTTCTCAAGTTCTTGCTCATAGGAAAGATAAGAACATCCCCTTCTGTCATAGGCTCGTTACATTTTTTTTTTTGAATTGAAATTTAGGTTTTTGTTATTGTCATTGTGCTTTAGAATCATAAAAACTCAATGACACTTGGTGGAACTTGAAAATTACAATGAAAATAGCAGAAATTGAATGATAATTGAGAATTACAATGTTTTTTTTTTTTTGCATAATTTCCTACTTCTGAATTTAAGTTTCAACATAAGGCATGGTATGTATGGGCTTTGTTTACACTTGAAACTTGTGGGACTTCATTATGAAGGAGTGTTTGAAAATAAGGATGAAAGCATGGTTTCATTGAAATAGTTTCTTTTTTAGTCCTATCATTTTTGTACTAGCCTGTTTTGTTTCACGTGCTAGTTTGTCTTATTGTTCTTTTTTGTAGTGAAGTCTTATTGTTCTTTTGTCATGAACTATTCATATAATGTTTAATGTGAATCTTGTTCTTAGATTGTTTTACACATAAGCTTTTGTTAATATTACATCTAGGTTCAAATATATGACACTTTTGTTGGGGTGTTTTGGATGTCCAAAATACACAGAACTTAAATACTTTCTTTTCTCTTCACATTTTTCTAGCTACTTGGTTTTGTTTTTTTGTCAGGGTAGTTATTAGTGTACGACTAGTGTTGAGTAGTAATCTCATACTTCATTAGAAATAATGTTCTTGTTAATAAATATTTCTTTTCTTTTGTCTTCCTTCCTAATTTTCCCATAAGATATTGTTTGACGTAATCAATTTTCATTCATAGACCATGAATACAAAATATGTATGTATACCAGTAGACATCATTCACATCAGAATAAGTATATGTCTGATCCCAAAATAAAGGGTTTCTTTTTTTTTCAAGAATTATATCAACGATATATAGGTCATTTAGAATGTGAACAATATGGATTATTATTGTTACCAAAAGATATGGGTTATTATTGTTGTTGTTGTTGTTGGCGGCTATTAATATAGTATCAAACCTGAAAATTCAATTCAAAGTAATGCTTTATTTTACCTCAAATATTAATTCATTATTTTCCTTATATTCTTAAAGTAAAATAATTTTTTTCTTTGTTATTTTGTCATGCCTACAAGATTATCTCACATACGCCTTGTCAAATTAATTGATTTTGGATTTGTGATAAGGCAGGAATATTAAGAGGAAGTAGAGTTGTTGTGCATGATCTAATACTTTTCTACATTTTTGGTCTTACAGTACTACTGAAGTTGTTAAGAGAGGTAGATGTCCTTCTCCTTAATCAAAAAGGATATCTCCACCCACAGGTGTGATAATATGTCTTTCTACTTAATAGTGCTGCATTAAATGTTTCAAGACATATATTACCTTTTGTATTCTTTTTTTCATCTATGAAATGCTATTGAATTTTTATTGAAATATATAGGAATGGATAAAAGTTGGTTAGACATTAAAGACAGAGGCCACCTAGCATACATGAGAGGAGTAGACAATTTTCTAGAATGGGCATTTACTCAATGTGGTGTGACAAACAAAATATGTTGTCCTTGTAAGAAATGTAGGGATGTTTCATTCAAGTTGAAAACAGATGTTAGGGCAGCCTTATTGATTAAGGGTTTTTGGGATAGTTACAAGGTGTGAGATTTGCATGGAGAAATTACTAGATTTCAAAGTGGTTATGAGACTTCAAGAGTGGTAGAAAATGATACTTATGAGGATGATAACCCTGTGATAATGGTATGTGATGCATATAGAGTTCCTTGTATTGATGATATGAACATTGGATTAAATGAGAGTAACGAGCCTAATGCCAATACGAAAAGGTTTTTTGACTTGTTAAAGGGTGCAGAGAAAGATCTTTATCCAAGTTGCAACAAGATATCAAAATTGTCTTTTATTGTAAAGTTGCTTCAGTTGAAGTGCCTTAACCATTGAACCAATAAATCCATGGATCTACTATTAGACCTATTGACATTTGTTCTCCCAGACAGAGCTTTAGTGCCAAACACATTTTATAAAGCTAAGAAGATAATTCGTGATTTGGGTTTGGATTACAAGAAAATTGATGCTTGTGGGAATGATTGCATATTGTATTGGGAAGAGCTTGCAAATGCAAAATCATGTCCTAGGTGCAAGATGCCTAGATGGAAGTTAAGCAAACAAAAAGGGAAAAATGTTCCGCAAAAAGTTTTGAGGCATTTTCCAATAACACCTAGTCTACAAAGGCTTTATATGGCAAGAGACAAGGCTAAAAAAATGAGGTGGCTCAAGGAGAAGCACACAAGTGATGATGTAATGAGACATCCATCTGATTCACTTGCTTGGAAACACTTTGACCAAAAATACCCCACCTTTTCTACTGATCCAAGAAGTGTTCGCTTAGGCTTGGCTAGTGACGGATTTCAACCTTTTGGGGAATATGAATGCCAATCATAGCATTCGGCTTGTTGTTTTGGTACCATATAATTTGCCCCTTTGGCTTTGCATGAAAAGCCCATACTTTATTATGACACTTCTTATTCTTGGTCCAAAGTGTCTAGGTGATGAGATAGATGTTTACTTACAACCAATGATTGAAAAGTTGAAACAATTATGGGAAGTAGGGGTGTAAACCTATAATGCACACTCTCAATCAAATTTTATCATGCATGTTGCAATGTTATGGATAATAAATGACTTCCCTACGTATGGAAACCTTTCAGGGTGGTCAACCAAAGGCAAACTTGCATGCTCGTGTTGCCGCAAAGACACATTGCATTTCATTAAGGAACAAATTATCTTACATGGGTCATAGGCGCTTACTTCTACAAAATCACCCATGTCGTAAAGATAAGGCCTCATTTGATGAGAAAGAAGAACACAGGGCTCTACCAATTCCATTAACTGGAGATGAAGTACTCATGCAACTAGAATAATTGGGTAATGTGTCATTTGAAGAAAAAAAAAGCATTTTTTCAATTTCCTTATTGGGGACATTTGTTGATACAACATAATCTTGTTATGATGCATATAGAAAGAAATGTTTTTGATAATATTGTGTCGACAATAATGGACTTGGTTGGAAAGACAAAAGACACATTGAAAAGTAGGTATGATTTGATGGACTTGGGAATTAGGAGAAATATGCACCCAGTTGAAGTTGGTAATAATATTTCTAAGCCTCATGCAACTTACTCTTTGTTCCCTGAAAAGACACAATCCCTTTGTGAATTCTTAGCTAACTTAAAGGTGCCTTATGCTTTTTCATCTAATATTTCAAGATGTGTCAACATTCAAGAGAGAAAAATATTTGGGTTAAAGTGCCATGATCACCATGTGCTATTGCAAGAAATATTTTCAATTGCAATCCATGGGCTATTACATCCTCAAGTGTGTGAACCAATTATAGAACTGGAAAGATTTTTTAAGAATATTTGTTCAAAGAGTTTGACATGTGAACAACTTGACAAACTTCAAAGTCAACTAGTATTCACATTGTGCAAGTTAGAGACTATCTTCCCACCGGCCTTCTTTGATGTTATGGTTCACTTGCCAATACACTTAATGGGAGACGCAAAAGTTGGTAGACCAGTTCAATATCGTTAGATGTATCCAATAGAAAGGTAAGATGCTAAGAAATTTATAATTATATTTATAATCATTCAAAAACATTCAAATCTAATTAAATTTTTTATGAAGGTATTTATGATCACTCAAATCTTATGTTCGCAACAAGGCTCAACCTAAAAGATCAATTGTAAAAGGATATTTGGCATATGAAAGTCTTACTTTTTGCACACTCTATTTGAAAGACTTTCCTACAAAGTTTAATGTTCCATATAAGAATGATGAAACTAGTGCTAATGTCAACTGTGAGTTTTTGATATTCAAGAAAAGTGGTGAGCCTAGGGGACATTCTGAGTCAATCAATCTTTCTCATGAAGAGTGTTGTCAAGCAATGATGTATGTGCTCCAAAACTATGAAGAAGTTTGGCCATTTATAGAGTATGTCAACCTCACCTTAGGAGATATTGTATTTATTATAATTTATATTTTTCTCACTTGTGTGACAAACATTTAGGGAGCACATGATTGAACTTGAAGCACAAGGATCACAAAGCCAGTGCAATGGGTTTCCTGATTGGTTTCATTCATGAGTAAGTTATAATATTTCAAATGTTTGTATTTGTATAAATTATGATAGTATTGCATATTGAAGAAATGATTCTTATTTGCATAGGTGGGAGTGTTGTCCAAACAAGGCCATATATGCCCTGAGCTCATAAGTTTATCAATTGGTCCATTAAAGGTGGTCAATCGTTACTCTATGTTCATAGGAAATGGATTTCGCTTCCACATGAAAGATTGGGCAATAGGGAAAAAGACTCAAAACAATGGAGTCATGGTTAAGGGTGATGACACCGATGTTGATAAAGAATATTATGGCGTGTTAGACCATATTTATGAATTTTCTTACAATGGGAATAGAAAAATATACTTGTTTAAGTGTCATTGGTGGGATGTGGCTCACTACGATAAAGGATATAAGGTTGATAAGTACGGTTTCACAAGTATTACCACTCAATGTTCATTACAAACTAATGAACCATTCATTCTTGCATCTCAAGCAGAGCAAATTTTTTATGTAGATGATCATGTTCAACTTGGTTGGCTTGTTGTTGTCAAAATGAATCCCTTGACTTGTTCAATATGCCAATTGACAAAGATAAAGATGTTAGAGGTGTAAATGATGCTATGGTTGATGAAGTGGCCTATCAACAATTGGTGGTTAACTTAAATATTGACAATCCAATTTGTGTAGAACCTGATATTATCATTAACTTGTATGGAGAAGATGTACAACACCAGAACTTTGTTCAAGCAAGAGAATCATCACAAAGAAGTAATCGTGATGCCATGGACATTGGATTTATTGATGACAACGAAACTCATTCATCGGTTGGTGAAGATAGTGATGAAGAGGATGTGCTTGATGATTATGATAGTGATACCAAAATAAAAAGTAACACACAAATTGAAGTGTAAGAGAATGAATTAGAAGATATTGATATAAGTGAGAGTGCCTCAAAAGAATCAATTGAATGAAATTATTGTCTCTTTATGGTAGCTTTTACTAATTTGTACATCAAGTCTTTATAAATTAAATGTCCTTTACAATTTAAATTTGCTTTTAAACCTTTTTTGCTTGATCAAAATTTAATTAAATTTGTACATTTTTGTAAGATATGTCAAGATTAAAGGGAGGTCAAGGTAGAAAAAATCATTCCTTTAGACTACATAGTGCGACAAGTAGGGAGGTACTTCCTCTACACCTCAGTCAAGACGCATAATTTCACCTCGATCACAACAATTACAACTCGAGGCAATACCTGCAAACTCTCCCCCTACTCAAGCGAGTAGTGCAGGTAAATTGGCTTCGATTTTATATAATACAAATAACAACTCCACATCACATGTAAATTTTAATTGTTTTAATTCTTTCACATGAATTATAGGCTCCTCTCATACTATCAAAAAGGGTAGAGGAGTGTACAAATACTTGAAAGTGGATTTGAGGACTAGACATGGAGCAAAGATACCAGTGAAACTTTCAAATTACCTCACAAGAGCAGTAGGTACAGAAGCGAGAAACTTTGATAATTATTGTGGTTATGTTGTTAGGACCATAGTCTCTTTTCTTTATGGTGCTGAGTGGAAGAATATTTATGAACAATAAAAGATAAGATGATTTTGAAAGTAAAGGTATACTCTTCCCAAATATTTATAAATATATATATATATATATATATATCTTTGTTTATTTAAGTTTTCATGACAAATACGTATGTTTATATGTGTTTTAGGACAAATTTGAACCTTCTGATGCAATCAATGAAGAGAAGTTCAAAAAAACTATAACACTGAACTTGAAAAATGCCTCCAGAAATTAGAAGACCAACTTGCACAAACACTATAACAAATATGCTTCTGATGAGGATAGGCTGGCTAATCCTCCTCAAAATCTCAGTTGTGAAGATTGGGAGTTGTTATTGACATACTTTCATATTGATGTGTTCAAGGTACCTTTCTATCCTTTCAAATGGATCATTTATTTATTTTAGTCATTATTCCTTTTTACTAATTTTTTGTAGAAAAAAAGTAAAAGAAACAAGAACAACCGAGAAAAACAAGTAACAAAGCATACTTGTGGTCCTCGATCATTTGAGGAGATTAACTTCGCTACAGTAAGTTCAATCTCTCTTTACTTTAGTTTATGTTTTGAACGCTTTTTTATTTTAAATTGTACCATGTTTGTATATTATGCTTTGTAGACAGACCCCACTACTAGACAGCCTGCACCCCCTGACCAGTTTTAGCATATCACACACACTAGGAAGATGGCAGATGGACAGTTAGTATGGTCAAATCTATAATCTGAGCAAATTCACGTATGCATTGTGTTTTTATATGCTTTACTAAGTTCAAGAATGTGTTATCTCATTTGTTTCATGCTTTAATCATAGGCTAACTTGCAAGACCTTCTCCAACATTAACAAGAAGAGGTAGAGAGTGATGCTTGAATGACCTCTGATGAAATATTGACAGCTGTTCTTGGTAAGAGATCAGGGTATGTAAGAGGAAAAGGGTATGGAGCAGAACCTTTGAGGAAAAGAGATCACTCTCAATCCAATGATAATTCAGCTGTGGAGAATGTGCGTACCAAATTGCACGAGGAGTCTGATAAAAAAATTTTAGGAGGAGTGTGAAAAGATAGAAGCAAATCTTGCAGAAGAACGTGTAAAGATGGGAGCAAATCTTGCAGAAGAACGTGCAAATATACAAGCGGAGCATAAAAAGATAGAATCAAAGCATGCACAATATGAGCAAAAGATGGAACAAATAGGGCAGAGAATACATGCTCAACTAGCTATCTCGATGCAACAGGGGCAATTAGCAACTCCTACTTTATCTACTCCTAGTCTTGATGTCCCACAAGCTACTCCTTCTTCATAGTTTTCATGTTTGATCTTTTCAATGGACAATCTTTAAACCTTGTTTAAGAAATTTAAAAATTCGATGTTAGTTTTGAAATATTCTGAGTATCATATGTTAGTTTTCTTAAGAAATTTAAACACTTGATTTTAGTTTTGAAACATTCTAAGTATCATATGTTAGTTTTGAAGAATTGTGTTAGTTATCATTGCTAATTAACATATTATTAGTTTAAAACTACTTTTGATCTTTATTAACATAGTACAAGTTTTAATTTTAGCAATTTAAACTAAAAAAATAAAAAAAATTTGTAACTTTCAACGGCAACAAAAGTGTCGCCACAAATGCATGTTTCGGTGGTGACACTTGTATAGTTGTTGATACATCTTTCAGCAACAACAAATGTCGCCGTCGATTCCCAACCTTCAACCGCAACTTCCCTTTTGCTGACTTCCACTGTACTATTAGCGGCGACATTGATTGTCCACTTTCAGCGGCAACATAAAAATGTCACCGCCAAAAGTATCGGCGACAGTCATTTCTGCGACGACAATTTATCGCTGCTAAAACCCTTTCAGCGGTGACTTTTATACTTTCAACGGCGACAAAAGTCGCCTCTAAAAGTCATATTTTTTGTAGTGGTTAGACGTGGGTCCTTATTACAAGCACCTAATATAACAACTTTACGTAAAGGGATAAGGTATAAATTTGCTCTAGGAATTTTTGCTAAGGAGCAATGTTTCTCTGAAAGTTTTGTTAGGTTTAATGTTGCTCAAAAGTTTTAAAATGGAGCAATATTGCGTATTTCCATTAAAAAGTTAACAATCGATGTCAATTTTTTAATGGTCAATGTTAGTTTTTTAATGGAATAGGCCAACTTTGCTGTTTTAAAACTTATGAGGTGACACTGAACCTAAAAAAACATTAAGAGCAACATTGTTTTTCAACAAAAACTTCCAAAGCAAATTTGTACTTTAACCCTTACATAAATTAATAAAGTTAGTGAAAATTAATTTTTTTTGTAAACTTTATCCTCATTAAAAGTCATTAGCAAGAGGAGTTTGATTAATTAACTAGGAAGTTTCATAATTAGTTAGAGATATTATCTGGGGAAAAAATTGATGCTTTAGACCAAATATGTCTATTATGAAATATGAAGGAGAGTATATTTTTTAGTTATATTATATTTTTAAAAAAACTTATATCTTATTTTATTTTATATTAATTTAAAATAGAACTGAATTTAAACAAAAGTCAAATCGTGGAATTGCAATTATGATTATCCCTGAATCCATATTACTACGTCATCCATGCTAAAAAATATTGATTGATGGCGTGTTCACTATTCAAACACACAACTATATTAATAGAGTCAGGAAATCGGGTCAAGCTCATCAGGCCGACCTGTTTACTGGCTCGAGCTTATAATTTAGAGCCTCCAGAAGGAGGCAGGCCTAAAATAGGGCCGGCCTTTTTAGGCCCATTTAACCCTTTTTTTTAAATGGGCACAGGGCAATGGGCAGCAAGCATTGTTTAGGGGGTAGAGATAATCTAACCTAACCTTCAGATCATAGACGCTTTCACACTGACTTTGACCTCATTTGAAGCTTCTCTTCTTTGATTTTCTTTTTTTTTTTGTATGTATACGCAAAATCCAAATCAGGTGCTCTATTATTACTAATATTTGAAGCTTGTAGACTTGTTTGATTGTGGCTGTGGACTTGTTTGATTGGTGTGGACATTAATTATGGTTTGGACTTAAGTCTTAGTGTTTATGTTTTTTTAAACTTAGATAATATGTATGTTTTAAATTAGTTTTGATGATATTTATGTTTTAAATTAGGTATTTTAGTCTTTAGGAGAATAGAAACAAAAAACAAGGCATGGAAAAAAAAAAAAGCTAAATGGGCCTAAAGCCCGCAGGCCCTTCCCTTAAATGGGCCGGGCCACGGGAAAACAATACTTTTTTGGACACGGGCCTAAACAGGGCATTTAGGCCTAAGCCCATCACGGGTCGGTCCTACAGGGCTGGCCCGGCCTGTTTTCCCAGTGCTAGCTATATAACGCAAGCCTCGACGCAAAGTGTCACGTGTTTGAAAATATGGTTTTAAAATATCCTACAATTGTTTGAATTGCGATCCTATATACATTATCAGAAAATAAACCTACAAATCCCTACTGTTTTAGTAGATTTTTAATAAGGTTTATGGCTTTTTTCCCTTTTTATGATGTCCTTGTAATTTCAACTATTTTTAATATGGTCCTTGTAGTTGTTTCTTTTTATTATATTTTAATAATTTCATCTTATTTTTAATTACTAATTACGTCTCTCTGGCTTCTTATCTCTTACCTAAAACTGCAAGGACTTGATTAAAAATATGGTGAAGTTATATGGGCCATATAAATAGGATACAAAGAGGTAACTAAAATCATGTGAAAGTAAGGACATCATAAAAAGAAATGACTCCAAGGAATATAATATTCCTCTTTTCTTATTTATAGGGCAAAGAGAGAAGAAAATTTTTTGTCCTATTTATAGGGGGGAGAGAAATTTTTCATATGAAATATACAATTTTACTTAATGTATTATTGTATTGACTTTGTTCTAATAGGATATAATGTATATTAAATAAGGATAAAGTTGAAAAGTTGTTGAATTTTAAAGAAAAGTTAATAAAATTTAAGGTTTTTATTAATCTGTATGAGATATCACTACTCCAGATTCGTGAATATTTGATGCTCAATATCTCATAGTTAATGAGGATTGAAATATAAAGAGGCAAAGATAGTGTAAAGAAATACTTCACTGTTCTTAAGATAAACTATGAAATATTCGCACAAATATTTCATGGTTGTAACAAACAACCGTTCTTTGTGAATAGCTGTTAAGAAATTGAATATTATATTTCAATGTTTGAAATTGAAACTGTTGAATATTAACAATAGAAAATTTAAAAGCATCAAACATAATTACTCTTGTTCGTGCTTTAGCCACAACCTCTCTCCCTCTCCTATTCAAGCCATGATTCTCATTTCCTCGCCAATTTTTCTTGGTGCTATCATCGTAGGTCTCATCCTCACTAAATCCTTATGATATTGTAATTTCCTAAATTTTAATATAATCTTGGTTTAGTGTTAATTGAGTAATTAGGTGATTAATTATTGATTAAGTCTTGGAAGATCAAGAATGATGTTTTAGAGTAGTTTGATTATTTTGATTCAGGTTTAAGATATTTGGAAGTGATACATATTGGAATAATATATGAAAAAGTGAGAAATATAAAATAGAGTTTTAGAACCCAGGCTCTCAAATGAGGGCCCAGGCAATGGGTTGAGGATGATCGGGCTCAAATGAGAGCCTAGGTAGTGGGCTAAGCCAAAGGGAGTGAGAGCTTAGATGCTCATGTTACAAATTTTATAAAAGAGGGTGTTGGGTATTCCAAAATTGGAGGAAAATGAAAGGGAATGGCTTGGGCTCTAGTATAGTTTGTAATTCCAGTCTATCAGGAGTGAATTCAAGCTCACTAACACCCAAGTAAGTGATTCTACTTTGATTTCTCTTATTTCTTCTTAGATTTTCAGATTTTTAGTTTTGAAAATCTAGGGTTCTAAGTGAATTTTGAATTTGCTAAGGTTTCTACTAAATCTTTTGAGCTTAAATAGATTATGAGTTAGATAAGATGTTTAATCGGTTTAGTTTTATTTTAGATTTTGAGTTATATGAAAATTTGAGTTGGGGTTTGAATTTTGAGTTAGGGATTGGTAGGATTTTAATATTGTAATTGTTTAAGGATTTGGATTATGTTTATATGAGTTAGAAAAGATGTTTAATTGGTTTAAAATGTTGACATTGATGGATTTGTAAATATAGGTATGTTGGAGGTGGAACTTTGAATTAGAAAAATTGAGAAATTGATATGAGGGGTGATTTTGAGGATGATTAGGGTCCCTAATAATTGAATTAGACCTATAGAATGTGTTTAATGGATTTGGGTTGTTGAGGTTAAGGATTGTTAATGAAAATGGATATTGGAGTTAAATATAGAGTTAGGAATTAAGAATTTAATTCCTAGTTTTTAGTTATGATTGACTTGTGTATCTACATCATCATTGTAGAGCTCTTGTGGCTGGTGATCACTTGTTCCTTGCTCCTCAACTGAAGTTTAGCTTTGAGTTGAGGTAACCGAGAGTTAATTTACCTTATGTGCATGCTTTAGGTTGTAAGATGTTTCTAAATCTTACTTACCTCTATACTACTTGTATGTGGTTTGGAAAAATAATGTGTGTGTTTGAATATGAAATTAGTTCAATGAAGCAATATACTTTCAACTTATATGTGTGTAATTGGATTATATCTGAGACTGTGATGCTTGTGATGGTTAGTATATTGTGAAGGAAATATCTATGAGAATTTGTATTGATCTGAAATGTTTTGAAAACTATACATATATTATGTTCATTGTTCTAGGCATTTATTGGGGCAAACGATGAGTGGTTAATCAATGTTCCCGTCGACTCTCTCATTACTCCTGGATTTGAGTTGAGTCGATCTGGATGGACACTTCGTTGTTACGTTATATCGTTGGTGGCATGGGAGGGGGCAATACTCTTAAAGTAACTAACTAGCCTGCGGCTGGGTATACTAATAGTAATAGGCTATACCGTGCCCATAAGTTATAAGGTAGAGAAAGTTTTATGGGTGGGATTGACTTTTATTATGTAAAAGTAACATGTTATGTTCTCCTATGTTTTGAGAATATTACTATAATAAATAAACATGCTTCTCTGACTTGCAGTCTTTTCTTGTATATCCTGTAAATTGATTCTAGTCATTAGGGCTTTATATCTCACCCTGTTGATTTAATATTTTTCAGGCAAGCCCTCTATTTTTGAATGGCAAAGGGAAGCAACTTGAGGCATAGGTGCTGGTAGCATTTATAAGCCTTCTATCCATTTGGTTTGTAATGATTATTATATTGCCATCTAGGGCCTATTATTATATATTGTTATGCATTGTATTTTGGAATTAGTGTTAAGATATTGTTGGCCCTCGAGCCTTAATTTGGTGTACTTAAATGTTTTTGGTGAATACACAATGTTATTAGAATTATTTTGTTGAGACCATGTGATGGGGTTCTATGTAATATCTTGAATTGTGATTAAGGGCTAATAATTTCAAAGTGACGTAATTAATGTAAATGCCTTGTAAACAATGCTTAAGCTTATATGTATGTTTGATGATGATTTGGTAGAAGTTATGTTAATTAGGGGCGAAATGGGAAATTCACTTATCGATTGGATGGTTACCGAAGAGGAAACTCATTGGTAACTTGAAGATCAACGGTTGAGACTAAAAGTCAAAGGAATTAATGGCTAGGATTTAACCATGGGGTGGAATCCTATGTAAATGAAAACATGTGAAATCAAAGGGGAGGAACAAGATTATGCCAAGTGGCATCTTGAGGACCATGGATGAAGTCAACATTTTCAAACTCATTTTCTCTTCCCTCTCTCCTTCAAGTCGGCTTGTGCATGGGAAAAAGGAAGAAGTTGGATCACCATTCTCTTGTCTCATTTCTCTCTCATCATTCTCCATTTCCGGTGAGCTTGGACAAGAAAGAGAAATAAGAGTTTGAAATTTACGTAGGTAAATGACTTCCCATGCTCAAATACTCTTCATTAATATTGTTCAAGAAGTTAAGAGTCTGGCTTCTATGTTTTCAGAATTTTAAAAAGTGGTGATTTGGTGTTTGCTTAAATCTGAAAGTTGGAGAAACAAAGATTTGATCTTACCAAGTGAAAGAGGTAATGATTTGATATATTTTGATGGTTGTGTTTTGAATGTTGGTTAAGTTTTGTAAATTCTGGAATTTTGCCTTGAATATTGGTATTAAATGAAAGTCGGAATTGGAGGGAGTGTCACTGTTCAATTGGTAGTTTGTGGTACTTTGAGTTGGTTGTAATTGATTTAGAAGTAAGAAATGAAAGTGTTAATGATTGAGTGGTTGGGTGGAATGTGGAGATTTAAGGACAAATTGTATTTGGGGTGTGATTTTGGATATTTTGAGGTTACCAATAGGTTCCTTATGGAATTTTAGGTGAGACTGAACTTTGGTACAAGTGTAGAACCTATTGAGATCAGTTTAGGTCACTTTGGAAAACCATACCAGTTGCTGCGTTTCTGGCTTCTGATACATATCACTCGAGTGAGGGATGAGCTCACTCGAGTGCATCAGTAGATTTCTATTTTTCTTTGGTTTCTCAGTGGTGTTTTCGCGTGGAAGGGGTAAGAGTGCACTTCCTGACTTGGGAGTAAGATATGATCCCACTTGAGTGAGCATGGGCATGCTTGAGTGAGGGAGTAATTTTAAGACCTGGGAGTTTATGGTTGCTCTCGAGTAGTTACTCGTTGGGCCTCACTCTTTGGTGCTCGAGTGGTAGTGGGGATGCATTGAGGCGCTACTTACCCCCAGGTAGTGGCTTCGATCCCCACGGAGGCGAAAAATCTCGCTAGGGGAGCGAGGGACTCTTGTGAGTCCTGGGCCAGTAAGCCCAGCTACTTGCAACACCCGAATGGTAGTACGGGTGGCACTATGGTCGGTGTCGTAGCCGGTTGTGCCGGAGTAGGCGTCCCAGAGAGCACCGGCAGGGGGATGTGACACTGTGTGTGAAACATTGTATGTATGTTTGTCATGCATTGAGAATACTTTATGAATACATAGAGATCGCAGTGAAAGCTAACGCATAGTGGTACTTTATGAATACATTGTGAATACATAGATATCGCAGTGAAAGCTGACGCATAGAGTTTACAGCCATGACTGCTGTCGTTTGTGGCATGAGCCATGATACGTTGTGCTGCTGATACATTGTGTTGCTACATAACATGATCATATATGCTATGTGTTTGTGCACTGTATGAGTGATTTGTTACTGTAACCCCCTTCGATAATCAGGCCGGGATTAGTGTTTAATCACAATTAATAATCGAATGAGAAATCCGGAACAATTAAAAAATTTTTGCGGAAACTGTACAAATGGATCTCCATTCATTTTATTCATTAAAACAAATGGCATGTTTGGTCTGTTACATATACAATATCAGAGTATCAGCACAATTCCCGACGTTCACCCGGGATAATAACATTTAATCCAAAATATTGTTCAGGGCATCTTCACCCATCTCAGTATCCATACCGGGGATTACAGAAAACTATACCACTACAATTCTATTCAATATGTATACATTTATCCAAAATGATAACCAATTCAATATAAAACCAAAGTATATAGCTGAGACTACCGCTGGCAGTCCTAATCGTCCTTTGCCACTTGCTTTCTTTTCGATCCACTTGCCCTGTCTAAAAAAGTTATTTGGAAAGAATGAGATTCTAGAGAATCCCAGTAGCAACAGTTTATTTATATGATGCATATATACAAAGCAAGTCACATATATCACAATGCAGCAATCAATATTCGAGACCGGGCTTTCACCACGTTCCCTTCACTATATTCGAGGTCGGGCTTATGCCACGCCCCTTCACTTTATCAGTATTCAAGTCTGGGCTTTCGCCACGTCCCCTTCACTTTAACTGTATTCGAGTCAGGGCTTTCGCCACGTCCCCTTCACTTTAACTGTATTCAATGACTAATGCAAACAAGCGATGCAATACACATGATATAGGATAAAGTGTCACTACCTTTGTCTTTCCTTCCTTGAGCAGGCACAGGCCTTCTATGCTCCGGGCAGATATCAAATCCTAAAGTCATAATTAAGGATGAAGCATTATTCTCTATTCCAATACTCAATTGACTCTTCAACCCTTAGATTTGGTTATCAATAATGACCCTTAAGAAGCCACAAATGCCTCTAATAAAACCCCTAAAAGGTTGGAAAACAATAGGGTGAAGATCTCTTTTCAAAAACTTAAAGTGCTGGAACACAGGGGTTGGCCGCGGCCAGCCCTTCCTTGGGCCGCAGCCAAAATATGGTCAGAAGGTCGCCGGCCGCGGCCAGAATCAAGGCAGAAAGGTTTGGGCCACGGCCAGCCACTCATGGGCCGCGGCCAAGCAATTTCCTGATTCTTGGCTGAACTTCAAAAAATCATATCTAATTGTAGAAAAATAAAAACGGAGTGATTCCAAAGCCAAATGAAAGGTATTTGAGTCCTCTTTCAAGAAAAAATATGGCTCATTACTTAAAACCATCACAAAAATACAGAATCACCCAAAACTCAACACAACTCCAAAACAAAGTTCTGTTTCCATCCCCAAACTTTGGACAACCATATCTCCCTGAACAATAGACGAAATGACACAAAATATATGTCTATTTTGAAGCTTGGGATGTGAAATTTAATACTGGAGAGTTTCAAAATTTTCTAAAATCATTTGGTCATTCAAAACGTCCACACAAATAAACTGCCCAGACAGAGTTCACATTGACAGCATTTTCCAACTTTTCTACCAAAGTGTCCAATGACTCCAAAATCATTAACCAAACATATTCTCATACAATTTTCCACAAGGAACACAATGGTAACCTCAAAATGACCAAATTCAAAATCTAACCACATGCCCTGTTTTGACCAATACACCAAAACCAACACAAAGTTCCCAATCTTTACTTTTAATGATTCAAACCAATCCATTTGTCCAAAAGACATCACAATATATCATTTCCATGATCACAACAGGCCAAACTCACTAAGACCCTAATTTTCAAAAATAGGGCAGAAAATTCCAGAAAAATCAATGCTCAACCAACAACCACAATATATATATATATCAAAAGGGAGTTAACACTCACCTCTTTCACTTTGCCAAAGAGATTTCTTGATTCTTCAACTTTCACAATCTCTTGAGGTCACAAACTAACACCAATGAACACATTACAACCATCAAAATGAAGTTCTTCATTCAAGGATCAATATTAGAGAAGGAAGTTTGAGCATTTGGAGACATTTCCCTTACCTTTTTACAAGCTTTTACCCCCTTATTTCTGCAACAATGGCACCAAGAGAGAGAAGAGAGAGATGAGAGTGAGGAGGAGTGAAGAAAGAGAGAAAATGATGATACACTACTCCCCCCATGCCTCTGTGTCAGCGAAAATAGAAGGGAGAGGAAGAGAGAGAAAACATTTTAAAATGTGCATTTGCCTTTTCCTTATCTCCTCTCCACAAGCAAGCTTGACACATGTCATTTCTTTATTGGTTTTCACTCACTAAATCCCCAATTAGCTTCTCTAATCCATCCATTAGCCATTCAATCCCACTTCTCATTTTTCCATAGTTAGTAATTAATTTTCCCATTAATTACCAACTTATGCCAATAATTTCATTCTTTCAATTTTCCAACAATTATGACATATTAAATAATATTGTCACCAATATACATTAATTTCACTTTAATCCGATAATTATCCTCAATAATTATCATTAGGCCTTAATCGAAAATTGGGGCATTACAGTTACTTCTGGGATTCTCTTGAATCTCATTATTTCCAATGACTAACATTTTAGACAAGGCTAGTGGCGCTAAAGAGAAGCGGGCAACCCGGAGCGATTAGGACCCTACAGGGTATATTTGATTTTGGGAGTTGGTTATCTACTCTTGAACTCGGGATTACTGTATGTTTTAGATATACATATTACATTCGATATTGGTTATGTAATCCCCTAGTGGAAACTTATAAACCCTTAGATTATATATGTATAGAACCGAGAGTTGCCAGGGATTTAGTTATCCACTCTGATATATGTGAATGTAAATTAACTGCACAGGTAATTATATTCAAAATTCGTAATCGAAGACCAGGATGGGAAAAAGTTTTTGAAAGATTTTGTGAAAATCCTACTACAAAGTAGGAAGATGAAATGAGTTTAAATTATCCGATGGTCTCTAATTCAACTTAATTATGTAATGTTGTAATATAATTACGCTAATCAAGGCAGGGGGTTACATTCTATGTTGTGGATATGATTTGTGGGCTATGACTTTGCACTACTAATTAATTGTGCCTTAAGTCTTGGTTTTTCAATAGTAGGTTTGTGGGCGGATTTTGTTCCCTAAAATTCGATATGATCAACTTGTTAGCCTTGTGGAAAATATGTTTTGTTTGTGTGAGGAATTCAAAAAATGGCTTGAATGTTTCTTTTATAACCATGACACATCTTTTGTATTAGTCTTACTCTTTTCTATCATGGTTAGTTTTTTATAGTAGTTTTAACCCTTTTAACTATGATAGTGCTTTGAAAAATATGATTTAAACTTTTTCTATTATGGTTAACTATTTTTGAAATTCTAGCTAGATTGCTTAATACATATTAATTAAGCTAATAGACTTGTTTATAAAAAAAGTTCATTTTAGATATGGTCTCTAGTGTGTTCGATGCTAGCATGGTGTAGATTATGGACATGGATCTTCATATTCCGTTGACACAAGGACACAACTTTGGAATCTTCACGAAGGATTTGGATCTGAAGATTTGATTGGAGAGTTTGTGATATTAGCTTGATGGAGTTGCCAGGGAGGATTTCAGAGGCATTGACCTATAAGTGTTAGGCAATTTCAAAGAATTTGGAATCCCAAGGGACGATAAAGGAGAGAAGGGAGAAGCAGGAGTATGAGGCGGTACAAGGTTCAATCAATAACTAGATTGTTTATAGTAACTCATCTATCATAACCTTTGTAACCCCTTCCGTAATTATATCCGAAACACGTGATTAAAAATGAAATAGAGACCAATAATAATCAAAATTCATTTACATTCCCATTCTTAAGATAGAATTTTCACAAATACATTTATCAAACACTTTAACCTGGTCACACATTCATATTTCGAATACAATTACTTCGTGAAGATAAATCACATTTATATAAATATCAGAGTGCACAATAATAATACCAGCAAACCCATATTCATACCTTCACTAAAGATTCATAGGGCAATACGCCCTTTACAATTCCTCAACGGGGATTACACAAATCCATCTCCAATACATAACCAAATAACCCAATAGACATCCAAGCACATATACATCCAATATCCAATTATACATTCTAATCTATCATCCAAACATATACAATTATCCTAGCATATAACAATAACCAACTACCAAATCCAAATGCCCATAAGGGATTCTCGCCGCCCCTAGTCGCTTGCTCCTTCCCTGAGCCACTTGTCCTGTCTAAAATGTTGGTAGGGGAGGGTGAGATTCTAGAGAATCCCAGTAGGAAACAAATACCAATATGCATATAAGATAAGTGTTTAATGCATGACATGCTTGCATCACAATAACTTGTGCTCACATAATGATATATCCGCATGCTCAATGTTTCAAAAACATACTCATGGCCATAGCATAAATAGAAACAGAGCTTCAATCATTCATATATGTTTCACATAATCAAGCAAAGCAATAACATGCATCAATACACAAACACAAATATCAATACATGCAGGAGAGGTAAGTTCCCTACACTTTTTCTTTCCACGTATGCTCCAGCATCGGCTACTCACAATCCGAGCGGATATCAAACCATAATCAGGGTGAATACCCAACCCTATAACCAAATAAAGGACATATGATCATTCTCTTTTCCAAATTCTCATTTTCATAAGACTTAAAGTTGGTTACCATTCATGAACTTTAGGGGGGCTATAATAAGGTCAATGAAAGCCTAAAGGATTGGGAAGTACTAGGTTGGAAATCACCTTTAAAAATCCCAAAATGTTGAAAATAGGGGTTGGCTGCAGCCAACAACCCTCTGGCTGCAGCCAAAACATGCACAGAAGGTTTTTGGCTGCAGCCAAGAATTTCTGGCTGCAGCCAAAACCCGCACAGAAGGGTTTTGGCTGCAGCCAAGAATTTCTAGTTGCGGCCAAAACGAACACAGAAACTTTTGTGCTGCAGCCAAGATTTTCTGTTGCAGCCAAGGCAACTTCAAAAATTCATTATTAATTGTAGAAAACTTGAAATGAGGTGATCCTAAAACCCATTGAAAGCTATTTTAGTCCTCTTCATAGGAAAATATGAACCATTACTGGAAATCACCATACAAATCCAGAATTACACAAAACTCATCACTGCCCCGAAACAGAGTTCTGTTTCAATCCCAAACTTTAGACAACCATATCTCACAGAATACTAAACGAAATATATGTCCATTTTTAAGCTTGGGAGGTGAAATTTAAGACTAGAAAGTTTCACAATTTTCTGAAATCATTTGGTCATTCAAAACGTCCACACAAATAAACTGCCCAGAACAGAGTTCCAAGGGACAGATTTTCCAATTTTCTACCAAAGTGTCCCATGGCTCCAAAATCATTAACCAAACCTATTCCCATACAATTTTCCATAAGGAACACAATGGTAACCTCAAAATGACCAAAATCACAACCCATTTACATGCCCTGTTTTGACCAAAGCACAAAACCAACACAAAAGGTGCCAAACTTCACATTTAAGCTTCAATGCAATTCTATCAATTCAAAACACCAAACAAGGCACCATTTCCATAACAACAACATACCATACTCCCCTTGACCCTAAATCACAAAAATTAGGGCTAAAATTCCAGAAATTCAAGGCCTAACCAATGGCCACAAAATTTATATGAAATTGAAGCTTTCACTTACCTCAACAACTTTCCCAAAGGCACTTCATGATTCTCCAACTTGTACATTTTTGTGATTCCTCAAATCACCACCAATGGAGAAACTACAACCATCAAATTGAACCTCTCACTCCAAGGAACAACTTTATAGAAGGAAGTTTTGGTATTAGAGGTCATTTACTCACCTTAAATGCAAGCTTTCACTTTCTCTTTCTTGGCCAACAATGGCTGCACAAGAGAGAGAAGAGAGAGAAGAGAGAGAAGAGAGAGAATGTGAGAGAGATGGAGAGAGGAGGAAGAAAGTGATGATAATACTCCCTCCATTTCATCTGAACAAAGAGAGAGAGAGAGAGAGAGAGAGAGAGAGAGAGAGAAACTATTAAAATATTACATTAGACTTTTCTCACTCTCATGCTTCATCTCTTCTTGCCATATGTCACAAGCCTATTGGTTCTCACCAAATAAGTCACCAATTAGCTTCTCTAATCCCTCCATTAGTCATTTAATCACACTTCCCATTTTTCTCTTAGTTAGTAATTAATTTCCCCATTAATCACCAACTTAAAGCCAGTAATTCCATCCTTTAAATTTTTCATCAATTATGACATATAAATTAATATTGTCACCAATATACATTAATTCCACTTTAATCCGATAATTATCCTCAATAATTATCATTAGCCCTTAATTGAAAATTTGGGGCGTTACAACCTTGTTTCTCATCTTAATCTCCACTATAATATCCTATTTCACACTCAAATCAAAAGGACTTTTTCAAGGATTTTAATGAATAAGGTAGGATAATGAAATGAATGTGATATGGATGAATACTTTAATTAGTGCTAAGCATTTCAATAAAGAACATGAAGAATGAAGGGATACTAAACTTTAAAGAAAACAAACTTACTTTATCTGCATTATTTTATTCCCTTGACCTTCATAATCTATTTTTTTCCTTATGCTATTTATCATTTACTTGTTCGCCATTTTTCTACCACAAGTATATGAGTTGCAAGTAGTATAAAAAGTTATTGTTCCCACAAAGGCTATGGTAAATGTGGGATATTCAATGTAATTATGATCTTAGTTAGGTTGGGCAAAGTCATTTTGAAACTGTTTCACTTTTAGAACACAAATTTGGTTCAGAGCAAGATAAATTGAAATAAGCAAAGTAAAATTTGTTTCTAACTTCAATATGATTTCTTTGAATGGCAGTCTAGTGCATGTTATGTATGATTCTGGTGCAAGCCATTCATTCATTACATATGACTGCATGAGACGGTTACATTTACATGTGCATAAATCCCCATATGATTTGGTTGTATCTACACCTATGGGTACTCAAATTGTGATGACCAACGTTTGTCTGAATTGTGTGGTAAATGCTGAGGGACACAAATTGATTATAGATCTTATTTGTTTGCCACTGCAAGGGTTATATATTTGAATCCACAACCACGAGGTGACACAAAAATTACTATTAACCTTCTCTCTGCAGCTAAGGTTGAAAGATATTTTCAGAAAGGTTGTCAGGGATACATGGTATTCTACTATATGCAATCATAGGCCGATGTAGCCTTGGAAAGTATCCCTATAGTGAGTGAGTTCCCTGATGTTTTCTGAAAGATGTCGGTGGATTACCTCCTGATAGGGAAGTAGATTTCTCAATTGATCTAAGACCTGGAGTGGGTCCAATTTCCAAAACCCCATACCGGATAGCTCTAAGTGAAATGGCAGAGCTAAAAAAGCAAATCGAGGAACTACTTGAAAAAGGGTTCATACGACCCATCGTATCACCTTGGGGTGCTCCAATGCTCTTCGTCAAGAAGAAAGATGGAAACCTACATCTCTATATCGATTATTAAGAGCTAAACAAGGTGACCGTCAAGAACAAGTATCTACTCCCTAGAATTGATGATTTGTTCAATCAGTTGTCTGGTTCCTGTGTATTATCAAAAATTGATTTGTGATCGGGATACCACCAGTTGAAGGTAAAAGCAGAAGATGTATCGAAGACTACTTTCAGGACCAGATATGGGCATTACGAATTCCTAGTGATGCCATTCGAGCTAACCAATACACCTGCTATGTTCAGAACTACATGAATCGAATCTTCCATCTATACTTGGACTAGTTTTTAGTAGTCTTTATCGATGATATACTAGTGTATTCACGAAGTAAAGTTGAACACGAGCAGCATCTAAGAACTGTGTTGAACATAATAAGGTGGAAGCAATACTGAACTGGAAGAAACCAAAAAAATGTATTTGAAGTGTGTAGTTTTCTGGGTCTAGCTAGTTATTATTGAAGGTTTATACAGAATTTCTCCATAATTGCATTACCTTTGATGAAATTGATGCGGAAAGCCCAACATTTTGTGTAGGATGATAATTGTGAAAAGAGCTTCCTGGAGTTGAAGTAGAGGTTAACCACAGCACCAGTGCTGACAATTCCATATCTACAGTTTACATATGTTGTTTATATATATGCCAGTGGTCAGGGATTGGGATGTATGTTGATATAGCATGGCCGAGTGGTGGCATATGCATCTCGTCAGCTGAAACCTCATGAACTAAACTATCCCACTCACGATCTTGAGTTGGCAGCAATTGTGTTTGCTTTGAAAAATCTGGAGACATTATCTCTATGGTGAGACTGTAGAGTTGTACTGCGACCACAAGAGCTTGAAGTACTTGTACGATCAGAAAGAGCTCAACATAAGACAGTGCAGATGGATGGAGTTGCTAAAAGACTATAATCTAAAAATCAAATACCATCCCGGTAAGGCTAATGTTGTTGCTAATGCATTAATCCAAAAATTAGTGCAGGTGGTAGCCATGATAATCTATGAACAAAAACTAATCGAGGACTTCAGAGATTTAATTCTATCTAGTCAGATTCTGTTGCACAGTGATGTTAGCCAAATATAGAATGATCTGAGGGCAACAATTGAAGAAGCCCAACTGCATGATGATCAAGCACTATCTATTAGAGGTATGATTAATAGGGGCAAAACTCAGGAATATGACTTTTCACCCAACAGACTAGTCAAAAACAAGAAGCGGATTTATGTTTCACCGCACCAGAGCTAAAATAGCAAGTCCTGGATAAGGCACATAAGAGTAAGTACACTCTACAACCAGGGGCTACAAAGATGTACCATGACATAAAGGCCCAATACTATTGGCTAAGGATGAAAAAGGAGGTAACTGAGTTCGTCGCTCGTTGCTTAACATGTCAAAAAGTAAAAGTTAAACACCAGCGACCGTCGAGACTTTTGACAAATCCTGAGATTCTTGAGTGGAAGTGGGAAAGTGTTACTATGGATTTTGTGATAGAGCTACCTAAGGTCAGAAACCATGACGCTATATGGGTGATAGTCGACAAATTCACGAAGACAGCTCACTTTCTGCCTATTAGCATTCACTATTCTCCTGACAAACTGGCGGAAATCTACATTAAGGAGATTATGAGGTTACATGGCACTCCCAAGAACATCATCTCTGATTGAGATCCACGATTCACTTCCAAGTTTTGGAAGGCAGTACATAAAGCTTTGGGTACCAAGCTTCGATTCAGCACGGCTTATCACCCTCAAATTGATGGGCAGACAGAACGAACAATTCAAACCCTTGAGGATATACTAAGGGCATGTGTACTTGATTACAAAGGTAGCTGGGACAAATTCCTTCTGTTGGCAGAGTTCACTTATAACAACAGTTACCATTTGAGCATCCAAATGGCTCCATATGAGGCACTCTATGGGAGGAAGTGTCAATCACCCTTATGCTGAACTGAGTTGTCTGAAAGGCAATTACTGGGGCCAGATCTTGTTGACCAGATAACAGAGCAGATAAAATTGATTAAGCAGAGGCTGCTAACTACTCAAAGCAGAAAAAGAAGTTATGCGAACAAGAAGCAAAAACCTATAGAATTTGAAGTTAGTGACAACATGTTTATGAAAGTATCACCTGTTACGGGTATTGGCAAAGTATTGAAAGTACGAAAGCTACAACCAAGGTATATTTGTCCGTTTGAAATCTTTATGAAGATTAGGCCCTTGGCATACAGCACCGCTTTGCCACCGAATCTGAGCAAGCTATACAATGTTTTCCATGTGTCCCAGTTGAAAAAGTACCAACCTGATCTAAAACATGTGATAGAGTATGAAGACATGGAAATGCACAAAGATTTGACTTATGAAGTCATACCTGACCAAATCATTGATCGGCAGGAGAAGCAGCATAGGAACAAGAGTGTTCTATTCATCAAAATTGTCTGGAAAGGGTTATCGGCCAGATAGGCTACATGGGAAACAGAGGAAAGTATAAAGAAACGTTACCCAGAATTTATGGTTGTATAGGTGTAGCAAATTTTGGGGACGAAATTTATTTAAGTTGGGGAGAACTATAACACCCCAAAGTTTATATTCGCCAAATATATTGTAATTATTTGAGAAATTAAATAAAATGGTGAATATTCATGAATTTGGAATTTATGAATTTTAGAAATGTTCATATTCATATGAAAATGGGTAAAATAATTATGGAAAATGTTGGAACAATTTTTATTCCCTTTTTCCTTATAAATTTCACCTAGCTTAAGGAAATGGGAGGGAAAATAGTTGTTGGGATTAAGATATGCCAAGTGTTATTAATCCAAGTCAAGAGGAATAAACAATGATTATTGGATATGAGCACATATGTAAATACCTTAAGATATTATTTCTTGGAACAACAAGCTTAAGACAATGGAATGAAGCCCATTTGGTTTCTTAAGGACCCTTTAGGGCGTGTTGGGCTAGAGGGAAAAGAGAAGGAAATTGGTTCAAGTTCAAGTGGAATTATGACACAAGTTTGAAGTAGATAAGGGTAAGTACTAAAGTGATGTCATAATCCATTTTACCACCAATTATTAAATGAAGGGAAAATGAGTAAGATTTTATGAAGCTCCTTCATCTTTCTCTTGGCCTCATTTTCATCCTAAGCTAGAGAAAAGAAGAGAGAGAGAGAGAGAGAGAGAGAGAGAGCTTTAGAAACCTTAAGCTAGAAAGAAGGAAGAAGAGAAATATTAAGGTAGGTAGTGATTTCTTAAGGTTTTTCTTCTAATCTTGCATAAGATTCTTCTCTAAACTCTTCTTCTCTATGAAATCCATGGAGTAGCAAGCAAAATTTCAAGGTTAAAGAGAGAGTGAACAGTAAATTCTAGAGAGAGAAAGCAAGAAAAGCCAAAGGTAACTCCATAAACTTTAATCTTTAGTTGTTGTTGTTGTTGTTGTTGTTGTTGGAATGATTAGTGGTTTTGGGATTGATTTGCTATGATTTGTAAATTTGGGAAAATGTTAACCCTGAGTGTTATGCTGCCCAAATTTAATCTAATCATGTTTAGAAAGTGATTATATGGTTAACCAAGTGATTTGGGGTGAAAAGAAGTAAGCCTTGAAGCTGAAACATAAAAACACATTTTTCCTTAAGAACCCTAATTTCGTCTAGGGGTTGAATCAGGGGAGAAGGAGTTGGATTTTCGAAAATCTAATGATTCCATTGGATTTAGAAGGGAAAATTGTGTAGTAATATAGGTGTTCATGATTTTTAGAAATTTGTATACAAATATGGAAACTATTGAATTGCAAATGCATGCTGTTTGGTTATTTCCTGTGAGGCAGTGTTGTTTTGTCATGAATTTCGTGGAACAAATCAAGTCAAAATGTAATGAAACTTTTCAAGATTAAAGTAAACATATAGAGCTTTAATTTGACAAGTGGTTCATATTTTTCTAACTTGTATGCTAGGAGATATGAATTTTCAAAGTGTTGCCATGTTTCTAGACTTAATTCTGGAGCAGCATGGGAATTTATGAAATTCTGGAATTTTGTGGTCATAGATGGTGGTGTTTCATATTTTTCCATGAAACTACACTTAAAGGGTTTTCCATAGAATTTTAGAACACCCCGTTTCGATTTTTTTTAGAATTAGTTATGATTTTTGGAATTTCAACCAAGAAACACAATAGCTTCTTGGCCGCAGCCAAGAATTTTTGGTCGTAACCCAAAACTTTCTGGCCTACTTTTGGCCGCAACCAAGACCTCTGTTTCAACATGTTCACCTTTTTTATTTGTATCACTTCTCCAATTCCATGGGTACTTATTTGAGCTTCCAATGGATGTCTAAATAGCCCAAAAGATGACCAATACCATGAGTTTAAAGTAGTACATAAATGGGTATTAACCTAATTCTTGTACATTTAACATTTTAGGACCGAGTCGGAAGCTGAAAGTTGACACGCTTTATAAGACATGTGACAGGGGGTGATAGAGCTTTGAGGTAGGGACATTATCCTTCACACATCATGTCATAATTCATATAATTGTATGGATGCCATTGTTTGTACTTTTAATCAACATGGTTTGCCTAGAAGGTGTAGTTAGTGTTGGAGGAGCACTTACATTAGGAGTTGGGTAAGAATCCAACCGGTGTACGATTAGTGGAGCTGGGCCCTACTCATATATACATGATGATGATATGTTATATTGTTTATTAATTGGTACATACATGGCACATATTATATTTATTTTTTGCATTTTATATGAACGGTACATGTTTCTAATGGAATTCCTTAGAATCTCATCCCTTTTTTTAAACAAAACATCTCAGCGGGTGCCAGTGGATCAAAATGCAAGGATGTAGATAAAGGGAAGTGACATGCACGTGTCTCGAGGCAAAGGCAAAGTTGGTGGTTATAGATAGTCTATGTTTAAGACACTTTTGGATATTTTGTAATAGTTGTATATATTGTCGCATTCTATATGGACAACTCTGGACTGTAAACAATTACTTTTATCAGGAGATATGTAGTTTTCTGTATGCCTATGAAACTTGGTCTCTATTACTCTGTGTATATCGAAATGGAAACTGGTGTTGACACATGCTGATATCACAATATCAAATAATAATTTCTCCCTCACAAATTAATCACAATGAATTTAAATTTAAATTTAAACACTGATCAAAATCAAAATCATATAACCTTTAGGGCTTACAATTATTTCTTTTGGCTTTACAATTTGGTCATCTTTCTCTATAACTTATTGCTTTAAGCATCATAACTATTAGTCTATATGATTTCTGGTTATATTATACCATTTTTTTTATCCATATGACTTCTAGTCATAGTATAACATTTGCTCATAATTTTAATGACATTAGAAATATTTTTATTTCCACAACTGTGATTCAATAGCCAAGACAAAGTATTCTTGGTTTTCAACTATCAATTCCACCAATACAATTGACAATGTTCATTTTTACTCTTGTAGACATGTTCTTTGCTTTCAATAACACATCATCAATTTCTCCAAATATTGGTCTTCATGACTATAGCGAAAATCTTGCAAAGCTAAAAAAATTCCCATTTAGTTTGATATTTGAACCTTTAGCCTTCAAAGCTTTGATATTTGTAACAATTAAATCATCAAAGTGCCAAATTTTTTTTATCAATCATGTCATTTAATGAAATCAATAGTGTTTTTTTATATAAGAATTATTACAAAAGTGATGTGACTTTTAGTCATCTTATCACAAAATTATGAATATTATGGCTTCTGGCATTTCAATAAAACTAAAATACCATAAAATAAATTAAGAAAATTCAAATTCATAATCAAATATAAACAATAGATAAGCCCATGATAATATAGATCACATTATATGAACATATATAATACTATTATATATTAATGTAATAATAAAAAAATGAAAAAAAAAGATTGACATAATGATATGACAATAATATATTAATATAAATAAATGAAATGTAAATAAAATAACAATTAAAAAGATGAAATAAATAACATGAAATAAAGAAAACAAATAATAAAATATAAATAAAATAAAGAAATATAAATGTTAAATAAGTAAATAAATAAATGAAATGAAATAACATAATATAACAACATAAAATGTAGAGAATATAAAATAAATAAATATAAAAGTTGCATAATAAGATATTCCCGAAAAATGATAAATAAAAGTAAAAAATATTTGCGAAAGAGAATAAAGTAACAATTATCTCTAATATTAAGCATGAAACCCAATATATAAAACAATCGATAAAAGAGTCTCTTTAATTCCATATAATGGCTTAGATCATCCCAGATAAAGCAAATAGATATACGGTAAAAGAAGGTATGAGAAATCGTTAAACCAACGGTGAGAAAAATATACTTTCGTTAGAGCTTCATGTTGATAACGTGTTATGAAATCAAAAAAATATAAGATTGAGATGAAAGAGATATAAAAAGAGAATTGGAGAGAAAGATGGAGCAATACCTTGTTTATTTGGATGCAACCAAAGTATAGTACATCGTTTTTTTTTTTTTTATATGCTCTCAACTTCAACCAAGAGTTACATAAAATAAATAGCAAAGTTAATCCTCATGAGTGCACAAATTATAACATTTGAGTTATAAGCATAAAAATTCCTAAAAACTATTCATTAGAGAAGTTATGGAGTGTATAAAGTAAAAGGCCAAGAGTTGGAAGTTTAAAAACATCCACATCATCTAGTATTTTCACAACAATCATAAAAATTACAATTTTTTTCTAAATTTAGTAAACATATTAAATAGATCATTAATAAATATTAATACTAAAAGATAAATTAGGGATTTATTAAAACGACAAATTAGTGCTTGCCAATCCAAAAAATAATAAAAATAAATAAACAAGATTTATAGTTATTCTATTATGATTTTTAATTAAAAAATTTATTTCAAGAATATTTCTAGAATATCATTTAACGGCATGAATAGTTTAGACTAAAACGTATATTTTCATAATAGATGAGAGATTATATAATTAAGGTATAGTAAAAGAATGGTTAGATCATTTTACTCTAATTTTTCATATTTCGAATCGCATTCGCTATCTCTACCAACAAAAGTGAACAGAGCCACTATGCCACAAGGGCATCGGCATTATCACGAATATTACTAGTATTTTACATTATTTTTTTAGTTGCATTTCAGTTGTTTTACTAAACATGGGCTTCAAATTCCAGCTGGGTTGCTCCAAATCTCCAATAATTTGGGCTTAAAAAAAGGGTAACGCACAAAAGCAAATTATTACATCCAATCTTCCATTTCTGCGCGCACACTCTTCATGAAATGGAATCATAAGAATTAAGGTCAAGGATATCAATGAATTTTCTAAATATAAGCATGAATGATACAAAACTTGTGAGTTTAGAGCATCAGCTCAATTTGGGGCTAGAAGAAATTGGCCTCTCAGCTTCATTTTGCCGGTGCCTTTGAGCAAGAATTTGCTTTGTCTTCTCAAGAACCCCAAAGAAAATTGAGCCTCCAATACCTATCCACAAAACTCTAGGCCCCATGCCCTGTAAGAAGCAGGTGGAGGCAAAACAGAAAGGAAGGTGAGATTAACCCCAATTAACATTATTTATGAGTTGTAAACTAATTCATTCCCCATATTCTATGTAATGTGAAGGATACATATCTAAGCATGTCTGGTTTCAAGTTGAAATCCACCAAAATCATTCCATTACTTTAGTTTTCAATATGAAACCAACCATGTACGAATTTGTGCATATAAACCATTTGGAATTTGATTATAACAGAGAATTGCGAAAAAATGGTAAAAAGAATGTTAGGCAAAAGTACACATTTAGTCTTTTAACACTAACGCTGTTCACAAAAAATACAGATATTCAAATTTTAAATGTTGAAAAGAAAAAAAAAAAAAAAAACTACGCAAATGCTTACATATTAAGTTTGATTTCCAAAATAATAATGATCATTACAAAAAATCATCATTTGAGATTAATGATATTAGGGTTAAAGACCTAAAAGCATTTTTTTTTTAAATTAAAAAACCAAACTGAAACATTGTATAAAGTTAGAAAACCAAATGTGTACATTTACCAAAAATGTTAAACACTGAATAGTATTAAATAGTCACACCTTGAAAAGAGTTTGGGTTCCTTCTTCTTTGATTATTGTTCTCACACAATCACTAATGCCTTTGTAATGGCTTTGAGATCCCTGATGAGAAAAGAAAAACAATTGTTAAATCATAAGGAAAACCACACCCACTGATTAACAATTTTTCATGGAGAGTGATGGGTAGAGCAGATTATCTGAACCTGAATCATCAATCTGGTTTTTACAACATCCAGAGGAGTTGTAACTGCTCCAGTTACAGCACCTGCAAGTTATCAAAACTTAACTTTTATCAGTTATATAAACTTAAATTTCAAGTAACTTTTTTCTCTTTTGCAGCAGGCTTGTACATAAGACTTTATCAACAAAAACAACAATCATAATACGAGGAACACATCTCGACAATGGAACATGTGCGAGGAAGATTTGGCATGGCATCTATTGAAGAGAAACTAGTGTAAAATCATTTAAGATGGTTTGGACATATACAAAGAGAGTCATTGGAGGCACCGATTAGGAAGGAGAGTGAATCAAATAGTATTGGAGTTATCTAAAAAGAGGTAGCATAAGGGAAGACGGTTAGCAAAATAATATCTCCTTGACATATAAAGCTTGTTGTTGTATATGAGGTCGGCGATGGTGGCAGACGGTTAGCAAAATAATAGTAGTATAAGGGAAGCAATAGCAACAAGTCTGAAGATAGTTAAGAACGGAAGATAATTGAATATACAGGGCCTGTGAGAAACTTCATATCTCAAGCATTGATAGTTTTTAAAAATGCAAAACAATTAGTAATCATAACGATAGCAAGGTGACCAGCAACATAAGATAATGTGCAGCTGCAACTTCCAGAATTAATGTTACCCTTCCTAACTAGCCAAACTTACAAATTCCACAGATTTACTTTATGTTATTGAATAGTTAACTGTGTTCATACATGATTGAGAATTTTATTGTGATATTTCCTTCAGGGAGTTTTGGGGCCTCACTAATTCATGCAATATTCTCTAAGGATACAAGTTCATTATCCATATGTCTTGTCTTTTACATATGATTTTCATTTAAGGAAGTACTCATACAACACAAATCACATTCTGGAAGTCTGGACAAAAAATTCAAGGGTGCAAATATTTTGGCATATTTTCACATGGCCCTGCCATACTCTAATGCAGGCTACCTCAACTTGGATTCTTACCACTGAGAGCGTGTTTGGTTTCACATGATTTTGATGGCCAACACAACACAAACTAAATCAAGAAAAGGCAGCTTTACTGATTATGACATCCATCTTCAACCATAAAATCAGCTAGAAAATCTATAGAAAGCCAGCTGTACAATTTGAAATGAACTCCAGAAGGTAGGCAGAAACAAGCATAGACAACAGAAGCACTGATAGGGCCAAGGTAGTATGGGCTGCTAAAGTCCCACATAAAGTAGTATGGGCTGCTTGATGAGATACTTAAATGCCTTGGCTCTCCCACCTCAACAGCTAGTTATTGAGGTGTGGTTCTCCAAGGTGCTTGGGTGCCTATCATTTGGTATCAGGCACTGATCAGTAAGTGGCTGAGTGAAGCGTCGAGTGAAGTGCTATAGAGTAGAGCCGTCGAGACGTCGGCTTTCCGGGGAAGGTGTATTAATAGGGACCAAGGTGGTATGGGCTGTCAAAGTCCCACAGACAACCCATACCACCTTGATCCCTATCAATATACCCTCCCCAGAAAGCCGACGTCTCGACGGCTTCACTCTACGGCACTTCACTCGACGCTTCACTCAGCCACTTACTGGTCAGCCCCTCCAGTCAAAACCCTCCATAGGTAGACCTCTCCGATCAGCCAGCCACCGGCTCTGATACCAAATGATAGGCACCCAAACACCTTGGAGAATCACACCCCAAAAGCTAGCTGTTGAGGTGGGAGAGTCAAGGCACTTAAGTAGCCCATCAAGCAGCCCATACTACTCGATGTGGGACTTTGGCAGCCCATATTACCTTAGTCCCTATCAAGCACACAAAATTCAAAATACAAATTTAAAAAGTATTATAAAAATATTAAAAAATGTCATGCATATACTATCAAGTTTCAACCCGAAAAAAAAAATGGAAATGATGTACCAGCAAAAGCACCAAGCATAGCATTCTCTGGATCATTCAGATCTCTTTTGGCCTGCAGAAAGAGCAAAACCAAATTAACAGTTACTGCTTTCTACAATGTTAAATTACCATAATATCTCTCACATTATAATGCCAAAAACATCTCCTAAGTAATTTAAATTGATGGCAGTGCTGCAGTGAACATAGTTCTGTTAGTTTTGTGAAATATTGCAGGGCATAACCCAATCAAAATGTCCTAAACCTAGCGGCCTCGTCTATGTCATTACCGCTAACTTATAACCTAGCCGAAGCTGCTCATATATGCAAAATTGAATGGCGTCAAATGGCAAATCTCGCAATAGGAAAGATCCATATCCCTGCAATGTCAGGAAAACAAAATGTAAGTCAAGGCACACAAAACAAGAGCTAGGTTTGCATATGGTCCTATACATGATAAATTAAATAGATCAGCAAAAAAATGTTACTGCAGTTGTCATCATAGTCCAGCATGCATCAACATTATCATGAACACCCTAACATAAACCAATCTAAAGTTTTATTTCTTCCATAATAGGGATATGAAATAAGAATATCTACTAGGGCAAGAAGTTACAGCTGCAATAATCTGCTAAACCAGTTGTAATAGACAAATAACTAAAGGGTCATTCCTACAACATGCAAGTTGCAACTGGGTACTACATACCGCATAGAGACCTTTGAAACCCTCCTTGGCAACAATGAGACGGACAGCAGCAGAAGCTGAACTGAACTGTCCAGTTTGCATTCTTTGCTTAACAACCTATAAGCATTGTAATCAATTGATTCAATTCGTCAAGAAAAGTTGAAAATATATGACAGTGTAAGAGAAAAGGCCAACTACCTCAGTTGGAACACGAACAAGAGAAGAAGCCAAGCCACCAATGGCACCTGCAGCCTATATCAAGCTTAGGACTATTAAAATAACCACACAATGCACTCTGATAATGAAATAAAACAAATTATTAAGAATTTAAGGCTTGTGTCATTTAAGAATCCAGTAGCACACTCAAGGTACAGGGTACAGGGGTTATCATACAGCATCAGTCCAAAGTTAGGTCTCAATATTATGAACAAAAAGAACTCATTCATTTTAACAGAAAATAAATCTAACTAAAAAATGTGAGGTTTAGATAACATGTTAACCCTAAAAACTCTACATTTTCATCAGTTTGTTGGTCAAAAATGGTTTCTTACACACTAACATGTCTCTGAAAAACCAATTCTTTTTCTTTTAAACAGACAAATTGTGTTTTGGTGCAATGCAGTTGAAATTCTTTCCTGATAATCTTTAAACACAAGATTCACAATTTTATGTCAGGGGACTTTTTTCCTTCTGTATATTTATTTGCCAGCATTTTCTGATAGCTTTTATTGCTCTACCTTGGATTAAAGAATATTTGTCATAACTATAATTAAAGTTTACAATGTTATACAAAGCAATTGACTTCATTTAAACTGAAAACGTCAGTTGGCTTAGGAAAACATAAAATTAATATTAATCTCTCATGATGAACTGTTAGTAAAATAATTATATACGTTTGATTGATACTTTGCAGGTTTCTTACAGTTCATAATATATTAAGGAATGATTCGCAAGCATTTTCACTTTCACACATTAAACTTGCCGTCACCCAAGCTTTGTTTATCATAGGATTTATCTCAGCTTATTAAAAGGTCAATAAAAAACTTGAAGTAGTAAAAAAATGTTACTCTCGCATAAGTGCCTACTGTACAAGCTGCAAGTTAAATATTACTGCTTCAATAATAACACACAGATTGCCACTCCCTTTTTCATATAAAACCAACTTACAAAATGACCAACAGCACTGAGATTTTTGGGCAGGGAATCTAGCAATTTCAGTTTTGTGGGTTCATATACACCAACAAAAATCGCAGAGGCTCTGTAAAGAATGGGAGAGAGAGTGGTCTATCAGGCATGAGAATCATACAATTCAATCAACTAGCGCCCACCACTATTGCCAAAGATTAAAAGATGTTATAAAGACCAACATGATTTTCTCACAAGAGTCTAAATATGGGTAGAAAAGGTTCAGTTTGCATGACGTGTGTTTGCACACATGCACATTGAAATATAATGAATTATATTATGTATTTTGGTGCCCCAACGGCCCAACCTACAGCAGAATATGGATTATATGAAAAGTGACCAAGTCCTGGATACTGAATTGTCTTGGGAAAATTTAATATTCAGAAATAGCAATCATTGATAGCCCCTATGCCATTTGCCAAATTTTGTGCACGATTCAAATATGGCGCACAAACCATCTATGCATAAAGCGTAAGAATATCCTCACTGATGAGTAGGAAAAAAAATGCCAGAGGATGGTTTGAGGACAAATAAAGATTCCCCGTCAACTCCTAAAAGGTAAAAACAGATGCTTAAAATAAAAGGCATGAATTCATTACATGCAAGCTAGGATCGCATAGGAGATGGCACATAAGAAAACTTGAAATAAAAATACTTTTTTTATAACTTAATAAAAAGTCTACTCACGGTAAGACGCCAGCAAGATTTCCAGTCAGTCCGGAGTATAGACCCTTCAATATTATTTTCCCTCCACCACGAGCAGCCTGTAATCAGAAAAACAGTAAAATAAGTGAAACAAAATAGTTAACAATACATATTACAAGAGAAAACCAGAACTTGAACATCGACGATGTCAAAGGGTCAATGACTGCAGGGAGATAGCAAGGGGGATAAACAGCAAAAGGAAGGGATTAAAAGTTTTAAAAAAAAAAAAAAAAAAACTACTTCATGCGAAATGAAATGACTGTTAATCAGGCCTTTATATTCCAGGAAAATAAAATATCCAAAATTGGGAAAACATTGTCCATTAAATCATTAAGTTTCACACTGACAAAGTCTCATATGTCATCTAGAAGGATAATGTGAACCATATTTTATCCAAAAACTACTTAATGAGTAATGACATTCGCAGATTTCAAATTACAAGTTGTGATAGCGACACTGTAATGGACATGAGGAAAGTAGTGTTTTGCCTCAGCACTTAAAGGCTCACAACCACTCCTGGTACTTCATTTATAACAATTCACAAGTGTAAATTCATAGAAGTTATGAAGAGACGTAGTATAAATAAAAAATTTACACTCAATAAACTTAATCCACCTGAAGTCGAGTTTTTATGGTGTCAATTGGATACAACGCTGTTTCTACAACAACACCAGCAGCACCTCCAGCAATGCATCCTTCTGCAAAATTCATTAGCAGACCATGCAGAACATCATTATATAAGGAGATGGATTAAAAATTGTAATATTTGATTAATGTCAATTGTTGCACCAGAACCCAGAACAAGGAAGTTACCAACATCAATGGCAAAACTAAACTTTCATGGTATGCAAATATTTACTATGGCAATTTAGATGTTCGGAGTAGCTGACTTTCTACTTTAATACCAATAAGCAAGTTATTGGTGCATTTCGAGGTTACATAAAGAGCTGTACTATCGTGGGATAAAAAATTATTCGATGGAAACAACAATGAAAATGTAATTGTAACTTAGACAATTGAAAATAATCCATTTACACCTTTATAGAACATCGCCCAGGAAACATAAGAAACAAATTATTTGATAAGATTTCCATATATACATACATGTGTATATATATATATATTTCCTGATCACAGTTTTCGACATTTACCATAAGTATACCAATATCCCAAAGATCACTCCACGGAACACAGTTTGCTCTATTTGCATTGCATCTCAGTTGTTGCCTTAAGAAAATTAAGGACCAAACTTTATACTTCTAAAGTCACGAACCTCAAGCATCCTCTTTAACCTCTAGCAAGAATGTATCAAGTGCAATCATTTTAAGCCTCAAAGATCTACAATTTTGCACCCATGCCCTGGATCTACACATTTAAATTACAATGTCAACACTTACCATATACACTACGTAAAAAGTCAAATGGCGTTTTCTCTCCTTCTCTGATCGACATAAACAACTTATTTGTTTCCTTTTGAGATGCTGACATCTCAGACATAATGCACCTGTATAGGAGAGTCATTTGTTCACAATAAGCAATGGAAGACGATAAAGTATAAAATGATACAATTCAAAACAATGAGCAAGTTAATCATAAGCTCGAGATCCTGTCCATGCTATACCACCTATACATCTCCTTCCGGTTATACTCATAGTAAGAGAAGACCCAAGAATTGAAAAATCAACCATGACGGATCATTGGCAACAATCTTCTAAAAACGCAATTCCAAGCCGAAAATCAATTGACCTCAATTTGAGTTTCCAGGACACACCGAAGTGAATTTTATCCAGTAGTAGCCATAATCAATCATAATCTATCTACATTCTCAAAACAGAGGACAATTAACAAGTGTCCATAGTAACTAGAAAACTACAAAGCAAAAGTACTACTAAATTGCATAAAAGTTCACTAAAATAAATATGACGATCAACTAAGGACAAAACTAGAAACTGGAGCAACTATTCCCAGTGAGAGCGAATCAATCTACAGACCTCTCTCGAGTTCATAGACAATGTACAAATATCACATCTTGATTAAGACAAAAATGGATATCTGATCATTACAAACCAAATTTTCGTAGCTGGTAAGTAAATATGACAGTTCAATTCCCAATTCCGCAGTTTCACTTTTGACCTTCAACTGAGAGCCGTTTGGTATATCGGAAGACAAAAGGGTTTATGCTGCTTGCTGGGTTTGTCTGAAAATGGGTGATGTCACACTTCGCATTAATGGGCCGTTGGGCCCAACAAATAGGCCCAATATCAGTAAGACGAGGCTTGAATTTGGGGCGTCGGCCAGATTCATTTTTCGGTCAATAGGTTTCAAGTTTAAAAAACCGAATGTATGGAACGGACCTCTCCTTCACTGCATTCCTCAAAATCCAATTATCATAGGGATGAAATCAAATCTTTGAAATCAATAATATTATTATCAGAATCCATAAATCAAACAATTCAAGCAACAATTAAAGCAAAATGTCGGAAGCAAACATCAAAATTAGTTATCGAGGTGAAGGAAGAAAACGACGAGAGGCAAAGAGGTCGGAGAGGTGAAGGAAGAAGAAAGATGAAGGGGGGAAATAATAATCTAGAATTAGTTATCTGAGCGAGAGACCAGGCAGAGAAGGCGAACAGGAGAAGGCAATAGAACGGAGTGACCAGGAGCAGGAATGGGGACGGTGACGGAGATGGATGCCGTCGTGGACGAATTGCGACGATGAGAGGGTGAGAGACGAACCGAAGAGAAGACGGAGAGAGGTGAGAGCTAGACTGTGAGAGAGGCCAAAGCGCCAAGTGATGAGGGAAAAACAAAACAAGGGTTTAATACCATAGGAGTTATAGATGTCTAGAAGAGTGATGCTTGTTAATTGTTACAGATGTCTAAAAGAGTGATGCTTAGTGATTGTTTGTTTTACCATTTCAGTTTATGTTGACTTGCAAAAAAATATTTCAAAAGCACTTTTCTGTACTTCTCAAACGAGCTCTTAATGCATCTGACACTTTTATCTAGGTTAGCTCTCGTTAACATTCTAGATTTAGCACCTTATCTCTAAGCACTAAAACTACTCTTTTAATCATTTCCTCCCTCTTATCCCTATTATAAGACACTAACTATTAATTCTCACAAACCAATAAAAATAATTAAAAGCATTAAAGTTGTCCTAAAATTTAAGTAGTTTTCAATATTACCTTTACCAACTATACTAAACTCAAATATCTATTAATTATCACTCTCTCCCACTACCCTTATTAAATATGGGCATACATGAAAAAATAAATTAAATACTCCTTAAAAACTTGCAAGTGCCTTATAATAAGGACCAAAAGCACTTGTTAGTTGGTGCCTTATAATAAAGACCAGAGGAAGTATAATTGAAAGTGTAGAACATACTTTAATATCTAGAGACAAAAGTAAAGTATTACTTCACTTGCTTAAGAGAATGAAGAGATTTTAGATAAAACTTGTGATGAAAAACCCACTAAACCTTTATTACGAAACTTTCATACAAAAAATCGTTATGCCCCCAGGCCTCTTCTTTATTAGACTCACAGATTACAAAAGGTATCTATGTAACTTACTAGACACACAAGTTACAAAAGACAAGTTACAAGGCATTCATCGTATTTTACATTAAGACAAGACATAATCATGACCCACACATACTATAGCACATGAGTTACCAAAGGCAAGTTACAAGACATTTATCATGTGAAATATAAAAGACGCAACATAATGATGACACCAACAATTTTCAAATTTTCTGATACGCATGAAACTTTACACTACACACACTAGTGCAAAAAGTTAATTTGACATCAGTTAAAATTACATTTTCGCCACAGTATTTAGGGTGTAGCGGAATTAGCCGTAACGAAAAATATATATTATGGTGTCACTTGCTTAAGATATGTCGCCGTAAATGAATATATTATGGAGTCAGTTGCTTAAGATATAAGGCCATAAATAAATATATTACGGCTTCGCATTGTAACAATACCGACGCCATAATAGATGTGTGACAAATGAATTTTCAAATCTAATGGATATTTTTTTTATTTTAAAATTTTCAAATACCACATGTCACGTCCGTAGGAGGCCACCTCATCGTTGGTTCAGCCACGTGTCATCTCGTCACGCTACCAAGTGTCACCTCCTACTGCTGCCACATGTCCACCCTCCTTGCAGTGCACCACGTGTCCCTCCTCACAGTGCGCCAAGTGTCACCTCCGTGCGCTGGTACATGTCCACCCTCCTCGCGCTGGTACATGTCCACCCTCCTCGCAGTGCGCCAAGTGTCACCTCCGAGAGGAGCCACATGTATGTGCCTCTTAAATCTTGAAAATGCCTCCCTTCTTGTTCGAACCCGTGACCTCATGCTCATGGTGCCTTCACGCTTGAGCCTTTGCCAGTTGTGCCAAGGTGAACCTGCGTTATTTTATTACATAATGTTATATATATAGTATTATCATAATATAAAATTAATAATATATATAATATTATTAAAAATAAAGTAAAATAAATAAAAATTCCAAAAAAATATTTATATATTTATGATTAATTAATTTCAAATTCAATAAATTTAAAATATTTAATAAATATGTTTATAACTATATTTTAATCAATTTTCTAAATTTAAATATATTTTAAATTTAAATTAATTAATAACAAATAATTTAATATTATAAATATTATTTTTAATATAAAATGATAAATATAATATTAATAACTAATAATTTATTTTTAAATAAAATTAAATAATAAATAATATAATAATATTAAAAATATTATTTTAGTAAAAAATTTTAAATATAGTATCAATAAATAATAATAAAATATTCATTAATAATAATATTTTATTTTTAATTAAAATTATTTAATAATTAATTTTATAATATTATTTTTAATATAAAATTTTATACATTTTAAAATTTTGTGACGGAATGTGCCACGGAAAAGTTCCATGGCACCGTGGCAAAAATTTTTTCGCAAAATTTGCGACGTAATTCCGTAGCTAATTTAGCCATAGAATTTTTTGTGGTTAATTCCGTGACAAATTTAGCTACGGAAAAATTCCGTCAAAAAAATTTCCAATGGAATTTTTTACGGATTTTCCACAGAATTTGCCACGGAAAAAATTTTGTAGCAAATTCTGTCGAAAATTGAGTGTTTTTTTATAGTGCTCTATCTAGAAGCTGCTACGTCAACAGTGATGAAGGGAAGTTGCGAAGTTAGCAGAGCTAGAGCGAAATTCATAAAGAAGCCGTGAAGTTAGCAGAGTAGTGGAGGTTTTTGTTGAAGGTATTAGGGCGTCAGGTGGAGTGGGAATCGACGCAATATTTCCTTTTCTTTAGAAAAAAAATAGTTAATATATTTTTAAGACTTCCTTAGAGCCATATGGGTTATAATTAAGGTTTTGGTTTCCTATAGGACCCGATTCTATAAGTAAGCTCGATAAATAAATTATAAATTATGGGTCAAGTTCCACCCATAAATTGATCATCCATTTTTTTAATAATTAACTAGGTATAGTTAAGTAGTTAAAAGAAGTTTACTAATCTCTATCAGATGGTCCTGAGCTATAAATAACCCACTTAAAAAAATTTATTTAAAATATAACTATAATATAATTATATTTTGGGAAAAAATATTTTTTAAAATTTATTTACAATATTTAATTATGGTTATGATATGTTATATTTCAGATTTATCTATTTCACAATTAAATTCCAAAACTTTATATGAATTATGGCTTCTGGTGCTTACTAAACTGATTCCATAATTATTATTGTTATAGCATCTTAATTACGGCATTAGTTGAATATACAACCGATGCCATATTGTACATTACTGCGTCAGTTACACTTCAAACAGAAGCAAACTTATGTCACATGAATTATCACTTCCGTTCTTTAAGTAACTGATGCCATATTGTACCTTATAGTGTCAGTTACATGTAAAACAGAAGCGAAATTATGTTATATAAATTATCACTTTTATTCTTCAAGTAACTAATACAAAATCGTGTAGTTAAATTAGTATTTTATAATAGTAAATATAATTATATTTTGGAAAAAATTATTTATAGTATTTAATTACAATTATGACATGTTATATTTTAAATTTATTTATTTCACAAGTAAATTCCAAAACTTTATATTAATTATGTCTTATGGTGCTCAATAAACTGATCCCATAATTATTATTATTATAGCATCTTAATTACGACATCAGTTGACTATACAACTGATGTCATATTGTATATTACGGCATCAGTTATACTTAAAACAGAAGCGAATGTATGTCACATGAATTATCACTTTTGTTCTTCAAGTAATTGATGCCATATTGTACATTACGGCGTCAGTTACACGTAAAACAGAAGCAAAATTATGTCACATGAATTATCACTTCGGTTCTTTAAGTAACTTATATAAAATCATGTAGCTAAATTAATATTTTGCACTAGTACAACTCCTATGGTAACTCTCATAACAGTGGATGCTTGTCCTAGAAGGTAAGTTATCAAACTGGCAAATAGGTTCTTACTCAAAAACAAGTTGGAGTATATCTTTCTTCTTTCTTTTTCTTTTTCTTGGCACCCTTGCATTGGTATTTCCATGCCATACTTTCATCTTGATTAATTCAATCTTCTCAAGTGTCTTTTGAGTGCAGTTAGGAGGGTAGTCTTCTTAACACTATTAATCCTATCTATAATGGGATTTAGGTTACTCAAAGCGAATTACATGCTCTGCTCATCCCCCAACACAACGTCATTTTGTGGGATGAGCTTCTAAGCTCATAGATTCGCTGAGCACAAAATTTGAACCCCTTAGGTTACCAAGGTCTAGGGCCAATAGAAAAAGTGGAATATCATGAATGAAAAAAAAATTATATATGTTGTATTTTCTAAATTAAAAAGTGTAATATATTGACTATTATGAATATATATAAGTTTGAGGAGTTAATCTTAGTCTTAAATATAAAACGTAGTTTTTATATTTGTCAATCTTTTTCTAATCTACCACTATAAATGCTCCTTCAATAATAATCAAGGAAAAGAGGGAATGAGAAAATTAAGGAAAATAACTAGGTTGTTTTTGAAAATACAAGTTATATTAACTAACTTAACTAATTTTTTTAATTTAATCAAATTAGGTAAATAAGTTTTATATTAAATACAAGAGGGAGAGAGCATATAAATATATGGATTTCCATCCAATACTAAATCATATTTTCATAAAGTAGAAATAGTCTTATTTTAAATATTTTTTTGTCTTTTGCGGGTTTTAATCATCGTCCCAAACGCCTCAAGTGAACCAACATTCTGCTGTCCAAACCACTGGCAAAGTGGCAATCTTTGAGTAGTTTTGAAAAGTTCAGGGATTTGATTGGACCAAAAAACTAAAGTAAAATCAAAGAACTAAACTAAAACGAAATAAAATCAAAGATTTAAATAAAGCTGAATAAAACGAACAAATAGCCAGAACAAATCAAATAAATCTCAATTAAAAGATAATGACAATTAAACACCTAAAAAAGGGAAAATGACACAAAAATGCCCTCAAATTCTCAATTATGAAAATCTCAATTCAAAAATCTGAAATTGCTTAATCACAGTAAAGCTTGTCGCCTTAAATTTGAATAACAAAATAAAATTTTGTAATAAAATTACCTAGATGCCCTTAATTTGAACAACACTAACATTTTAACAAGTAACAATTTCAAATTATCATATAGCAACAACTAAGGCAATGACAACCAATTTCACAAAAATCACCTGAGGATCGTTAAGGGGCTATTTGATATGACGGATTTGAAGGGGAGGGGAGGAAAATTTTTATGACATGGACTTAAAAAAATTAGAGAAGCGGAGTTGAAAGTTTTTTTATTAGTTTTTCTTATTTTTTTTATTTTACATATTATCTTTATTACTATTTTATAACCCCCTTCTCTATTTTTTTTTTTTAAATCTAACTCTTACAAATTTTCTCTTCCCCCCTCCCCTCCATTTCCCTCCTGCCAAACAGATCCTAAGTCATTTCACCCAAAAAAAAATCCTAATTTCAGAGTAATCCCTAAGGAGAAATTAAGTGGTTTTAAGAGACCATTTGAGGATTATCATATTTTGGTGGTGGTTATAAATCTATCTCCAATAAAAATAAAAATAAAAAACTGGCCTTTATATCAAAAGCAAAATTTGACCTAAACCTTGCATCTAATTGATAACGTAAGTAACAAATAATGAAACTCCAAACCTGATAACTATCCTAACTCAAAATTAAATTCAATGCAGGGAAGAAAAAACCCATATAACTCCTCTGTAATTTCAATCCATAGTAACTCCTTCCGATCAAAAAAATCCATAATAACTCCTTCACCTTTCTCTCCCCACAATCCACCACTTATATAAAGAACCTTCTTCCTCCACAGAAACCTCCAACACAACAACAACAACAACAACACAGTACGTAAAACCCATCAAAATGGGAAAACACAATAATCATCAACTTCTGAGTTCACTCCTTATCTGCATAATCATTTTGTTATCTTCTTCAAGCGCAGTGAAAAGAACCCTAGCAGAACAAGAACCAGAGAAGAGGAGATCATGGAAAGGCCACGAGTTGCCGCCGGAGCCGTACAAGGGATACTACGAGTGGCTGGGGAAGTGCGGGGAGAAGCTGACAGAAAAGTGTGGAGAACAAGTGGCAGATTTCTTGTTCTATAAGAGAACTCAAGTGAGCTATGGTTGCTGTGATAGACTTGTGAATGTAGCAGGGAAGAAGTGTCACAAAGAGATGGCTAACACGCTGGCTCACACCAAGGACTTTAAGAAGTATAAGGCTCAGATTCTGAAGAGGAGTAATATAGTCTGGCATCAGTGTTCTTCATTGATAAATTTGTCTCCCATGGCTGAAGAATATTAGAGAGAGAGAGAGGGATGTTAAAGGTGAATAATATATAAATGGAAATTTTATTCATTAAAGGCTCAAAAATATCCATGTGTGTGAGAGAGAATTTAATTATTTTTTCAGATATCGTTTTTACTTATTACGTTTGCTTAATGCTATGAAATGTTTCTTTCGATATGGAGATTCAACTCTCTGGTTTTAGCCACATCAACAAGTGGGCGTTTGGTTTGGGTGCTCATCATCAAAATGATCAGCACTCCCAACTTTCAGATCACGTCTAAATTTAATATGAAATTATATTTATTTTATATTTAATACCCATTAAAATAATATTTTAAAAAAATAAAAATTAGAAAAAATAAACTTGCATGAATCGTCAAGATCAGATCTAATAGAATGATGAGCTCCCAAGCGTTAAGAAATACACACACAAGTACATGCATAATATTATTTTGTAAATTTCGTAAATATAGATACTATGTGTACGAGAAAAGCTATATGATTGGTCATAGAAAAAAGTTTGTATGCATAAATTTAGGACTTTTAAGATATAATTAGGGATGGAAATAGGCCAGGCCCCTAACAGGGGCCTACAGGCTAACCTACATAAAGCCTAACCTAACCTACTTAGTAAATAGGTCAGGCTCAGGCTCAGGCTCAGGCATATTGCTAGGCCTATTTAGATAAATAGGTCAGGCCTATTTTCATAAGGCCTAACCTACAAGCCTACAAGCCTGGCCTATTTAACTTTTTTTTTTAATTTGTTCTATTATATAAGTATATATAATATAATATAAATAATTTTATAAATTATTCATAAATTTACCAACTTAACCTTAATTATAAGTTTTACATCTCATCGTCATTACATTCAACCATTACTTTCGCATAAATCATCATCCCTACCTCTCTTCTCTTCCATTGCTTGAGATAGCAACACTAACTCACTCACTCTCCCCTAATTTTGGCCCTCCATTGAAGCATAATAATTGTTATGAGTTTATTTTAGTGTCAAATAAAATATTATAATTTTAGTAATAGGAGTTTGACCCAATTTATGTCGGAAAAGAGATAAAATATAGTATTACATGTTATTTGTTTTGCTTAGGCTATTTTAAAAAATATATCTCATTAGTCAACAAACGATTAATTTTTCTTATTCATATTTGCTCGAATAATTGTTATCATTAGACATTCTTTTCCTTTCCTTACTAAGCCCTTATATTACGACAAAAATGGACATTAGGCTTCTAAGACATAATGTAGGATTGTTTATAAGCGTGAAGGGTTATATATGAATTTGGAGGTATAGGTTTTAAATGTTATTTAAAGGCCTATATTATTTAAGTAGGCCTTTAAACAAGCTTCAGGCCTTGTCGGGCTTTTTGAAGGCCCAGGCTTAGGCTTAAAAAAAAGCCTACATACAGGCTCAGGCTCAGGCTCAGGCTTTGAATATCTGTTACAGGCCCAGATCTATTTAGGCAAAGCCTAGCCTAACCTAGCATATTTCCACCCCTAGATACAATGTTGTATGCCGGTCAGTGAAAGGGGCTTTTACTCCATGCACCCATGTAGAGCAAAAACCATCCTACATTGTGGGTTGGTTTTACCAAACTGTTTAATGCTTGTAATGTCTTGGGACCCTGGAACTGCACTGTCGGATCAAGGATTTTTATAAAATGGGAAGGCGAATTTTGGGCCTAGTTGGCCCTTTTTCTCCTTGAACTAGACTTTTGGTCCAATATTGGAACAAAAAATGGCCTGAAATTGGACCATAGCCCAACTTGGTTAAACCTTTTGTGGGTTAGGCTCTCCTTTATTAGCGAGTCCCTTTCTTAACCCAAGATTTTTATCACAGTAATAAACAATCAGAGGGCAAATAAATAGCTTATTCAGTCATCCCAGAAAATATCTTACTTCAGAAAGGAAAATAATATAAAAACACACATGTAGAAAGAGAGGGATAGGTCAAGTTCAAAGGCAAAGCATTGTCTTCAGCTACATCTAGTCACCACTTATCCTGCATTAGAAATTAATATTAGTATTAATTATAATAAATAGTGTTAGAGAGAGAGAGAGATATGAGATTATCCCCAAACTTCAAAATTTTTCTTATTATATATCCGGATCGCTAAAGATTTTGAAACCTTGAATTGTATCTTTTATTTTTTGTTATATCTCAGTCTCCCTTATATATACTTAAATTGATGATAAATTTTGTCTTCACCTGTTTTAGTAAATATATGTGTGTTTGTTGTAACATCCCAAAAAAATTTGATTCATCACATTTAATATGATTTAGTGGGCTTTATTGTGACTAGGCAAGGATTATGAACAATAAAAATCGTTTCTCTGAAGAAAACGTTCACAAACTTATAAAATATCATTTCTCTGAGTTTATGGAAAATTGCTTTTGTAAAAGATAAGTTCTACAAAATATTCATAATTCATATCTTCAAATTTCTTCCATAAACAACATAATCACATTACTTAAATGCATACGTGAGACAAAATTGTTGAATGAACAAAAATACAATAAACAAATCAAGATTTCAATTAGAACAGTTTGTCATCAGCTTCCAACTATACCACTTCTTTTTTTCTTTTCTTTTTTTTGAACAATAACTATACCACTTCTCAATCTCTTACTATACCAAAACAAAATGTGAATACTTCAATCAAAGTGTATTTAACATTTCCATAATATCTCATTCAGTAAAACATTTAGTTCTTACATTATATATTTATATTCCTTCCACATTTCAATTTTCCTTGAAGCAAAACTAATGACATTTCTTTTTCTTGAGCACTAAGAATTTAGATAATCCATTTCATAGAAGCTTTTTTAATACCTAACTGGTAACTTGAACTTCAACTTTTCATTTTTAACTCCATATGCTTAATTATAAATCTAACATATTTGTTCTCCATAAAGTTTCATGTATATTCCATTTTTTAAGCTTAAATAGATCAAGAAAACATCCTTCCCCTTCAACTAATCAAATCAGAAACATAAAGATTTTATTAAACAAAAATTTTATTTTAATTTCTAATGCTTCCAAACTTGGTTTCTCTCACTTGTACCCTACACAATTTTTCATTTTGGATACAATGAAAACAATAAAATTGGCAAAATCCTATTCCTCTCCCGTTTTTTTTTTTTATAACCTGAAACAAGCTATGGGCAAGGATAAATTATATTTAAAACACATGATCTCAAGCCTTTAACACCTCATGTTCATTGTTCTAACTTTAAATCATCATCCTAGCATACCAGCCTTTTGAATTCCGACAGCATGTAGGCTGAACTTGATCTGCTTCCTAAGTGATCAAATCATCCAATCAATTCCCAAAATAACAACAACATAGCATCATAACTTGTCTCTTAACTCCCTAACTTGTTTGCTTTGATCTCTCTCCCCCCCCCCTCCTCTCGTTCCTCTTGTCAACAATTATTTAGGGAGGGCTTTAAGCATGAAAGCAATATTCAAACAAGGGCGAAGGTGTAAAAATACCCATATATATTTCCCATATGTGCATCTGGCATTATATACAATCCTTAGGTGCAAATATACTCATGATCTTTGAAAAAAGGGACAAAAATACTAGCTCCATTACTGAAGACAAATGTCCATTAATTTTTTATTTTGTGGGCCCCACTTTAGTGTTTTAAATAATTATTTTTAAGGGCAAAGGTGCAAAATTACCTATTTACATATCATGCATGTGCATCTAGCATCATATACAATTCTTCGGGTGCAAAAATATCTATGATCATTAAAAAAGTGAATAAAAATGCTAGCTTGATTAATGACGGCAAACATCTATTAATTACTAGTTTGTGATCCCCACTTTAATCCATTTTAAAAAACTCTCACCCTCTCTCTCTCTCTTCCCGCACCCCTCTCCCCTCTCACTCTACTTTCTCTCTCCCCCCCCCCAAACCAAAGCCCCACCTTCACACTAGCAATAACTCTCTTTAGTCACTTACATGGTCATCGCCTTTGTGCTACCAGCTCCCTCCAAATGCCCTTCCATTGTCATCATCAAAACCTTTCCTCTTCATTAATCTTTACAACCGACCAAAAAAAGGAGGGAAAATACAACTTGTGGCTTCATTAATGATGGGAAAAGTTTCGATGATGAACTATGGAAGGGAATTTGGAGGGAGTGGGTAGCACAAAGGCGGTGACCATGTGGGTGACCAAAGAGAGTTATTGCCAGTGTAAAGGTGGGGCTCTGGTTTGGAGGGGGAAGAGAAAGCAGGGGGAGAGAAAGCAGGGTGAGAGGGAGAAGGGTGCGGCGAAGAGAGAGAGAGAGGTAAGAGTTTTTTAAATAATTATTTAAAAATGCTTAAAGTAGAGCTCACAGAACCAGAAATTAATGGATGTTTGCCTTCATTAACTAAGCTGGCATTTTTGTCCACTTTTTTTTCATGATCATAGGTATTTTTGCATCCGAAGAATTTTATATGATGCCAGATGCACATGTAGGATATGTAGATGGGTAATTTTGCACTTTCGCCCTTAAAAATAATTATTTAACGAATATAAAGTGGGGCCCACAAAAAAAATTTATATACATTTGTCTTCATTAATGGAGCTGGTATTTTTGTCCCATTTTTTTAAAGATCTTGGGTATTTTTGCACCTAAGGATTGTATATGGTGTCAGATGTACATGCGGGATATGTAGATGTGTATTTTTACACATTGACCCTCCAAACAAGTAAGCAACACTTGTATGATGATTAAGAGGTAGCAAATTACCTATTTCCACTTGGTTGTATAAGTATTTCCTCCTTTTCTTCTTCTTCTTCCTTCTTTTCTCTCTTCTTCGCCCTCATCGCTCTCTGTTTTTTTGTTTTTCCACCCCGCTGGTTTTTTGCCAACCCACTCCTAAGGTGTTTTTAGGGCAATAATTGGAAAATTGTTTCAATTCCCCTCCCTCTTGATATATTAATTTAATGGCTATCAAAGATCAACTAGGTCAAATTCTTCTTTCCTCCTCTCATCCATAAGACTACGCCACCTATGTCCTTTAGAAGGTCATGGATGGCTCATCCCAAAGCATAATTGTACCATTAAATTTTAATTTTTGCAATTAATACGGGATTAATCTTCAACAAATGCTTTTTTTTTGGGAAAATTTCAAAAAACTACAAACAAAAATAGAAAAGGACAGAAAGGTTGGGTGAAAATAAGAAATCTCAAATCAGTGAGGCATGAGGAATCTGGCATTTGAAATGTTAATAAAATTACCTAAATTCCCTCTAAAATGGGCAACTAAAGACATAGCAAGGCATATAGACTAAACGATGACGGAGAGTGGGTGAGAAAGGAAGAGACACGAGGGAAATCGAAAAGGAGGAGACAGGAGGTCGGCCGGAGGGAAACAAGGAGACACGAGTGCGGGCTGAGGAAAACGAGGGGACACGAGCTCAGGCTGATGGTGGGGTGGGGGACGAGGGGTGGCGCGGCAAAGCCAGACGAAGGTCCGGCGAGTGTGGGGTGTGGGAAGGTGGATTGGAGCGGCGAGGGAGACAAAGGTCGGGCGAGTATGGGTTTTCGAAGAACAAGTTAGGACGGCGTCATGTAGATGGGAAAACACAATTTGTATCCGCGTAATAACATCTTTGCTTTCGTTGGTAACGACTATGCCTCGCCTATTCACATCTTCAAAGAACAAGTTAGGAGACGTCATGTAGATGGGAAAACATAATTTGTGTCCGCGTAATAACATCTTTGCTTTCGCTGGTAACGACTATGCCTCGCCTATTCACATCTTCGAAGAACAAGTTAGGACGGCGCCATGTAGATGGGAAAACACAACTTGTGTCATTGTAATAACATCTTTGCCTTTGCTGGTAATGACTATGCCTCGCCTATTCGCATCTTCCAACAACAAGTTAGGACGATGTCATGTAGATGGGAAAACACAACTTGTGTCCGCGTAATAACATCTTTTCTTTCGCTGGTAACAACTATGCCTCGCGTATTCACATATTCCAACGAACAAGAACGTTGTCATGTTGATGGGAAAACACAACATTTATACCCCTAATAACATCATTCTTTTCTTTATTAACAACTTTATATTCAATTTTAACAACATTATTTTGTTCATTAACATCTGCCCAACAAGAAATGTGAACTTTTTAGCATCGCTGCCTTAACGCAACACCTTTCACATCTTCCATTCACACAGACAACAGAACATGTGTGTAGGAACAAGTTTGTAAAAAAAGATGTTACCAGCATAATAACATCATGTGCCTCTATAATAACATGGTTATGTTGATTAACACCTTCATATATGTATTAGTTCCAGTCAGATCACAATCTGCATAATTACATCCAGCAACCATATAAAGCCCAAAAAGAGTTACACACTGCCCCTTGTACACGTTGACATATTTCATGACAAGGGAATATTATCTGTGGACTAGTACATAATGTTTCCTTGTCACAAACATTAGATTACGTCAAACACTAATTACAGTAACTACCTACCGGAGTACACAACTGACAGCAACCCATCTCCCAAACAAACCATGAGTGGGTTGACAGCACCTTTACAAAACCATAATCAAAAAGTTTCACTTCACAATATTGCAACTCCTTCATGTTGACAATTTCACTTCATCCAATATCAGCCTGGGTTTGGATTTTTGCATGTCCTTCTAGTGTGACCAGCTTCATGGCAACTTGCATAGTGGTATATCTTCTTATTTTGGAATTGCGATTCACGCCTTTTGGTTCTTGGCCTACCTGAAGGTCGGCTGGTCCTTGGGGGCAAGAAAAAAGTTTGACCTACAAAATTTTCCAACATATAGTTGTTTGTGTTAGGTTTGTTGATTGTCACAAATGGAACTATACTACGGCTATAAATCTTTTGTTGGGATGTGATTTTGTAGCATTCTTCAACGTACTCATACACATTGGCATGAACATGCTTTATGGCTGCACAAGCATATGCACATGGGATCCCCGACATTTGCCACACTTGACAACTGCAAAGACGTAAACCAAGATCAACACTTAATGGTCCATATTTGGTATGAACGTAAAGGCTACCCCTACCATAATTTTCAGGGGACATATGTTCAGCATGAGCAACATTTTGCTTCAGCATTGACTCTATGTTGGGGCCTATCCCATTTTTCCACTTACTCATTGTCATACTAGATGCATACATCTTCTTGGCAACCTTCTCACGATGTTCAGAAGTGACAGTCCCAGTATATCTTCAGCCCTGCAGTGAATAACAACTGCAATTCGTTAATAACCAATAAGAGCTTCATAAATAACAACTATAAAACTTACAAAATTTTACACTTACATGTCTGCCTCAACTGATATATCTGACATATTATCATTCCCTTTTTTTGCTATATACACATGCCCATTCCTTTCATTATAGTCATACAAGTTCTTAACTTCACCATCATCATTTAAATCTATTAGTGTCTTCTCATCAAAGCTCACTGTATATTTCATCTCACACATGTTACAATCAATCCCAAGCCATTATGATATCATCAACCTCAAATCTTTCAGTTTTATCAGCTGTTTTAGCCACTTCGCCTTCACATAACCTCCAATACATTGAATTTTACCTTCATCATTACACACTAATTTGCCTCTAACATGAAAAAAAACAAAATAGTTCCTTCAAAGATGATGAACCTTCATTACATGTCATTTTGCATGCTTACCCGAAAAACCAAAAAAAAATATATTAAAGTTACACCACTCTTTATAATCTCACTCCAGTAAGCTTGTTTGGACAAAAATTTATTATTAAACTAGCTAACTTCCCTGCCATCACCCACCACCTACAATTTACAACAATACTATATGTTTAACATCTCCATCCTCACTGTTAACAACACCCACAAATCAGTACCCTGCATCTCCTATTAATAACAACATAATGTTCTTTAATATCTCGATATTCATTGTTAACAACACCAACAAATCATCACCATGTATCTCCTATTAACAACAACATAATGTACTTTTACATCTCCATATTCACAAATAACAATACTCTGCCCACGTTGTCACTTTGCCTCTATTATTAACACTCAGCCAATAGGTCTTCACATCTCCATACTCACTAGTAACACTACTCTCCCCCAACCTTACTATCCACCGCCAGCCACCTTTCCCCTGATTCAACACCCATTGCGTAAACACTCACAATAAACAAAAAAGGCACTAGCTTCATCATTCACTCAATAAAATGCAATCGAATCCATCACACAACCATCAACATTGTCCCATTACCTTAAAACCACTACCTTTTTTGTCCGATCATCTAACACCCCCTTACCCATAATGCGTCAGCTCCGATTTCGCAAATCGCAACCACAAACCACATACTACATTCCATTAACATTCAAGAAACACAACACAATGATTATTTTTCTCTTAAATTTACTTACCCGTGGCTTGCCTCCGGTTTCGGTAGCTTTTCCTCCTGTTTCGTGACTTTTTGGTGCCACAAATCTGCATACTTGTTAGCTGCTGTCTTCTTTCCTTTTACTGTCAATTAGGAGGGTATCTTGGTCATTTTGTTAACATTTCAAATCCCAGATTCCTCATGCCTCACTAATTTGGGATTTATTATTTTCACCCAACCTTTCTGTCCTTTTCTAATTTTGTTTGTAGTTTTCTGGAATTTTCCCTTTTTTTTAGGATTCTTTGATCATATAACCATTTTTTTTTGGACTGAAATCATATAACCAGTTTAGCACGGCCAGTAATTTACATTTATTAGGCTGTAAGCCTCTAATATTTCTCAAGCTCAAATTTGGTCCTTAAGTATTTTTCCCATAATTTTTAAGAAATTGCCTTATTCTTGGATAGAATGCCCATAAAATGTTCTTAAAGATAAATATTTCATTTCTAGGGCATGAAACTATTTTATAAAGTCAACTTAACCTTAAAATAAATTTTCCTTATTTTTTCCCAATTATTTAAGGCCTCCTAGTATTTTTCATAATTAAATTTGACTAATTACTCTTTAATTAACCAAAATTATAATAATTCTTTAAAATTATTTTTTGAGATAATTTTCTCACTTATACCTCCATTAAGCCTCAAATATATCATAGGGAATTATTTTCTACCTTTATATATATATATATACATTTATTTGAGCTCTTGTATGATATACTATTCTTAGTTGTCTTTTTTCTTTTGCATTACATTTATTTATCTTATGTATTATATGATTCATCATTGCTTTATCAGCTTTTGGAATTATTATTCGTTCATCATCTATGTAATAATAGTCTTTATTTTCTTCTGATAATATTACTCTCATTATTTTTGCTGTTTGGTGTGTATTGATCAAGTTTTTCCTTTTGTTATTTCAATTAATTGTTTTCTCTCTTCTTCTGTAATTCCTAAATTATTGAGCTTATCATTTATCGTCCATAAGTTACTATTCATTATTTGTTGTCCTTTTACTACTTGTTCTACAATTAATCTTGTCTGCCTTACATTTTCATCCATATTTTGTTTATATATCTTTTCTTTAGTAGTTTCTAATTTTTCCATTTCTTCCAATGCTTTCATCATATTTAATTTTCTATGCTTATGATTTATAGGTTCTAATAATTCAGTTTCTTGTTTTATTTCGGGTTCTTCAATTTCCATATCTGTTACTCCTAAAGAATTCATTATAGTTTTTACATTTGATTTTATTATTTTTAAATCTTCAGTATTACTGTCTATTTTCTTTTTCATATTATATATTCTTTCTTCTAATGAAAGACTTAAAAATTCTAACCTTTCCTTTCTATTACTAGGTTTTTCTAATTTTACTTTTTCTTTTACATCTTCTGGGACCATTTCTAATAATTCTTCTAAATTATATATTTCCATTAAATCATGAATATTCGGATTTATATATGTTCCTATTTGTTTCATCATATACATATTATTCCAATTCATTAAATTCTAATTATTATCTCCATTTCCTCCTGGTATAAAAGGTGTAAATATACATGTTTCTTCCTGGTTTCCTATTAAACATAGATGTGAACTTATAGGTAAATTATTTATTTCTACTTCATATGTTCGAGGTTCTAATTTTCTTATAATATTCATCTTATATTTCTAAGAATATATAACTTTAATTTCTAACAATCAGATATACTAATTAATCACAAATTTATCACAAACTATAAAGATTTTTATCACAGCAAAATTTCTACCCAAAGTAGTATGAGAATTAACAGGGATCTAAGAGTTCCATTTTATCAAACCATAAGCTCTGATACCATGGCTTATGCAGACCTGGGCAACATGCAAAAAAAAAAAAAAAGAGTCTTTTTATGTTCGGATGAATAAAAATAGGATGAATACGCCTCCAGTAGGAAACGAAGGAAGGCTGTGCTGATATGGTCTGAAGGAAGAAGGTTGAGATTCCAAATAAATGAATGCTCTGTGTGAGATTCAAAAGGAATTCTCTGTAAATGGTCCATGTATGAAAGAGGACATGGTGCCTTCTATGACCCGGATCAACATCGGTCAAAGATCATCCTAGTTTTATTTATCCTCTTAGTAAATATCTGTACAGACTTTGATTTTGCAAGTGTGTCCTTGTTTATATTTTTACTTTAAATTTCGCATGAAAATTGCAAAATTGCCTGTTGCCCAGGTCTGCATAAGCTATGGTATATATATATATCATTTGAGGCTATTACTAATATACACAACATATAAATTATTATTAACCATAAAAGAAATAATTATACTATTTTATTTGTTGGGTTTTTACACCAATAAAGTTTGTGTTCATCAAATGATGTTAATGCTAATTTTCAAGCTAGACCTAGAGCCATAATTATTCATTTACTTCTTCAATCCTTAATATAAAACACAGTTGAATATATAATTTGAAGTCATTAATGAAGATAAATAAACTAATTTAAAGTATTTATACTTATTATTTTTCTCTAAACTAATTTTGTTGTCAGAAAATCTCCAAACTAATTTTCTTGACTTATAAACTAATATATATAATATAATGATACATATACTTGCACATAAGTTACAAAAGGCAAGTTACAAGACATTTATCATGTGAAATATAAAAGGCAAAACATAATGATGACAACAACAATTTCCAAATACGCATGAGACTTCACACTACACCAACTCTTATAATAACTCTCATAATAGTGGACGCTTGTCGTAAAAGGTAAGTTAACAGACTTGCAAATAGGTTCCTAGTCATAAGACAAGTTGGAGTATCTTCTTTCTTCTCTCTTTTTCTTTTTCTTGGCACCCTTGTATTGGTATTTCCATGCCATATGTTCTAGGCCTCTAATTCAATCTTCTCATGTGTCTTTTGGGTGCAATTAGGACAGTAATCTTCTTAACATTATTCAACCTTTCTATAATGGGATTTAGGTTACCCGGAGCGAATTACATGCTCAGCTCATTCATGAGCTACTTATCCCCAAAATGACGTCGTTTTGTGGGATGAGCTTCTAAGCTCACAGATTCGCTGAGCACCAAATTTGGACCCTTAGGTTACCAGGGTCCAGGGCCATTCAATAGAAAAAATGGAATATAATGAATGGAAAAAAATTATATATGTTGTATTTTCTAATTAAAAAGTGTAATATGTTGACTATAATGAATATATACATATACTCCTCTAGTCCTTAATATAAGATATATTTGTGAAGTTGATCTTGATTCTAAATATAAGATATAGTTTTCATATTTGTCAATCATTTTCTAATTTACCCCTATTGATGCCCTCCAACAATAATCAAGGAGAAAAAGGAATGAGGAAATTAAGAAAAATAACTAGGGTGTTTTTGAAAATAACCGTTATAATAATTAACTCAACCAACTTCCTTAATCTAATCAAATTAGATAAATATGTCTTCTATTAAGGATCGGAGGGAGTGAGTATATAAATATGGATTTCCACCCAATACTAAATCATATTTTTATAAAGTAGAAATAGTCTTATTTTAAATCTTTTTTTGAGTTTTGTCTTTTGCCGGTTTTAATCATCATCCAAAACGCCTCAATTGAACCAACAATCTGCTGTACAAACCACTGGCAATGTGGCGGCAACTTTTGAGTAGTTTTTAAAAGTTCAGGGATTTGATTGGAACAAAATAAAATTAAAACATGAAAGAAAAAACTAAAGTAAAATCAAAGAACTCAACTGAAATGAAAGAGTTAAAATAAAGCTGAATAAAACAAATAAATAGCCTGAACAAATCAAATAAATCTCAATTAAAAGATAATGAAAACTAAACACCAAAAAAACGGGAGAATGACACAAAAATGCCCTCAAATTCTCAATTATGTAAATGTCAATTCAACATTCTGAAATTGCTTAATCAGAGTAAAGTTTGTCGCCTTAAATTTGAATAAAAAAAATAAAATTTTGTAATAAAATTGCCTAGATGCCTTTAATTTGAATAACATTAACATTTTAACAAATAACGATTTTAAATTATCATATAGCAACAACCAAGGCAATGACAACTAATTTCACAAAAATCACTTGAGGATCATTAAGGGGCTATTTGGTATGATGGATTTAGAGAGGAGGGGAGGAAAATTTTTGTGACTTAGACTTAAAAATAATTAGAGAAGTAGGGTTGAAAGTTTTTTATTAATTTTTCTTATTCTTTTAATTTACATATTATATTTATTAATATTTTATAACTCCACTTCTCCAATTTTTTTAAATCTAACTTTGACAAATTTTCCCCTCCCCCTTCCCCTCCTTTTCCCTCCTGTCAAACAGATCCTAAGTCATTAAAAAAAAAAAAAAAACCTAGTTATTTCAGAGTAATCCCTAAGAAAAAATTAAGTGGTTTTAAGAGACCATTTTAGGATTATCATATTTTCGTGGTGGTTATAAATCTGTCTCCAATTAAAAAAAAAAAAAAAACCAGCCTTTATATCAACAGCAAAATTTGACCTAAACCTTGCATTTAATTGATAACGCAAGTAAGGAATAATAAACTCCAAACCTGGTAACTATCCTAACTCAAAATTAAATTCAATGCAGGAAAAAAAAATCCTTATAACTCCTCTTTAATTTCAATCCATAGTAACTCCTTCAGATCAAAAAAATTCATAGTAACTCCTTCACCTCTCTCCCCACGATCCACCACTTATATAAGAGAACAAGTGTGGAGAACAAGTGGCAGATTTCTTGTTCTATAAGAGAACGCAAGTGAGCTATGGTTGCTGTGATAGACTTGTGAACGTGGCAGGGAAGAAGTGTCACAAAGAGATGTCTAAGACGCTGGCTCACACCGAGGACTTTAAGAAGTATAAGGCTCAGATTCTGAACAGGAGTAAGATAGTCTGGCATCAGTGTTCTTCGTTGATAAGTTTGTCGCCCATGGCTGAAGAATATTAGAGAGAGAGAGTGAGAAGGGGAGAGAGGGATGTTAAAAATGAATAACATATAAATGGAAATTTTATTCATTAAAGGCTCAAGAACATCGATCGATGTGTGTGAGAGAATTTAATCATTTTTTCAGATATCGTTATTACTTATTACGTTTGCTTTGCACTATGAAATGTTTCTTTTGATATGGAGATTCAACTCTCTGGTCTTAGCGACAAATCAACATCAACAAGTGGGGGTTTGGTTTGGGTGAATGATGAGCACCTCCCAACTTCTAAATCTGGACCGTCTAAATTTAAGATGAAATTATATTTAATACTCATTAAAATAATTTTTTTAAAAAAATAAAAATTAGAAAAAATAAACTTGCATGAATCGTCGGTATCAGATCTACTAGAATGATGAGCTCGCAAGCGTTAAGAAATACACACACAAGTCCACGCATAAGCACTGTCGGATCAAGGATTTTTATAAAATGCGAAGGCGAATTTTGGGCCTAGTTGAACCTTTTTGCCCTTGAACCATAGCCCAACTTGGTTAAACCTTTTGTGGGTTAGGCTCTCCTTTATTATCGAGTCCCTTTCTCAACCCAAAATTTGTATCATAGTAATAAACAATCAAAGAGCAAATAAATAGTTTATTCATCCATACCCGAAAATATCTGACTTCAGAAAGTAAAATTATATATATACACTCATGAAGAGAGAGAGGGATGGTCAAGTTCAAAGCGTTGTCTTCAGACTTCAGCTACATCCTAGTCACCACTTATCCTGCATTAGAAATTAATATTAGTATTAATAATTAATAAATAGTGTTAGGGAGAGGGATATGAGATTGTCCCCAAGCTTCAAAATTTTTCTTAGTATTACATGGATGTTATATATCCGGATCGCTAAAGATTTTGAAACCTTGAATTATATGGTTTTTTTTTTTTATATATATATCTCAGTCTCCCTTATACTTAAATTGATGATACATTTTGGCTTCACCTCTCTTAGTGTGTGTGTTTGTTGTAACATCCCAAAAAAATTTGATTTATCACATTTAATACGATTTAGTAGGCTTTATTGTGACTAGGCAATGATTAAGAACAATAAAAATGAGTTTACATCGAGTATTAGGATGATTGGGTTTAAGAATTTAGGAAAAAATGTTGAAAATTTTGTCTTTGTATCATTCTCTATGGTGAAGAAAATTGTACTCTTCATCATAACGAAGACATGTTGAAAGAAGATATCTCTATTGATCTCTCCCCATGTCCTCTCTATTAAATGTCTCCACTATTAAATTATGTTTTAATGGTTGAGATTTATTCTATTCATCAAGGTAGATTTATAACATTAAATATAATAAAAATTTACCATGATAAAGAGAATAAATCTCAACAATTAAAACATGATTTAATGATAGAAATATTCATTAGAGAGGAAATGGAGAGAGATATCAATAGAAACGTTACTCTCTTTTTTTTTTCACCATATTCTTCAACTTTATCTCCATTTCTATGTATATTTTACAAGGAACGAAAAATCGGACCGGGCAACGAACCGGTCACAGCACAGGTTCAAGGGTTAATGGGTCAACCGGGGTCTAACCGGTAGTTGAACCGGTCATAACCGGTCATATTAAAATATTATAATTTATTAGTGATAATATATATTAATATATTTTTAAACTTCTATAGATAAATATAAAGATTTTTAGAAAAAAAAATGTTTAAAATCTATTAGTATTAGTTATAATACCTATACTTATGCAAAGATATCTCATTTTCAATAATTATTATATCTTTTTAAATAATTTTTTTCATTATTTTCTTCATTTTTTTAGATTTGTTCTTTCTTTATCTATTTTTCTCTTCATTTTAGTCTTCAACTTTCCATTTTTTCCTCAAAAAACACAAAATAAAAATTTGAAAAATTTAAAAAAAAAAAAGGGAAAAAACCGGGTCAACCGGTTGGACCACCGGTTTTGACCGGTTCTGACCGGTCCAACCGGTTTTGACCGGTTCAACCAGTCTGACCGGTTTTTGCTCAAACCGGACCGGACCAAGGACCGGTTCAACCGGTCGAACCGGCCGGTCCGGTCCGGTTTTTTGTTCTATGATATTTTATGTGAGTTTATGGTGAGTGAGATTTCATCAACTAAAATGAGTGTACATGTGTTGGTGGCTTTAGTAGCTTAGTAGTATAAAAGTTCCCCAGCACATGAGAGGTTGTGTACTTGATCCCACTTATAATATCATGCCATAATTACTTACCCTTATAATTTAAAAGAAAAACAAAAAAATAGAATGGATATTTATATGTTGAAGTTTTTTTATCTAGGGCATTTATTAGGAAATTGCTTAATAAGGCATAAGCCAATAAAGTTTGTTTTCATCAAAGGATGTCAACACTAATTTTCAAGCTATCTAGAGCCATAATTATTCATATATTTTTTAGTCATTAATATAAGACATAGTTGACGAATTTGAGGTGATTAAAGTAAATAAATTAATTAATTTAAAGTATTTATATTTATTATTTTTCTCCAAACTAAAGTTTTTGTCAAAAATTCTCCAAACTAATTTTTCTGATTTATAAACTGATATATAATATAATGATACATATAAATTTTTTAGAGAAATTAGTTAATATGTTCTATAATTAAATAATTTATTTACCTTCCTTCTTTAATCTCTCATAATTAGTTAATTAGGTCTTATATTAAATACCGGAAGTAGTAAATGCAGACTAAATTTTATGGCGGTTGGTGAGTCTAAACTCTTAAAAAGATAATTTTTTAAAATAAATACGGATCAGCTAATAGAGATAATTTTATGCGCAATTTCAGCAAAACGCAATGGGAACAAAATCTTCATAGGATTCCCATGCAAAAATATGCGGCGTTTGCGTGTTCATACGTTCTTTATTTTATTCTTAAATATCTCTCATATGCTATTTTATTTTATACTAGTGGGAAATTAGTAGCTGAATATCACATTTTTCACGTGTTGAAGACTACACAAATTTTTTAACAAAAAAATAGAATAGATATTGGCAAAATTGTGTCGAAGCGAAGAACCCATGTGATATTAGGCCAAAAAGGCCCTGACACAACGTTAGTATGATAAAAACTTTTTTATTTGTTATAAAAGAAAATATTCTTTGATGCTTTCCTACACTTTTTTTTTAACATTTAACTAGCAATTTTTCTGTATATTATACATATTCTTATTCTTATTATTCCATACTAAATAATCCGTTCTCAATTAAATGAAGGAATTAAAATTCATAGGGATTAAGAAAATTAATTAATTTAATTAGTAGTAGAAAAAGCATGTTAATTTCGTTAAAATGCCCCTTTTTAATAATTTGAATTGGATACTACTCATTTGATGGAAGTATTCCTAATATATCTAATTGATATGAAAAATTTAAGGGAAAAATTTTACATTTGTAAATTAAAGTGGATTGAAGTTTTATATTTAAAACTAAAACATTTCACTATCAGCTCTTACATTTAGGATGGGAAAGTATAAAATATTTGTATTTTCTTTTTGCACCCAAAAATATTTAAAAATATATCTTTTTTTTTTTTTTTTTTGCAGAAATATTTGTAAATAAGACCATCACCCCGTGTGATGCACGAGAGCTATGCTTACCATTGATATGAATAATCTAAAAGGGCTATTAGTGTTTAAATATTTCTAATTTCAAATATCAAACTAAACATACATCTAATGCTTGAAATTTATTGTGGAGAAAGAAAAGTTTAACCAAAACAATAAATGAAAATGACCTTGTTGATTATGTGGATAATACACATGGACCAATCAGGAAGTAGCAAGCACTATTAAAAATTTATAATGATTGATAGATCATCATGTTTGTATAATGCAAAATAATAAATCTATAGTATTTAACTAAAGTATGAGGTATTGAGTTTTTGCCCATGTTGATACAAAAAAAAAAAAAAAAACGTATTTGGGAGAACTCTTCCTAATTTGACCCAACAATACTCAAATTTACCCTAATCAAATAGCCATATAAAAGGGAATATTACCAACAGAAGTTGGCGCAGATGGGTAGGCATCTACGCCACACCAATCCGTTCCTGGGTTCGATCCCAAGAAACGGAAGGTGTAAGGAATTTCTATTAAGAGCTCTCTCCCCTGGGGCTCCTCAAAGAGGTGAATTCCTGTCGAGCCTATCAGATTGGGGGCGCCAGGACTAGTCGGTTGTCGGGGGCCCATATCGGTAAATCCGGCGTTGGCCTTCAGGTTAACGCCGGATACCTAGAAGGTGGGTGCACCGAAGGCCAAAAATGGTCCATTGCATAAACCATAAAAAAAAGGGAATATTAACTCTTTTTTTTTTTTTGCGGAATTTGAATTTTTTTTTCATTATATTATTCTCACTTAGAAGCTATTACCTATAAGTTTTTCTCCCTTAATAAAATCCTATTGGCAGTTATTAGGATTTTTTTCCCTTAAAATATATTCAAGGTATTATTAGGTTTGTAATATAACAGATTTCACATATGCATACACTTAATCTTAAAAATTTAGCTATTACACATCACACCTTTAGTATGGTATTTTTTTTTTCTGTCATTTTATAATAGAAGAAAGGAATATGAGCACCTACCATATTTATAAATAGTCAAACTCACAATTTCACCTTCTAAAAAGACTTAAGAATGTGCTTAGCATTATTAGGCCAAAAGGCCCGACACAACATTAGTTTGATATAAAAAATTTCTTATTTATTATGAAAAAAAATATTTTTTGATGCTTTCCTACACTTTTTTTTTTTACATTTTACTAGCAATTTATCTGTATATATTATACATGATCTTATTATTCCATACTAAATAATACCTTCATAATAAATATAGGAATTAAATAACTAATTTATTGAGATTAAGAAATTTAAATAATTTAGTTAGTTGTAAGAAAAGTGAGTTGATTTCTATAAATTACTCCTTTTAATAATTTAAATTGGATACTCCTCATTTGATGGAAAACTTTCTAACATATATGTAATCAAAATGAAAAGTTTTTAAAATTATAATTTTAAAAATAAAGTGGATTAAGGTCTTAAAATATCAGCTCTTGTACATTTAATATGGGAGAGTATAAAATATTTGTACTTTTATTGCCACCAGGAAATATTTTTTTTAATATTAAGCAATCTCTGCATTCATGTTAATTTATTAAATATATAGCAGAACCTATCAATAGATCATGTCCATATACATGCAAAATAATAAGGGAAAATGACACCTAGGTCTCAAGCAAAAAAAAAAAAAAAACACTACAAAAGTCCCTTTGAAAAGTCAATGATCAGAAAAGTCCATCGAGGTCTGCTGGCCATGCATCCGGCGTTCCACCGCAGTGCCAGCGTCAAACGATTGCCCCACGGCAATGAAATCCGGCGTTCCTCCGAATCCGTAGGTTGCGTCGGTCCTCCCAACACCCAGTTTCCCTCCATTACTCCTCTAAAGCCGCATGGTTAGTTGTTGCACGTGAGCCTTCCAAATCCTTAGCTGCCTTTAAGGCTTTTTTTTTTTTTTTTTTTTTGTGAAATGCCACCTTTAATCTCTTGGGTTGTTACTAATTTGGGATTGGGGTAAAAGATTGAATCTTGGAATTGAGCTGGGGAAATACACTAGTTAAGGAAGGTGGTTTTCGGATTCCAATTTTTGCTTTCTCTGTGTGTCGCTGCTCTGTGATGGTCGAATCAGGGTTCTTGTCTTGAGGGGTGTAGATGTTTGTTTATGAATAATATTGAATATGATGCCCCAATTTTTAATTAAGGGATAATGAGGATTAATGTGGATATTTATGAATTTAAATGGGAATTATTATGTGTTTTATGGCTATTTTAATTAATACGTCATCATTATTGAGAAATTGGAAGAATGGAATTATTGGGCAAGTAGTTGGTGATTAATGGGAAAATTAATTTCTGACTATGGCATAAATGAGAAATGTGATTAGAATTGGTAAATGGAGGGATTAGAGAAGCTAATTGGAGACTTAGTATGTGTGTGCCAATGAGGAGTGGACACTTGGCAAGATTACATGTGAAGGGATTGGGAGAAAAGTCAAGATGTAATTTTAAATCAGCTTCTCTCTCCTCTCTTCCCTCTTGTGCGCTGAAGTAGTATGGGATAGAGTAAGATCATCATTCTCCATCTTCTCTATCACTCAACCTCTCTCATTTTCTCTCTGTAACATCCCAAATTTTATTCACCAAGAACATATTATAATTATTATATATATTCAATGAAATGGTGAATATTTAAGGCCAAAAGAATTAAATATTGAAAATTGAAGGTTGAATAGTGTTTTTAGTGAAATCGCCTGCGAGGCAGTAAGATTGTCATATAGTTTTGGAAGACCAAATGATGACCAAAAATTATGAAATTTTATAGAGTGAAAGTAGACATCCTAAGCTTTAATTTGATAGGTCATATGACTCAATTGAAACTATGTACAAAAAGATATGAATTTTTGAAGTTGATCCAGAAAATCTGGAAAGTTTCTGGAGTAGCGATTAAAGATTGAAAATCTGGGAATAATATGATCCTACTAAGTAAAATTCCATATTTTTCCTTGAAACTAGACTCAATGAGGGTTCCATAGGCTTTGGAATTGCCTCGAAACAATGTCTACTAAATTAGTCATGATTTTTCAAAGTTAAGGCAGAAAATCTGCTAGAATTGACATTATTCCGAAAATTTAAGAAATAAAGTAATCTTCCTTTTTCTCTTAATTATTTTAGAAATTAAGGGATGAAGGAGGAGAAGACAAGTGTCAAAATCCAATGAGACCAAGTGTCAACACCACATGAAAGATGATGGAGATAATTGTTGTGTCATAAATCCTTACTTATGTCATAAGGTTAGGTGGCCAACTTTTGCACCAATTGACTTGAGTAAATGGAAGGAACACTTGATTTAGTTGGAGCATAAGAGGGAGCACGTTTTTGGCTAACCAAGGGAGAAGGAAATGATAATTAAGGTTGAGTGTACACAAAAGGGAAGCATGGCAAGGTTGAGTGCACACAAAAGGGAAGTATGGTGCAAGCATGGAGGCAAGTATGGTGGTTGACATGTGTCACCATAACAACCTTAGATGAGATCAATGGTTGGGAATGAAGGGAGTATTTTTATGAAGGCTTTCTCTTCCCTTCCCTTCATGCATTTTCGTCCAACATAGAGAGGGAGAGAGTTTGGAGAAACTTTGAAGAGTTAGAGGGAAGAGGAAGAAGAAATCTTAAGGTAAGAGTTGATTCTTAAGCTTTCCTTGTAACATTTCCCCTAGATCCTTCTCTAAACCATGTTTCTTCATGAATCTATGATCTTGAAGACTCATTCTTAGCTCAAGGAGAAGAGAGAGAGGACGTTCTAGAGAGAGAAACACCAAGGATCAAGAGGTAATCTCCAAAATCTCAACTTCTTTGTGTATTGAAGTTGTTGTTGGTGATTGTTGTTTGGTTTATGTGATTTTTGGTTAATTTGTAAAATTGGAAAAGCCATAATCCTAAGGGGTTATGCTGCCCAAATTTCTTTAAATCATGATTAAGAAGTATTTAAATAAGTTAATCTAGGATTAGAAGTGGAAAAGTACAAGTTTTAGAAGCTAAAACATAAAACTCCATTTTCCAATTTTTAACCAATATTTCGGCCAGCACAGATCTGAGGGAAGGATTTGGATTTTCATAAAATAAATGGTTCCATTAGATTCAGTGAGCAAAAATAGGTGGGGTTACAGTTGGGCACTTTTTCGGTAGAGGCCGAAAAAGCATAATTACGAAAACGCCACTGAAATACCTAAATAGGGGCTGTCAAGGGTATTTTCGTAATTTGACCGTGAATTTGGCGATTTCGAGCCCGGAAATGGATTCCTTGGGCGAAAATAAGTTAGAATAGCCTTAGTCAAAATTTTGGGAAAACGTGCCATCGGGCCGGGTCCGGCGGGGTCCGGCCGGGTTCCCGAGGGCATTTTTGTAAATTTTCACCATAGACTAATATAACCACAATAAACACTATGTAATAGTCTAAAATGATACTTGGATAGGTTATGACCTATTTCTGGTACATTTAATATTTTAGGACCGAGTCGGACGCCGGGACAGCATGCTTTACGAGACACTATTAAATAAGGGATATTAAAGCTTTGAGGTAGGGACATTGTAACCCCTGACTTTAAACACGTAATTATAATTCGATAACACATATTTAAATCGGATTAGAGACCATTGGATGCTTTAACCTCGTTTTAAACTTTCTGTCTCACAGTAAAATTTTTACAAAACTTTCAAAACTCTTTTTCCCATCCAGGTCTCAATTTCAATATTCAAATATAATTACCTGTGAAGTTAATATACATTCAATCATATCAAAGTGTATAACCGCATCCCCGGCAACTCCCGGGTTCTATGCATAAAAACCTGAAGGTTTATAAGTATACACTAGGGGATTACACAACCAAAATCGAATGTAGTGTTCCTGATTCAGAATATACAGTAATCCCGAGTTCAAAACACATAACCAACGTTTCCAATTCAACTATATACCCCTAAGGGTCCTAATTTCTTCGGGTTGGCCGCTTCTCCTTTGAGCCACACGCCCTGTCTGAAATGTTAGTCATAGGAAAGAATGAGATTCGAGAGAATCTCAATAGTAACAAACCACTCACACAATGCATAAACACAAAGCATGTACATAAATCACAAACAGCAACAGCAATTCACAGATACATGATTTTCACCACAAACGACAGCACTCACGGCTGTATACACAATACGACAGCTCTTGCTGTAATCAACATCACGACAGCTTACGCTGTAATCAGTAATCAACATCACGACAGCTTAAGCTGTAATCACAATAACGACAGCTTACGCTGTAAACGATAGTTTGCGCTGTAAACGACAGCTATCACCAGCTGTAACCGCAGCAGCATCAGAAATCATCATAAAACAGTGATACAACACACATACAGTGCATTACACAAAGTATAAGAGAGAGAGAGAGAGTCACTACCTTGTCCTTTCCTGACGTCCTTCGGCGCAGTTGGCTCCCGAGGGCGGCAAATATCGAATCCTACAATTCCAAATGCACCATTTAGACACTTCCATAGTGTTACTTGGGGTTATATAAGTCTATAATGAAAATTTACAAAAATACCCCCGGGGACCCGGCCCGAGCCCGCCGTACCCGGTCTGGGCTATCCTAACATATTTCCGCCCAAGGAATCCATTTCCGTACTCGGAATTATCAAATTCAATGTTAAATTACAAATTTACCCTTGTCAGCCCCACTTTAAGGGTTTTAGGGGCGTTTTCGTAATTATGCTTTTTCGGCCTTTTCCGAAAAAGTGACCAACTGTAACCCCACCTAATTTTCGCCCCTGAACTCAATGGAACCATCAAATCATTGAAAATCCAACTCTAAAACCCATTTCTAGAGCTGGCCGAAATTTATGAGTTCTCCGGGGAAAATCGGGGTTTTACGATTTCGGCTCCGTAAACGCGTTCCTTTCTACTCCTAACCACTTTATTAACCATTACATTAGGTTAAAACTAACATTAAGACCCAATTTGGGCAGCATAACCCCAAGGCCATATCATTTCCAAACTTTAAAACCAATGGTAATCCGGTGAAATTTCACCGATTAAATTGTCCATAGCAGCCAGAATAAGCAATATATGAAAGTTTGGAAGTTACCTCAAGCTTCCACTAGCTTTTCCCAAATTTGGCTGAACCCTAGCCTCTTTGAACCATAAATTATTTGCTTCAAAACCTTAAAGAATAGAGAGGAGTAGCTTAGAGTCGGAGTTATACGCGTTAGGAGCTAAATCGTCGGAGAAATCGGCTTACCTTGTGAGATTTCTTCCCTTTCTCTCTCTAAACTCTCTCACCTTCTCTCTCTTGTTTCAGGTCTGGAACAGCACGAAAATGTCTGGAGAAGGAAGGCTGATGTTAATTAATATCATATATTATATGATATTTAATTAATGATTAATTTCCAACAATTTCGGATTTTTCAGAAATTCTGGCAGATTTCTGCCCAAACTTTGAAAAATCATAACTAATTCTAGAAAAATTGAATTGGAGTGATTCCAAAGCCTATGTAACCCTTATTGAGTCTAGTTTTAAGGAAAAATATATAAGTTTTCTTTATGGAATCACAAAATTCCCAGAATTTCAATCTTTCCATGTTGTTCCAGAAAATACTTAATTTCGCTGGACAAACTTCAAAAATCCATAACGCTTAGCTCAAAAATCAAAATGATACAAATTATATGTCCATTTTGAAGCTTGACATGTGAAATTTAAGACTAGAAAATTTCAGAATTTTTAGACACCATTTGCCTATTTAAAACGTCCATACAAATCGGCTGCCCTGTACAGAGTTTCAACTTTTGCACAATTGTTCCCAATGGTTCCAATTTCACAATAAACACTCTCCCCACATGAATTTTCACAAGGAAGCCATTGGAATCATTAAAATATCCAAATTCCCATCGCATATTCTCTAAAAGTGTTATTTCAACAATAATTACATCTACTTTTAAAGTCATTAGCCCTTAATCACTTTTTGGGATATTACAGACATTATCCTTCATACACTATGCCATAAGTTATGTGATTATGTGGATGCCATTGTTTTGTAAATTCACTTTATTAATAATATGATTTGCCTAGAGAGAGGCTGTTAGTGCCAGAGGTGCACTTACACTGGGAGTTGGCAGAAGTCCAACCGGTGTAGATTGTGGGGCTGGGCCTTACTCATGTATACATGACGATGATGTGATTATATTGTTCATTAATTTTTGCATACCTTGGCGCATGACATATTTATTTTTCGCATTTTCTATGAACGATATTATGTCTCTATGGAGATTCTTCGGAATCTCACCCTATTTTTAAATAAACACCTCAGCGGGTACCAGTGGGCCAAAGGGCAAAGACGTTGACGCCAAAAAGTGAGTGGCACGTGTCTCGAGGTGAGGATATGAACGTGGTTATGCTTTAGTCTATGCCTTAATATTTTGAATAATTTGTAAATATTAAAACTTCCGCTGTATTTCCTGTTTTTTTTCCTCATTGACGAACGACATTGGGATTGTAAACAAATATTTCTATCAGTATAACTGTACTTTTTATGTATGCCCATTGAATTACGTCTTTATTACTCTTTGATTATCGAAATGGAAACGGGTGTTGACACTCTCTCTCATTCTCTCTCCCTGGTTCAGCACCATTGTTGCTGAAAATAGAGGAAGGAAAGCTTGAGAAAAGGTAAGGAAAATGACCTCCATTGCTCAAACTCATTTCTTTAAAGTTGTTCCTTGAGTTAAGAGCTACATTTCTATGGTTATAGTTTGCCATTTGGTGTTGGTTTGAGACTTCAAGAAATTGTGGAGGTTGGAGAATCAAGAAGCTCCTTTGAGAAAGTTGTTAAGGTGAGTTTAAGAGACCTTTCTATATAAGTTTTGTGCCAAATGCTTTAGCTTGAAAATTTTGGAAATTTGGCTTGAAATTTCAAAAATTAGGGCTTGTGGTGTTTGAATTGTTGTTGTCATGGATATGATGCTTTGAGATGTATCTTGGGTAGATAGAATTTGATTGAAGTTTAAATGTAAGGTTTGGCACCTTTGTGTTGGTTTTGTGCATTGGGCAAAAACAGGGCATGTAATTGGGTTGTGATTTTGGTCATTTTGAGGTTACCATTGTGTTCCTTGTGAAAATTTATGTGGAAATAGGCTTGATTGTTAATTTTGGAGCCATTGGACACTTTGGTAGAAAATTAGAAAATCTGTTTTGTGTAAACTCTGTCTGGATAATCAGTTTGCACGAGTGTTTTGAATGACCAAATGGTGTTGGAAAATTCTAAAACATTCCAGTCTTAAATTTCACATCCCAAGCTTCAAAATGGATATATAATTTGTGTGATTTTGTTTTGCTAACTGAGAGTTATGCTTTGCCAAAGTTTGGGATAAAAACTGGACTCTGTTTTGGAGTAGTGTTGAGTTTTGGGTAATTCTGGAATTTTGTGGTGATTTCTGGTTATGGTCCATATTTTTCTAGTAAAGAGGACTTAAATACCTTTCATTTGGCTTTGGAATCACCTCGTTTCGATTTTTCTAGAATTAGTTATGAATTTTGGAAGTTCAACCAAGAATAAGAGAATTTCTTGGCCGCGCCCAAGGTGGCTAGCAGTGGCTCATGGGTGACTGGCCGTGGCCAGTGACCTTCTGACCATATTTTGGCCGTGGCCCAAGGAAGGGCTGGCTGCAGCTAACCCCTGTGTTCCAGCACTTTGAGTTTTTGAAAGCAGATATCTAACCTATTGTTTCCCAACCTTTTAGGGCTTTTATTAGAGACATTTGTGGCCTCTTAAAGGTCAATTATGATAACCAAATTTAAGTGTTATGAAGTAAATTAAGTCTTGGAATAGAGTATAATTCTAGGATTTGACATTTGCTCTACTCGGGAGAGACCGGCGCTAGGACACGCCCAGAAGGACCAAGGTAGTGACTCTTCTCTCATGTTGTGTATGATGTTTTGGTATGCATGACTTGTCATTGGGTTTTGTGGACTGTGTGTACCATGGTCCATTACAGCGCGAGCAATGCAGCGTGAGCCGTTTAGGGATTGGCGCTAGTCATCTCTAGCTCGGCTGTTGTAATCGACATGGATCTTTGTGAATCCGACCCGTGGGGCGGCGTTTATGAATCCAACCGTGGGTTGTGTGTTTGTATCTTGCCTGTATGACTTGTGTTATGAAATGCTTTATATGAATCCCAGCTATGGTGAAATATATTGTCTGGATTATTGTGATGCAATGCAGCATGAGCAATTCAGCGTGAGCAAACGTAAGGGTGACATGAGTCATACCTGCCCTTGCCGCTGTAACTGCCGTTATAGTTGTCATGTGTGTGTAATAATTTGCTTTCATGCCTTATTGTTGTGCATACTATGAGTGATTTGACACTACGGGGATTCCTTAGAATCTCACTCTCCCATAAACCAAATTTTTAGACAGGGCAGAAGGATCGAAGGGAAAGCGGACGACGAAGAGCGTATAGAGCTCCGGTTTAGAAGTATATTTTGGGTTATTGGTTATCATGTATATCATTTGGATGTTTTTGGGAAACAATTGTATATATTGGGATGTGTGGTATAGTTTTGTGTAATCCCCAAGTTAAGGGTAATGAATTGTGAGCTTTGTGCCTTTGTAAAACCCTTATTAATGAATGGAACCCGAGTATGTTGGGAATTTACATTATACTATGATATTTGTGAATGAAATCAATCTGTACAGGCCATTTAGTATTGAAATGTGAATATGAGACCGTCATTAACAGGTTTTGTAAAAGTATTTGTAAGCCATGATTTTGGGAAGTTTGATTTTGTTTAAGTCCCAAAATCATCTAAGGTCTCTAATTCTACATCAATTACGTGTTTATGAACTAAATCTCGGCCTATAGTGGAAGGGGTTACATTGAAGGCTAGGGACTCTTTTATAATGTGGTTTGCTGATAATGTGCTCCTCTAGCATTGGGTTTCAGGTTTCAATCAATGGGTATGAGGTTGATATATATATAAATATATATTTCTGTATCTGATGTTTGAACACCCAACTCTTGTTTTGATGTAAAACGCCAGTTAAGGGAAGAATTGTTGTATTTGGAAGTATGTTAATGTTGATAATCGGTGTTCTATTAATGCCATTGTTTGTGTTGGTTATTACTACTTTTTAGTGGTTCCAGTAGAATATTGGTTAGTATAAGAAGTTAATTTAGCGTTAGGTTCAGCATAGACCTATGTACGAATTGCTACTTGTCACTTTAGGATAGTTAGCAATTGTTGATATAAAAAAATGTATGTTGTAAAGGTTCATCCTAGACAAATGTATGAATCGTTGAAAAAATATATGTTGTGTGTGATGAGTTCCAGAAGAAAGTTTTCTTTATGGCTTTTCTTTTGAAGCGTGTGAAGTAAACCCTTGTGCTTTATTGTTGATATATATGAATGTGTGATTGATATATTGTGTAGATGACTTTATTCTCTGCATTGCTAATATGGAATTGCAATTAACATCATAAACTACTCGTTCTTTAGATACAAATGATTGGTTAATATCTTATGTTTTTGGTGGTGGGTGATTAAAGTAGTAATTATGTTTAAGGTTAAGTAGAAAATGCCAAAGAACAAAAAAAGGAAAGATGGAAAGGGAGAGAGGCTGCCAAAAGTGTCTGGGTATATATCGTTCACACAAGACTATTTTAAGAACAAGAAGAACAAGAACAAGGAGTGCAAGTGTTTAAAAGAGGAGACTCAGTCAATGAAAGAAGCTTGGAACTCATTGAAAGATGAGGAGAAGGAGACATATAGGGTGAGCGTGAAGAATTTAAGAAGTAAGGCAAAAGGGATAAAATATGTGGTTCCATTCTTGACCCACTGTGCTCCAGATCAGTTTATGAAGGTGTGCAAAAGTATAAAGAATAAAGAAGATATGATAGAGTGGCTAAAGAAAGTTGGATTTGATAAGTTAGTTAACATATGCTGCTCACAAATCCCTTGAGATTTATGTTTGCATTTGACCCTCCAACTAACAATGTTTCGATTTGAGGGAGGTCACTTAACATCCACTGGGAAGATGTAAAACAAATGATGGGTTTACCGTGTGAGGGGGGATATTGAGGAAAATGTCAATAACGCAGAAGAAGGTTTTCAACAATTAAAGACGTTGTACAGGACTGTGTCATACAAGATGATTGGAAAATGGCTAATTGAGAGAGAGGATGATCCAGAATTTGAATTCCTATTTGTTATGTATGCGTTGGGAATTCTCTTATATCCCGGAGCGGGTATTAAAGTGAGTGATCAAGTATTGAAGGTGATGGTGGCAACAAAATGAGCTTTAGAGACTACGATTGGTTGATCTTTATGTTGCTTGAACTATCCAATTCACTTGTACAGTACATGAAAAAAGTCATGAAAGGGAAAGATGCTGGTAGAATCAATGTAGTCGGATGTATATATTTTCTGATGGTAAGTGCAAGTTTTATCTATGTAACCTTTGTTGACTTTGTTTAATGAGTTGTAAATTACTGCATTAGATGTTGAAATTTGTTGCTGGTAAGTTGTTATTTTATTTCTATATAAGTGTTTTGCTTGCAACATTTTTACCTAGGCCAACTACACGCCTCTACAAGTGACAATGCAATTGGATTTTGGAATGACAACAATGTCAAGAGTAGAGTGCAAATGGAGAAGGAAAGCAACCAAGGGTTGCTACATTCTGTGAGTAATGTTGTTGGACCTCCCTCTTCTGAAGTGCATCAACAAACTATGTTAACACACTCAATAAGTTGTGAAATTTGATGTCAGCCGCACATTTTGTCCAAAGTATTCAATTATTTATTTTCTTGTCTAATTTGCAGGAAATCAAGAGAACATATGAAAGACTGATGTCAAGGGTGGTGTCAATGATGCAAGATGAACTCGCTTCCCTTCAGGAGAGGCTGTTGGGCGGGGGAAACATTGATGAAGGGGAGGAAAAGGTGGAAGATGCAAAATCTTCATCAAAAAGTGAAGATGAAGAACCTTTATTAGCAAGTGAAGATGACGGGCTTACATAAGAAAATGAGAAGACGATGAAATGAGGTCTATAAATGAAGACGAAGGGTTAGAGGAAGAACATGAAGGTGCAACTGCTATGGGAGATAAAGAGGAATTGGAATCAAAAGGTAAGCAAGAATTACAATTGAGGAAATCTATAAGGGTTAAGAAACCGCTATTGCCGCTCCCTGGGTGACAACAATAGGTAAGAAGAGAAGAAAAGATGACAAGGATAAGGAAGGTTTATATCAAATGTGCACTATAAGATCTAATTCAATAGAGAAGAATTAGGAGTAAGTAATTACACTTCTTTTATCTAAATCGATTTGAATGATGAAAACTAACTTTGTGTGCTTGTTTCTTTATTAGGGAGTTTGTGGATATGTATGATTATTTCTTAACCCGGGGTGAACTATATTGTCTTCGTCCAAGGGGGTAGATTAATAACAGGGTAAGTTATTTGTACAATAAACTCATACTATGTTAATTGAAGTCTGCAAATTACTTACATTTTTGTAATGGTTATAGTTTATGTCTATAGTTACAAAGACGTTAGTGGGGGATCAAGTACACAAGAGGAGCCGGGTGACTGACTTGACACATATTTTCTGTAGAATTGATGCAAAAAATGTCTACGGATCCTAAGAATTGGTCATTGGTGTAACCCCCTTCTTCATCAAGGCCGAGATTAGTTCGTAAATACGTAAATATGTGGAATTAGAGACCGTAAGATGATTTGGGACTTATTCGAAATTAAACTTCCCAAAATCAAAGTTTATAAAAACCTTTTTCAAAACCTGTTCACAACGGCCTTATATTCACATTTTAAAGACACAAATGGCCTGTACTGGTTGATTCTATTCATACATATCAGAGTATAGCATAAATTACTGACACATTCGGGTTCCATTAATCAGTAAAGGGATTATACAAAGGCACAAAGCCAATAATTCTTTTCCCTTATCTTGGGGATTACACAAAACTACACTATACATCGAAAATATACAACTATTCACCACAAAATATCCAATGAATTTTTACATTGATAACCATTAACCAAAATAAGCTCCTAAGCTGGAGCTCTAACTACTCTTCGTTGCTCGCTTTCCCTTAGATCCTTCGGCCCTGTCTAAAATTTGTGTTTTTGGGAGTGTGAGATTCTAAAGAATCCCTGTAGTAACAAATCACCCATAATATGCACAACATCAAAGCTTAGAAGTAAATCATCTATACAACACACAGCAATCACAACAACAGTTGCAACGACCGGGGTAGGTATCATAGGCATCGCCCCCCTACGACGGCTCATGCTAAATTGCTTGTTGTATTACACATCCATATGAACAATATCACAACAATCACCAAAGCTGTGATCTATATAAAATATTTCACAACACGCAGCCCCACGGGTTGGATACTCAAACAGGAATCTACGATTCCATAACGTAGCCTCGGTACTTACAACGGCAGATGCAACAGCTGGGATAGGTATTATGAGCATTGCCCCCTACGACGGCTCACGCTGAACTGCTCTCGATGTAATGCCCTATAGCCGATAGTGCATTCACAATGATAAACATCCATACCAAGTATCATACACAGCATGAGAGAAGAGTCACTACCTTGATCCTTCCGAGTGTGTCCTGGCACCGGTTTCTCCCGAGTAGGGCAAATGTCAAATCCTATATTTATAATTAGGGACGAAGATCCAATTCTCTATTCCAATTCTCAATGACTTCTTAACACTTAATTTGGTTATCATGATTGCTCTTTTAGCACTCATATATGCATCTAATAAAAGCCCTAAAGGGTTGGAAGAACTGTAACCCCCTCACTGTAATTACATCCGGATTACGAAATTTAAGTGAAATAGAGACCAATAAAACAAAATAACCATTTATGATCCCTCATTCAAGAGATGGGATATTTCAAAATCAGTTCTAAAGCATACTTAATCCTGGTCTCACATTCACGTGCGGATATAACTACTTGAGAAATCAAATCACATAAACAATATCAGAGTGCGGAAACCAAAATCCCGGCAAAACCCCGGGTTCATCTACATATAATTGTATCATGGGTTTACAAGTTCCCAAAATGGGGATTACATATCCAAAATATTCATTTACATTCACATGTACACTTGGTAATCCCAAAATCAAAATAAGGATAACCAACTACTCTAAATCTCAGAGTAATCCTAATTACTCCTGGTTGTCCGCTTCCCTTTCGAGCCACTCGCCCTGTCTGAAAAGGTTAGTCATATGGAAAGGGTGAGATTCTAAAGAATCCCAGTAGTAACAACTTTTTCATACCACATGCAATCACATAATATGTAAACAAATCATCTCATATCAGCAACACAAATCACACTCCACCCTCATCCCCTTTTACCGCCGGGAAGGCACACCGTCCTAACCCGAACCGTTGTTAGCGACTCAGGGACTATTGGCGTGGCAGTGCATACGAATAGCCTTACGGCTCACATATAGCCTTTCGGCTTTCACAAATGGCCCGTCGGCCTTCACAAATAGCCTTTCGGCTCACAATTAGCCTTTCGGCCCACATAATCACATATACACACCCTAACCTCATCCCCTTTTACCGCCGGGAAGGCACACAGCCCTTACCTGAACCATTGTTAGCGACTCAGGGACTATTGGTATAGCGGTGCTTCCACAAATTTTCACAAACATGCAGCATACGAAAACCCATTTCATCTCAATGACATTGAACACATACAATGTATCGCATAAGATATAAAGAAAGAGTTACTACCTGTATCTTTCCTGACTGGCTCCGGCACCTTGGCCTCACGAGGACGACAGATGTCAAATCCTATATCAATTAGGGACAACCAATCAATCTCTTTTCCATATGTATATTTCAATAATACTCTAAGTTGGTTATCATTTAGGACTCTTTAGGTGACTATTAGAGGCCTAAACATATGCCTAAAGGGTTGGAAGACACTACCCAAAAGACCCCTTACTCGAAGGCAAAACTCTGATTTTTGACAGTTTCACTCGAGCACAAGTACGGACATCACTCGAGCACAAGAGAAAGTAAGACTGCGAGTGAGCACCCGAGAGCACAAAGAAACTTCTAGGAACTGGCTCACTCGAGCACGCTGAACCTCACTCGAGCACAAGGCCAAATGCCTCACTCGAGCACCTGCGAGTGAAGTTCAGGAAGTGAGGACCCGAGAGCACACAAAGCTCTCCAAGAACTGGATCACTCGAGCACAGCCGTTTGCACTCGAGCACACACCTTATACCCGCGAGTGAGAAGGCACACTCGAGCACCTTACTCGCGAGTGAGAATCCGAAAGCACCACTCCCACCTGAGGCATAATTTCACTCGAGCATGATCCCCAGTGCTCGGGTGAGAAGGCTATGCTTCCGAGTGTCAGAGCAAACTCGTGGCATCCACCAGCAAGTGAAGACCCGAAAGCAACCCTTCACTCAAAACTTACACCATCACTCGAGCAGACCCAAGCTCACTCGAGCATGTTCTTCCCTCACTCGAGCACAAGGCAATGCACTCAAGCATTATTCATAAAACCCAGATGAACTCGAAGCACAAAAGGGAAAAACTCACGCATCACTCGAGCACGTTCTTCCTCTGCTCGAGTGATGTGCATCAGAGACCCAAAAAATGCAGAAAAACCAGAAAACGCCAGATGGTCAAAATTATGCCCAATGGTTCCCAAACTCTTCTCAAAGCTCATACATTTCAAGTACTAACTAAGGAACACAATGGCAACTCCAAAAACACCCTAAAAACCACTTTGACTACAATCAAACACTAAGGTCTCTATGATACACATTATCCAAATTTCATTCAACTTAATCCCAATCTTCCATATTATATCCAACAATCAAATAGCTCAACATTAAATCATTTCCACTATCAAACACCATAAAATCCACATTTTCATCATTTGGCATAATTAGGTCAAATTTCCAGATTTTACCAAGTTTAGCCAAAGATCACAAACAACATACTAAAATACTCTAAATGCCTACCTCTTCACTTTGCTCAATCTAGAATCTTGTTTCCTCCAACTTCCAAATTCGACCAACTCACAAATCAGCACTATTCAAGACTCTACAACCACCAAAATGTAGCTCTCAATGAGACACACAATATTAAAGAAGAGGATTAAGGCATTAGAGAATCATAACTCACCAAGATTCAAGCTTTTCCTTTCTCTCTCCAAGCTTGATTCAGTGAAAATGGAGGAAGGAAGAGAGAGAAAATGAGAGAGATGGAGCAATGATGATGAAGAAGCTTCTCCCCTTGCCTACACACACACTCTACCGAATTGGAGAGAGAGAAGGGAGGAAAAAGTGATTTTTGTCCTCTAGTGCTTCATCCAATGGTCCACCTTAAGCCATATGTCCAAATCTACACACTCTCTCAAAGAGCTCACACAACCGCAAAGCATAGGATTCTGACCCATTATCAATGAATCTCAACCCTTGATCTTAAATACCACACATATGTACACCAAATCCATATTACATAAATTTCCCAAAAGTGTTTAATTACACTAATTACAATGATTCTCATATTTATTAGCCCTAATCAAAAATCAGAATATTACAAGAACTACCCCAGGGATCCCCTTTTGGGAGCACGAACACTGATATTTCTCACTGAGACACGCGAGTGAAGATGGCCTCACTTGAGTGATATTTTATAGATACTCGAGTGAAGGAGACCTCACTAGAGTGATGGTACGGTCTACACTTGGGCACTAGAGAGTGAAGAACAACTAGTGAATACCCGAGAGCACAAGAAACTTTTCAGAGACAAGAATACTCGAGCACAAGAAGCGATACTCGAGTGATAGCCAAATGCTCAATCGAGCACTAAGAAGTGAAGCATAGAAAGTGAAGACCTGAGAGCACCAAAGTTGTCAAGGGTCAGGAGTGCTCGAGTGGAACTCAAAGCAATCGAGTGATCGCTTAACACTCGCAAGTGTTAAGGTGCACTCTTGCCTTTATCCACGGAAGTACAACAAAAAATTGAAAGCAGAAAGGAAGTTTACACTACTGCACTCGAGTGGAACTCAACACCACTCAAGTGATGTCCATCCCTCACTCAAGTGAACTCACTTTCACTCGAGTGATTTTATCAGAAACCAAAAAACCCAGTAAAAATTACCACATTTCTTAACACTTGCCCAATTGATCCAAATAGATCCAAAACTTCTACCAAAGCTACTCCCACACAAAAACATCCAAGGAATTCAATGGAATCATCAAAATTATCCAAATCCTACTCCATTATCATATTTTGGTTTTGGGCAACATAATTATCCAAATTCCAAAATCATCCAAACATACCATTCCCATCCCAAATCAATCTATCTATCCAGAACTCATACCAAAACACCCATTTCTATACCAATAACATGCCAAACTACCAATGACCCTATTCCAATGAAAATGGGCCCAAAATTTTAGAAATCAAATCTTAATCATTTGGCATAAAATATAGAAGAAGGATTGGCTTCACTTACCTTATCAACTTTCTCAAATACACTTCTTGATTCTCCAATTACCAGATTTTTGTGATTCCTCAAATCACCACCAATGGAGAAACTACAACCATCAAATTAAAGCTCTCACTCCAAGGAGCAATATTAAAGAAGAGAATTTGAGCAATGGAGGTCATTCATTATCTTACCTTTTCTCAAGCTTTCTTCCTTTCCTTTGGGCAACAATGGTGAAAGAGAGAGAAAAATGAGAGAGATGAGTGTTGGAGAGGATGAAATGATGATAATTACTCCTCCCCATGCTGCCAGCTGAATTGGAGAGAAGAGAGGAGAGAGAAAATGATATTTTATCCCAATTTGACTTTTCCCATGTCTCTCTCTTCTTCTACGCTTGACACATGTCCAAACCTTATTGGTTCTCATACAATAAGCCACCAATTAGCTATTCTAATCCCTCCATTAGCCATTTTAATCACACTTCTCATTTATTCTTAGCTAGTAATTAATTTTCCCTTAATCACTAACTTATGGCCAATAATTCCATTCTTTCAATTTTTCCACCAATTATGACATATTAATTTATTGCCATAAAACACATAATTATTCCAATTAATTCACAAATATCCATAATAATCATAATTAGCCCTTAATCAAATTTTGGGGCATTACAATTGGAAGGACATGTAGCGGAGATCTTACTTGAACATATTGGATACAACATTGGGGATTGAGACTTCATTTTGCTCCTACATTGCCCCTTGATCATTGATTTTGTTACATTTTGGAGATGAAGACAATGTGGTTCTATGCGCTGGACTCATTGGTTGACCAATTCACATATGTAAGGGCACAAAAGCTAGAAGAAAATGCACGTACAGGGGCTGACCATCCAAAAAAACCTAAGAGATTGAGCAAAAAGAAAAAAGCAAAAAGAAAAAAGAAGATATTCGAGCCAAAGAATAGATGGCACTGCAGTGTGTAAGCACTAATTTCTTAAGTAGTTGTGTGAAGTCATCATTGTTGTTGTGACATGACAAATTTTTTACAATTTACAGAGAGATTGCATCATTAACGTACTTTGACGAGTTAAACCCAAAGTATATGACAAAGAAGAATAAATAGCAAAGCAAGTGAACTGGGCAAAAGTGTATGTCCAGGCTGATACGTTAGTAGTGTTTTTTTCACCAACTCTTTGAAATTTAGCTTTTTTGAACCATTCGGTTGTTATAATATTGGAATTGTGTATGTGCCACTTTGTTTTATAGCGATTCATGTGGTGTTCATGTTCTATCATGGTTACATAGTTGAGATGAATCTACATATGACAAAGAGAGGTATACCATGCCTAAGCTTGTTGATAATCAGATTCGATAGCTAAAGGTGGAATGTTTATGGTGGCTAGTGACACATGAGCAGAACAAACACACATAAAAGGTGTTGTCCCTTCTCCCTGGCAACCAACAAATAAAGAGGAAGAAAAACATGTAGCATTTGACATGTTATTTTGTAGTTATAGCTAGTTGCTGTGTACTTGTGTTGATATTTTATAGGAATGCCTTGTTACAGAAAAGGCACTAATGTTGTACTCATGTACAGAGATGTGTAACAACATCAGGAGTTATTTTGGCAACATAATTAGTTATTTTGACAACAAGTATTTATGGAATGATTTACTTTCAAGTTTGTCAAGTACGGACTTTGACAACACGTTATGCATATGTTTACAACAAGTTTAGTCATTTTTTTCAAGTTGTTTCACAGGTGAAGGAAACAACTATTTACATACCAAGGTCACCACACCATTTTTTTGTTTACAAGTGGATATGCATGTTTTCATAACAATGGAAGTCAATTTAACAACTGTTTTTTGATGAACGTTGACCAAAGCGAACGTTGATTTTACAACATAATCAGTCATTTTAACAATGACTAAGCATGTGTCTATATGAAATGATGCTTAACACAGAAAATGGGATTGTCCACTACTTTGTGTAGTTTTAACAACATCTTAAGCTATTTTGTCAACTTATGCAATTAATTTTACAACTTATTTCTATCATTGCACCAGGAAAATATCTTGTTTCATAGCAAGTTTACCTCTATGAATGGCGTTGTTTACAACTGCTAAAGCTTAGTTTACAACAGGATGAGTTATTTTAACAACGTCTAACCACTTGGCCACATGTAAATCCGTTAAACACACGGGAAGAGTTAACCACATTGTGTCGTGTTTACAACATCTTCAGTTAAATTTACAATATGTTTAGTTATTTATACAACTTATTAAGTTATGTTTACAACTATTTTCTACTATTGCACCAGGGTAATAACTTGTGAAAGAAGCAATAACATACACATTACTTTGATGTCACTTCTGTCGTTGTTTACAACTTTTAATGCTTTATTTACAACATTATTAGTCATATTAACAACTTCCTTTAGCACTTGGCCATATGTAAATCCGCTGAACACATGGGAAGAGTTAACCACTTTGTGTCGTGTTTACAATATCTTCAGTTACTTTTACAACATTTTTAGTTAGTTTTACAACTTATTAAGTTATGTTCACAACTATTTTTTGCTGTTGACCAGGGCAATAACTTGTGAAAGAAGCAATAACATACATATTGTAACCCCCTTCCGTAATTATATCCAAAACACATGATTAAAATGAAATAGAGACCAATAATAATCAAAACTCATTTATATTCCCATCCTTAAGATAGGGTTTTCACAAATTTCTTTCACAAACATTTTAACCTGGTCTCACAATCATATTTCGAATACAATTACCTCATGAAGATAAATCACATTCATATAAATATCAGAGTGTACAATAATAATACCGGCAATTCCGGGTTCATACATTTACTAAAGATACGTAGGGCACAATTGCCCATTACAATTCCTCAACGGGGATTACACAAATCCATCTCCAATACATAACCAAATAACCCAATATACATCCAAGCACATATACATTCAATATCCAATTATACATAATCCCAACTACCATGATAACCAACTACTAAAATGACAACTCGAAGGAGTCCTTGTCGCCCTTGGATGCTTGCTCCATCCTCGTTCTACCTTCCCTATCTAAAATGTTGGTAGGGGAGGATGAGATTCTAGAGAATCCCAGTAGGAAACAGATACCAATATGCATGTAAGATAAGTGTTTAATGCATGACATACTTGCATTACAATAACTCGTGCTCACATAATGATATATCCGCATGCTCAATGTTTCAACAACATACTCATGGCCATAGCATAAATAGAAATAGAGCTTTAATCATTCATATATGTTTGACATAATCAAGCAAAGAAATAACATCCATCAATACACAAACACAAATATCAATACATGCAGGGGAGGTAAGTTCCCTACTCTTATTCTTTCCATATATGCTCCAACATCGGCTACTCACGATCCGAGCGGATATTGAACCATGATCGGGGTGAATACCCAACCCTATAACCAAATCAAGGACATAAGGTCATTCTCTTTTCCAAATTCTCATTTTCATAACACTTAAAGTTGGTTATCATTCACAACCTTTAGGTGGCTAATCAAAGCCTAAACACATGCTTAAAGGCTTGGGAAAACACTTGACCAAAGACCATCTTTAGAAGTCCAAAATGTCATTTTTGGGGGAGTTGGCAGCGACCAGCCTACCCATGGGCCGCGGCCAATGGATGCACAAAAGGTCTTGGACCGTGGTTCATAACCTTTGGCCACGGCCAAGAAAATTCTGTTTCCTAGCTGAAATTCCAAAAATCATAACTAAATTTAGAAAAATCAAAATGAGGTTATTCCAAAGCCAAATGAAAGGTATTTAAGTCCTATTTATAGGAAGAATATGGACCATTACTCAAAATCACAACACAATTCCAGAATTACACAAAACTCAACACTGCCCCAAAACAGAGTTCAGTCTTGATCCCAAACTTTGGCAAAACATAACTCCCAGTTCACAAAACGAAATGACATAAACTATATGTCTATTTTGAAGCTTGGGATGTGAAATTTAAGACTGGAAAGTTTCAGGATTTTTCAACACCATTTGGTCATTCAAAACTTTCGTACAAAATGACTGCCCAAAACAGAGTTCACATTGACAACATTTTCCAATTTTTTACCAAAGTGTCCAATGACTCCAAAATCATTAACCAAACTTATTCCCACACAATTTTCCATAAGGAACACAATGGTAACCTCAAAATGACCAAAATCACAACCCATTGACATGCCCTATTTTACCCAATGCACAAAAACCAACACAAAGTGGCCAAACTTTACATTTAAGCTTCAATGTAATTCTATCACTTCAAAACACTAAACAAGGCACCATTTCCATAACAATAACATACCATACTCCCCTAAGACCCTAAATCATGAAAAGTAGGGCAGAATTTCTAGAAATTCAAGGCCCAACAAATGGCCACAAAACTTATATGAAAATAAAGCTTTCACTCACCTCAACACCTTTCCCAATGAAGTTCCTTGATTCATCCAAGTCCACAATTTTGTGAGAGCTCAAACACCACCAAATGGACAAACTAAAATCATGAAATTGAAGCTCTCAACACAAGGAACAACTTTATAGAAGAAGATTTTTCCATTAGAGGTCGTTTAGAGGGTCAAATACTCACCTTTTACACAAAGTTCTTCATCTCACCTTGGGTTGCCATGGAGGTCGAACATGAGAGAGAAAATGAGAGAGAGAGAGAGGTGTGGAGGAAGGTGAAATTATGATCAACTTCAGCCCCCATACCCCTTTGGACGAAAATGAGACGAGATAGGGAAGAGAAATTGATAAAATATTGCTTATTTGACTTTTCCAAAGCCCTCTCTCTTCACCTCATCTTGACAAGTGTCCACTTCTCATTGGTTTTCATAGAATAAGTAACCAATTAGTTACTCTAATAACTTCATTAGCCATTTTAATTTCACATCTCATATCCTCTTACTTAGTAATTAATATCTTCCATTAATCACTAATTTAGAGTCATTCTTTCAATTTTCCACTAAATATGTCATATTAATTAATATTGCCACATAATACATAATCAAATTATTTTCCTTCTTTCATGCGCCATTTACCCCTATATTTGGCCCTGTAATATCCCAATTTTTGATTAAGGGATAATCATGATTATTATGGATAATTATGAATTTAATTGGAATTATTATGTGTTTTATGGCTATTTTCATTAATATGTCATAATTAGTGAAAAATTGGAAGAATGGAATTATTGGCCATGAAGTGGTAATTAATGGGGAAATTAATTACTAACTAAGAGAAAATGAGATGTGTGATTAAAATGGCTAATGGAGAGATTAGATAAGCTAATTGGTGACTTATTTGGTGTAAGCCAATGGCATGTGGACATGTGTCAAGATGAGAGAGGTTAAGAAAGTCAAATGGGATAAAATAATTATTTCTCTTTCCTCTCTTCTCTCTCTCTTTCGGCTGGAGGTATGGGTAGAGAGGGATGATGATTGTTTCCTCTTCCTCACTCCATCTCTCACATCTTCTCTCTCCAAATTCGTGCTGCCATTATTGAAGGCAAGGGAAGGAAGAAAGCTTGATCTTTGGGTAAGTAAATGCCCTCCATTGCTCAAGTTCCCTTCATAAATGTTGATCCTTGAGTAATGGGCTTCATTTTGGTGTGTATAGTTTGGCCATTTGGTCCTGATTTGTGCCACACGAAAATCTGATTGTTGGTGAATCAAGAACTCTCTTTGGAGAAGTTGATAAGGTGAGTGAAACTAATCTATCTATCTAAGTTTCATGCCATTTGAAGTAGTTTCTAATTTCTGGAAATTTTGGCTTGAATCCGAAAATGGAATGCCACTGTTCATTTGGTATGTTTTTAGCATGAGAATGATGTTTTGGAATGAGTTTAGGATAGATTGATTGATTGGTAATCGAAATGTTAAGTTTGGTGGAGATTGGTGTCTTGTTGAAATTGTTGCCCAAAACCCAAAACATGAAAATGGAGTAGGATTTTGATGATTCTGAGGTTTCCATTGAGTTTATTGGGTGTTTTTGTGTGGGAATGTCTTTAGGTTAAGTTTTGTGTCCATAGGAATCAATTGGGCAAAGGTTGGGGAAAATGCCTCTGTTTCTGCGTTTTCTGCATTATGATAGATTCACTTGAGCATGGATGGGTGTGCTCGAGTGAAGGATGAATATCACCAGAGCAGAGATGGGTTTGCTCGAGTGCGGGATGAATTTCACCCGAGCAGGGATGAACTCTGCTCGAGTGCGGTAGTGCAAGTTTCGTTTCTTGCTCTTTGTGTTCTTATTGCACTTCCTTGGTCATAGCAAGCATAGCCTCACTCGCGAGTGAGGAATGAATATCACTCGAGTGAACCTCCTTGTGCTCGAGTGATGAGTGTATTTGACGCCAAAGGACTTGCTTCTCGGGTTGTCACTCGCGGGTAAGTGCACGAGTGTGCCTTCTCACTCGCGGGTATGGGCATCGTGCTCGAGTGAGCCGTGTGTGCTCGAGTGCAGTGAGCCATTTGGGCTGCTGCCATTTTTCTTGTGCTCTCGGGCATGTGCTTTCTGTCTTCACTTCCTTGTGCTTGAGGTGATTTCCGTACTTGTGCTCGAGTGAGGGCATTTGTGCTCGAGTGAGCCTGTTTCTGAAAACTTCTTTGTGCTCTTGGGTGTTCACTCGTTGCCTCTCACTCTCTTGTGCCCGAGTGATGTCCGTACCATCACTCGAGTGAAGCCGCTTTCACTCGAGTGTCAGTACATCAACACTCGAGCATGGTCATCTGTGCTCGAGTGAAATAGTGTAAAATCTCAGTTTTGTGCTTTCAAAAGGGGATCTTTGGGATAGTTCTTCCTACTCTTTAGGAGTTTTATTAGGGGTATTTGATGACTCTAAAAGAGCAATAATGATAACCAATTAAGTATTATGAAGTGAACTGAGTCTTGGAATAAGAGTATAACTCTTCGTCACTTATTATGAATATAGGATTTGATATTTGCCCGACGCGGGAGAGACGGGTGCCAAGGAACGCCCGGAAGAACTCAGGTAGTGACTTTTCTCTCATATTTTGTATGATGTTTTGGTATGCATAATTATCATTGAACTTGTGAATTGTGTACCATGGTCCATTACGGCGTGAGCACTTCAGCGTGAGCCGTATAGGGAGTGACAGTGGTTATCTCTAGGTCGGCCGTTGAACTGCCGTAGTAATCGACATGGATCTTGTGAATCCGACCCGTGGGGCTGTGTTTGTGAAACCAGCCGTGGGCTGTGTATATCTTGCCGGTATGGCTTGCGTTATGAAATGCATTATATGGATCCCAGCTGTGGTGAATTATATTGTGTGGATGGTTGTGATGCAATACAGCGTGAGCAAGTCAGCGTGAGCAATCGTTAGGGATGACATGTGTCATACTAACCATTGCCATTGAATTGCCGTTGTAGTTGCTTGTGTTGATAATGATTTGATTTCATGCCTTATTATTGCACATTATATGATTGATTTGACACTACGGGGATTCTTTAGAATCTCACTCTCCCAAAAACAATGTTTTAGACAGGGCCGAAGAATTGAAGGGAAAGCGGGTGACGAAGAGCGGCTAGAGCTCTAATGTAGAGTTCCTTTTGGTTATTTAGATATTAGTTATCATGGATATTTTGGACAATTGTATATAGTAGATTTTGTGTAATCCCCAAGAAAAAGGGTATGAATTATGGGCTTTGTGCCTCGTGTAAATCCCTTTTTATTAATGAATGGAACCCGAGTGTGTCGGGAATTTATACTGTACTCTGATATGTATGAATGAAACCAACCGATATAGGCCATATTTGTTTTGTATTATGAATATGAGATTGTATGATAAGGTTTTGAAAAGGTTTTTGAAAACCCTGACTTTGGGAAGATTTATTTGTTTAAGTCAAATCATCAATTACAGTCTCTAATTCCACATTAATTACGTTTTTACAAACTAATCTCGGCCTTAATCGTGAAGGGGGTTACAGGCCCAATAATTATTTCATCACATAATTATGCTAAAATACAAGGTGTTAGGTATTTCCAATAATAATTCGGATCTCAAATTCATTCTAATTCCTCAAATCATTTTCAATAATTGTCATTAGCCCTAAATCAAAATTTGGGGCATTACACACATCACTTTGCTGGCACTTCTGTCATTGTTTATAACATTTAATGCTTTATTTACAACATTATTAGTCATATTAACAACTTACTCTAGCACTTGGCGACATGTAGATACGCTGAACACATGGAAAGAGTTAACCACTTTGTGTCGTGTTTACAACATCTTCAGTTATGTTTACAACATGTTTAGTTATTTTTACAACTTATTAAGTTATGTTTATTACTATTTTCTGCTGTTACACCAGGGTAATAACTTGTGAAAGAAGCAATAACATACATATCACTTTGTTGGCACTTCTATCATTGTTTACAACATTTAATGCTTGATTTACAACATTATTAGTCATATTAACAACTACCTCTAGGCATTTAAAATTTTCACAGTAGCACAGAGTCTTACCATCAGCTTAACACAGTAATGATTTAATGTGATTAAAATTCCTGTTGTCACATTTGCAACAGTTGAAGACCTTGTTCACAAGGCATTATGTATGTTTTCACAACAAAAAAAAAGTTATTTTCACAAGGTCATTGGCCAACCTCCTGTGTTTGTACAATTTCATGTGCCCCCTGTGACAACAACACAACATAAGTTTAAACAACATCTTCTATCCATTTGTTGCAGCTTGAAATAGGTACTGTCACAACTGAATAGCTTATCATTTCCATTTGATGTTCTTCTGATAAATATGCACCCATGTACCAAGGACAACCATTAACCTTGCACTTCACAATTATCTTATGTTGATTGTTCTTGACAAATTGGTATGAAAACTTGTGTGCAATGCTATATTTGTATAACGTTTGATGAAGGCTCTTAGCATTCAGAAAAATCTATCCTACTCCAATAGTCAAATCTTTCCATTTTCTATGATTCATTTCTGGTATGTGTGTTGGCACCATTTGAGTAGAACAAGTCAATGATGGGATCACTTGACTTTCATTTAACAAACCATGTGGGGATGAACACATTCCTCCTTCAACTCTAAACAAATGATCAATCCTGTAAGAAATGACAAGTTAGAGTGTTCTTCAACATACTAACGTTGGAAAAAAATGCATTTCTTAGGACAACTCGACTTACACTTCTTGCTCTTCCATTTGACCATTCATTATTGGTTCTATATTGTCATTATCACCATCCTCTTCAATATACATATGACCATATTGTTCATTAAATTTGATTAAATAATCTAACCTTTCATCATCTACAAAATCCACAAATGTTGATGTATCAAGGGTAACTTTGAACTTTATTTGGATTTCATTACTTTCTTTTCCTGTTATGGATGATATGATTCTTCAAAATTCCTTATATGTTGTGCATTTTTTTATGCATCTTGGTCTTACCAAACCACCAACATATTACATTTCATCTTCTCCACCATTTAAAAACTCCCCCACATGAAATAAACAGAATAGATTCTTCCCTGAACTAGTCCCCATCTTTCATGAGAATCTGCAACACAAACTTCGTATTAACAACTTCCACAACAATATTTACAACTATATATGCACATATTAACAACACATTTTTCATCATCATATCAGCATTTTCTAATAACACAAACCACACTAATATTCAATCAGACCCACTTAAAATAAGGCCAAACCTCTATTTGCTTCCCCAAAAATAGAGCATTCCCTCTATTACATTGCCAAAAAAACAGAGCACATGTTTTGTATTAACAACTACAACTGCACAAATTTACAATACTTTTTTTGTTTTCATTTCAGCATTTTCACAGTAAAGAAACCACAATTATATTCATCATTCTCACTTAAAATACAGTAGTTCCTCTGTAACCTTGCCCCAAAAACAAAGCACTCTAACATAAACACAACTCACCCAAGGTGAAACCCCAACTTCAATGGTCAAGATCATATATGTAGCAAATTCTTAGCATTTCTTGTCTACCACCTACCACTTACTCCATTATTAAGCCCAAGCTCCAACCTTTGACCATCCCCTCAATCTCAATCCAACCAACTTTCACAGAGCAAAAAAAAATTCCACTTCGCTGTTGTACCTCGCTACCCGTAGATTCTTGTCCTATGCCTTTCTGTAGTTATTTCAATTGGGGTAATTGTGTAAATGGACATTAGGAAATAATCTCAGAAAAGTCCCTAGGAGCTTTTCTGATCATTGACTTTTCAAATGGACTTTTGTGGTGTATTTTTCTATTACTTGGGACCTAAGTGTCATTTTCCCAAATAATAAATCTATACTACTCTATTTAACTTGTAGCCATTCATTTTGGTAGAAAGAGTTTTGATAGCTTATATAAGAGGTTTCAAGTTTAAGCTCATGTGATCTTAAAGATTTTTTTGGGAGAACTCCTCTCAATTGGACTCAATAATACTTAAATTTAACCTAATCAGATAGCTATATAAAAAAGGAAAAATTAACAATAATTAAATTTGACCTAACTAGATAGGAGTTTATAGAAAGATAGATATACACAACCTTACCTCTAATTGAAGTAACTTCTAGATCATATGACAATAATCTTACCGCTACGCCAGCCAGTAGGCACCCTCCATGAATTCGAAGTTGTTACCAATAAAAAATAACTAATCCACTTTATGCCCTTTCTGGCCAATCATCCTTATTCCTTTCTCCTTTTTTATTTCTTTTTCGGTCCATATATCGACTTTATAGCAGTTTAACTTTATAGTTATGCTGTTCCCTAATAAATTCCATCTTATCTATTCGAAAAGTGAGATTTTTGAAAGTGATGCCAACCTGATGGTCGACCGACGACAGTTGAGATATCTTTTTGTCAAGGAACATCATTTCATTTCAAAAAAATCTTATTTGTCCTTTTACTTTATTATATTGAAATCTTCTATGAATTTTTTATAAATTATTTCTAGGAGAAATATAACATTTTTAACTTAAACTGCTTGTTTGGCTAAAAAAAAAAAAAAACTTGAACTGCTTGCATCTTTTCATATGGGCTGAGATGCTGAAACCATTCTCAGAAAAATTAAAATTAAGAATATTATACATATTTTTTAGTTTTTTGTCCAAATTTGTTAATAATAACATAACAAATAAATTTAGTATTTCATCGAAGAAATAAATTTAGTTTTACAATCTTATAATTTCAACAAAAAAATAATTTACATATTATTGAGAGAATTACATATTTATTTAATTTTTTTACAAAAAATTAATTGTAAATCTAGAAAAGTTATTGAATAAGATACGAGAATAAACGTGCAAGTCATGTTAAATTTAAATTAAAACTTTATAGGAAGAAAAATTGTGAAAAAAAGGAGAAAATCGATGGCAACACGTGAGAGCCACGTTTAAGTGGACCCGAATCAATAAAGAAGCCGACGATTCATATATATGGCTATGATTATCAAGTGTTGATTTTATTTTAAAATATCTATATTTTTCCAGTTTTAAAATATTAATTCTTTATAAACCCTAATATTATCTTAAGAATTAAATGTGAGAATTTTAACAAAATTTAAAATTAAATGCAAATATTTCTTGTTTTTTTCTTCAAAATATTTCTTTGTTTGGAGCTTGGCACCTTCAAGTCAAATCTTCATTAATTTGCCATGAAGACTAAATTTGTCGGTAAAATGCAAATATTTCTAAAGAAAACAATGATTGGTATAATCCTAAAAAAATAATTATATTAAACATATAACAATAAATTCACGTTAAAATAATTAAAAAATATATTTTTTAATCTTAAAATTGATTTTCAAAAACTTCTAATGAATTTTCAGGGCTCCTTTTTCTTTTTATCTGATTCCATTGATATAATTTAAGAAACATTTTTTTAAAAAAAAAATAGAGGTAACATATATATAACCTTAATTCATATTATGCTAAGTTTAAATTATGAATTACAAGATTTATTGTTTGTTAATAATAAACCTATTCATAATTGATTTTAAATTTCCTATTTGATTGATAAGCAGTTTTTTATTGCATGAATTTAAAATAATGTATCGCACTAGGCACATTAATTCTTTAGTGAAGGTGATTGATGATATTATTAACAATATTCACAGCCGGTATTTTTGAAATTAACATTTTAAAAAATAATATGACAAGACATTTTAACCGTACGAAAGGGGAAACATTCCAGGGAAAGTCACTCAAAAAACCTTTAGAAATGTTATAGGTTAAAAAAGTGTTTTGAATATTTACAAAATTAGAGAAGTGTAATGACCTGATTTGTCATTTTCAAAATTAAATAGAAATGACAAAAATGTCATTCTGAGTTTAAAAAGTGTGCTCCCAATTTTTTCAAGAGTTTAACAAGTTATGATAAGATTTTAACAAGTCTAATAAGATTTTCACAAATTTCAATTCAAAACTCACCGCTTCCTATAATAAGGTTTTGATTCCCACTTTTAATAAAAGTTTTATAAGTTCAAATAAGGTTTAACAAGTTTCAATCGAACTTTCACAAATTCTAATTCAAAATCCACCACTCGTCACAATGACAATGTATTGATTCCCACTTCTAAAAAAGTTTTAATGAGTTCAAATAAAGTTTTAACAAGTTCTAATAAGATTTTTTCAAATTCCAATTTAAAAATCACTACTTGCAACAAATGACAAAGGTTTCAATGTAACATTCTGATTTTTTATTTATAGGATATAATTTTAATTTAGAAATAATTATTTATTAAAAAAATTAGTAGGTAATGTGTGAAATAAAAAAAAAGATCTAATTAAAATATGTTAAAAAATTATTATTGAAAAAAACAATAATATACATATATATATATATATATATATATATATATATATATATATATATATATATATATATATATATATAACAAAAAATATATATACAGGAGGTGCGCCTTTTGGCTCACCAACCAAATAATAAGAGGAGTATTGGGTAGTGGCACCGAAAAGTGGCCACTATCCAATGTTATATATATAAAAAAAATATGTTAAATTATATAAAATCTCTCTGAACTTGAAGTCAGTTGTATATTTTAGATCCTTTGATGCTAACACGCGGTTATCTTTTTGACAGAATTTGTCAAGTCAAATTAACATAAGACAACTCATATCCTTTGTGGCATCTTACATGACATCTGATATAAGCAAATAATTTAATAATTATTATATCAGTTTTATATAAAGGTGAAACTGTCATTTTGTCTTTTAAAAAAAAAAACCCTTAGTCCCATTGCTTCTTATCTCATTGTCATATGCTACGCAAGCCTCTTGTTTCAATTCTTAGAAAACCCTCAACTGCTACTGCCACTGTAGATGCATGAAGTGAAATCTTATTTTTTATCTCAGTTGGTCAAACCTACACACAGGCTATTTAGAAGCTTTTGGGTGATTGACAAATAAAAAAAAGATACTTGGTAAAATACTATTCTTATCGTTTTTAGGTTGTTCTTGCCTGTTTTTTTACTTTAGTTTTGCACTCTCTTTCATGTTTATCATTTTATGAGTCTTTTTCTTTGTTTGACTTTTAGAATTCTTTTGTTTTGTCTACACATATATAGATGTTACCCTATGTTTCTATGTTCCCTTTTCACATTATGTGTTGAACTATTACTATCACAGTAACTTTTTTCCAACGAAAATCAAGACATTACTAAATAAAAAGAAGAAGAAGAAGAAATTTTAATAGAAATTCTGTCAAACTTCCTTGGTTAAGGGCAAAACTTAATCTCTTTCAAAGCATGAAGAATAAATAAATAAGAAAAGTTGTCATTTTAATTGCATTAGAGCTATTGATGCATTACAGAAAGAGAAGAGAATGTCAAGACTTATGGTAATCATTCATGAAGGGGATATTATGGAATTAATACTTGTTAGCATTTCATTATTTGAATAGTTTGCACTAGGCTTTGATTTCATTTGGTTGTTTTGAGTAAGCAAGTATTCTCAACAAATACTAAATGCTACATTGTACAAAATAACATTGCAGAGACATTCAACTCTTTTATATTGGTTGTAAGGGATAAGCCAATCATCACAATGTGTGAAATAATTAGAAGGATGGTAATGAAGAGGATAGTTGCAAAGAGAGAGGGCATAGAAAAACCTCAAAATGTAATATGCCCTAGAATCATCAATAAGCTTCAAAGAGCAAAGAATGACTCCAAGAATTATATATGCTACACGACAAGTGATGGGAGGTTTGAGCTGTATAGTCCATGGAAGAGGGAGGTGGTAGATCTTAAGACAATGACTTGTACATGTAATTCTTGGGATTTGACTGGTATTCCTCGAGGACATGTTGTCGCTGCAATTTATCAAATCAAAGGGGTACCTGAAAACTATGTTTTTGCATATTATAGTAAAGATTCACTTATAAGAGCTTTTGCCTTAGTAATAGGTGCAGTGCCGAGTGAAGAAAATTGGCCACAATCTACAATGGTTCCTTTGCAACCACCAGAATATAACAGGCAACCTGGTAGGCCCAAAAAGGCAAGAAAGAAGGCTCCAGATGAGCAACAAAACCCACAAAGATAAGTAAAATGGGGGCTACCACGAAGTGTGGTAATTGTGGGAAAATGGGTCACAATGTGCGGGGTTGCAAGTCTCCTCGTAATCCAAACAAAAAAGTGTATAAGAAGAAGGAGGAGGAGCAGAACATTGCATCAGAAAAACAGAATAGGCACTTGTATATTCCTTCATTATAAAATTTAATTTACTCTACACATATGCTAAGTAGAATAATAACTCTTCTTTTTATTATTAATGCAGGATAGTCAGCCTCCTAATACTCAAGGCTCTAGCTCATCCATGACATGAAGAAGAATGAAGTCCCTTGTTATGTAGAATAACCGGCCTCATATTATCAACGCAACCATTTAAATATTACTTTCACATTTAAACATTCATGTTTATCTTTTATTAGCAATTCATTTTCTTTGTTGAATTAGAGGTTGAATTTCATTCTATCCTTATGTTTCTTGTTAATGTGAACTTTAAAATATTATTTTTCTATTTTTCTCCATGCAAAAAATACTATTTTAATTAGCAAATGATATATAGAAAACAAAAATTAATGAATTTACTAACATTATAAATTAAGACAATAAAATTGGAAAAATGCTAGTTTAATATATGAAGAAGCCGATATAATCATTTGGAAGTAATGAGCTCTCTTTGATAAGAATTAGATAAAAAAGTAATTTTCTGCTTGACAAAAAACATGCGGTTGAATCAATTTAATGATAGCAATGAGAACAAAAGAATTGAATGGTTCTCAAGATGGTTTCTAGATGTTGGTGATGGTAATTTAGGAGATTCCATTTATGGTATTGTAGATATAGAAATCCCAAACGAAGTGTTGTTTCCAAGTGAAAATGATCCAATAAATGCAATTCTACAAGCAACATATGAAGACCTTTTTGACAATCTAACTTCGAATAAATACTTTAATGACAGAGCAATTCTAGCGCCAACCATTGAAATGGTTGGAAAGATCAATGATCACATGTGTTCCTTGATACCAGGTGAGCAATATGAGTTCTTAATTTGTGACTCAGTTTGCAAGTCCATTGATGATTCTGTCCTTTTGACAACTTATACGCAACATAATTTCTCAACGCTATCACTTCTTCTAGTTTGCCACCACATAAACTTGTATTGAAAGTTGAACCACCTATAATGCTGTTGAGAAATATTGATCAAGCATTAGGATTGTGCAATGGAACATGTAACGCCCCAAATTTCAATTAAGGGCTAATGATAATTATTGAGGATAATTATTGAATTAATGTGGAATGGTTATGGGTTTTGGCGGTAATATTAATTATTATGCCATGATTAGTGGAAATTGAAAGAATGAAATTGTTGGGCAATTAGTTAGTGATTAATAGAGAAATTAATTACTAGCTAAGAGGAGAAATTAGATCTTGTGAATTTTGAAATATTCATATTCATAAGGAAATGGGCAGATAAATTCAAGAATTTAATTAAATTACAAAGGTGATAGCAAAATCATAATTTTGCCAATTTAGCCCAAGATTAATTATTTTCCAATTAATTTGAGTTAATTTCAATTAATCAAGGAAAATAAAGGAAAATGTATAAATTGAATTTTCTTGGTGGAATAAATTAAGATTTGTGGAATAAAGTAAAAGCCCATATTTTTATTGGTGGATATTTAGGAGAAGGGAAATATTTACTTGGAAGATAAATATGCCAAGTGGCATCATCCAAAGCGAAGAGATTAAAATTATAATTGCTAAAGTTGGAAGAGGATAAGATCAAAGTACAAGGTGAGGTCATAAAACTTAATTTTGGAAGTAGAATAAATTGAGTAAAATAGGAAGATATTTATGAAGCTAATGCTTCATCTTTCTCATTCTCATTACATGACCAAACATAGAGAAAGAAAGAGAGAGAGAGAGGCTTCAAGAAGAAGTTTAGGAAAGCTAGAGAGAAGAAGGAGCAAAATCCAAAGGTAAGTCTTGTAGATCTTGTGATTAAGCTTCCCTTTTTGTCAAATAGCTCCTCTAACCTTTTGATCTTCATGGAAAACATGGGGTAGCAAGCAAAATCTCAAGGTTTAGGGGAGAAAGGGAGGACGAATTTTAGAGAAAGAAAGTGAAGCAAACCAAGGTTATCTCAAGAACATCAACTCTTGTGGTTTATTGTTGTTGCTATTGTTGTTCTTGGCTTGGTTTGGTATTGGTTGGTTTATTTTGTAAATTTTGAAAGTCCTAATCCTAAGGGGTTATGCTGCCCAAATTTCTTTGAATCATGGTTAAGAAGTGTTTAAGTGAGTTAATCAAGGATTAGAAGTGGAAAAGTACAAGTTTTGGAAGCTAAAACACAAAGCTCTATTTTTCTATTTTTCCTTCAATATTTCGGCCAGGACCATATCTGGTAGTAGGAGTTGGATTTTCATGAAATAAATGGTTCCATTGGACTCAGTGGGCAAAAACATGTGGGGTTACAGTTGGGCACTTTTTCAGTAGAGGCCGAAAAAGCATAATTACGAAAACGCAACTGAAATCCCTAAATAGGGGGCTGTCAAGGGTATTTTCGTAATTTGACAGTGAATTTGGTGATTTTGAGCCTGGAAATGGATTCCTTGGGTGAAAATACTTTAGAATAGCCTTGGTTAAAATTTTGGGAAAACACGCCATCGGACCGAGTACGGCGGGGCCGAGCCGGGGTCCCGGGGGCATTTTGGTAAATTTTCATCATAGGCTAATATAACCATAAGAAACACTATGGAAGATTCTAAAATGATGCTTGGATAGATTATAACCTATTTCTTGTATATTTAATATTTTAGGACTGAGTCTGAAGCCGGAAGTGGGACGTTTTACGAGGCACACTAAAAATGTGGTTTTTGAGATAATACTTCCCAATCCTTTTAGGTGATTGTTAGAAAATTTCATGGCTACTTAAGGGAATTTAATGATAACCAAAACTAAATATTTTGAAGTCATTTGAGTATTGGAATAAGTGATAACGCATCGTCCTTAATTATGACTATAGGATTCGATATTTGCCCGGATCGTAGAAGGCCTACGCTTGATCAAGGATGAAAAGAACAAGGTAGTGACACTTTATCCTATATCATGTATATTGCATTGCTTGTTTGCATTAGTCATTGAATACAGTTACAGTAAAAGGATGTGGTGAAAGCCCGGCCTTGATTACAGATACAGTGAGGGGACGTGGAGAAAGCCCGGACTCGAATACAGATAAAGTGAAGGGGCATGGCATAAGCCCGACCTCGTATATAGTGAAGGTAACGTGGCGAAAGCCCGGTCTCGAATATTGATTGCTGCATTGTGATATATGTTTACTTGCTTTGTATATATGCATCATATATGTAAACTGTTGCTACTGGGATTCTCTAGAATCTCATTCTTTCCAAATAACATTTTTAGACAGGGCAAGTGGATCGAAGAGCAAGCAAGTGGCAATGGACGATTAGGACTGCTTGTGGTAGTCTTAGTTAGATATTTTGGTTTTATACTGAACTGGTTATCATTTTGGACAAATGTATATATTGAATAGATTTATAATATTATAGTTTTGCGTAATCCCTGGTATGGATATTGAGATGGGCAACGATGCCTTGTATAAACTGTTGGATTAATGTTATTATCCCGGGTGAATGTCGGGAATTGTGCTGATACTCTGATATTATATATGTGACAAACCGAATAGGCCTATTGATTTTATAATTGAATGAACGGATATCTAATTGTAAAGATATTTGCAAAAAGTTTTTAATTATCCTGGATCTCTTATTCAATTATAAAACGTGTTCAAACGCTAATCTCGACCTGATTCTAGAAGCGGGGGTTACAGAACACACCTCCGTACAACTATATTAGGGAAGAAGGTCATTAAGGCAATAACGCTAAATGGTTCAAGACCAAATGAATATGAATCCTTTTGAGTCTAAATGGCCATTCAGCATGCAATAGAGGCAATTCCCAATTATGTTTTTATTTGCCATGACTATCAATAAAAGTCAAGGACAATATTTACGTCATGTTGGATTATATTTGTTAAAACCAATTTTCACTCATGGACAATTATACATTGCACTCTCTAGAGTGAGAATCATTGATGGACTCAAGATTGTTGTAGGAGTAGATGATTATGGGTCAACTAAGACTACAAAGAATATTGTGTATAAGAAAGTATTTAGAAATGTAGATGCTTAAATATCCACTTCTAAGGTGATACATTAAACGAAGCGCACTGTAATTTTTTGTGAAGGAAAAAGTACCGAGGTGATTGTGTCGTGCTTAATATATGGATGGAATGTAGTGTGGAATACATGCACGTGTAGTGGTACATGTTGAAATTTTTTATGACATGTAAATGCTAATGAAAGTCTGCGGTGAAAATAGTGATAATGAAAGTTATTTTGAGGAGTAAATTAAAAAAAAAATGATCCCTCTAGGACAATCATCCTATGTAATACACGGGTAGTACATGCTTGTTTGAAATTAGTATCATTTCTGTAACACCCCAAATTTTACCAAAAATATATTCTAATAATTTGAATAATTCAATAAAATGGTGAATATTTATGAACTTTGGATCTTATGAATTTTGAAATATTCATATTCATAAAAAAATGGGTAAATGAATTCAAGAATTGAATTAGATTACAAAGGTGATAGCAAAATTATAATTATGCCAATTTAGCCCAAGATTAATTATTTTCCAATTAATTGGAGTTAATTTCAATTAATCAAGGAAAATAAAGGAAAATGTATAAATTGAATATTCTTAGAGGAATAAATTGAGATTTGTGGAATAAAGTAAAAGCTCTTTTATTGGTGGATATTTAGGAGAAGGGAAATATTTACTTGGAAGATAAATATGCCAAGTGGCATCATCTAAAGCCAAGAGATTAAATTATAATGGCTAAAGTTGGATCACATGTTTAAATTGCAATAAAATATATTATATTGACCAAAGGAATGAGATAATTGTAGAAAACCCAATTGTTAATTGAAGGGAATTGGTTCAATTACAATGAGACTTATGACACAAGTTTGGAGTAGATAAGCACAAGTTGAAAGTGGATAAGGCCAAGTACATAAATGCTTACAAGGGATGGCATAAAGTGGAGGGAGTATGGCCTAAAGCAAGTCATCATGAAGGGAGGTATGGTGCAAGGAAATGTGTTGCAATCTCAACCATTGATGAGATCAAGGGTTAAGATGAAATATGAAGAGAAGAGGTGAGATATTTTATGAAGCTCATGCTTCATCGTTCTTGCTCATTCTCACATATAACAACAAAGATAGAGAGAGAGGGAGAGCTTGGGAAAATCTAGAGAGAAGGAGGAGAAATCTTAAGGTAAGACCTTGTGGATCCAAGTTTTAAGGCTTCCAATTTGTATAATCTCCTCTCTAATCTCTTCTTCTCCATGAAACACTATGTTTAGCAAGAAAATCTTGAGCTCAAAGAGAAAGAGAGAGGAGGACCTCTAGAGAGAGAAATTTCAAGAACTCAAGAAGGTAACTTCACAAATCCTAAGATTATGTTAGATGTGGTTGTTGTTGATGATTATGGTTGGATTTTGTTATTTTGTTAAGTTTGTAAATTTGGAAAGCCCTAATCCTAAGGGGTTATGCTACCCAAATTTCTTTAAATCATGATTAAGAAGTGTTTAAATAAGTTAATCAAGGATTAGAAATGGAAAAGTACAAGTTTTGGGAGCTAAAACACAAAACCTCATTTTTTCCATTTTTCCTTAATATTTTGGCCAGAACCAGAACTGGTACAAGGAGTTGGATTTTCATGAAATAAATGGTTCCATTGGACTCAGTGGGCAAAAATAGGTGGGTTTACAGTTGGGCACTTTTTCGGTAGAGGCCGAAAAAGCATATTTACGAAAACGCCACTGAAATCCCTAAATAGGGGCAGTCAAGGGTATTTTAGTAATTTGACAGTGAATTTGGTAATTTCAAGCCCGGAAATGGATTCCTTGGGCGAAAATAAGTCAAAATAGCTTTGGTCAAAATTTTAGGAAAACGTGCCATCGGGCCGGGTACGGCGAGGCCAGGTCGGGTTCCCGGGGGCATTTTTGTAAATTTTCACCATAGATTAATATAACCACAATAAAAACTATGGAAGAGTCTAAAATGATACTTGGATAGGTTATGACCTATTTCTGGTACATTTAATATTTTAGGACCGATTTGGAGGCCGGATACGACACGTTCTTCGAGGCACATTTAAAAGGGGATTTTAAAGCTTTGAGGTAGGGACATTATCCTTCATACATTATGCCATAAGTTATGTGATTGTGTGGATACCATTGTTTTGTAAATGCACTTTATTAATAACATGATTTGCCTAGAGAGAGGCTGTTAGTGCCAGAGGTGCACTTACACTGGGAGTTGGCAGAAGACCAATCGGTGTAGATTGTGGGGCTAGGCCCTACTCATGTATACATGACGATAATGTGTTTATGTTGTTCATTAATTTGTGCATACCTTGGCGCATGACATATTTACTTTTTCGCATTTTCTATGAACGATATTATGTCTCTACGGGGATTCTTTGGAATCTCACCCTATTTTTAAATAAACACCTCAGCAGGTACCAGTGGGCCAAAAAGGCAAAGACGTTGGCGTTGAAAAGTGAGTGGCACGTGTCTCAAGGCAAGGATATGAACGTGGTTATGACTTAGTCTATGCCTCAATATTTTGGATAATTTGTAAATATTAAGTTTCCGCTGTATTTTCTATTTTTTCTTGACGAACGACGTTGGGATTGTAAACAAATATTTTTATCAGTATAATTGTACTTTTCTGTATGCCCATTGAATTCCGTCGTTATTACTCTTTGATTATCGAAATGGAAACGGGTGTTGACAATTTCTACTATTTTTACCCTTACATAAAAAATTAAAGTGAAAATGTCAGTTTTTTTTAAAGAATTTAATACTTTTAAAAAGTATTAAAATTTTATAACCTTACTCCTCAAATTATTTTAAATTCAACTAAATAATTTTTCCTCCCCCTCATCCAAATATACTCTCATAGCCCATCGTGTCTCCTATTAGGGGAAAATGCTTCTGATTCATCAAAAACTGTTTTCATTTTCGTAAAAAAAAAAAAAAAAATTGTTTTCATTTCAACTTAAAAATAAATTCAAAATATTTACAACATCTTGAATGTATCAATAATATGTCATCTTTAATTTGTCAGTATTATGAGCTATAAGTTCATGAGTGAAATCTTCATATTTATATATAAATATAGTTGCTAAATAATAATAAATTTGAATATAGTTTTGGAAATAAAAATTACTCCCTCCGGTTCTAATTATAAGAAAATTTTGATTTTTTTGGAGAAATTAAGGAAGCCAATTAAATTATTTTAGAGTATTTATATTTTTAGTATCCTTAAATTATATATCAGTTTATTAGTCAAATTAATTAGTTTGGAGAAAAAAATATAAATTTAAATACTCCATAGTAATTTAATTGACTTCCTTAATTTCTCTAAAAAAAATTAATTTTATCTTATAATTAGAACTGGAAGAAATATGTATGATCAAATCAAATCTTGAGAAAAGTAATATATAATGTATATAGTTTTTTAATTGTATTTGGTGTTTTGTACGTTTTAGAAAAAGTCCACTGTAGCCACGTTAGCTGATTCTAAGAGCCCGTTTGGTTCAACCCCATTGCATGCCTGCAATGGTAATCATGATTGCATTACCAAGAGAAAAGTGTTTGGTTGCTCTTTAGCGTGGTAATAGGGTTTACCATGGTAATGATGATTACCAAAAAATTGGTAATCCTCATTCATACCTCCCCCCTATGAATCCTCATTACCATCCTATTGCATGGTCTAAAAAGTCCAATTTACCCTTTAGTTTCCCTTATCTTAGTTTCCCTTATCTTTGTTTCACTTATCTTATTTCACTTGCCACATCACTTCACAACTACCACCGCCACAAGCTCTTCCTCTTCCACCGCCGTCACCTCCACCCACTGCCGCCACCACTACCTCCTCCATAACCGTCACCTCCACCCCCCGCCGCCGCCGCCGCCCCCAACCCAGCCACCGGCCCGCTGCCCACCGCCACCGTCGCCACCTCCTCCTCCTCCGCCATAGCCCCACCGCCCCACCGCCCCACCGCCTACCACCACCTCTTCCACCCCGCCACCCGCCGCCACCACCACCTCCTCCTCCTCCGCCATCCTCACCCCCGCCGCCCGCCGCCGCCACCACCTCTTCCTCCGCCGCCATCCTCACCCCTGTCGTCGCCACCGGCCCACCACCCAACACCACCTCCTCCACTGCCGCCGCCCGCCGCCGCCACCACCCTCACCTCCACCGGCCCACCGCCCACCACCACCTCCTCCACCCCCGCCACCACCTCTTCCTCCGCCGCCATCCTCACCCCCGTCGTCGCCACCGGCCCACCACCCAACACCACCTCCTCCACCCCCGCCGCCCACAGCCACCACAACTTCCTCCTCCGCCGCCACCCTCACCTCCACCGGCCCACCGCCCACCACCACCTCCTCCACCCCCGCCACCACCTCTTCCTCCGCCGCCATCCTCACCCCCGTCGTCGCCACCAGCCAACCACCCAACACCACCTCCTCCACCCCCGCCGCCCACAGCCACCACAACTTCCTCCTCCGCCGCCACCCTCACCTCCACCGGCCTACCGCCCACCGCCCACCACCACCTCCTCCACCCCCGCCGCCGCCGCCTTCGCCACCCACCGCCACCACCTCCTCCTCCTCTCCCCGCCACCCCCATCATTGCCACCACCACTACCTCCTCCTCCTCCATTCCTGCCGTTGCCGGCTTGTAACTATTTTTTCTACAAAGATTATATTAAGGGGTAAAATAGACTTTGTGTAATATATTAATTTTAAATAATTGTTAAAATATTAACTCATTTCATGTTGCTTAAAAATCAAACCAAACACTACCCTTGTAATTAATATTGCATTGCATTACCATTACATTGCATTGCACTGCACCGTAGGATGTAATGCAATCGAACCAAACGGGCCCTAAATGTCGTCATTTTTATCCACAAAAGCGACGCTTTTGAGTAAAACGAAAAAAAATAATTCTATTATTAAAATTTATTGTGATTGTTAAACCAAACACTTTTGACTTTTATTTTTTGTTCGTTTTCAAATGTTCCTCTTTTTTTTTTGGTCAACCAAATGTTCCTCATTGATACAACAATTCTTCTCTTTCACATTATGCACTTCGAAATTACCATAATTGCTAAGATGCTTGTGAGAAAATAGTTAAAATGAAAAACCATGAATTTAGAATTACTTATTATGAGAATACTGGCATAAAAAAATAGTTTAATTGAGAATAATATATATTAAAATATAACCTATTGAAAATACATTGGCTTTTTAAGTTTTTTTTTTTTCAAAATTTCATCTCTATTTTTAAAACATACAATTTAGTTTAATTATTAATACGATCAGAAAATATTTAGTTAAAATTCTAAAATATTTGATTTTATTAATTAAAATCATTAATTTTCTCTCATAACCTAATTGTCTTTCATCTATCCCCTCAATTTAAAGAATTATAAACAATTTAAAGAATTATTCTTTAGCCTTGTTGAAGGCACAAGGCTCACATCTTATATCCATTTAATATTGATATAAAATATTCATTTTAAAACAAGATGCATTATTACTTAAATTATTAATATATAAAATATTAATAAATAGTTCCTTTGTCAAACTTTATGTAATATACACATAATGGATAGATGGATCAAAAGAAAATTAACAATCCTAATTCATTATAAATGAGAATCATGTAAGACAATTGTCGCCGCAATAACAACAACAACAAAACTTTACCTCACTAATAAATGAATTGGATATATGGATCAAACAGTGACATTGTACTCTCTCAACAACTAAACTTTAAACCATAGCTTAAAAAAGTCCAAAGATGAAAAAGTAGATGCATTAATCATGAGTTATGGACTAATTTATCTCTAATAATATTAAATTTCTATCTTATTACTTTTTTGGGAAAATCCCTCAAAAAGAACTTTTAAATTAGTAAAAGACAAAAAGGTGATCCGAAATTGCATATTTCCAAAAAAGTGCAAGTACCTGAACTGGGATATTGAATTTGAGACAAAATGACGTGCGTAACCCTGGAAGTTTTTAAATTGAAAAACGTTGAGGGAGCCGTGATAAGAAGGGAAAAATTGTGCGAAAACGCGGTCGGGACTCTTCATCTTCTTCTGGCTTCGTCGGTGCCGTTGGTCGACCCTGGTTCCATGGCGTTTAGAGATGATAGTGGCAGCGACACTGTGGGGTGAATTTGGGGTGGATTTGAGGAGGAGCGAAGGTGAGGAGAGGTTGTGGTGAAAGGCATTGGATAGTTGCAGAGGTACCGGTGTTCGGATGCGAATTTGAGCTTCGGTGCTGAAGTTCGGTAAATGGTTGTGTTAAAAAATGTATTTCATTTTAACTTCTCCAGCTGATTAGAATGGCGGTTCAATGTGCATGGGTTAAAATAAGTTTGGGAAATCTGGATAAAATGTAACGGTGACAAAACCTATGAACTCTGTTGTGAGAATGTGCATGGGTTAAGATAAGTTTGGGAAATGTGGATAAAACATAATGAGGAAGGTTGTAAAATAAGTTGTGAAATTATGTTGTTAAGTGAGGAAGTTTGAATTGCAACTTTTGAAATTTCTAAACCGTTAAAATAGCATATGAACGCGTCAATTGGTGAAGTTGTGAGACGGTGTTGAGATGTAGGAAATTGTGATTTTATTGTTGTGAGAATGTTATACATATAGTTGCGAATGGCTTCAGTGAAGTTGTGAAACAAAACCTATGAAAACCCAAAGCTAAGCTGAGAAAATCGAATGTTATAGGATGCAGAACTCGAGTTTTTCATTCACAACTCGAGTTTATATCATCACTGGAGGGTAACCGGCGAGTGATTACCTTATAGGATGCAGAACTCGAGTTATGAATTGATAACTCGAGTTTACCAACACAGTCTTACATTTTCACAACATCCCGTTAGACTTTCACAACTCGAGTTTGCCATTCACAACTCGAGTTCATATCGTCACTGGAGGGTAACCGGCGAGTGATTAGCTTATAGGATGCAGAACTCGAGTTATGAATTGATAACTTGAGTTTACCAACACAGTCTTACATTTTCACGACATCCCGTTAGACTTTCACAACTCGAGTTTGCCATTCACAACTCAAGTTCATATCATCACTGGAGGGTAACTGGCGAGTGATTAGCTTATAGGATGCAGAACTCGAGTTATGAATTGATAACTCAAGTTTACCAACACAGTCTTACGTTTTCACGACATCCAGTTAGACTTTCACAACTCGAGTTTGTCATTCAAAACTCGAGTTCATATCGTCACTGGAGGGTAACCGGCGAGTGATTAGGCTTATAGGATGCAGAACTCGAGTTATGAATTGATAACTCGAGTTTACCAACACACTCTTACATTTTCACAACATCCCGTTAGACTTTCACAACTCGAGTTTGCCATTCACAACTCGAGTTCATATCATCACTAGAGGGTAACCAGCGAGTGATTAGCTTATAGGATGTAGAACTCGAGTTGTCTATTGATAACTCGAGTTTACCAACACAGTCTTACATTTTCACGACATCCCGTTAGACTTTCACAACTCGAGTTCATATTGTCACTAGAGGGTAACCGGCGAGTGATTAGCTTATAGGATGCAGAACTCGAGTTATGAATTGATAACTCAAGTTTACCAACACAGTCTTACATTTTCACGACATCCCGTTAGACTTTCACAATTCGAGTTTGCCATTCAAAACTCGAGTTCATATCGTCACTGGAGGGTAACCGGCGAGTGATTAGGCTTATATGATGTAGAACTCGAGTTGTCTATTGATAACTCGAGTTTACCAACACAGTCTTGCATTTTCACAACATCATATTAGACTTTCACAACTCAAGTTTGCTATTTTCACAACATTGCAAGGTGATCAACCCACTTCTGGAGATAAGACCATATTGAATAATTCAATTTTCTTCGTAAAACAATTGCTGAACAGAAAATTTACCAACCTTCCCATGTGAATATGTATGCATAATTTTAACTACCACAATCAACAAAATCTGAATTATAACGTTTACCATTTTGGCAACCAAAGATTATCCAGGGTGAAGGAGCAACAACATCAGATGTCATAGGATCCAAACTTGTAGAAGGAAAAAGAGTCCAATCTAAAGAATTTGAGTGGCTTTTCTTACTAAAACCACTTAATCTGTAAGTATAGAAACACCAATAGTATTAAGGGTTATGCAATAAAAATATCAAGATAACATCACAAGTGAATAATAATTCAAAGTTTTTCAATTCAGACATCTTGAAAATTCATTGCAATACAAGTGTTTTTCATATTGCATGAAAAATTCAGTTACTTTACCTAAATGACTGCCATCTCCTCTTAGAGAAAGCTACAAGAATATCACCAAGATCAAGAGCATGCTGCATAGATTCATAGCAAAAGTTTTTAAAGAGTAAATATAAAGAATACCTGATTTAGCATTAATATAGTTAGGGCGGCTTGCTCCTAACTATAACATTCACATTACTTGATTTAGCATTAAAATTTCAAAAAAAAAATTTAGCCTAATAGTGATCCTACCTTTAATTGATCACAGTGATTTGAAGTATTATAAAGAGTAAATATAAAGAATACCTGCAATTTGTGCAAGGAATTCCTATTAAGCATATTTCATTGGTGCATATTGATTGGAACAGAAAGTTGAGACAAAAATTAACATTAAACCATAAAGAAATTGTGCTTATACTTTTCTGTTAATGCTTTCCCTCCCATTATCTGTGACTCGTATGCAAGAATCTACAACAGCACTTCTAAGAGGATCCTGACAAACAGTTAAAGAAAGGTTTCACTTCCTCAACCTTGATCAAATAGAACAAAAACTTAATTATAACACCTCACATAAAAGGTCGATATCCAAATTAGTAATTTACTCCTTTATTTTCAAACATGGATAATCAAGTATTTTTATTAAATTCAAAATTTTCAGTTTATACATGAAAAATAGCTGACTGGTTTCATAAGGAGAATATCATGTAACTACTCTCTGAAAAAAAAAACTCTTATACAAACACAATAAGCAAAACTCAACTTCTGCAAGATGTTTGCTTTTACTCTGCCATTGTTAGATATCATCTTAGAGGACATATTGATATGCAGGCTCCCAAAGTAGGTTCAGAACTTTAGGAGTTTGATATGCGATTATCTTAATCTAATCATCTAGAGTTATTGCAGACAGATGCATGTACAAGCATGAGCGTACAACATTGGCGCCCAAGGTTTTACGAACCGATTGCATCGTTTTCCTCTGAATCGATTAATAGACTAACCAAAAGTGAAAATCTTAAAAACCAGTTCAATATATCTTGCATGCACTTCTAAAGAAACTAAAACAAAATGATCCAATCACTCAGCTATGTGAGTGCGCTTGCGCATTCTCTTCTAGCCAACCAGTCAACTCATAACAATTAATGTCCAACAAGAAACAACAGCTACCAGTCGAACAATCTAATCCTGATGGAAAAGAAACGATAACCTTTGCTAACAAAGAATAGCAAAGAAAGTTGGTTCAGCTTTATTATGATAACCTTTACTTATTTTGTAGGATCCTCTGTATATGCGCTAAAAACAAGGATAAATAGAGGATGACAGTGATAACTTATGAGACAGAACAGACAACAACGGACTAATAGTAAGTTTCTACTCGAGGGCTATAGAAGTCGGAGGTCGAGTGGAGTCAACAGAAATGTTTGGGGATTAAGGGATTTAAAGCGTGGAGGGATGTTTAACTCGAGTTATAATCAATCCACTCGAGTCCTTCTTCCCCTTTTTGTTCTTGACTTTCTAGTTACCCTCTAATGATGATCTTCACTCGAGTTTTAATTGGTAAACTCGAGTCTAACGATGGATTGACAGCACCACCTAACTGGAGTGTGTTATTTATAACTCGAGTTCTGTGTATATTGACAGGATAACTCTCTGGTTACCCTCCAGTGATGGGGAAACCTTGAGTTTCTAATAGGCCAACTCGAATCCACATGCGGATTGAACACAGGAACGCACTGGAGTGAGTTTTGTACAACTCAAGTTTGGTTCTACTAGACACCATCACTCTTCGGTTACCTTACAGTGGTCAGGATAACTCGAGTTTTTAGATTAGAAACTCGAGTCTGTCCGTGGATTCATAACACTGCCTCACTGTCATCTATTCTTTACAACTCGAGTTCAATGCAGCTTGAAACACGCACTATCTGGTTACCCTCCAATGATGCTTATAACTCAAGTAATATATGGGCCAACTAGAGTCATCATGCGGAAGTAATACAAGTACGCACTAGAGTTAGCTTCTGAACACCTCGAGTTTGATGTGGCTTCACACCATCACTCTTCAGTTACCCTCCAGTGCTAAGCAAAACTCGAGTATAAATTTCATCAAACTTGAGTTTAATGTGTGCTTTAAAAGAATCTTGTTTCTACCTCATTAGATTAGATTGTTATCATATTCATAACAAGATCATACCTTTTCCTCAGCAGAGAAAGTTTGAATAAATACTCGGTAGCATCAACAACTATAGCCCTGCTTTTCCCATCGCGATCCAAACAGAAGATTGTATTTCCAGAAATCTTTAAAATATAAAATGGGACATCAAGTGTTTTTATTAGCTATTATCTCCGTTTGGAAGACAATATTTGATGTGATTTAAAGTTGTGTAAATAAAAACACCATTGTCATCCCAGCCTCTACTTTTTACACGGATTGTCTCATGCAGGGTACATTGATACACAAGCTTGTTGCTAGCGATGACAATGCCATATTTGCTGAGCAAGGCAACATGTTCCATATCATTAGACCAAATAACATACTTCACAAAGGGTATCTGAATATCACCAAGAACTATCCTCTACTGAAGATCAAATATAACCACCTCATTAATCTTGAGTTTAATGTGTACTTACATTGGGTTACATGAACAAAGATATTTTTGGTAGCATAGCTGCTGTGGTCAAGTATGTTTTAGAAGGTCATGATAGCAGAGTCAAGTGGGTTGTATTCTCATACCATTTTACAACCTTCTCATCACAACTATAACAATTGGAAAAATCTATCTCAACACAGTTAAATATGGTCTCACAACTTATAAAGAATCATTCACAAGTTCTGCATAAGGATTCACAAGTTCTTCTATGAGTTTCACAATTTCCTCACCTAAATTGACCTCTACACATATTTACTAACTCTTCATTAGGTTTTCACAAACTCCGATAATGTTTTCATAGGATAAAATTCGATTTTCGCAGGTTATCTTTGGGTTTTCATAGGTTTTGTTTCACAACTTCATTGAAGTCATTCACAATTGTATGTATAACATTCTCACAACAATAAAATCACAATTTCCTACATCTCAACACCGTGTCACAACTTCACCAATTGACGAGAATGGTTTTGCTTCAACTCGACCACGTGGGGGAAGAACATTGTCGACTCAATAAAATACATACCTTACTCCTGTTTGTCTCGCCTCCCACTTACGTTCCCGCGCGCTGACGCTCATCCTGTATCGCGTCACCTTCTTTTGTCATCAACTTCTTTTCTTTCATCAGAGGGCTAAATCTATCATTTTATATTCAATTCTAGTATTCCAGTTCAGGCACTCGCACTGATATGGGATATTAAATTTCAAAGCACCTATGCGTCTTTTACTAATTTAAAAGTTCTTTTTGAGGGATTTTCTCTACTTCTTTTATATTAAGTTATTCATAAGTGTTTGAAATATTATTTTAATCAACTTATATATTAAAATTTAAAAAAATACAAAATAAATTGGTCTACATAACTTAAAAAAGCTCAAAATATGATTAAAAAATTTTAAAAACTAAATGGGTTTATATATTAAATGGATATAAGATGTGAGCCTTGTGCCTTCAACAAGGCTGAAGAATAATTCTTTTAATTGTTTATAACTCTTTAAATTGAGGGGAGAAAGATGATAGACAATTAGCTTATGAGGGGAAATAAATGATTTTAATTAATAAAATCAAGTATTTTAGAGTTTTAACAAAATATTTTTGACCGAATTAATAATTAAACTAAATTGTATGTTTTAAAAATAGAGATGAAATTTTGACCCAAAATAATTAAAAAATCCAATATATTTTCAATAGGTTATATTTTAATACATATTATTATCAATTAATTTTTAATACCAATATACCGCTGAAAATTTTGTAAGGTAAAGTAAATTATTTTCTAACAACATTTATATTTAAATAGGGGTATTTTGGTCTAGATATGTGACTTGACAGCCAATTATCAGTTGGATAAATGAAAATATAACTTTAAAAGATAAAAAGAAAGTATATATAATTAAGATAAAATAAATGTGAGGTCAGTGTGCTCTAATGCCAATTATAATACCCATTATTTAAATTATTAATATCTAAATATTAAACAGCGTCATGGCCAAACGTTATCCAATATACAGAAAATAGATGGATTTGAAAAATCTTACGTAATAGAAGGTAAAAAATCTCAAGTAACAAATAGAATCCACGTAAGACAATTATCACCATTGATTTTTATTAATATTTTTGTGTTTGTTTGGATTAGTGATTATAATGCTTAAAAGTAACTTTTCAATCGTGATTTATAGTATACGAGGTAAGTATGTGAAAAGAGTTGTATCTCAATTTACGTGAAAAACAGCTTACAAATAATCTGATAACTAAAACAAACATGCCGTTTATTGTTCACATAAAAAGTTCAGGGAGTTTGTAATAAAAAACTAGCAAAATTATTCAAGTCTGTAATTACAAAAAAAAAAAAAAAAGTCTACAAAAGAGCAAGCAAGGATGAAAAGGTACACTGTACACACATTAACTATTACTCTCTCCGATCCTAAATATAAGATAAAATTTATAGTGCAATTTACACTATAAATTTTATCCTATATTTAAAAACGGAGGGAGTATTAATTACTTCAACAGTAAGCAAATTTTCACATGTAACAACTACCAAGAGAATCTCGGAGAAGATTCAACTCCCACTTGATTCACTCCACGTGTACTATTTCTATTTGCCAATAGATGGCACGCGCTTCCAAGCATCTCCTTTAGCACGCGTCGTCGGCCTTCTTCTGAAAAATTCCGACTTTTTAAATTTATTTTTTTTGTCAAAAAAAGCGGAAAGAAATTAATTTAATACAATTTTCATCAATGCGTCGATAATCGCGAGCGCTTATAAGATGTGCTTGAGCCTGCCTAGACTTCTTCCATTTCTGCTTTTCTGACTTCGTCACTCGTAAAAGATCAAAGGCGTCGGTACTCGGTATTGCTCTCTCTCACTGCGACTTTCTTGGACTTTTCTCTTTCTTATTGGCTCTCCTTTTGCTTCTCCGGTAAGAATTCTACTTCTCTCTCTGATTTTTGTTTTCGATCTCTTGTGTTTTGACGCAACTTCGTTCTCAGTTTTTTTGTAATATGTTTTTTTACTTTTTGGTTTCTTCAGGTTCAATCTGTTAATCTCTCCTGCTCTATAGCTTCTGTTTAAGTCTCAATATAATCCAGATTCTAACTTTTAGTTTTTGTCGGTGTATTTTATTCATCGCTGTTTCTTTCTTTCTTTCTTTCATTTTCAGTAGTTGTTGAGGTTTTGTTATCACTGATTCTTGATTGAAACTCGCTAATCTACAGGTTTTGACGAGTTAAACTTTCTCTGTATCAAGTCTTAGTTTCCCCTGTTTCTAAGCTCTGCCTCTTCTGTTTCTTCTCGGTAAGTTTCTGGAGGCCCAATTCTGCCTCTTATTTCTGTTAATCTCACGCTTTTTTATGTGTTTTTATATCAATCTATGATTTATGATGTTTCCTCTCATCTGGATTCTTCAATGAAAATCCAAGTTCTTCATAATTCAACGAGTGAACTTTCTCTATGTTGAATCCTGTTCCCCTGTTTCCAAGCTCTGGATGGAACTTTTTCCCCTCTTCTTGATAATTTTCTGTAGTCAGATTCTAACTGGATTTTCAGATTTCTCATTTCTCACCTTTTTGTGTTATAATAACTATGCATGGATTGATTAATCCTTGTGTTATTACTTTTTCTTCAGATTTCGTTGACAAATGGCCATAAAAACAATTGATTTGCTAAAGGGTTGTGCATCACCGGAAGAGATAATGGAGGTTCTGGCATCAGTGGCTCTAGAATTAGGAGACGTAACAGATGATATGGATGCCTTGCAGGTTGTGCCTTTGAAGGGAGCCATGACCAATGAGGTCTTCCAGATAAACTGGCCAACCAAAAATGGTGATTCTCTCAGAAAAGTTCTGGTTCGATTGTATGGTGAGGGTGTTGAGATTTTCTTCAACAGGGAAGAAGAAGTTCGGACCTTCGAGTGCATCTCCAAGCACGGCCAAGGTCCTCGCCTACTTGGCCGGTTCTCCACTGGTCGGATCGAGGAGTTCATCCATGCCAGAGTATGTAATTTTTTTTTCTTCTTTTACAATAATCGGGCATCTGGTGTTATTAACTAATCTAGATTTGAGCATGTTTTTTCTTTTAAACATTAAAGAATCATGTCCTTAACTGTCACTTTCATCATTTTAATTGAGAACTGATCATAAAAATACAAGCAACTCCATATTCTTAAAATTTTTGAATACATGTTTTCAGCTTAAGAGAATATAGGCTCAATTTGAATGCCTTTTCTCTGAGCTCTTTAGCTTTTTCTTTTTGGGTCAAAGATTTTTTCTTTGGTGATGAATCTTTTCTTTTCTTCTTTCTCTTGGCCTTGTCTTTTGGAGAAATGTGGGGTTAGGGTGAGTTCAAAATGCCTTAGAATTTATTAAGATTCCTCCCCACGAAATTGATTTCAAAGTTCAATTAAAAAGCAGAAGTATCTGGTGCCCTTAGGCTCTCAAGGTACTTTATTTACCATTCTTTTTGTGTCTTTTGTTCATTCTCTTTCTTTTTCTTTTTTCTTTTTTCTCTTTCGTTTTTTCCCCCTTAACAAAACTGTTTTGCAAGGTTTTCCTTCACTTGTTGAAATTTCTGATTTTGGTAATAGACAATGACACAAAAGGAAAGTTTATTCAAATTGAAAGTGCAAAAGGCTTGTTCATTCATACATAGAAATTGAAAGGGAAAAAATCTGGCCGAAAGCTCTGTGTCTTCTGTCTTCCTGTGACCACTTGCATTAGTAACTATATTAGATAATTGATTAATTAAGGGACCACTTTTTTATAGCCACTTCTGAACAAGTAGGAGTACTAGATACTCCATGTTACTTGCCCAAGACCCTAGTGAAATGAATAAATACCATGCTTGAAACTTATTCTGTAAATCCAGTGTAGAGTAAAAGGACTGGCCATTTAGACAGAAGATGGTCATGTTTCTGAAACTTTAGAAATTACCATTAGATTTCAAAGGCAGCTAACAAAACTTTGTAAGAAAATAACTACACCTTTATCATTCCTAGAGGTCATAGAGTAGTGAGAGTGACTTTCTGATCAAAACCAATTGAGGAAGTCCTAGTAAGCCAAAGACAGATTTGACAATTTTTTTTTTCTGATTATTATCTTCAAAGTGTTCAAGTTGTGTATGACATGTATCTTTTCTTCTATTTTTTTCTTTTCAGACTCTCTCAGCTGCTGACCTACGAGACCCAGAAATATCGGCTTTAATAGCATCTAAGATGAGGGAGTTCCATAATCTTCATATGCCAGGTCCAATGAAAGTTCATCTTTGGCAGAGAATGAGGTAAATTTTACAACTTTGTTCACAATTTTCACTGAAATGCATAGAACTCAAGTGATATTCTCTTGTACTGTCTCTACTAGGAACTGGCTCGGTCAGGCCAAACGTTTGTGTTCCCCAAAAGATATCAAGAAATTTGGGTTGAAATGTCTAGATGAGGAAATAAATATGCTGGAGAAATCATCTGATAGGTGTCGAGAGATTGGTTTCTGCCACAATGACCTACAATATGGTAACATAATGATGGATGAGGAAACCAGATCGATCACTATAATTGTAAGTAACTTTTTCCATATTATGACTATCACCCTGTTTCCTATTATAAATCACTTTCTAGAAGGAATGTTTGGTCCTTATTGTATGTCACCAAATCGAGTTTTAATTGTTTTTTTTTTCCGAGATTGCCCTTATTTAAAGTTTGATTCAATTTTCCTATTTCGCTTCTCATGTTGTAATTCATGGTTTTAAATAAGGGTAAATTTGAAAATTTCATTCGTTTTCAAACAAATTTAATGGCTTAACTACCTCTCCATGACTCTGATAAAGTGGTTAGAGGTAACTTATAATAGGAACTGAAGTGGTATCTATTAAGGTCATCTTTACATTTATGAAACACTCAAATGAACTTGTCCAAGGAAGCTGTGCAAAGATCATCTACTCTATAGGGTTTGAAACATAAAAAACTGCTATTTATATGGCTTTAATTTATGCTATGCTGACAGTAAAGTGATTTATAGGTTCTCTCTTGTTCTTCTGTCTGTTATATCTTTTTGTCGAACTTATTTCTCATTTATATGATTATCTGTACATGATGCAGGATTATGAATATTCAAGTTACAATCCTATTGCATATGATCTGGCGAATCACTTTTGTGAAATGGCAGCCAATTACCACACTGACACGCCTCATGTGCTGGACTACAGTAAATATCCAAGTTTAGAGGAGCGCGAAAGATTTGTTCGCATTTATTTAAGTTCTGAAGGTTAGTTCATTGACTAGCTCACTCTATCAATACATATCTATCAGTAAAGATCATCAGAGCCGATAAGTTAAACCTGAAGTGAAATGAATTTATAATGCTGAACCTCAATTTAGTTGACTTCCCTTCTGATTGAAATTTCAAAATTAAAAAAAAATCAACAACTACTATAACAACAAGCCTTATCTTATTAGGTGGGGTTGACTACATGAATCATACGATGTCATTGTACTTTATTAACAACCCAATCTTTAGATAAATTGTTAACCAAATAAGTCCTACTCAATAATTTCATTGGGTATTCGGTCAAGAGATCTTGTTCAAAAATTTCATTGGGTGTTCTATTCGGTCTTTCTTTATCCCTTTTCAAAGAAAAAGAACTCCATACTGTTTGATCTACTTTTCTCACTGCCACATCCAACTCTTCTTCGTATAGCATATGCTTTATGCTTCTGTTGTCTCTTTAAAGCTCAACATTCATTACCATATAGCATATAGCATTACTGTATGATAAAAAGTCCATCAACCTTGCAATAAAAAAATTAAGTGAGATAATATTTCCCAGATATTCATGGTTTGTGAGAATTCATTTACACTGTTTAAATGCTTCCTTACATCCTACAGATAACAAGGCGAAGACGTTAATGAACCAAACAGTTATAAAGTTATCTCTGAAATACAATGCCTCTGGATTTTATTCATGATCCTAACTTTGTTTGTCAACTCCTTGTACGCAGGCAAGAAACCTAGTGATGAAGAAGTGGAGCAATTAGTAGAAGATGTAGAAAAATACACTCTTGCAAACCATCTTTTTTGGGGCTTGTGGGGGCTGATTTCGGTAAGCATCATCATCATCCATGTGCTTATATATATATAGAATATGATCAAGACAGAAAAACTGAGATGTTTGACATTTGTGATTGCAGAGTTATGTGAATAAAATTGACTTTGACTACAAGGAGTACGCAAGTCAGAGGTTTAGGCAATACTGGTTAAGGAAGCCTATTGTGTTGGACTCATCTCACTTGGATTTGTGAATAGACGAATCTGCATGTCTTTTAGGCTATTTCTTACATTTTAGTCACTTTCAGCTTAGCTTGTATAATATGATGAATAATAGTGGAACTGTAAAGGGCTTGATTTACAGTATCTGTATGTACGTGTGTGTCTATATATATATATATATATAATATCAGCAATGATGATGCGTTTCGGTTTGTTTTTTAACAAAAGATTTGCCTAGCGTCCCTTGAACTGAAATTGAAAAGGAAGAGTGAGATTGAGAATCCCTAGCTATATACATCATTTCATGTTCTTTTGAATTTGAAGCACTTGTTTCCATGAGCTTCTTAATTTTTTTTTGGCCAACGAAAAGGATTATCGTTTCTTTATTCAAGACGAAATGATATTAAAATACTAAGTCAAGTTTACATGTTACAATTAGTAAAAGGACTAACATTTGAACTAGAAAGCCTAAAAATGGTGGTAATGAAAAGGATTATCATTAATCAAGCACGAACCAGAAATACAACTAAGTTTCATATTAGAAAGATTAACCTTCAAACCAACAAAAGAAAACAGAATAACCTTCAAACATCATTGTAACCCAGTGGTGATAGCTGCTGCCAACGAATGGGAAGTCTCTATATCCAATTACAGGGACATAACCGTAATATTCACGGGTGAATTACTTATTAATAATGTATTGTTTAGCTTCCCGATTCAATGTGTTTTTTAAACGGTCTCTACTTCTCACATGTACTACTTCTTTTATGTTCTCCCGTTCCTAAATATAGAAGCTAATTGAAAGGCTTTGTTTTTTGTTCTCAATGTGAAAGTTCAAACTATTTTATCTATCAAACTAACAATTTTTTTCTTAAATTATACCTATTCATTGCACATATTAGGGGTTTCATCGAAAGAGTGATTTTTAATGTAAATGATTAAAGAAGTATTTTAACGAAATCGACACACATTTTTTATAAATAATTAACTTAACTAATTTTCTTAATCTCCATAAGTGAGTTTTCTAGTTCTTACATTTAGAATTGGAGGGGGAGGGTTTTTTTTAGAGTAAAATACTCTGACCACCCTTCAGTTTTGCCTTAATTACACAGACCTCCCCTCTATTTTAAAAATATACACTTAAGTCCAAACAGTTAACTCCGTTAAGAATATTCTAAAAAGATTCCAAAAATATATTTTTTTAATTAAATTTATTTTTTCTTGCACATTTTGACTAAAGTTGTTTTAAAGAATTTAAGAGTTTTTTTTTAATCTATTCCTTAATTTCTATTTTTATCTTTATAAGTAGTTATCTGTTTGATGATTTTAGCATTGATTAATGTAAAAATCACAAACGTTGAATATTCAAGCAAGATTTTAAATAAAAATATACTTAATCAAATGTGTTTATAAATATTTATGGAAAAAATATTAAATTATAAATTTAAATGACACATACAATCTCATACTTATATAGTTTATTATATTTGATAAAAATATGTGTTTAATATATATTTTAAGTCAAAATTAATTTATAATATCAAAATTAATAAATTTTTTAAAAAATTAGAAAGTTAGAGAATCTAATAAAATAAATTTATGATTGTATACATTTTTATTAGCCCCTATATATATAAATAATTCTAATACCGAAGAAGGACATTTTGGTTAAAAAAAGTTTAAAAGTCAAACTTAACGGTCAACTAACGGTTTAGGTGAATGGAAATAAAATCTCAAACTATAAGGGAGGTTTGTGTAACATATATTTTAGTTTTAAGGGAGGTTTATATGGGTTTTCAAAATAGAGGGGAGGTCTGTGTAATTAAGGCAAAACATAAGGGACGTTAGAGTATTTTACTCTTTTTTTTACTACCTTCTCAATTATTTCAAACCTCTCATATATTTTTTATTTTTAATTAAAAATATTTTTTAAAAAAAAATTATTATCCCTTTCATACATTACGCTAAGAATCACATGAAAAATGCAAGTGGGAGCAAATATTATTGATAATCAGTTATACGCGGCGTCAAATCAATTTGTGAGTCAAATTTGGTTGTGTACACAAACATGTGCCCAGAATTGGTTGGCAATATTGCAACCACATGCAGCAAGATTTGATGGACCAACTACAAAGGTGAAAAATTAGTTAAATAACAATATCAATAGAATAAATTGGCATGTGAAATTAGTGTTCATTTTGATAAAAGGTTAAGGTGTAAATCCATCTTGAAAGTATCAATGAAATAACAATATCGTCTTGAAAGTTTTTTTAGTTTCAATGTTACTTTGAAAATCTTAAAACGTAGCAATGTTGACTTTCCTTTAACCACAGTTAATGGTGAGTGTTAATTTTGACTAAAATTACTTACAGGATGGCTACATGTACTATGATTTTTCCAACTTATCTACACACCTCGTCCTCTCTCTCCCTCCTTTGATCTTTCTGAGGAGAAAAAAAAGTTTCAACGCAATGGAGATGAAGCCCATGGATGTTTCCAAAGAGAATGAAGTGAACTGAAACCACCCTCGAGTCAAGCAGCTCCATTATCGTAGTTGAGCTGACACACCTTGGCGCTTTGTACTGCCTAATCGACGCGCCTCTCAAGATCGCATAATCCATTAAGTTCTTCAATGATATTAAAATAGTAAAAACATAGTCACATGCTACCTAAAAAGAGAGGGCTTTGAAAAATGAGAAAATGCCTTTTTCATTTAACTTCAAATAAGTCATTTTATAAACAGTGGTTTCCTATAAATTAAACATCCATTACCTTCACTAATAAATATGAAGTACTTTTAATCTCTACTCCTATATGTAGAATATATTTTAGAAGGTATTCTTAATTCTTGTTATAAAGCATTTGATAGTGTCAAAACTCAAGAGTTTATAGTTCAAATAGCATCTCATACCCCTCATAGAAGAGGTTATGGGTTCTATAACCCATGCAGCCAAAATAGATGTGCGTGAGTCCCTTCTATAGGAGATATGTGATTTAGTTGGTTAAGATCATATAAGTTGGTTAATCAAAATTGGTATGCTATTTTAAGATTCTAAATAGAGAGAGTCCTGACTATAGATTATAAGTGAGTGGAATGAGGAGTCTTTACTAAGAGAGAGAATAACTTAGTTCTCTCTCATTAGTCCCTTAATGATTATAGTAAGTGTAACACTCCAGAATTTATATTCGCCAAAAGCATTTTAAATATTTGAGAAATTCAATAAAATTGTGAATATTCATGAATTTGGAATTTATGAATTTATAAATGTTCAATTTCATGAGAAATTGGGCAAAAATAATTATGGAATTAATTTGGGTAATTTAAAAAGCCCAATATTAAGGTCCAAAAATGAAGGAATATTAGAGAAAATATTTGGTCCAAAAATAGATGAAAATTGGTGAAAGAAAAATAAGAGAAGAAATTGGATTAGAAAGGTAATGGCAAAATCGTAATTTTGCCAAAATAGCACAAAATAAATTATTTTCCAATTAATTGACGTTAATTTCAATCAATTAAGGAAAATAAAGGTTAAAAATATATTTAGAATATTTTGGTAAATTTAATATGAATTTATGGAAAATTTGAGCAAAAAGTGCAATTTTAACCAAAATTGAGATTTTACGTGTATATGTAACCGGAACAAGTTGTGAAGCCAATTGAGATCATAGGAAGGGACCCCTAGGTGTCTCCTACATGTGGAATAAAGAAGGAAATATTGGTTGGACATGATGACATAATTACATGAATGTAGGAAGTTATGTACATAAAATTGGATTTTAGCAATTTTGGAAAATTAAACAAATTATTATAATATTATGAGATATGATAATATAAACTTCATCTTTCTCATTCAGCTGCTATTCCACGAGAAACAGACCTGAAACCAAGTGTGAGAACGTTTGGAATTGTAGAGAGAGAAAGGAGAAGAAAAATCGCAAGGTAAGTTGATTTCTATGACGATTTAGCTCCTAACGCGTATAACTCCGACTCTAAGCCACTCCTCTTTGTTCTTTAAGGTTTGGAAAGCTCAAATTTGGTGTTTTAAAAGTTAGGGTTTTCAGCCATTTTTGGGAAAAGCTTGTGGGAGCTTGAGGTAACTTCCAAACCTTCGTATATTAACTATTCTGGCTGCTGTGGGCAATTTAATCGATGAAATTTCGCCGGATTGCCATTGGTTTTAAATTTTGGAAAAGTATGTGCTTAAGGGTTGTGCTACCCAATTTTAGTTCAAATGGTTGTTATAACTCAATTAGATGGTTAATAAAGTGGTTAGGAGTAGAAAGGAACGCGTTTACGGAGCCGAAATCGTAAAACCCTGATTTTTCCCGGAGAACACAATTATTTCTGCCAGGGATGTTTGAGGGCCTTAGAGTTGGATTTTCAATAATTTGATAGTTCCATTGGGTTCAGGATGGAAAATTAGGTGGGGTTATAGTTGGGCACTTTTTCAGAAAAGGCTGAGAAAGCATAATTACGGAAATGCCCCTAAAACCCTAAAAGTAGGGCTGCCAAGGGCAATTTTGTAATCTGACATTGAATTTGGTAATTTTGAGTCCGTAAATGGATTCCTTGGACGAAAATATGTAAGGATGGCCCTAGTCAAAAATTTGGAAAAACGTGCCATCGGGCCGGGTACGGCGGGGCCGGGGTCCCGGGGGCATTTTGGTAAAATTTCACCATAGGCTAATATAACCACAAGAAACACTATGGAAGTGTCTAAAATGATACTTGGATAGGTTATGACCTATTTCTTGTATATTTGACGTTTTAGGATCGAGTTAGACGCTTATAGTTGACACATTTTACGAGGCGGATCCTTTGAGACAGGAAAGAGGTTAAGGTAGGAACTACTATATCTCATATACTATGTGACTATTTGTATGATGCGTGTTACTGTATTTTGTGATCTGAACACGTGCTGGAGGCACATTACCTAGCTGTGGTCTAGGACCTAGCTGAGGTACACTAGTCTTACCTAGCTGTAGTCAAGGACTCGGCTGAGGTACATGTAGGGTTTTCAACGGGTTAGTTGGCCCTGAATTTTGTGTACACACACAGATGATATGAGTTTTCATTTTACTTGATACGGTGCATTGCATATTTAATTTTCTCATTTTATATGTTGATCGTATGTTTCTACTGAGATTCCTTGGAATCTCACCCCTTTTTCTAATCCAAATGTCTTAGCGGGTGCCAGTGGCTTGAAAGCCAAGGATGCAGAGAAGGGAAACTGACGAGCACGTTTCCCAAGATGTATATAGTGGTTGTATATAGCCTGTGTGTGAAATAGTTTTGGAACATTCTGTACATATTTGTCATTATTATCGATTTCTGCTCTGTTAATGACTGTCTGTAAATAAATACTTATTATCAGTATAACTGTACTTTTCTGTTTGCCTATGGAACTTGTTCATTATTACCCTGCGCATATCAAAATGAAAACGGGTGTTGACAGTAAGTCATCTTTAGAAGGGTTGATCAATTCTATTGTAAAAATGATTCTCAATTAATGAATTTATTCTTTGATTAGCCTAACACCTTTCCCTAAGGGGGAGGGGCTCAAATTGTCTCAATAACAAAAGTAGTGAGAGTATGATGATAAAGTTTAGGGTAATTATTATTCTGAGATAATTAATTATAAATTATTATTATTATGGGATAATTAATTATGGATAACTTACATTTAGAAGGAGTATTATAAGCATAGTTATTAAAACTGGACCGAACTGACCGGTTGGGGTTGGAAACCGACAAACTGGTCACATAATTGGTCTAGCCCGACCAGTTTCACTAGTTTAGTTTTTTTTATTTAAAAAATATTTTAATTCATATTTTTTATTTTATTCAGAATTCATATTAAGAACCATGAAATCTTCACTTTCTCACCGGTCTAAACCTCATGTTAGCTCTGATTTAACTTTGATTTAACCCACCGACCCTTAACTCACTACCTCAACCAGTTCAATGGCCCATCTGAGTTTAATAACCTTGATTCTAGGAAACAAAAGTGGTTAAAATTAATAGTTTTAATTAATACATAGAGAATTTATGCCTTTTCTCTTCCATTTAATGGTCAGAAATTCAGAATTTAATATGCTAAGATAAAAATGGCCAAATAAATAAAAATTATAAAGAGAAAAAAAATTAATGTAAGAAAAAGGAAGGTATATTATATCTATATATATATATAAAAGACCGGAAAAATTGAGTTTTCAATAAAAAAAATCCAATATTCATGTCAGAATATAAAAAGATATACTCATATCTCAAAGCTTTTCTTTCGCTGTGTGGCATACTGGTGTGCAGTCAAAGAACTATTATCTTGCAAGCTCAAAGCTTAGAAGGTTGTTAATTTGGTTACACCAAATTTTATACAACTCTTTTACATAAAAATTATTTGCTAGCTTGTTAACAAAAACAAAAAATGACATACCTTAGCCTTCTTTAGAGTGAGGATAACAGCCCAAATGGGAATTTTTAATGAAAAGGTAGCTTATGTGTGCGTTGAAAAAAAATGAAACATTATTAATACATTTTATTTGTATATTGTTCTTATTAGACAGAATATAATTGATATAATCATAAAAATCTTTTCCTTTTCTAGTAACTAGTAAGGAACACTAACTAGTAAGGGAACACTGTTGTGGATGTAATTGCTGGAAACAAATCTGATCCAACTCAACAATTGACTAATCATTCATTGTATTAAAATCCAACTTAAACCAAATCCTTTAACTAATCCGATCAAGAATTTTACATGGGCACCTAGGTTGGATTTTATATTTTTGCTGAGCGTGAAATAACGCTATTTTGAGTTTTAAAAAAATAGTAGTTCCTTAAAAATGATTGGAGAAAGAACGTGGTGGAAGTTAAAAGGGTTGAGGACAGAATCATTTCCTTAAAAATGATTGTTGGGAAGGATAGTATAAACATTATCAGAGCGCATGTACCTTAAGTAGGGGCAGAAGCACATCTTAAGGAAAAGTTCTGAGAAGATTTGGAGGGGCTAATTCAGAGTATCCCACTAACCGAAAATTTTTTTTATTGGAGGTGACCTTAATGGACATGTCGGTAAGGAGGTAGGACCTCATGCAAGGGTTCATGGGGGTTTTGGATTTGGGGTGCTCAATAGTGAAGGTCAATCTATTATTGATTTCTTCCTCGCATATAACCTCAAGATTGTCAACAATTGCTTTAAGAAGAGAGAGGAGCATTTAATAACATATAAGAGTGGAACTGCCAAGACACAGATTGACTTCTTTTTTATAAAGAACCATGATGGAAGATTTTGTACTAATTGCAAAGTGATCCCTAGGGATGACGTGACAATACAACATAGGGTTTTGGTCCTTGATATGAATATTAAGTGTGTAAAACAAAAGCATCGGCAAGTTTTAAATCCAAGGGTCAGGTGGTGGCAGTTAAAGGGGGAGAAGCGGGAGATTTTTAAGAGAACTCTTTTGGAGGAGGGTAAGTGGGAGTTACAAGGAAGGGCTAATATCATATGGGAGAATATGTCTAAAAAGGTCCATAAGGTTGCTAAAGTAATTTTGGAAGAATCAAAATGTTTTGGTCGGCAAGATAAGGAGACTTGGTGGTGGGATGAGACTGTTCAAGAGAAAGTCAAGCATAAGAAAGATTGTTTTAGAGCAATACACTAGTGTAATAATGTGGAAAATTGGGAAAAGTATCGTTTGGCTAAAAAGGAGACTAAGAAGGCAGTGAGTGAAGCTCGTAATAAAGCATATGAGGAGTTTTATAAGGAGTTAGGAACAAAGGCGGGAGAGCGTAAGATTTACAAGATTGCAAAGAATAAGGAGAGAAAATTCAGAGACTTGGATCAAGTGAGGTGTATAAAGGATGAAGAAGGCAAAGTTTTGGTTACTGATGGAGATATTAAGAATAGGTGGGAAGCCTATTTTTACAAGTTGTTCAATGATGGAGGGGGAGGGCCTTGTGATTGTGAAGATTTGACAACTCGAGAAGGTGATCTCAATTTGTCATTTTACCGTAAGATTCGAGTTGGCGAGGTTAGGGAAGCTCTTAAGAAAATGGAAAATGGTAAAGCTGTTAGGCCTGATGAGATACCTATTGAAGTTTGGAAATGCTTGGGTGAAGAGGGTGTTTTGTGGCTCACAAAATTATTTAATGAGATTTTACGATTCAGGAAAATGCTGGATGAGTGGAGGAAAAGTACTTTGATTCCTATTTATAAGAATAAAGGGGATATTCAAAATTGTGCAAACTATAGAGGAATTAAGCTTATGAGTCATACAATGAAATTATGAGAAAAGGTGATTGAACGCCGGTTGAGGTTGAAGACTGAAATTGCTGAAAACCAATTTGGATTCATGCCAGGAAGGTCTACAACAGAAGCGATTTATTTATTAAGGGGGTGTATGGAGAAGTATAGGAGCAAAGGAAGAGATTTGCATATGGTTTTCATTGATTTGGAAAAAACATATGATCGTGTGTCAAAAGATATACTATGGAAAGCCTTGGAAAAGAAGGGGGTGCGGTTTGCATATATCAAAGCCATTCAGGACATGTATGAGGGGGTTACAACCAATGTTAGAACGCCTAGAGGTGTAACAAAGGACTTTTCTATAAGGATTGGCCTACATCAGGGATCGGCTTTGAGCCCTTATTTATTTAACCTAGTGGTAGATGTTCTAACTGAGCCTATAAGAGAGGAGATCTAAATGCATGCTTTTTGCGGATGATATAGTTCTGTTGGCTGAATCCAGGGAGGAAATTAATTCTAAACTTGAGATATGGAGACGGACTTTGGAAGTGAAGGGTTTTTATTTGAGTAGGAGCAAAACTGAATATATGCATTATAAGTATGATAAGAGACAAGGTCGAAATGAAGTGGAAGTTAAATTGGGAGGGCAAGTCATTCCGCAAGTGACAAAATTTCGGTATTTGGGATCAATTATACAACAAGATGGTGATGTCAATCATAGAATTCCAGCTAGATGGTGTAAATGGAGAAAAGCTACTAGAGTTATTTCTGATCAGAAAGTACCTAATAAGGTAAAAGGGAAGTTCTACCACACTGCTATAAGACCAGTAATGCTTTATGGTAGTAAGTGTTGGGCTTTAAAGGGATTACATGAGAATAAAATGGGGGTGGCCGAGATGAGAATGTTGAGATGGATGTGTGGTCATACAAGAAAAGACAAGATTCATAATAATCATATACGTGAACGAGTTGGAGTGGCCTCTATTGAAGGAAAAATGGTAGAAAGTCATTTGAGATGGTTTGGACATGTTCAATGAAGGCCGTTGAATGCACCGGTGAGGAGGGTGGATCAAGCCGTATGGAGTCCTGTAAAACGAGGTCACGGAAAGCCGAAGCGTACGCTTAATAAAGTCATAGAGAGAGACCTTTTGATTAATAATATACCAAAAAATATGATTTTTAACAGAGCACAATGACGTCGTGTGATCCATGTAGCTGACCCCACCTAATGGGATAAAGGCTTTGTTGTTGTAATAGTCCCTTAGATTAGTAATTGTTTTATTAAATCATATCTAATTTATACATGAACGTTTCCATTTACTTATAGATTAATGATTTTTTATTCAATAGTTTTCTATTCAATAATACTATTTTTTATTCAATATTTGACTTAATATCATTGTTAGTCCTTATAATTTTATTGAATTTTAGTTTTGACCTTTGTAATTTCAAATAGTTTCTTTTGATTCTTATAATTTTATAAGAATTTGATGTGAATTTAATGACTGGACATTATACATTTAACGAGTTTTAATTTTAGTCCAAATATTTAAACTTAGACCAAATCCTTATAAAACTATAAGAATCAAAACCAATGATTTGAAAATTTAAAATTCAATCAGATTGTAAAAACCAACAATGACATTAACCTTGAATATTTTTGTATAGTTTGCTTATTTAATACTACTCTTTCCCTTCGACCAAAAAAAGACAAAAATACTACTCTTTCCCCTTACTTTTTCCCATTTACTTAGTGCCCGTTTGGATTAGCGGTAGAAAAGTAACTTAGTTTGCTAACTGACTTTAAAAAAAGTTAAATAAGAAAAAAGTCAAAATGTAGATGTGATTTGTGTTTGGAATTGCGGTAGAAAAAGTGACTTTTTTCTTAACCTTAAACGTGTTTGGATTGATGTTTCAAAAGCCCGTTAAGATGGAAAATTACTAAAAAGGGCATGAATCTTATTGAAAACTCCATATATATATTAGTTGTATATATTGTGATAATTAAAGTGAAAAAATATAACTAAAATTTGGTAAAATAATAAAAGTTCAATTATTATTGAAAAAAAAACACTAAAGCCACTTCAATTAAAATTGGATAAATTTATATCTAAATTATAATGCATACATGAAATGTTTCATCAGTGGATCATCTACCCCTAACAATTTGATCTCCGATCGTGTCACGAACATCATTCATTTGTGTTGACGACAATCTACGGATAGTTGATGTGGATGCGACATCACTCGGATCATTAGTATCTTGAGCAGGTATATTTCCTCGTTCAGCTTCTCGAAAATCCATATCTGAAGAAGAATTTCTCCGGATAAGATTATGTATAGCCATTGTAGCACAAACTATGTAGACTTGTGTTTCAAAGCTATATGACTTCATTTCCCCCAAGAGCTGAAACCTATTCTTCCAGACTCCAAACGTCCTTTCTATAGTTGTCCGCAAACTTGAATGATAATAATTGAACATCTCATTAGGATTTGCAAATCCCTCTCGTCGCCTGAAGTCTGGAAGATGATAACGCTCACGTCTATACGGACCAAGATATCCAACAGGTGTTGGATAGCCAACATCGACCAAATAATATTTCCCTGATAAAATGATGGAATTTGTATTTACACTGTAAAATTAAAGCAAAAGTGAGGGGGGGGGGGGAAAAGACACAATGTATCAATCAGGTTTTGGAGATATACCTTGAGGTGGATACGGCAACTTCATAGATGGAGTAGAGATAGCAGTTTGGAAGACACGAGCATCATGTGCAATTCCCTCCCAACCTGCCAGCACAAAAGTGAAGCACATATCCCAATCACACACGGCCATGATATTTTGTGTCGGATATCCCTTTCTCCCTATATACCTCTCCTGCTCAGACTGACTGACCACACACTTGATGTGAGTTCCATCAATTGCTCCTATTGCATCCTTAAAATAGGGGTAATATCGCCCATCATTGCTTATTTTTGGGTGACAATGATGGAACTCGGGATCAACCGGTTTGATAATTTCTGTCGCTAGATTAACACAAGCATTTAAAACCATGTGGAATATCCTACTAACGGTTTCTCCAGAATGCTGAAATCGTTCTTGTATGATTCTATTTCCTTGCGCATGACCTACTGTATATAAGAACATGGTAACCATTTCTTCAATTCCAATATACCTAGTTTGTCGTAACCCATGTTCTACCAATTTCGAGCACAAGAGAGAGAAGACACGTTTTTCTACTCGGAAATTTTCATGACAAATGCCATCGTGCCCTTCCAATACCTATTGCACCCATAGTGCACCTGTTTGCTTGCTAGTTCTGCATGGTTCTTTGCAAATATACGGCACGAGATATTGAGCCATCAACGCAGCTACTTGTTCATACTGTGTCAACTCTTCATCTAAGAGGGATATGACCAGAGACCTTCTATCTGCACGAGACAATCATACTTCCTCCAGCCGTTCCGACCTATCTGCACCACTCGAACTTGCCATAGACGATGTAACCTATGTTTTTGCGAAGATTGTATGAAATCAAATACGACTATAAAATGTGCAAGTAACATTCACATCATATAGCAGAAGTTTGTAACATTCACAACTGGCTTAACATATAGCTGCTTCGTCTAACATACGTACTATCAAAACATACATAAAGTCAGGCATACCGATATAACTACATATAACAAAGTTTTCAAAAGTAACATACATAAAGTCAAGTACACCAATATAACTACATATGATTAAGTTTTCAAAAGTAATATGAAGTGGAGTTCAGGGCTTTGGGGCAATCTAAAGATGTGGGCTGTTGTAAGCGTGTTCCTGCAACCACTCGAGCAAGGCTTCTTTATTTCCTTTCAAGCCAACAAACATGTCGTGAGGCATTTGGTGCATCATCATATTACAACATCGACAACGCAAGTCTCTATCAGCAACAATCTCAGGAATGGTAAGTAATTCAGCCACGACGTCACTCACTGGTATATCAGTCGGGGAGATCATTTTCATCGCATGTATTCTATCCGTAGATGCGTCAGCTATTCGACTAACCACATCTGCTATTACTTTCGACGTTGGCTTCTTTTTCCTTTTTCCTTTCTCAGCCCCTTCAACCCTCTTTCTCTTCCTACTGCTTCTCGAACCACTAGGTGCACTAGGTGTTGAGTTCGTTGTCAAACTTATTCCTTCAAAATCAGCTGTCACTCCCACACTACCTCCAATAGCAGGACCTTCAAGATCTTCCTCACTATCTCCTGATCCTTCTTCTAGGTCCATTGTGGGTCGATAGACATCGTCTTCATCAATACCCAGTGACAACCGCTGTGGATCAGATGGTGTGAACATGGTGCTGCCCGATGCCATAACGTCCTTGAATAGTATCCCTAATTCGTTCGCAAACATGAGGCCTCTGTACCTATACTTGGCATACTTCGAATTCTCCTGTATGCATACAAGCTTCCAAATCAATACCTTATATAAAATAATACAAATAGTAATCATAACATTGTTCTTCATAATAATCATAACAACATTTGTGCACCTGAATTTTCCTGTCCCACCACTCATCTTCAGCGATGACCATATTCCTCGTAGGGTCATACGATATGCCCATCTCTTTCGAGAATAAGTTATCCCACACCTTCCATTCTTTCCTCAAGCTATCAAACCTATTTTTCAGTTGCTTCTTGTTATATAATTGTCCTATTTTTTCATTGAATGCACACATAATGTTCTTCCACCCATCCTTCATGAAAGAAGATCCTTGACATTCTTTCTTGTAAATTTGATCAACGCATTCATGTATGAAAATCCCTGTGGTATTTACATCCCACGTTATTCTCTGTTTCTCCTTGTTCATACTTCTATGTCAACTATGAACAAGTGAAGATTAACGGAATCACGTTTAGAGATTAGGAACCTTATCGATTTGAAGAACAACAGAACTAAAAACAAGGATTGCTAGAGATCACGCTTGAAAATCTGAAGAGGACAGAGTAACGGAAAACTAAACCATGGAACCATATGCAACAACATGTTAAGAAAACAGCAATCACCACAAGTTCCTAAGTTCATACGCATCATAAAGTATTCATTACAAATGGTAAAAGGAATCAAGAGAGTAGAGATTAAAAGAATAGAAATCACATTCTTGAGTTAGTTAACTATCTTCTTCCTATGAACCTTGCCTTCCTAAGAATCCATTCAAAAGAATAGAAATCACATTTTCTTGTACTCACTAGTTCTTGCTAACCAACCAAGTTCTTATTGCATATAAACACACACAAAAAAACAGAGATAATTACTCTGACATTGCCAAAATCCAGAAGGTTTCAGTCTAAAATATAACATAAACCAACTTAAAACCCAACAAAAATGGAATTTTATGTATCTATAAGCAAACCGAAATTCATATATGGAACTTTATACATCAGCAAACCGAAATAATGTCAACGAAATTCATGTTAAAACTGTTATAGGTACTTACCCCATGGTAATTTTGAACGGGTTATTTACCCAATGAAATTAACATTATAATTCAAGAATTAATTGGACCAAATAATTCATATATGGAACTTTATACATCATACAGCATCACCCAAGTCCTTAGACTTATTGATGATACATATTCAAATGGCCTCTTTGCATGATCATAGTTTAAGATTTTGAGAAGTGATCCAATTACCTAGGGACTAAAGGTAAATTTGACTCAAAACTCAAGTTCTGACTCCTATTTCCTTGAAAAATAGCAAGACCAACGATCAATACCTTCAGACAAACAGGACAATAGTTTCCTTTGACAAACAATCTTCCACATGCATCACAGCAGGTGTATCCCAGAGGGGGGCCAAAACAAAACAAATGAAAATAAATTCCACATCATAACCCCACAGGCACTTCAGAACTTGAGAGCCACACCCAAGTATATTAGATTATCAAGCTCTGGCCCAAACAGACGCTATGGTTAAAGCCAATCTACAGAAACATATGGCACAGAAAAGCAACAAAACAATAATTGCCACTTCAAAATGATGCTAAAGATTTTGAGGGGAACCAAGCCTCTTGACGAAGATGCAGAAAAATGGCGCGAGTTCTTCCATGAGCTCAGTTCTTCCACGCAAAGATGCAGAAAAACAATATAATCAACGAAGGAAGTTAACATTAAAAATTTCAGACGCAAGTTCTTCCACGCGTAGATATATATATATATAGAACTCAGTCATTTAAGAAACAGAGATGAAGAAAACCACGAGCTCAGTAATTTAAGAAACAGAGATGAAGAAAACAGACCTTAACCTCAGACGAAGATGCAGAAAAATGGCAGCAAAATAATGACCGAAACTGGTTCCCAAACTGGTTCCTTGTGCAGCTTCGAACCGTGAACCCAAATCAAGAAAAGTGAAAGCCTTCAGACCCAAATATGGCGACCTATAAGCAGAGGAAAACACTCAACACAGCGAAAAAACCTGACACCAGAGAAGCTCTGGCGACCACACGACGTCCGCTTACCTCAGATCGGAGCACCCACCCACAAATTTGGCCACCAAACTGCAAGGCGACGCCGAAGATCGCAACACGCAACAACACGGTTTTGAACAAGGGAAGATTCGGAGGAGGAGGAGGAGGATCAGACAGCACCCAACCAGTCACGAACGGCGAGGAGCTCCGCCCACACCGACACCCAACGCCGACCGCACTACCACAACGACGCCGGACACCAAGATCAGGGAGAAGACGTACGGTTGAGCAGAAAATGAGAAGAAAACCGAGCAAAAATTAGAGAAGAAATTGCATGGAGTGGAGAAGAGATGCATTAAGGTGTTGGTTACCAGGTCGTTGAGCATTAATTGCCCATAATAACTAATTCCTACCGCGTGAAAAAGCAATGGATCTGAGCTTCAAATATTAAGCCACGTTATAAGAAAAAGTTCAGTATTATTACCGCTTTGCCAAACAGCTGCTGTTCGCATTTATCGGGCTTTTTTCAATTAACGTGTGTTTTCTTTACTTTACCGCTTTGCCAAACAAGTTCTTACATGATTGGGTTGTCTGGGCCAAAAGAAAAACACGAACGGGTTAACCCGATCCAACTACAATTAGATGACTCAGCCTTAAACCGTTGTCTTAGCCAGTTTAACGACCCATCCAGTTTTTTTTTTTTTTTTTTGGGTTCAAAAATCCATCCGGCTCTCAATCACAAATTTTTCGGTACTTTATGATTAATTGAGCCCATCTCAGTCAAACAACTCATTCCTGTTCCAAGTAAGATTAATCCAAACTCGGTGAAATTAATGCCGAGGGTATCAAGTAAATATAAGGAAATCGATCGTGAAATTAATACAGAGGATATCAAGAAATTATAAGGAAATCGAAGAATTGGACCTATTGAGTGTAGGAATTGACCCAATTTTACAAGTTACTACTCTGGTCTTTAATATAAGAACTCATTCATAATGTAAATTGTACTATGAACAAAATCTGGAGTTAGTATATTTTTAAGATAGAAAATAAGTGTCCCTAAAATATAAACATTACAGAGAGACAAGTGCGGCTTATCATCTAGACAGTGAAACCTTGCCATTCCTCTTCATGTGATTGGAAGTATGGGACATGTGTGATTGCATCACTGCAACCCAATTTTTTGTCCACGTTTTGGGCTTCTATGTACTTGAGATCTAAGGAACAGTTATTTACAGAATGAGGTTTTTAAGTTTCATGGTAAAAGTACTCCACACCTAGGCAGACAGAGAAGCCATGGAGCTTAGACTAGTAATAACAGAGTCTATCACAGCATGGGACCCACTGGTAGCAGCAAATTTAAGATGTTTGGGAGCTTCAGCTCTATCAAAATAAAAGGCACCAGATACCAATTTATCTTTTGGTTGCAGAGCCAACCAAATCAGAGTGTCGGCACCTTCTTCACTTGTTCTAAGCTTCCCCTGAAACCTATAAATGACAGAATGACAGTAATCAAAATAAGGACTGCTTAAAATCTGCCAAACAATGTTTGTCTTCCTGGGGAAGAATTACTACAAGGTCCCAAGGAAGGAATGTAATCGACAACAAAAAATCCCACAACAACTAAGCAGCATGTCATGACAAGTTCTTGTGTAGGAAATAACAATAAGTTCATGTTGTTTTTTTTTTTTTTTTTCCCCAAATAAGTTCATGTTGTTGCTCACATGTTCTTGGGACTTTTTGATAATTAGATTCTTTTCTTGGGATCTCACAGTAATTCTCCCATCTTTCTGTTAATGGACATCATTGGTTTTATGGATGGGAATTCATCATCTTCATCATTTCAATTTCAAGGTCTTATCTATCATGTTTTTTTTTATAAAATAATTGTCATGTTATTTGTGGAGGAAACTTTCTAGAACTGGACAGGGTAGTGCTGAGTTGTTGGAAATGTTCAATTATAATTTAGAATTTTACAGGGAAACTACATTATAACTGCCATGAACTAAGCCAACTTTTAAAATTGATCTTTAAACTTCAAAATGTAATGGAACACTTTGAAATGTTCAATTCCAGTTAAAATTAACACTAACATGCCTCATCGTTTTGAATGTGATGGCAATGCATCGCTTAGCTCAATGCTTCCAAAAATTTCCCCTCTAATTCCTCAAATTAACTAGGATTTAAAACTTTCATTTTCATCCATATTTAAAGGAAGTTTTGTCGATTAAAATTGATGCGCAATTTTGCAATAGCATCTTTACTTCAAGGGGTGAAATTGTTAGGTTCCTTAACTTTATTCAATAACCAAACAGCAAATGCTTCAAAAACTTCACCAAGTTTTATCCACATAATAATTTCAAGACTTACTTCTCATTGAAGCTTGGCAAACTCTTGGCAACTCCAGGAGTCTCAGCCCAACCTGGGTGCATTGAGTAAAATCCTATCCCCTTGTTTGTGTATTTCTCAGCCCACTTTTCTGTTAGAGCAACCTGCAATAAATATATAAACTTATTGAATATACATTTCAAGCCCGACAGGTTTTTGTGTAAACGTGTCCTACAGATAATAATATAACCATTATTGAACCTTCTCCTAGGAATTCAAGTTTTTCAAATGAAGGGAAGGGTTACTTAATAAAGTGACGGATTTCAGTCAGCAGTGATAAAAGAAAATTTACAAAAAACGTATTTCTTTTTCTATATCCAATTTTGTGAGCAGTCAGAAATAACAAGAACACCATAATTCTTTGTCTGCTTAGAGTGGATCATCATTAGGTCCATTGGGCTCAATAAGTAATGCCATTTATGCTATGATATGGAAAACAAAATCAGACAAAAACTTTACATATGAGCATAATCCCAGGTTCAACATAGGCATCTCTTAACAAGAAAATCAATGATTGTTTTCCTTCATGTCTACAAAAAAATGTATTGATGGGTTGCTGCAAAAAATTTGTAGAATTGTTAGCATAGAGGCATGATCCAAAAAAATGGATTTCACTGTAAAGCTAAATCGTTCAAGGAATTGAAGATTTTTTGAGAAACTATAAAAACGGTGGTCTACTACTGCCAGATGTCTCCATTGCATGCATGCTACTAATACATTAAATTGTTCCTCTTCTGAGGGAATAAGTTGAAGGGAATGTGCAGAATGAAATGAATTAATGGATCTCAGCTTAGTATAATCCCATAGAGTGTTGATAAAAGGCACAGCCTGGACCAACTAAACATTTAAATATGCTAGACTGGAGGAAACAGCCACAGATATAATATATTTTTGAATCATAAACTCTCCAGAGAGTTTAAGGCTAATGGAGAAAACAATAATCACAGGAGGAAGAAGCAGAAAACTCAGTTCCTACGCATTCAACGGGCATAGGCTCTCCAAAGACTGTCTCTACAATTTCTTTGCCTTTCCAACCAACATGGCATCCCCAAATAACGACCTCCCTCTCTCTTCTGACAGGCATACTAAATACCCAAATCGCCCATGCTAAGTAACAACTGGATCCTCATCCACACGTTTGGGCCTTTTCCTATAATATGGGAACTCAGCTTGTGCTCATCTCATACCTCCTCTTAGTATAACATGTTTACTAATATTTTGGTAGAAATAAAAGGAAGGACAGAAAAAAGAGAAAGGAATAAGGGGAAATCTTCTAAAACTAGAATCAGTATTCTAGAAGTAGGAGAGTCTCCAAATTACACTGAAAAATACTTCATTCATGAAAGTCACAAGTTCTTGACATATATTTAAAGCCAACAACAACAATTACGATAACTACTAGAACTGTAGGACATAAACTGAAAGTAACTACTAGAAACTAGCAAGTGACAGATGTCAACTTAAGCAATAACTAGCATCACACTGTAGCCAAATGTGTCCCTAAAATGATGGGCTCCCACATCTTTACCTAGTATAAACTAGTAAAGGACATTGGTCCCTATCATATTTCTCATAAATAAATCTAATTTTTCCCATAAAATAAGGAAGTGGTAGGAAAACAATGGAAATGAGGTTAAGTCTTACTTCATTGCATGCCCCATTTTACTTCATTTCCTTCTGTCCTCCGCAGTTCCTTCATGCAGTGGAAGTCTGCTAAAGTTTGCCCCAAGTTTCAACAGAATGATCATGTCCCAAGTTGCTCAACTTCTTTCTGAATTCTTCAAGCCCTACTTGACACCAATCTATTCTCAATCCACTGGGTACCAGTCTAATTGAACACTGCCTTCTTACTATCATATGTTTTCTAATCAGGCATATGAGTAGTTGTACCAATGGGAAGAAACAATTTCTCCTCCACCAAATTAAGACACCTTTGTGCTCACGTCATTCCTAGAAATTACTGGCACTGATCAGCCTATTACAAAGTGGCCCTTCCATAATTCTACTTTGAAGGGGGCCCATCCTTCAGGAGCCTCTTATATTATTTTGATCAGTTGCCTTTGATACTCGCCCCATGAGAAACAGGCACCTACAGCTTGGACATTGAACAGTAATGATTAATTGGGTAAAATTTACAGAGCTTATAAGAAGCAGCAGTCTACTGACCAACGTTCTTCAATTTTTCCTGGAATTCACTAGGCAATCAAAACTTAAACAGACCAAAAACAAGTGCTATGAAGGAGAGTGAAAGAAAATGTAGCATAACACATGGGGACAGGGGAAAACAATCATGAGACAATGTAGTTTTTTTAAATAAAAAAAGGTCTTCCCACTAAGATGCTGTTTGACACATGAAATTTTCTTGTTTAATTGTTATATGCCAGAGGGTGAGCCTTGGAGCAATAGTAAAGGTTACTGTCATAAGACTAAGTGGTCATGGGTTCACATTATGGAAACAGCCTTTCTGCTTGTAGGGTAAGGCTGCGTACATCTAACCCTCCCCAAACCCCCACCTGGTGGGAGGTTTGTGCACTTGGCTTCCTTTTTTTTTTTTTATTTCTTATATACCATCAAACAAAAAGGATATTTTGTTTGACAATAATGCCCGTAATTTGTTTATACAGAATCAAACAAACAAGGCCTTCTCATTTTCATGGTTGAATGCAAAATAAGAGACCATTTGAAATTTGATTCCACCCCCTGGTAGGTTCTAGGAACTGTAAGGTTCAGACTGGAGAGAATAAAAAGAAGAATCGGAAGTAGGAGAGTATGATATATAAATGTAATATGAACTTAAAAGTTAGTTAATGTCAGTTAGTTAGAGCTAACCGTTAGAATTAGTTAGTTAGTTAGTTTTAGCTTGGCTTGGTCATTAAGTCACTCTAGCCTATAAATAAAGCATAATCCCATTGTGTTTGATAGTTTTTTACATGTAATGGATTCCTAGAGAATTATTTCAGAAACTCTTCTCTCTATCTCACTCTGTTCTTCTCTCTTATTCCCTCTCTTCTTCTTCAATCCTCTAAATCCTCTTCTCCTCTACCCTAATTCCCAATTTTACAACATTCAGATTACTTCTCCTTATCAGTGGTATCAAAGCTTTCGCTCCTTGGCCTGGGATTATTGGCTCGTCACTTACTGCTGAATGCTAAAAACAAGGTCCCAAGAAAATTCAAGATTCATGGAAGAGAGACTGCAAGCGATTGAACAACGGTTTGAAACTGTAAATGACCTTCATGATGCTGTTCAAGATTTCCGGGAAGAACTAAAATTGGTTCAACGTGGGATGCAGCAGAATTTAGAAACTCTTGCGCAAGATGTTCAATGTAGAATACAGCAAGATTTGGAGAATCTCATACAAGAAATGCGAGCCTTACCTCTGGCAGCTCAAAGAGACAATCAACATGGACAACCCATAGATCTAGAAATTCAAGGAGGGAATGGCAGATTGGGATACCATCACCCAACTCAATTTACGCACCTTCGGCAAACTGATTTCACGCATTTAAGGCAAACTGGGACGCTGACTGAATTCAACACCAAGTTCGATTAGTTCACGGCGAAGTTGGACTTGACCGAAGCAAACCTGGTCGACGCTTATGTAGGTGCTTTAAAGGATGAAATCGCTGTCTTGGTGCGGCTGTTTAATCCAAGAAATTTGCAAGAAGCACGCCTATTAGCACGTACACAGGAGATCGGAGTCAATAGGAAAGCCGAGAAAGCAAGGAAGGCTTTGGAAGATCAAAGCCAGAAGCAAACGCCTTTGTTCATCAAGACAGAGACCCAAGAAGCTTCTGTTGAAGAGAAACCAGAGGAACAAGAACCTCCTATTGCTCAAGAAACAGAGGACGATGCGCACGAAATTTATGTTTTTTGGGAAAGAAAGAATTTTGTTCGGACTCCTCCCAAGAATGCAACGGAACAAGAGAAGAAATAGAAGTGATAGAGCTTGAAGGCACAAACGATGGAAGCACGACGTGTCCAGTCTTTCTGGGGTCAACAATGGGGCTCTCGCATGCGACAAAAGAGAACCGAGATGTGAACACGAATTCTGGTATGGGGGAGCTCGCAATGCCTGAATTTGAACGCAATTTTTGCACCCCAGAAACGTGGAAGAATGCAAAAATGGCGTATGGAGTCAGTGGGTCGTCCAGTTTCGCCACTCTTGGAAGTTCTATGGTTGTGTCACACAACATCCCTTCGCTCTCAATGCCGATGATCATTGTTCTCTTGCTGCCTCAGAGTTCGACTTCTCTATTTCCAGCTCCATTCCAATCATTTAATCAATGGTCTTTGCAAAGTAATGAAAACACCTCTGCGCATGTTTCTAGAAGCATGGACCCAGGTTTGTGGGATGTTCAAAAGGTTACGTGGCTGAATAAAGTTGAGTTGGAAGAGTCAAATTCACAGCTGGATACCACTCGGTTTAATCTGCAGAAGTCTAGTGGTGGGTCACAGTTGGATAGTGTTTTCTTTCCCTGTCAGAAATATTTTGCAGATTCCCTGGGTTTTTTAATTTCAAATGAGCACTCGGGCTTTCAAGTTGACAGTGCATACATGAGCCCAATAACTTTACAATCGGGTTTTGCACAGTCTGAGTATATCTTTCCTCACGGGCTGCAAATATGGGTCTCAATTCTTTTACTCTCTCCTACACACAAACTGCTGCTAGTTTGGTTCAGGGGAAAGTTGATTGTAATGCTCTATGAAAGGCTTTGCTCTCTAAGAGGGAAAGACAAGAAAATGTCTAAAGGGTGAAGTGTGCAGCAGAATTAAACACAATCTGAAGGAAAAGGCTTCTGCTTTCCAGATTCCATGTCACATAATGCAAGTCCGTTTGGCTGAAGATTTTCCAGAAAATTAGAAGCTTATGTTTTTAGTTTGGGTTCACTTTATTAGATTGTCTTTTTAGGTGCAGATTTGTCTTTTGTTGTCAATCATCCTTAAGGGCAGGGATGTTTTTGGGAGGGAGGTATTGATATATAAATGTAATATGGTTTTAAAAGTTAGTTAATGTCACTAGCCATTAGAATTAGTTAGTTATTTAGTTTTATCTTGGCTTGGTCACATTAAGTCACTCTAACCTATAAATAAACCATAATCCCATTGTATTTGATAGTTTTTGACATGTAATGGATTCCTAGAGAATTATTTCAGAAACTCTTCTCTCTATCTCTCTTATTCCCTCTCTTCTTCTTCTTCAATCCTCTAAAGCCTCTTCTCTTCTACCCTGATTCCCAATTCTACAACATTCAGATTACATCTCCTTATCAGAGTAGAAGAATAGGGAGAGTGCTTAGAGCCAGAATCTGTACTCTAAACCCAAGAAAGATAATTTCTGCATAATACTTTTCTTGCCCTTGAAACATAGTTACAATACATATTTATAGCCTAAGCAACATCCCTAAAGATAACTTCAACTAAAGCAACTGCTGGACCACTACTTAATAACTGACTCCTAATTAATTTAAAACAGAACATAAGCCACATAATGCAAAGGACACGTCTGAAACTAGCCACCCATCAGAACACCCCACTTTCTAAGGCTAATCACATTCCTTCTATTAAAGTAACAGCTGGACCACTACTTAATAACTGACTCCTAATTAATTTAAAACAGAAAATAAGCCACACATTGCAAAGGACACGTCTGAAACTAGCCACCCATCAGAACACCCCACTTTCTAAGGCTAATCACATTCCTTCCACTATAAACCAGTAAAGGACGTGGTGTGTTCCTATCAATCCCCCCCCCCCCCCCCGGGTTAAAGAGTTGCGTTGTCCTCAAGGTGAGTTGGGAAGTTGTATAGCCATTGTGTCACAAAGTTCCCAGTTGGCTTCTTCATTTGGTCGGTCTTGCCACTTGATGAGAAGCTCAATGTTTCTTTCTCCTTCAATGTCAATGCCTCTGCTGTCCAGAACCTGTTCTGGTTGGAGTTGGAGCTCCCAATCATCATTGATTGGTAAAGGTATCTGAGGGGTCAGGTTCCTGAAAACCATGTGCTGCTCTGAGAAGCGAAACATGGAATACTGGATGAACTCTTGATCCAAGAGGGAGCTGTAGTTCATAAGCAACTCTGCAAATTTTGTGAATAACTTGGAAAGGGCCAAAGTATCGAGGAGACAGCTTTTCATACCTTCATTTGGCCAAAGTTTGCTGTCGGTAAGGCTGCAACTTAAGAAGAACTAAGTCTCCAGGAGCATATTCCACATCTTTTCACTTTAAGTCTGCTTGCTCCTTCATCCTTGTCTGGGCTACACTCAGATTATCCCTTATAGTGGCTAGAATTGCATCCCTCTCTTCAAAATGCTCCTCTAGATCTGCAATTTTTGTTGTTCCCTTGGTATATGGCAGTAACGTAGGAGCAATCCGGCCATAAACTATGTGAAAAGGAGTAGATCCAGTTGCTGTATGAAAACCGGTATTGGAAGAAAGTTCTTCCCAATGTAAAATCTTACCACATTGTTTAGGATGTTCTTGAGAAAAGCAGCGCAAATAGGTTTCTAAACACCTATTGACTACCTCTATTTGCCTATCTGATTGAGGATGATACGCAATGCTCATCCTTTTTGTTGTTCCACTCAATTTGAACATCTCTTGCCAAAAGGAACTTAAAAAGAGAGGATCTCGATCTGATACTATTGATTGGGGAAAACCATGTAGTTTGACCACTTCCTTGCAAAGCACAGCAGCAACAGATTTGGCAGAAATGGGTCTTGATAAGCCAATGAAATGAGCGTATTTGCTAAAACGATCAACCAACACCAAGATCATGTCCATTCCATGTGACTTAGGAAGTCCAGTGATGAAATCAATTGAAAGGTCCTCCCATATTCTCTCTGGTATGTTCAGGGGTTGTAATAAACCAGCAGCAGATTGTGGCATATATTTATTTTTTTGACAAGTGGGGCAGTTTTGAACAAACCTCTTAACATCTTCCTTCATGTTCCGCCAATAAAAGTGCTGCTGTAACCTCTTCAAGGTCTTTAAAACTCCCCCGTGTCCTCCAAGTGGAGATGGGTCTTTCAGTCAACAATTTCTCACTCAAATCAGTAGGGGCAGGGATGACTAAATGCTCTTTAAAGTAAAGTTTCTCAGCTGATAATACAAAGTGTGGGCAAGAGTTAGGATTTGTTTTCAAAGCTGTCATGATTGAAGAGGTGTACTCATTCTGGGATAACAATTGCTCCAAGTCATCAAAATCTTCTGATTTTGGCATACTTAGAGCAAATAAATCTGCAGAACTTTGGGTACCTTGACCAAAGCATCTGCACTTTGGTTATTAGAATCAGCCCTGTATTTAATGAAGAAATCAAATGGCAGTAGCTTCATCATCAAATGCTGCTGTTCAGGTGTAGTGAATCTCTGGTCCAGAAGGTATTTGAGGCTGCAAGGATCTGTTAACACTTCAAATTTCCTCCCCAGGCAGTGCTTCCATTTTTGCAAAGAAGAAACCAGGGCTAATGGCTCTCTATCATATACAGACTTATGCCTATTGGAATAGGAAAGCCCCTTACTATAGTAAGCAATCGGGTATCCATTTTGTTGCAATACAGCTCTAATGCCAATGGATGAGGCGTCACATTTCACCACAAAAGGTTGAGAGAAGTCAGGTAATTGCAGCACGGGAACCTATACAAGTGCATCCTTTAAGGCATGAAATGCTTGTCTAGAGGAATCAATCCATTGAAAGGTGTCTTTCTTGGTCATATGTATTAGTGGTTTGGCAATTAGGCCATATTTGCGTACAAAATGCCTATAGTAACCTGTTAATCCCATAAATCCCCTTAAATCAGATAAAGTTTGAAGGAGAGGCCAATTTGTGATTGCTGCAATTTTCCCAGGGTCCACTGCTACTCCTTTATTTGAGACCATATGACCCAAAAACGACATTTCTAGCTGAGCAAAGCTGCATTTCTTGGGGTTGGCATAGAACTTGTGCTGGAGCAATGTTTGAAGGATAAGTTGTAAATGAGTATGATGATCCTGCAAACTTTTGCTGTATACCAGTATGTCATCAAAGAAAATAAGTATGGATTTGCGCAGAAAGGGCCTGAAATGCGCATTCATAGCAGCTTGAAAGGTTGATGGTGCATTAATTAAACCAAAGGGCATAACCAAGAATTCATACTGCCTTGAGTGCGTCCTAAAAGCTGCATTATGAATGTCATCAGGATTAACTCAAATTTGATGGTATCCAGAACGTAAGTCAATCTTAGAAAAGCAAGTTGCACCATTCAACTAATCAATTAACTCATCTACATTTGGAATAGGGTACTTATCTGGGATTGTAACCTTGTTAAGCTCCCCGTGATCAATGCAAAGTCTCCATGAGGAGTCGTTTTTAGGGACTAAAAGAACACGACTTGCAAATGGGCTAACACTTGGACGAATGAATCCTTTAGCAAGGAGGTCCTCAATCAGCCTCTCTTTCATCTTTCTGTGAGTGGGGGTATCTATAAGGTCTTATATTACAAGGAGCAGAACCTGGCTGAAGTGTGACTGAATGAGAATGAGAGCGCATAGGGGGCAAATGTTCAGGTTCTTGAAAAACAGGGGAGTATGCATCAAGAAGCTCATAAAACTCCAATAATTGTTGAGTCTTTCATTCTTTGTAGGTAGCATAGTCTGCACAAGTAAAGGTTCGCAAAGCAGCCACTGATTTAGTAGGTTGCAGAGTACGCTGTAGTTTGTACCTTTTGCCGTTAGCCCAAAAAACCATATACATCTGTTGCCAATTCACCTCAACAATATTAAGGGATGCTAGCCACTTAATACCCAACACCATGTCCAACCCTCTAATGCCAAAAGGAAAGAAGTCATCTTTGATCACCAAGTTCTAAACTTTAATCTCCAATTGCTTGCAAATTGAATTGCATGAGATAATATTTCCATTACCAACTTGTACTCCAAGCGAAGGAAGAGTGCAAGTGGGAAGTCGAAGTTCTGTGACTAAGATAAAGTTATGTGTCGAACCACTGTCTATAAGGATTAGAATCTATTTTGAATGAGGCTCTCCTTGGACTTTCATTGTAGTGATCGACGGACTACCCAGAATAGCATGTAGAGATATTTCTGTGAATTCACCTTCTAACATTGGTTCACTACTCTGGTTCTCCTCATAGACGTTGTTTGCTCCCTCTGTTATGTCCATAAGCTTGAACGATGAGGTTTTGCATCGGTGGCCTGGTGTGAATTTCTCTCCACATCAGTAGCATAGTCCTTTATCACACCTCATCTGTCTCTCACTATCATAATTTGCGGGCGATTGCGAGATAGCCGATTGTGAGTTGTAATTCAGCGTTGTTAATTGCCGTGGGTAATTATTGGACATTGTAACTGACTGAGAGATACCCGACCCATATCCTTGTATCAGATTTGGATAAACTGAAGTTTTAGGATCTTTAAAATTTGAAATCACATCATTGCTACGTGATTGATAGGTGCGCTGCGTGAATCGTGGCTGAGATTGTGATTGTAGCTTGTCCTCAAATTCCATGGCGAAACTTGAGGCTTTGAAAACCGTTCGAGGCTTTTGTATTTTTACATTCGATTGGAGTTCGGCCTCTAACCCATTAATAAAAACTCCCAAGAGGCAATGCTCAGGCCATCCCTTCACCCTAGATGAACGTCTTACAAATTCTTGCTTGTAGTCATGGACTGATCCGGTTTGCTTAATCCCACACAAATGTACATCCAGGTTTTGAAACTTAGCCAGACCAAGCTGCTCCTGAAATATCTGTACTAATTCTTCCCAGAATTGGATAGTTCTACTAGACAAAACCCAAGTGAACACATCAAGTGCATCAACTTCCAAGTTGATCACTGCCACATCCACTTTAAGGTCCTCAGTTGTCTGGTAATAACTGAAATATTTTTCGGCTTTTAACACCCAGCCTCTAGGATCTCCTCCCTCATATTTAGGAAATTCAACCTTGGTGTGTGGCCTCCTTTGTGGATTTTGTAACCACCAAGGAGCTTCTTGGTGTGTTTCTTCTTCTTCTTCATGATTGGTTTCATGACGGGTGCTTGAAGACTTGCCTTTCTTCAACACATTGAGATTCGTATCCATCCTTCCAATCTTTGAGAGAATGAGTGCCATTTGCTGCATAAAAAATTCTTGAAATTCAGGTTGAATTGGCAGGTTTGTGGGTGGTGTTGTGCAAGATGATTCAGGTGGAGGGGTTGGTAATATGGGTGGATTCAAACCAGAGTTATTTGGACTCTGATCATTATTACCCGAGCGGGTAGTCACCATATCCATAGGCTAGGAAGAAACTGCTCTAATACCAAAATGGTAGGTTCTAGGAACCTGTAAGGTTCAGACTGGAGAGAATAAAAAGAAGAATCAGAAGTAGGAGAGTAGAAGAATAGGGAGAGTGCTTAGACCCAGAATCTGTACTCTAAACCCAAGAAAGATAATTTCTGCATAATACTTTTCTTGCCCTTGAAACATAGTCACAATACATATTTATAGCCTAAGCAACATCCCTAAAGATAACTTCTTTAAAAGTAACTACTGGACCACTACTTAATAACTGACTCCTAATTTATTTAAAAAAGGACACGTCTGAAACTAACCACCCATCAGAACACCCCACTTTCTAAGGCTAATCATGCTTCCTTCTACTATAAACCAGTAAACGACATGGTGTGTTCCTATCACCCCCAACCACCCAAAAAAAAAAAAAAATCATTAGTGACTAAATTGTCAGATTAAAGCCTGATTTCTGTTTCTGCAATCTCAAAAGAGAAACTATTAAGGGGACACTAAAAGAATAATAGTAAGAAAGAATCACTCTAAATTGGCACAGTGATTAGTTCAACTGACCTGGACACGCTTATTTCGAGCATACTGCTCAGCCCCATTGAAGTTGCCCTCAGAGTACTGGATAACAACAATCCAATATATAATTAATACTGATATCACGTTAATGACTCAAGAAGATGGCATGTTCATGAAATAATTACCATCAAATCAATGGTCAAGGGAGAAGTATACATTCCACCAGAGGAAACTGTAATAACACGAGCATCAGGGGAAGCTTTCTCCAGTAAAGGCAACATTGATTCTGTCAGGGTATAAGTGCCTAATACATTTACAGCGAAGTTCAACTCAAACCTGCATCATGGCAGATTAAATTAAAAGGTAGCCTATTAATGTAGGATGTTAATAGAATTTTCCAGTAACTCAATTTTTCATATAAAACAATAAAAGACTCACCCTTCTGATGTAGTGACTCGATTATTCTCAAGCAAGCCAGCATTGTTTATCTTAACATAGAACATTGTTTATATGTTAGACTTTTCACATGAATTAAACTTGAAATTTAAATAAAAGCCTAAGGGCATTTGAGAATATACCAACACATGAACTGGCACATCCTTTTTAGAAAATCTGGATGCCAATGACTTGATCTCACTGACAGAAGAAAGGTCACAAACCTGCATGTCAAATTATTAAGTTGTACAAAAGCATATGTTGCCGCTAAATTGCAGAAAAAGCTATAAAATCCCTGAGTGATGCATGATATTTAGAATTTATTTTCTATTTAATTATATCAAAATACTAAGGATAAGCACCAAGATGATTGTGATACCTCCAAATGAACATTCTGATTTCCTGTTGTAGATTGAATTTTGGAAAGAGCAGCCTCTCCCCTCTCCTTATTACGACATACAAGATATACAGTCGCACCACTGGTGGAATCATTAATCAATATCAATATCAATATAAAACCTATAGCAAATAGCACTTTTCATAAAACACGAATTTAACTCATTCATCAAATTTCATGCAATGCATATGAGTATGTACTGAAAACACTGAATTGAAGAGACAAAAGGTTATGGAAAGATCATCACCGTTGGGCAAGACCCTCTGCTGTCGCATAGCCAATTCCAGAGTTTGCTCCAGTAACAACACAATTTTTACCGGGTATTTTGGGTTCCATATCCTCTGGTTTGAATCTCTTCGAATGTTCCCTACAAAGAACTTCACAAATTAACCCAGGCAAGAATGGGACAATTTAAAATTGAAACTCCATATGATGGCCAATTTTTATCTCCAAGTTTAAAAACAAAATATGTGGTGTTTGCGTCCTGATCACAACGGTAAAAGAGCCTAGAAAGATAAAGAATTGTTTAAATTCCTTGACCCCCATTTTCTCCTCGACTTCGCAGTATTAAATAACCAGGGCCATGGAGTGCATACAGTTATTCTATCACGCAAACTCTCCAAAATTGAAAAATAAAACAAACGATAGAAGATAAGCAAGTCCAAAGTTGTTTATTGCAGCAAAAGTTCGACTTATAAGAGATACATCAAACAGACAAATGAAAACCGTCTCTGACTCCCAAAAAAAAAAAAAAAAAAAACCGGAAGTGCAATTTGTCTTAGCACGAAAGTTCCCAAATGGCTTGCTCATCAAACAAACAAACAAAAGTGGAGAAAGGAATTAGCAAAGGGACTCACAGAAATCCAGCTTTGGTGAAATTCAGGTACCCATAAATACCGAAAGTCGTTGATCTCCATGCCTGTCGAAACAAGTTATGAGAAGAAGATGATGAAGAAGAAAGCAAAAAGTAAGCGAATTGTAGGAATTGATGAGGATTTCGGGATTACTGAAATGCATTGGGATTAGAAGGGTTTACCTTGAGTAAGAACATTGCGAGGGGCGTGAGGGGGATATCAACGCTCAAGGTCACACTTGTCATGAACGAGTGTGTTGCAACTTTTAGCTTGAACTACAATTGCTTGCGTGCCTCCGTAACTGCAATCATCAGAATATTAAAAATAATATTTATTAATTGAAGGTTGGGATAATAATCCGAGAATAACCCAATAAAATATTTGGGAAATCCCAATTAAATACAGTTAAAAGATTTAAATCTAAATTCAGGTTTACATTTTTTTTAAAATCTCTAATGAGACCAATAGAGCTAATTAGGGATTTTTTTAATATTATCAAAAGACTAACATTCCCTTCTATAGTTAAAAAAAATAAAATTAATACAAGTTATTAACGATTTCTAAATATTGTCAAAAGACAAAAAAAAAAATGATTCTCTATAATCAGAAAAATAAGATTGATGCAAGTTTGAATGTGGTTTTGATTATTTGAACTTGAATCATCTTGAAATTCTTCCGCACCCTAATATCAATAGTTTTTCTTTTAATTATTATGGATGAAAACAATAAAACCCCAAATCCTCCCCTTAACCTCTGCTTCTTATGCCCGTCTCCGTGGAAATTCAGCAAAGCTTCAATTCGATGTCTAGGCTTAATTTATCTTCTGTCACAGTAGTATTTCAGTAATCTTAGGACTAGATATATACTTTAATTTTCAGCAGTGCAAGTCTGCTTTTTTTAAAAAAAAAAAATCCCCAATGTTAACTTCTGCTATGAAGATTTAAACTGCCTTTGATTAATATTTCTTCATCATCTCGTAAGGATAAAAAAACAAAGATTTTTGCCTTCTTTCACATTGTTTCACGGTGTAGGTCTCCGCCTCAATAATGATTCTTATCGATATTTGAAAAAAGTTTTCCGATTTATTTTTGTTTCATGATTTATGTACACAAGCTTTTTGATGGATTTGTCCATGAAATTTTTTCTAGTATTCTTTTCAACATCTTTTTAATTTTTAACTATAGAGTGGCATTTTAGTCATTTAACAACATTCAAAAATTCTTAATAAGGTCTCTTGACCTCACTAAGAATTTGTTAAACATATAGGCCTAAATTTAAATTTAGTTATTTTAACTGTATTTAATTGAGATTCTCCCTAAAACATCTTTCTTTTAATATAATCACATAACTAACAAACACATCAGAACTTACCGTTAGAAAAAGTATTAGAAAAAGCATAGAACGGAATAAGTATTTCTAAAAACCTTGCACACTATATATTAGGATTATGAAATGGAGAATTTTCTTTCAAGAATGTAAGAGTAAGAGTTCTTAGGCATTAACTTTTTTTTTTTTTTTAACGTGATCATTTTATTGCTCATGTAAAAATAAAGAGAAAAAACTCTCTCCATCGACGCCCGTAGGAGCTCCGCTTGCCACCGCTGGCGACAACATTAGCACCGGCCACTAGACCTTTGACATTGGGGACCAGGGAATTATCTGAAAGGAGTGATTTTAAAATAAATAACTTCATTTTAAGAAATAATAACTTTAATTTTATGAAATGATAACAAAAAAAAAAAAAAAAAAAAGATAGTGACAACGAGTATTTTAAAAAATTAGATTTGGGTTTCAATATTAGTGGTGATGATGTGGAGATCAATGACTACCTTGACGTGGGAAATAACAATTTTAATTACATAAAATGGCATCAAAAAATTTGTGAAGTGGCAACTACCAATTTCGATCCTTAATATAGGATTCACTTTAATGAAGAAATAAATTATAAAGTAAATTTTATATTAAAGAACGAAAGAAGTCTTATTTTTGGATAATGAGATTTGAATTTTACATATCAGTCATGACTATTTCACTTTTAGAAGTAACACTTTTAATCATATGAAATGACAACAAAAGTGTTAACAATTACAGCTACTATTTTAAAAATTGTCAAGACTAGGCGATACTCTTGTTATTATTTCATATAATTAAAATTGTTTTTAAACAGTTTAAGTTGCATATAGCACCCTAAAATGATTGATGAAGTAATTTTACCTAACCTCTAATATTTTAAAAGTGGGTCAATTCCTCCCTATCTTAATAGGCCACAAATGTCTGTTGGCAATTTGTGACACAGGCACTTCAATTTTTTACCATTGACACATAATTAAAGCTTCCCTTCTTGTTTGCTTTACCATTTCATCGGCCATCATTAGGGTTTGTTTAGTCTGAGAGGAGCGGAGGGAAAGTGGGCGAAGAAAAAAAAAATTTTGAGTTGAATTTAAAAAAATTAGAGAAATGGGATTAGAAATTTTTAATTAATTTTTCTTATTCTTTTATCTTATATATTCTCTTTATTAAAATTTTATTACCCCACTTCTTTAATCTTTTAAAATTCAACTTGTAAAAATTTTCCCTCCCCTCCTTTCCTCTCCAAATCCCTCACACCAAACATACCCTAAAGCTTCAACGGCCTAGACCTCACAGTCTGCTCCTAATATATGAACCTCTCTCTTTACCTGTTTTTGCTTAATGTTCAATGGCTGAATCAACCTCATCTTCGACTATCTCAAGCAGAAGAACGATTGCTTTAATGAGGCAAGGATTGTTTGAAGTTCCAAGGAGATACTTTTTCTGACTTTCCATGACTTGTTTATCACCTCATTGAACGGCATGGATTGAAAAGAACTTGGGTAGAAGTTTGTTTTGTAGAAAGATGGTCTACAAATTGTAATTCAAGCTTTAAATGTGCCAAGTTAATTTTATAAGCTTTAAAGTCTAACTCTTGAGATTTGTTGAAGTAATCTTCTTCATTACAAGGGCAAGTTCATAAGAGATGATCGTTTGTGTTGAATATTTATACTTGATTCATTTAAACTTGATTTTCAAAAACAAATGAGGATTTTATAGTTCATGATGTTCAGGGGAATGAGATTGCTATCAAACCTAAGGTGTAAATTATTTTCTCTAGTTTTAAATAATTTAATGTTATAGATGAGTATTTTAGGGGGTCAAGTCATATTTTTAATAATTAAATTAATCGAACTTACTTAATCTCTCCAAATTTGAGAAGTGGCTTTTACATTAAAGACCTAGGAGTATTTTATAAATATGTTATTATCAATTAATAATATATCTATTATAAAAATGGAAAAAATATAAGAGATGTAAAGAAAGAGATGAAGAGAGAACTAGGAAGAAAGATGGAGCAATTTCTTATTCATTTAGATGCAACCAAAGTGTAATACATAGTGCTCTATTTATAGATCCTCAACTATAACCAAGAGTTGCACAAAGTAAATGGCAAACTTTAATTCTCATGAGTGCACATATTGTAACCTTTGAGTTATAGGTATGAAAACTCCTAAAGACTATCCATTGGAGAGGTTATGAGATGTAAAAAATGAAAGGCCAAGAGTTGAGAGTTTATGAACATCCACTTCAATTAGTATTTTTATAACACTCTCCCTTGGATGTCCATGAATAAATATTGTGTCTCAGTAAAATCTTACTAGGAAAAACTCATTGGGACAAAAACCTAATAAAGGAAAAAAAGTACATCACGTTTACTCCCCCTAATGACAACATTACTTTACATCTTTGATCCTACACATTCCAATACAATGCATTAACTTCTTAAATGTTTTAGTTGGCAGTGTTTTGGTAAACAAATATGCAAAGTTGTCATATGAGCAAATTTGCTGAACATTTATGTCACCGCTCTTCATTAGATCATGAGTGAAAGAGAATTTTGGAGAAATATGTTTTGTTCTATATCCTTTAATGTACCTTCCTTTCAATTGAGCTATATATGTTGTATTATCTTCATATAGTATTGTTGGAATCTTTTGTTCAGGAAGCAGACCACACACTGATTGGATATGTTGAGTTACTGACCTTAGTCAAACACATTCTCGAGTTGCCTTGTGAACTACAGTTATCTCTACATGATTTGATGAGGTAGCTACTAAAGTCTATTTTGTTGATCACCAAGATACAGTTGTACCTCCACAAGTAAATAAATATCCTGTTCGAGATCTACCATTATGTGGATCTGATAAAAACCCTGCATCTGCATAACCAATCAATTGTAATCTAGATTCATTAGAATAAAATAATCTCATATCATTTGTTCCTCGAAGATATTGGAATATAAGTTTAATTCTGTTCGAATGTCTTTTTGTTGGAAAAGAACTAAATCTTGCCAATAAATTCACAGCAAATGCAATATCAGGTCGTGTTGTATTGGAGAGATGAAGAGAGAACTAGAGAGAAAGATGGAGCAATCTCTTATTCATTTAGATATAACCAAAATGTAGTACATATTGCTCTATTTATAAGTCCTCAACCACAACCATGAGTTACACAAAGTAAATAGCAAACTTTAATCCTCATGAGTGCACACATTGTAACCTTTGAGTTATGAGCATGAAAACTCCTAAAGACTACTCATTGGAGAGGTTATGAGATGTAGAAAATGAAAAGTCAAGAGTTGAGAGTTTATGGACATCCACCTCAATTAGTATTTTAGTAACAATAGCTATGTTATTTTTATTTTTTATCTAAAAGCATAAAAGACATTTTTTTATTAAGAACTAAATTTTTCATTTCATTTTATTTTCCATCCCATGAATCAGATTATAAAAAGAATGGAAAAGGGGTTTCCTTCCCTCCACTTCTTTATTTACACTATTAGATCAACTCTGACAGTTAAAATTTAATATTATATAAAAATTTTATTATAATATTAAATAACAAAAAATGTAAAAAAAATAAATTTAAATCATTAAAATCTAATATGAATATTTCACATCTTTAAACTTTTATTAAGTATTCTATATACTCTTTTTTACTTTTTATATAATATTCAATTTCAACCATCAGAGTTGATCTAACTATGTAAATGAAGAAGTGGAGGGAAGTGAACGGTAAGAAAAATGGAAAGGTCCCTTTCCTTAAAAAGAGCACCAGCTGATTTCCTTTTACACAAAAATGCTATAGTTGCAGGTAAAGAAGGGGCAATGGACCATAATGGCAAGGGAGAGAAGGCAAGCGCACTTGAGCCCATTTGGTACCGGGGAATTGTGGTAATGGAAAGTTAAATTAGTTTTCTTGGTGAAAACATATTTGATGCCCAAATATTCCTGAAACTCATATTCTCACTTGCTTCAAAGTTCTCTTAAACATGGGAAGATTAGTTCCCACTAAAATTGTTAAATCAATGTATCATATATTACTCTTCCTCTAAGCCATGTTCTTAACAGCTTATCTCTCGGCTTCTAACACAAAACACTGTTCACAAGCCGTCTCCCCCATTTATTGGGCTCTATGCCAGCCAAACCTCCTAACAATGATGTTCAGCTTCAAAATAAGGACGTGTTGCCATGTCTGTTTTGAATCCCAACGGGTTTGAATTTTCCGGCCCACGGATGACCTTCTACCTCGAATAAATATCCTCGCATATGGACGACCTTCATACTGCACTGTTTGTATATGCTCTTCCACTTGATTAGCATGTAGAATTTCTTTCTATGCTCTGCTTTATGGATTTATGCCATGTTTAATAGTTGATATTTCCATGTTTCTGAATATATTTGCAGATCTAATATTTCCAAGGACCACCTTCTAAATCGAATATATATCTTTGCCCATGGACGACCTTCATACTGCACTATATGCTCTTACAGTTGATTAGCATGTTGAATTTTTTTCAATGCTCTGCTTCACGGATTTATGCCATGTTTAATGTTGTACCTCTTTGTCTTGATATTTCCATGTTTCTGACTTGAATGACCCTCCATCTATTTGCATATCTAAATTTTCCCTCGACACACCAATTTTCCACCAGACACGAATTTTCCCTTGTTTAATTTTTTTAATAATTTAATATCTTAATAAGACGGAACCTTTTAATTTCAACCTTGTATAATAGTGTTGATATGAGACGATGTCCGCAGAAGTAGTTGCAAAATGAGTTTTTGAATTTGAACCAGGAAGTTACTGTAAAAGAATATGGGAGATAGATCTATGGATAACCTCACTTTTAATTATTTAATTTCCATAGTTATTTTTATATTTACATTGAATATTCACATTTATTTATTTATTTTTAATTATTTAAATATTTGATAAACAGTTGCAACGTGGGTAGAGAGTTGTTGCAAGAGAATATGGGAGAGAAATCTTTGGGATAAATTCAAGTAGTTGAAGCCCCAAGACTCGCACTGGTTAAATTTTTGGCAGTCGCTATTTAATTTAACTATTTATTTCATGATATTATTGTTAATTATCGTTGTTATACACGGTCATGAGTGTCAAAATAAAAATGATTTGATTCAATACCTTAACTAAACGTCATCTTCTATCTTCGATTGAATTAAAAATTAGCTTTTATTTTCATTTTAACATTACCTAATTTAAGGGGTAAAATGGGTTGTTCACATTTTCTTCCCACAAACATCACTCCATTTTCATTTTATACCAAGCATTTTATTTTCCCTCAATCTATGTTCCGTTTTCATGTGTGTCAAATAAGACATCCATCTAAGTTCCTTCCCAATTTTCCCCTCATTTTCTTTCAATTCCCTTCCTTTCCTTTCCTTTCCTTTCATCAAACTTTCCTCGTGCCGAGCCAGAAAACATCCTTCTTGATGAATATTTAGAGGCTGTTTGGTATGACAAATTTGGAGGGAAGAGGGGGAGGGGGGATTTTTATAAATTGATTTAAAAAAAATTTGAAGTAATGTGGTTATAAAACTTTAATAAAGAGAAGATATATGATAAAAGAATAAGAAAAATGAATTTAAAATTTAATCTCACCTCTCTAATTTTTTTTAAAAGGGAAAAAGACAAGAAAATACTACTTAAACTTTAAAATATCAAATTAGTCTTATTACCTATAAGAGTATAGTAATTGACAACTAATTTTAATAGAAAATCACTTGTTAGGATTTTAAAGTTCAAGTAGTATTTTCTTATCTTTTTCCCTTTTTTAAAACCAACTAAAAAAAATTTCCCCTCCTACCAAACAACCCTTTCGGAGCCAAAAATAACGTCAAGTGGTAATACACATAGTCATACTTTTAGTGGGGAAAACATATGGATATACGATGACGGCTCGTTGTCGTCGTCGTGGGGGTCATCGTCTGTAGCAAGCCACAATGGCGACTGAACGATCTAAAACATAGCTAGGCAAATGTACACTATGAACCTGCATCGAAGAATCAACATGATTCAAATCCAAAGACAAAAGATGAAAACTAAATATTCAACTGACGCATGTGCAAGATGCCAACAATCAGCTGAAGCATCATCAACAATGTCCCCTTCCAACAAAAAAAAGTAGAACATCATCGAGAGTACTTCAACCAGTACAGGCCAGCAAGTAGACCATATAACTAGTAAGATGAATAATAATATGAATAAGATAAAAGAGAATCATCGGCTCCAGGGGGTCCAGGGGGTTCTCTCCAAACAGAAAAGCAAAAGAGGCATTGTTCATTGACAACTAATCTATTTCCTGAAATACATGACATTCTTGATTCTTCCTTCTTTTTACTAGTCTTCTCGACTGGAATCATAAATGGCTTGTCTCCTCTCTGACGATCTTTTCTATTAGGTAGAACTACTATGATCTTTTCTATTTGATAGTTTGATTGAGGACATGAAGGCTAGAGTACCTTCCTAGATAGAGACTTCAATCTCAAAAGGAAGATCATCATTTCTACTTGCAGCCAATTCAACCACAGCCTAACTTGTAGGGGTGTTTAGGATCAGGATCGGGAAATACCATTCCCAATCTCGATCCCGAGAAGGGTTCAGGAATGATTTTCATTCCGATCCCGGATTTCTTTTTTTTTTTAAAAAAAATTCCTATATTAATTTTTTTGTTTTATTTTCTTTAGTTTAGTATAAATATATAATTTGTCTAATATCATATTGTACCAAATTAGTCCAATACATGCTTAAAGTTGTCGATTTAGCTACAAAAAGCACAAAGACAAGAACAAAAAATTAGAATTATTTAATAAATAGTAAATGAAATTAACTAAAATAATAGATATTACCTTGAGGGTGTTAGAGATTTTCACATTTTATTTTGCATTTGGTCTTACTTTCTTAAATATTTTAAAAAATTATACATAATCAATATATTTTTTTTTTTTTTGGTATCGGGTAAAAGTCGGGATCGGGAAGTCCCATTCCCGATCCCGAACTTTTCCCATCCCGATTTGCTTAGGATCGGGACGGGAAAAAGTTGCACACCCCTACTAACTTGCACAAGATTCAACAACCAAAACTACCGGTAATCCCAAGGGAACCGCATCCTCCTATAATAGTTAGTAGTCCAAAAAGCCTACCGTACTTGAAGTCCACCCAGTATTCTTGCCCAAAGAGTACTTTTAATAGGGTGCTGGCATAGGCCGTTCCCATTTAAGTAAGGCTTTGGGATGGATTATCTACTTTGCACACAATGCTTAAGGACATAACTTTGCTTCTTTGGAGCAAATTCCCACTTCACCAATGGACAGAACTTTCTACTAGGTGCTTCTTTGTTGTATCAGTCAAAAGAGATAGTGTCACAAGTCAAAATAGAAAAACTCACATTGGGTTTAGGGATAATCAGGCTCGGCTTGACTTCATGGTCAAGAAGAGCTTAGCTTTTGAGAATGTTATGATATGGCTTGGGCAGAACTGGCTGAAGCATCTAAAAAGAAATTCTCCTTGAAAGAGGAAAAATATCTTTCCAAGTTTTGTTGAACGGAAATGGTCGCGAATGTCTAGTTTTTTGTCAGAATATCTATAGTTGTCTTCTTGGTTCTTATTTTTCTCACCCCATCCTATGGTGTTTATCTGCTTCTTGGATTGGAATATTTGCCAATATTAGAAAGACTACAATCAATGCTCCTTTTGAGATCATTGCACGCAAGAGTCGACTCAAACACACCTCTTCAATTTCAAAGATCATCATCATCAATTAATTAATTAATTAGTGTTGATAATGCTTGGTTTTAGAATTCCCGTTTTCATCAAAGTCCTTAATTTTTAATTCTCAGGCCCAAAAAAATTCTCTACTTTTAATCTCACTAATATATTATAGGGAGAACTGTAGTTAATGACCAATTTAACAATTTAATTATTAATAGGAATCTTTAATTTATAAAACTTTCTTTTTGTTATCTACCAAAATTTTTTTACATTAAAACTTACAAGATTTTATTCTATTCTTATGTCCCTTCCATTGAAAAATCTTTCTGCTGAACCAAACTTTTGGCCTAAGGCTTGTCCATGAGTAATGAAGGAGTGGAATAATACAAACGTGAAATTTAAATTAGACTACTTTGGCAGGAAATACATTAAAACGGAAAATAAATTACGGTGCCAAGCCATTGTGAAACAAATAGTATCACAGCATCACAAGCAATGGTCTCAAAAATCCGAGTCCTAAACATGCAGCTACATTAAGTACTCATTGAAAGAGCTTTGTGGCTCTTGTGGTTCTTTCCGACTTGACTTGAGTTGTTCAAGGATCCAATGTGGCTATCAGATATTATTTATTAAGTGGTTTGATACTAAGATAGCATCACAACACAAATTTAGTAGCATCAAACCAAAACTCACATTTGTCTTTCCTTCTAAGAATAAGAAAATCTTTCTTTTATTGGGTTGAATCAGATTCGTCAACACTATGTGTACACACACACACATATACAAAAGGCAGCCCAGTATATAATGCTCTCGCCTTAGGTGGTTTGATTCTAGGAAGAGATAGCTTCACAACATAAATTTAGTAGGGTCAAACCAAAACTCACATTTACCTTTCCCTTTAAAAATTAGAAGATCTTTCTTTTATTGAGTTGAATCAGATTCGTCAACAACATCAAACACCAAATGATTGTTACTAATATATACTACATATACATGTACATTTACGTACATATATATATAAAAGGTAGCCTAGTGCACAAGGCTCTCACCAGGATCAGATGTACATAACCTTATCCCGCAAACAGAGATGTTGTTTTTAGGATTTGAACCTGTGATTTCTTAGTCACATGACAGCAACCTTATAACCACTGCTCGTATGCTCTAAGGCTCTCCCTCCACACAAACACACACAATTCTTTATCAGCAATTTACATGACTCACCTAAACCTTCTGTTATGGCCTTCAATAATTCCGTAGCTTGCATTCTTCTTATTGCTGCAGCCTCAAAAGTGGACAGAAGAAAGTCTTGAAGAGGCAGAACCATCAGATAAGGCTTTGTATTAATTTCTTTAATACAGAAAGCTTCCCATATGTAACTGACAACGCACATCACACACTCTAAGCACTGCACAAACATATGCAGCATTATACATACAGCAGATCTACTAGCTCCCTCTAGAACCTACTGGTATGAAACACCTCACAAACAACAAATCATACTAATTTCTTTAACACTCTTATTCTTGACACATAAGACACCAGAATTTCGGTTCAGAAAAGTACTTAATCTCATTTAGCACTCTTAATTTTGACCCTGGAATTTAAGGATCGTGGATATTCACATCATGAGCTTCATGACTGAGATGTTCAGTTTTGTCCAAGCTGGTAAATGTGAGACCAGGACAAGTAATGGCTACTGTTATATATATATAGCAGTAACCTTTAATGACTGAACTAAACTAGCCATTGTAATAGCAATAAGTAACAAAGGAGCAAGGTCTTGAAAATTTCAAGATTTTATGAAGCAGAACGCCTAAGCTCACGCCTATCAAACGTATATAAAACATTAATTAGTCATGTTCTGAACAGAGATATGTTTTAAGGCATATTTTTTGGCATCTGAAGGTGATGAGATGATTTACTCACCTGATCCATGTAAGATGCTAATTCCAAGGGCCTAAATCCATTACTTGTTCATTTTCAATCTCTGCATCTGTGAAAGTCAGGGCTCGCCGTAACTTCCTAGGACAGAACTCCTCAACCTCAGCCATATATGTGGCAGTCACCGGTCGATGATCTGAAAATCTGAGCTCGCTCCTTCTGTATCTCAGTAATCTTATTCCCTTGCCATAAGAAAGAATGCGATCACACCTGAAAATTGTGTGCATGTATATATATGATAGGAATAGGAAGAAATTAATTTCTACAAATCATTTAACAAAAAAGAGGTAGAGGAAGACTGAAAAGAACACTCAGCGAATTCATTGAGCAAAAATTTATCCAATGATTTGGTTATTGATGGAGCATAATGGCGTAACGCAATCTATGTAACCAACCTCATCTAGAGGGATAAGGCTTTATTGTTGTTGTTTTTAATAGACTCGGCAAGGTCTCATATCCATAACTCAATTTAAGACATAAAACAAGTACTAACTTCGATCCTTAATATAAGAGCTAGACAAGGGGTTCATTTTAGTCCTAAATATAATACCTCAATCCACTTTGCCTCCAAAATTTATAATGTTTTGCCCAGAGTATCCCCATCCCAATGAAGGGGTAATTCCAATGTGTATGATTAAATGGGGGTAGTTTAGGGAAACCAAGATACATTTGTTACGAGTAACTAACTTAACTAATTTTCTTAATATCTGCAAATCAGTTATCTAGCTCTTATAGTAGTATTAAGAACCAGAAGTAGTACTATTCAACAAGATAGTTCAATAATTAACAGGCTCAATTTTCACAAGTAACTGTTCCTTAACAATCTCTATAAAGCATACATACGCAATAAGATAATTTAGACCAAACTAACTACTGAAGTTTAGGTTATAAAATTTGATAAAAAGAAAAAAGATAGTACTCTCTCCGGTCTCCTCACATAGGAGCTAATACAATCTTAATCCACTTTGTCTATCGTATTTTTCATTTTTCCCCAAACTAATTTATCCAAATTGACATATAATCTAATGTTATACAAGCGCATTTTATAGGGAGATCACGTCACATTTGTTATAATTAACTAATTTATGACTTCATTAATCTATCAAAATTAGTTAAGCAGCTCTTATATTAAGGACTTGAAGGAGTAATTAATATCTGATGTTCTTCAAGCTAACATCTTCAGAAATATGACCATCAACGGTGAAGCATACCATGCCGGTGTACGCCTCCCAACCTTGGGATCTTCTCCAATGTACTTATCAGATTTCATCTCATACTTATAAGTTGGTGCAAAAGTCAATGTTCCTTCTGACCATCCAACAAATACACCCTTTTCGATTTCTCGTGCAAGCTGTCAAAAATAAGAACTCAAAATGAATGAAAAACTCATAGTAGTCTCCTATCAATTTCTGTGAAGTGTTTGCCATGTTATTAGATAACTCAGTAAACTGAAATATACCTGATCTTTCTCAACCAATTTTTCCCAGTCCTTTTTTGAAATAAGCTTTGTAGTCTCATCATATGACAAGTTGATACGGTAATTTAAGTCGCCCAACCAAATTATTCTCCTGCAAATAAATTATAGATGATTAAATGATAATTAGTCTATATTATAAAACATGTAAATAAGCACATATAAAATATAAATAAGGCATATATAATTCCCCAGATTATGAGCTTCAACTCTTTCAAACTCCTCCAATAATTATAGAACATGCTTGAAGAGTATCATACAACGTAGCCACATGATTCAATAATTAGTTTCTCAATCCAGCCAGAGAAATATTCCCTCTGAAAAACCATTATTGCAACAGATAAAAGTCTAGTGTGTTCCCTATAGAGAAAATAATATTATATTATGTTGCAAAAAAATGAGCCAGCAGCGTCAGCCTGCACTGAATTTATTATACCAATCTGTGCCATATAGAAGACAATAATAATATTATTATACAGAACAGGTTCTAATCTCCTTCTTCATTTCTTCTCAGGAACATTTCCCACTTATTATTTCTCTTATTCATGCATTTCGAAGTTTGGGCTTAACTAGAAGAAACCAGTAGATTCTCTATGGATCAAGATACAAATAACACAGTATGCACATGAATGATGGAAACATGTTATTTGTGTGTGATGAGGAATGTTATTCACGTTTTACTGCCACTAATTCTATGTATCTGAGATGAAAAATAAGCCAACAGATATCAGTGGAATGTAATTTTTACAGTTACTTGTAAATCAAAAACAGTAGTTTCAGTTAAATAATACATTTACTAAACAATCAAACTCTATCAGTTTCAATCCATAAGTTTCGGTCCGTCAAGTTTCTTTCCATATAAAATGTTAGTCCCTATATTTTAACAAAAACTAGACCATTTTGCTCTTTGGGAATCAAGACCTATGATTTGAAACTACAAGGACTAAAACCAAAATGATGGCAAACTATAAGCATCAAGTAATAATGAAACGTGCTCACTCATGCTCAAGGATACTTTTGGGAAGTCCGATATCAGTGAATGAATGAAAGTGGGTTCTTCGGTGTATTTCAAGCACATCAGCATTTCTTTTCCTTTCATCAACTTCCTTTTCACCTGCTGTGAGGTGGGTGCATATAAAACAGAAAAGTGTCTGATAAATGGACATGCTAATGGATATCGATCCCTGACACATGAAACAGCAGTATTAAAATGTGAAGAAAAAGAATAGTATTGATCAAATGATTAGCTCTATAGCATATCAAATATCAAACATTCCTAAAGACTCTTAATCTTGTGCATAAAAAACAAAAGTAGAAGGAAACTAAAATAACAATTACAAGCAATTGGGTAACAAACAATGCCCAGATTATGTAACAAACACTTTTACATCACTTTAGAAATGAACAATCCGGAAAAAAAAAAAAATCCTAGAAGAAACTACTATGATACTCATACTCGCTCAAAGACAGATCTAGAAGTAAATACATGTGGGGGCCAAAATAAATTTTCACACTTTACAAATAAAAATAAACAGATTGTTAAAGAAAGTTTGTAACAAGGGGAGGCAAGCAAAGGACATAAAAAAAAAATAACGAAAATGAACAGAAAATGAACTACCATATAGTAAGGAATAAAAAGAATATTCTTGGATGAAAAGGAACATTGAAAACAGACCTTGTTACCAATATAGTTCATAACTCCAACACCAACGTTTGACACCTCTAAATTGTGAATATGTTTACGCAAGCCTCGACGAACCCAGATAGTGATAAAAATCCCAACCATCTGCTTGCTAATTATCCTAACATATGGTGATTTTCTCTTCCGCTTCATTAAAGCTTCAAGGTCGGTTTCTGCAAGCAAAGCTATTTCTGATGGTATTACATCTATGTTTGACTTGAAAGAATTGTACCCTTTGAAAGAGTTATATCCTTTGAAAGACTTTGATGACTTGGAACTTTTGATTGACTTAAATGAACTTGGTCTATCCAATACTTTCTGAGAGAGCAAATTTAATGGTGGCTCTGGCCAGCTCAAACCAATCCTTTCAGTTCCACTAAGCATTCTGGATAGTTGTTTAGCAGTCTGCTGGTTGAATGGTGTTTCTATATTATCTGATGAGTCTTCATCACGGAAACAATTTAACCGGTTTAATCTCCTCGGAGAAGAAACTTGTCTCTGAAGATTTAGGTCACTTGGCATGCTTGAGTTGACTATATCAGCAGCACCTGTAGCCTGCAAACCTGTATCCCTAATTTTTTCAGTGACAGGCCCATCAGAAACTTCTTGTTCTTCTTCCAATGGATGGACTTCTTCTTCGAGTTCACCGTCACTTTCGAGCAATATTTCTTCTTCTATGTCTGGCACATCTTCTGGTGGATTAAATTTTGATGGAGAAGGAGGATCACTGAAGGATTTTACCTTTGATGGTGTGAATCGAACTCTATTTAGTGTCTCCCGGACAATGTTTTCCCATTTTGGAACCGGGCTCGTATCTTCAGCTCCTAAGATGTTACCGGGTTTCAAGGGCACAATCTCCTGAAAACTGCAATGTAAAGAATCTCTTCTGGTCATGCAAACAGGATGCATCTTCATAAACATCGGAAACAATGCAGCTCATTCTTCAGACTTAGTGTAATTCATAGTCATGTTATTAAAAGATAAATACTCCTTTATTCCTATTTATAAGTCATTTCCAACATGTTTCACCGGAACTATGAAAAACCTTATACCACATTAACTCGGCCTTCAAATTTAACGATTTTCTAAATTTACCCCTATTTAATATACACTATACCCCATGAGAACAAAGTCTGCACAATAATAAATGAAGGGTAAAATTGTACATTCATATGAAAATTTTAATGATGAGACTTATAAATAGGACAAAAAAATCTTCTCTCTCTGCCTTATAAATAGGATCAAAGAGTATACTAATGCTAACTTAAAGTTTAATTGCCATACTAATAATGACAAACTGAAGCTCTGCTTTAATAGGCATACTCAAAAAACTTACCCAAGAACATAGATATCAGCTGGGTCATTGATTCCAATCCACTCATCAATATCAAGGTCATCAGGCGGGAGTTTTCCTCCAACATTCCATGTGCCAACACATACTCTAAGACATAATATACAGCCAATTCAGGTAAGAGGCTTGAACAATACAGGTTTAATTCTTTTTACAGAAAAAATTTTAACTTGTTTCTGCTCCTCTCAAATAAATATATCACAAGTGTCTCACCTGAGTTCCTTTTTATTTATATACTGTGACCGAAAAGTCAATGACTTTTGCCTCTTTAACCTTGGAAGATATCCTGTAATTTGATAAAAATTCAGATTTAGACTCTAACATGAAAATCTGTAATTTCACTGAATATATGAAAATCTGAACTGCAAAAGTCTAAAATTGAAATGATAAAGTTTAGCAATTAAACCATTTAATAAATAAGAATTTATTGTATGGAAAAGTCACCATTTGATTCAGGTGGTTCTTCCTCCTCCTCCTCTTTGATCTCTCGAAATTGTGATTGTCTTCCACATTCTACATAACAATAGTGAAGAGTGTGTAAGACTAAAACAGCCAAACTGAAAAGTGATCTTTAAGAAATCCATATCATGCTCATAAAACTCCAGGCTCAACTTTTTCAAACTCTAGTAGATCGCATAGAAACTGATGCAAAACCCCTTTACCTCTAAGAAGCAGTCATACTCGTATTGACATTGGTACAGACACCTTATTTTAGCCTTGTGTACTGGGCTACCCTTCTTTTGGCAATTGTTAGTCCTCATAGTCTGATCAAATTTTAGTTTTGATCCTAAATGATGATCCCTATACTTGCAACGACTTTTGATTTTGGTCCTTAAACTCAGATCAAGTACGTATGAAACTACATGGACAAAAACTAACAATTTGAAAATGCTGATATCAAAATAAAAATTCGATCAAACTGTGATGACCAATAATGTTGTTAACCCAAGAACTTATTAGACACTAAATGAATCCTTCTTTCTTATCTGGGAATGTCGTCACTTACCTCCCTTGTCTGAATCACTAGAATCATCAGGATCATCAGGGTCATCAGGATCAGCGCTGTAATCAGACTGCTTCATATTAAGCCATTTTCGCATAACCACTCTAGCCCAAAATTGCTGTAACAAGAACCATAAACCCAGAAAAAGCCAACAACTTTCAGACAAAATTAGCAAACCCAGAAATAATGGTCAACTCAAACATGCAGAGAGAAACAAGAACGGAACCAGAAACAGACAAAAGCACAAACCTGGCTTTGCTGTTGCTCAGACCGTTGCTTCATTTGTTGCATTATAATGGAGTGATGAAGACGAACGATGAAGCTAAACCTGGAAGAGGAAGAAGAAGAAGAATAAGAAGAAAAACAAGGAGGTAAAGAAGAGGAAGAAGAGGGAAGAAGAAGATTTAAGAAGTCAGGCAAAAACACCATAGCTAATTGTGAGTTTATGTCAGTTTTTCTGAATTTTCTTGTCGGATTTGTTGTTAGAAGAATAAAATGATATATAATGTGAACAGTTCATACAGAGCATGTGAAAATGTGAAATAATCCGAGTGTACTGAGTTGAACTATTGAGGTCAACTATTTAATGTTTTTTTATTTTTTTTTAAATTAAGGAAAAAATTTTCTCATATATTTATTTTATAAATTATAAAAATTATTTTCTAAAACTAATCAAACAATGGCTGAAAAATGAGTTTTAGTTTATTAATCATTCAATAGCAACAGTGTACGTACAGACAGAGTTTCAGGATGACGACCAGCCACCGCACCAGGTGGTGGGCCCCGTTGGTTGGCTTATATGGGACCCACCCATTTTCTCCAAATGCATTTAATCATTTTTTCTTTATTATTGGGATAAAAATTGACAAATTTGTCAACGGTTCTTGCATATCATAACTTGGAGTTTTGGATATTTCAAGTTTCAACAAGTCGATCACCGACAGATCAGCTATTTCGCTTGGCCCCTATATTTAAGAGAATTTTTTAGATATAAAAGATTTGCCACATGCCCTTTTATTAAATATAAATAGTTTTATGAGTGTGATTAAATATTTAGTAAAAATTCAAAATTAATTGGGACATTTTTAAAGAAAAGTATACTTTGTGACATACTTCCTTTAGTCCAAAATATAGGGCATCTTTTAGAAAAAAATCATTGGTCTATAATATCTACTTTGATCACAAATACAAGTCATGTTTAACTAATTGACTTGTACTAATAAAAATTAAAATAATTTTTAATATTATCCTTATTAACTACATTAAATTCTAACATCATATTACTTTTTATTCTTTCTTACTACCCTTATTAATTTTTTAGAATGAGCTCTCTTTTTGGACTTATGATTATAATAAAGAGGATTCCATTGAAAGCCTGATGTTCACAAGGAGGTCTACTAACAAAGGATTATAACCAGCGAAAGGTCAAGTGAAGTATTGTGGTGTTAGTCACTAGAGGCATCTACTCTTAAATAGTGTGTTGGATATGATTTATATGTTTAAGAGACTCTTCTACCAAATAGGTTAGTCTCTCTGAACTTGTGATTATAACAAGTTAGAGATATCCTGGGTAGGGTGAAAATAGGTCAAGCTACAAGCTTTAACCAAATATACCCGAACTGAAACATGATTCAAAATTCTGGGTTTGAGCTTATATATTGGGTTTTTTAAGACTCGGATCTAAGTCTTCAAAAGGCCTAACATAATCTGAGAGCTTTTTTAAATATCCACTTAAAATGTAGCCTTTTAAATATGCTTGAAAACATATACTTCCAAAATCATATATAACTTTTTAACCCTATTTAAAAGCCTTCATTTATGTCTTACATAGGCTTTGAAGCTATAAAAAAATCACACATAATTTAATTATTTAAATAAATATAATTTAAATTTACAAAAAAATAACAATTCCATTTATTATAATATCTGAGAATAACTCAATACAATTACAAGTTTACAATAATATAAATAAGATAATTTGTTTATAATAATTTATAAAATTGATTGGGATTATATTATATAAATAATAATGCAAATTAAGAACAAGATAAATAAAAGGTCAAGCCGATATGCTTAGATGCTAGATTTGTCTACCTTATATACCTAAATAGATTTGAACCTGACCCTGAATCTGGTTTATTTAATAAATAAGCTAAGTTAAGTTTAAAGTATACCAACTGTAGGTCCCTAATATGAGTCTAACATAATTTGACCCATAATCTTGGGTAATTAAAACTAATATATAAATATCAATGATTGAATTTAATTATGTTTATTTTGATTGAATTTAATTATGTTTCATATGTATTGAAGTCAATAATCTATTCCTAATAAAAAAAATTTAATTTTATATGACAGGACACCGAGTCGACCTTTTGAGTACATTTATGGATTAGTATCGGAGAATTAGCTTTTTTTATAATCTGATTTTTAAAAAAACTATATTATAAATATGATTTGTGTTTGAATTAATAGTAATAGAAGTGATTTTTTTTCAAATTTAAATATATTTGAATTATTATTTATAAAATAAATTAAGATGAAAAATAACTAAAAAAAGATACGAGTGTTATTGAATATTAGGTTTTTTAGCATAATTTTATCTTTTTTTTTATGAAAGATAGTGATACGCTGTACAGTACCCTTTTCTCTTTCAAGTTTCATCCATGTTCCTCTTCTCTCTCCACTGCAATGCCGCAGCTTTTTTCTTAGAAGCACCATAAAGTGGCTTCGCTGATTTCGCGCATTTGGGCCCAAAAGTCAAATAAAAAAAAACCCTATGCCAAACACTAAATATTTCTCTCACCATGCTTCTTCTCTCTCATCTCTGGCCACTGACAGAAACAGAGCCTGAGTCACTTCAAGTTTGTACAAAGAAAAGTCACAGAATATATTTATTTATTTATTTTATAAAATGCAAACTAATCACATTAGTGATCAAATACATGTCCATGTCAAGACTTTTTTTAAATTATAATAAATTTATAATTTAATTTATATTTTAAAATAATGAGAACTTAAAATAATGTGTATTAAGGAAAATTTTTTGAGACAAGATTTATAATAATAATAATACTAATAAAATCTAAAGTAAATTATGCCCATTTCTCTTGACCATGACTAAATAAATTATAATTAATTGTAATCAACAAAAAAGGTACATTATTGTACTTGTAGCAATGGTCCATCATCCGTCCGTAAGGGGATAAGGAGGCCACAAAGTATGACAAGCGTTTGTTTCTTACCACTCTGGTCCCTATTATAAGTTCCTTTTACCTAAATCCCACATACCAAGAAAAAATAGTTAACTCAATGATTATAAGGTAAATTTCCAACTATACCCTCATTTATGAATGTGTACTTTTCAACTTTTTCTTTTTTATCTCTCTTCAAATTATTTCTTTATGGGTACAATAAATAGGGGCAAAGTTGTCATAAGCTCATTTATGTACTGAAAGTGGACTTATAAATAGGACCAAATTTTTTGGTCAAGAAGGACTTATAATAAGGACCAGAGTGGTATAAACTTAATGCATTTTGTAGAAAAAGTTTAATCACAAAAGAAAAAGGAGAAATCACAGCCACATGCGTACTCTAAAAAGAAATAGGCCAAAAAAGGAAAAGGAAAAGGTCAAAAACCTATGCTCAGCCTTTAATGATGTTGAAGTAAGGTAAAATAATGAGCTCTCTTTTCTTCTTTTTGGATTAGGATTTAATGGTGTTGAAGTAAAGACCTTTATTTATTAATTTTTAAAAGAGGAAAATTTCTAACCCCTTAATACTATTAAATCACATTCTAATGGTTAATATCATTCAATTGAGACTCTTCAAATCCTTTTTTTGGATTGTGATTTCATGTGACCTATTACAACCAAAAAATAATGTGAATTAAGTCTTAAGAATTCTTTAGTGCATGTTTTGGTTTTTCAAACTGAAACCAAACACACATATATATATACACTTCAATAGTTATAACAAATTTAACAAAGAGTACTAGCTACAATATATACATAAAAATTATCTGCTATTGAGATTTTCTAATCAATATTATAATTCAAACCCAAATTTTTATGCTGTATAAATTATATCCTTAAAAAGGGGATCAGTCTTCATTGACAGCTAACTTTCTTGTTTGTATGGATAAAATTATACACATGGTCTTTACCTAATTAATAAGGTTAAGCAATAAGGGAAATTCCGTGTAATGTTTAAACATATATATACACCTATATCATCAATGTCAAATATAAGATTTGCAGAAAAGTTGTCAACCACAAATAATTTCGTTTGTTCTTCAACTTATGTGTAACATAAAGATCCACCTGATTAGTTCAGCATTGTTAAAAGCAAGAAGAGACAATCAAAGGAATATACTAAACAAAAATGGATTAAGGTGTAAAAACACCCATAAAGTATTCTGTGAGTAGCTCCTGACATTTAAAATTTAGTATGGTGCAATTTTATCTATCAACTCTAAAAAACGATGCAAAAATCTCTAATCTATAATGGAGGCCAATTATCCCTTAGGGTCTGTTTGGTGTGAGGGATTTGGAGGGGAAGGGAGGGGAGAGAAAATTTTTATAAGTTGAATTTTAAAAAATTGAAGAAATGGGGTAATAAAATTTTAATAAAGAGAATATATAAGATAAAAGAGTAAGAAAAATTAATTAAAAATTTTTAACCCCACTTCTCTAATTTTTTTAAATTCAACTCAAAAAAATTTTCCTTCCGCCCATTTTCCATCCCCTCCCCTCAAACCAAACACGCCCTTAAGGGATGTGAGACCCATACAGGTAATTAAATGGGTTATGTGTAAAAATACTCATAAACTATTATACTATGGTGAAATTTCTCTAACAAGCAACCCTAAGGAAATGTACATAGATCCTCAATCTCTAAATAGAGACACACACACACATGTGTGTGTGTTGGTAATTAACCGTTGTCCGTGAAAAGTTAGAAATATTGAAATTTTAGTTGACCCAAAGTGAAATATGAAAATGTTAATGATCTTATAGTCTAATGGTATGGATATTCTTTTATAAGAGAGAGGTTGTGGGTTCGATCCCGCTTGTAACCTCAGGCTGTTAGATTCTACCCCTTTAACTCAAAAAAAAAAAAAAAAAGTGAAATGTGAAAATACAAGTGTTAAAATTTGTCTAAATTGCAAAAATCTTAGGCACAACATTTTATTTTGCCACACTTGACAACTACGTAAACATGTTTCGGTTCAAAACTCATCTGGAAGCTTATTGCCAATTGGCCAACCAACTTGAGGACATCGGCCTATGAAAGTGTGTTTTTTTTTTTTGGGGCCAAAAACTAAAGATAGTTTAATTAGGCAAAAAGGAATTCGAAGTAATTGAATGAGCCTTCAAGCCGAGGGTGAGCGAAAGTGGGCTGTTGTATAATGCGATCGGTTTCTCTCCTTTGCTGAGAAAGCAAAGGACCTCCTTTGCTTTTTCTGGGCCGTTGGATCAAGATCTCAACGGTCCAGATTTAATATATTATAAAAATATTATTATTATAATAATATTTTATTATTATAATAATAATATTTTTATAATATATTAAATCTGGACCGTTGAGATCTTGATCCAACGGCCCAGAAAAAGCAAAGGAGGTCCTTTGCTTTCTCAGTAAAGGAGAGAAACCGGACTCGTTGTATAATACCATGTCGGACTAAAAAAACTACAACACAAAAGACGAAACTAATTAATGACAGCATTGAGTTTGTTTTTCTATCACGTGGATAATTAAGGCAATTATTATATTCATCCGGTCCTTAATATAAAACATATTTGAGGGTTGATCTTTAATTTTAAATATAAGACATAATTTTTATATTTATTAATATTTTCTTAATTTACCCCTATTGATGATCCCTTAACAATAATTAAGGAGGAAAAAGAATGAGGTAATTAAAAAAGATAATTAGGGTATTTTAGAAAATACATGTCATATTAACTAACTCAACTAACTTATTTAATATAATCAAATTAGATAAATATATCTTATATTAAGAACTGGAGAAGTATGACTCATGTTCATCATGCATGTGCATGGTTCATGTCCACAATATATATAAATATATATATCTATCTGTGCGTGTGTGTATGTATCATAATCCACCTTTATTAGACAATGCTACTCGTGCTAGTTTGGAGGCTACGTATACTAAAGGGAAAGGTAAATTAACATTTTTCAATATTGTAGCATTATGTACAATAATAGTTATTGCGTGAAATAATGACCCTAGGCACCCTATATATAAACGCACTGAGTTTGTAGCTTGAGAATGTGAGGTTGTGTCCATGAGAACATTAGGTTATGTCCTAAACCCTAAAGCGATGCAGATTAATGTCTGCATTAACAAGGAAATTTCCTAATATATTCACATAGCCCATGTTCATGGTAGCACATGCATATAATTTCTATCATATCGCATGTATACTCTATTCATGTAGCAGATAATTCGTGTTTTGGCATATTTGGTAACATTAATGCCCCGTTTGGTATGATGGAAGAGTTTTTGATAGAAGTGGAAGTAGAATTGGAAGCAGAATTAAAAGTGGAACTCGAGATGGAAGTGAGTTTTAAAACATGTTTGGTACAATGGTGGTAGAAGGATGGAAGTGAGATATAATTTTTAATTAAAATATCTATTTATAATATAAAAATACCAAAATACCCTCCAAAAAAAGAAAAGAGAAAAAAAAAACACTTCCTCTTTCAGCCCATGTTAACCGCCGTCCCCCCACCATTATCATCGGAAAAGCCACTTGCTGAACACCGAAACAATGAACCAAAATTGCACATGGCTATAATCAAAATTGGAGTTAACAAAATCGCAGAAAAAAAAAAATTGAAATCGGAGTTTGCAAAAAAAAAAAAAAAAAAATCAGCCAGAACCAAAATCTATAGTCTCAAGGTTCCCTGAAAACCATCCTCGTCACAGAAAAAAATCAAGATCGGAGTTTACACCATTAGACAAACGGATCCAAATTGTGGAATGGAGAAAACAAAAATCAAAGTTCCCTGACAACCATCCTCATCGAAGAAGAGTAAGAAGATGCTGGATGTCGTGGAGAGTGGGAGATGAGGACGCTGGAGATCATGGAGGATGGGCAACACAGGTTCGAATGACTTATGCCTCGTTTGGCACAATGAAGTGATGACGATGAAGCAATGCCGATGAGGGAGGAGATGATGAAAAACAGAGATTCAAAAAATCGAAATCGAAATCATAAACAGAGAATAATCCCAAATCGTTGATGCTGCCGTCACTAGTGGAGAAGGGTCAGTGAGCAATCTAAATCGTCGATGTCGCAATATGCTAATCGTGTTTTCAAAAGAGGCGAAACCCAGATAATCGCGAAGTCCACCCGTCTCTGCCTCGACGTCGGCTCATCTTTGCCACGATGTCTGCTCATCTTTGCCACGATGTCTGCTGCCTGGATCAGAGAGTGAAATGTGAGCTTCGACTTCTTGAATGCAAAATAGTGTTTTCGTTCGTATTGGGGCAGGGGCAAGATGGTCCAAATATTTTCACTTCTAGAGAAGTGAGATCACTTCCATGGGTTATCCTATAGAACTCACTTCCATCATTTTTTATGGAAGTGACTTCCATGTGGAAGTAGATTCCCACCAACCAAACAACTCAATGTGTGGAATCCACTTCCACTTCCCTTGCCTCAATTCCTTCTTACCAAATGTAGCATAAGATCTTGAGTCTCCATGTGGGTGGGCCATATGTTGGAATCCAGGTGTGGTATTGCCATTTATAGTTAGTTTTCGTTATTCCAAGTTATACGTAGGAACTTCAATCACCCAAATGAAAGTCCCCAACCCTAAAATATAGAGCTCAAAAGTTCCATCAAATTTATTAGTCTTGGTCTACGCACTTGATGTAGGGTTAAAAAGACAATAAAATAAGGAGAGTAATTTAGGCTACTTAGTCTTTGGATTAGGTTTTCAGAAATGATTTTATGATAAATTATGTAAATATGTAAGAAGAATTTTATTTCAGCTTATATACAATCATATATGATAATAGTCTAAATAGTAGATACTATCTATATCATATAATCTCAATCTAATCCAAAAATCTAACCATATCAAGGATACAACCGGATATGTCGGAGACAAAGTCTAAATAGGCCCAAAGGCTTTTTTATTAGGACCAGAACCTTAATAGGTTATATTTGGCTACAACGAATATTTTATTGCTAAATGTATATGAAAGGGACATTGATCATGGCCAACTTGTTTAGTATGTTGTTAGATCTCCTCCTACATGTTTAGATTAGGCTTTGAGTTTGATATAATTCTTGGGCCTTCATTAGAGTCTCACGGGATTGTTTTTAATAACAATTCATAAAACGGTTATATGTTTTTGAGTAAGCAAGGTTAATTATTTTTAATTTAATCAAAACCATTCAATAACAGTATATGCATGGTGTGTTAAAATGGTTTCAGGATAGGAGATGACGATTGTGTTACGTTGCTGGCTCCATCATCACTCATCAGTTGTAATGATGATGGGGAGGGGCATTTTTGTTCACTTAATTACAAATATTATTTCACATCAAAAGCTTTTGGTTCTTCTTTGAAATTTTTGGGGCTCGTTTGGTATGATGGAATTAGATCTCAATTCCTTAAAGAAGTTTGTTTGGTATGATGGAATTGAGTCTCAATTCCAATTCTATGTGGAAGCCAAATAGGCCAATTCCACAAAAATAACTTCAATCTCTAAACCTCATATTTGTAATTCAATTTCCATCACACCCATTTTTACCCCTGCCTTTATCCCTTGATCCTCATCCCACCATGTACCTCCTTGCTTTGACCTCGCTACTGACAATTGCCCACACCACTGCCGGTGATCCTCCCTTCTGTTGGTGACGACAGCGATGGTGGCCTCCTCCAACAACTTCCTACTTGTGCGACGACGACAGGGACCTAGGGAGGAGACAATGATGATAGTGGGGAGGTAGTGAGATATGGCTTCTCTTCATCCTCATCTCTGACTACCCTCCTCTTTTTCGATGATGGTGACGACCATCACTTCCTTCTTGTGTGATGGCAACAAGGATATGGGGAGGAGATGACAATGATAGCGGGGAGGTTGTGAGAGCCGCCAACACCGAGGACATGACAAGCTTCAATAGGCCAAGATGGCAGAGGAATGGTGTCGACGATAGTGATTCTGGTAGTGTTTGGTGGCTGATTGGTTTTGAAGAGTGAAGAGCTTCACCGGTAGAAGCTCCTCGAGCTTCATCAAGGGTGGTGGCAAAGATGGGTCCTTTGTTTGGGCGAACAGATGGTTATTGTGGACAAATAGATGAAAAAGATAGTTCTTAGGAAGTTAGGACAAAAAATTATGAAGAGTATTGTGGACTTTTAACACAAACAATGCATATTTTAATTAAAAAATTATGTCTCATTTCTATGACATACCAAACACACTTCTAAATCCATTTTCATATTATTTCCAAATTTATCTCCATCAAAATCAATTTCAGTGTACCAAATGGGTCCTACAGTAGTATTTATAGTCCTCATGCGTAATTAAAGGTATCCCTCCAAATGTAATTTTTTCCTTAATCGAAATTAGAATATATAGGTCTTATATTTTAAACAGAACCCAAGACAATGTGTATTGTTCACGACTCATAACAGTGTGACAACATATAAATGTCATATTTCATATAGGTATAAAGACTGACTGGATTTCTGGGTTGCATGAACAGCTCTAATGAATGATATATAGTGAGGACATGATGGTAGATTCAGGTCTCTCGAGGATGTAATGTGCGAAAGTAAGAGGGCAACAATGGAAAAGAAAACGGAGGGAAAAGGATAGTAATTGTATGTTCCATATGAGGATGCTAGCTTTGTGGCAAGGGCATTCATGTCATTTTATTAGGCAATTCTCATTCCTGAAAAATTCACAAACTTTGATTTATTAGAAATGTTGATTCTGGGATGTAAAAGTTGACCAAGTATGCTTAAATATTGGGATGAAATCTAAGTTCCCATTCTTTAGTCCTTAAAAGCAATCAATCAGGCAGCTAGTCTTAGTACGGTAATTAACTTAAAGAAAAGGCTATGTAGAAGATGTAGAACTTCTGAAACCACGGTTTAATTGTTTCCCAAACGGCCACTTAATATCCATTTAATAGGTCATTATTGAAAAAATGTTTTGTTTCTATACAAAGCTAGTCAACCACATTTTCTTAATTTTAATAAAGTAGTTAAATTTGACTTATTATATGAACTAAACACAATAGTTAAATACACACAAAAAAAAGCATGGTCATGTGATTAATTATGATGATTCTTTTCACATCATATAGAAGTAAAAGTAAGTAATCATTTATAATTATAATAATGAAATAAGAGGAAGAAAGAAAAATAATTTTCTATCCAATAAAGATAATCATAATAAAAAGGTTGGCAAAAAAAGGTTTTTAAAAAAAGAGTGTGCCTCATGAGGTAATATGTGGGGCCTGATGGCTCATATTAAGTACATAAACCTCATTCATTACATTATGTTTGATTTCTTTTAAAAAAAATAATTGCAGTCTCTAAATAATTTTAATTCAATATATAAAAGTGAGAATCTTGGTGCACTCTCCAGATATCAATAATAACCGAAGAGAAGACTTCAGACTGCATGATTGATAAGATAAGGATCACATAATAATTCATGTCTGAAATCTGCATATAGAACTTAGGACTTTCCGAATTTCATGAAAATTGTTGGCCTTCCACTATAAATTTTCAGTTAAATTGAAATAAATTACTTCGTATGTTGAAATTTTTCCTAACTAGTAGTACTTAAGGTATTGTTGTCAATGAAAGTTAAACACATTTTTCTATTGGCCAAAAATATGCTCTCTTTTTTAACTTCACACAAGATTTTTTTATTTTAATCCTTTAATTTTATAAAGTCTCTTTTAAATTTTTAAGTTTTAACCCTAACATGCTAGTTTTATAAAAAATTCACATTATTTATAAATAATAAAAGTATAACTTATCTTGAGTTTTGTAATATCCCGAATTTTTGGATTGGAGGCTTGGGAATAAACCTAAATTAAGTAGACTGCTAAACCCCAATTTATCAAGAGCCCAAATTTATCCCCTAATGATTCTAATATCTTTGGGGCATTAAGAAAGTAAAATGATACTTGGATAGGTTATGACCTATTTCTTGTACATTTAATATTTTAGGACCGAATCGGGAGTCGAAAATCGACACGTTTCATGAGGCACATAAAAAGGGGTCGATAGAACTTCGAGGTAGGGACTACTATCTCTCATATACTATGTGACTATTTGTATGATACGTGTTACTGTATTTTGTGATCTGAACACGTGCTGGAGGCACACTACCTAGCTGTGGTCTAGGACCTAGCTGAGGTACACTAGTCTTACCTAGCTATAGTCAAGGACTCAGCTGAGGTACATGTAGGGGTTTCAACGAGTTAGTTGGCCTTGAATTTTGTGTACACACACGGATGATATGAGTTTTCATTTTACTAAATACGATGCATTGCATATTTAATTTTCACATTTTATGTGTTGATCGTGTGTTTCTATTGAGATTCCTTGGAATCTCTCTCCTTTTTCTAAATCAAACATTTCAGCGGTGCTAGCGGATCAAAAGGCAAGGACGTGGATAAAGGAAAGTGACTGGCACGTGTCTTGAGGCGAAGTTAAAGTCTGCGATTATAGATAGCTTATGTTGTAAATATTGTCACCTTTTGTATCTTAACTTTGAACTGTAAACAAATACTTTTATCAGTATATATGTACTTTTCTGTATGCCTGTGGAACTTGGTCTCTATTACTCTATGAATATCGAAATGGAAACGGGTGTTGACAAGTTTTATATCTTTTTTATTTTTAAAAATTTCTCTATATATTTTATTTGTTTCTAAATAAGTTAAAACTCCTTTAATATTTTTCTACATATATTTCAGCCATAGTAAAACATAATAAAAATAAAATAAAATATTCAAAAAATTGAAAAATTATTATTTATCTGTGTGAATATTTTATTATTATATAAGGGATAAAGACAAATAAAGGCCATTGAAGTATCAAAATATTAGAATAATCCATGAAAATGGCTTAATTTCTATGAAGTTTTTGGGAACTATTCTGAAATTAAGTTTTTTTTTTTTTCAAATAGCCTAAGTACCCTCAATAAAATTAGTTGTCACCATATGCCTTCATTGTTGTCATTCGTTAAATTAAATTTGTTCCTTTATTAATTTGTATTGTTATAATTAATATTAAAAAATCCATTAAAATTAATTGTTACTACGTTAATTATTATTATCATTTGATAAATTAAACTTTTATCCTTTAAATGAAACCATTATGTTGCATCAAGATTATATATATAATCCCCTCCTATAGAATCCAACCAAACATGCCATTAAATAATTTTATTACAAAATTTAATTATGGACTAATGTCTAAAAATTTTAGAGTGATTAGACCATTTTTGGATTTAAATTGGGATTTGGAGAATTGATGGGCACTTTTGTATCCTTATCCCCATTTTTGTTTTTGTTGAAAACAAAAAAACAATGATTTAGGAATATGTTGGGTTCATATCATCACAAAAGGCCTCCAATCACGTCTCAATTTTGGTGGGACAGGCCACCGAAACTGACGTAAATCAGGAAAAGCAAATAAAACACATTTCTTAATCATGTGAACAAGAACCAATGGATGGGAACAAAATTGAATTTGTTAAGCATGTGGGTCTTCCCTAATTAATGAGTTTTATGGACTTTTAATTATAAAGTAATCCACACGGCCACACCTACTCAAGCATTTAGCTGGCTTTACACATTTAGAGTAAATTTTTATGGGGCCTTTTAGCTTAATTTTTTTTTGGGTCATAAATCACGTACCCATTATTATCCCATCTATATATACAGTAAATTTCTATAGAGCTTTTTTACCTTAATCGAACTGATATAATTTCTCAAAATAGAAAAAATATTTTATACTGATTTAGTGATTTATGTGAATTTTGACCAAACTATATAGCCTTATCTTATATATTGATTGAAGAAGGGAAGCTTGTATAATCTTAATACATTGTTATAAAAATTTGAGTATGTTATTTTAAATTTTTTGAAATATTTGAGTGAATTTTATAAAATGAAATATGTAAATAATTTAAAGAAGTTATGAATAAGAAATATTTAAAAAAATTTGCTTAAAGAAGGAAAATAATTTTTTCATAATTTCGGAAAATTAAATAGATATTTTTCTTGTAAGAATGGAAAACAAAATTTTTCTCTCTCTAGACATGAAATATTTCATTTTCACAGTTGAAAGGCGGGTTTCTTTCTCTAACATTATTTCCTCGGATGATATATTCTGCATTTTTGTTTTATTCTTTTTCTGCCTCCCAAGTGATTTTCTTTCGTTTTCGCTTCATCTTGTTTCAGCAATACCACTTTTTTTTTTTTTTGGATACATAATTTTTAGGAAGGGGTTCGGGCTTAAACCAATCCATGGGCAGGACCCTAACTCATGAACCATCCGAGAAAATTTCAGAAAATAAGGAAAATAACAGAGAAGCTGACATCTATATATATATATATATATGGATTAGCTCTCTCGGAGGCATACAGAGACAGAAATCAATCAGAGCATCAAAGCGAGGAAGGAAGAAAAAAAGAAAGACACACACAGACACAAGATATATATATACACAGATCATAAGTAGAAGAAGAAGCAATATATATATATATATTTATAATAACAGTGATCAAAACTAAATGATAAATTATTTGGTACCTTGAGAGGATTCAGACTCAACAGAATAGGACTGAAATTTCTGGGCTTGCTATCACCTGATGCAGCAACCTGGAGAGAGATTTTGGCAACAGATGTTCCTTCCTCTCTTTTGTTTTCCGGGGAAATAGATATATATATATATATAGATAGATAGAGAGAGAGAGAGAGAGAGAGAGGTGAGAGAAAGCAAATAAGAACGGGGGTCGTTGGTGAGGGAGAAAGAGGGAGAGAGGAGGGAATGAAATGAAAGGAAATGAGAGAGCAGATTTTGTTTTTGACTTTTTGGAGTGTGGGGTTACTCCTCTGGAAGTATCGCCTAGACTTGACTCATCTCTACGCGTATTTATGTTCATAATAAATTATACTTGTATTATTTATTTATAAATGTTTTCAACGTATTCTTCAAACTTTAATTTTTTTCTTAGACATATTTTTATTTTTTAAGTAAATTTTTCTAATTTTTAAATTAATAAGGAATATTTTAGAGAAAATTTCAGAAAAATACTACTTAAACTTATAAATTCCAAATTAGTGATTTAACAAGAACTTTCGTTGTCAATCCCATTACTCTTTTTATCAATCTATTCCGCTTCTTGTCAATGTAATTTTTAAGTTCAAATAGTATTTTTTTTAATTCTCTCAATATTTTATATAATATTGGTATATATTAAATGGAAAATTAGTAGGAAGTATTGGCATGACTTTTCTAAAGTTAAATGACGGTTTTGCCCTGAAAGTTGATGAAGTTGGGGAATTTTGTTTCGAAAATTCTTCAAGGTTAAATTTTGTCATGAAAGTTTTTAAATCATAACAATTTTACTCTGACTGTTATCCCAATTAAATTTTGACTATTAGTTGACCGAATATATTAAATTAGTAGTTTACATATCATTCATGTCAAATGAAATCTGCATAAATAATATTTTTCATAGTTTGAAAATCTTTCAAAACTTTTTTCATGCATTGGTTTCTAGTTAATGTGTTAGTTTCCCTGGTAGTGGGTTACAAGTTTAGTTTCACTTGTAATTTCAAACTGTTAGTATATGTCATTCCAAATGGGGAAAAAAAACAGTTAATTTCCTTTAGTTTTCAACTTGGCTTTGATTTCCAGTGGTTAATCAATTAATCACAATATTTAAAGTGTTTGCGTTAAACTACTCTGTCTTTAATCTAATTTCATGCTTCCTTAGTCCAAAAAAAAAAAAATTCATGTTTCCTAATTAAATAAATTGACTAGTTAAACTAATAAACTGATAAATTAGTCCCTTAATCAGTCCGATCTAGAGTTTTGGACGAATTAATCAAGTCAGATTTTGTTTTTCTTCATTTCCTTATTGAGCATGATACCACCTCGTTTTGAGTTTTTAAAAAAAAAAAAAATTAACAACCATTGTGTTTTAGAAATTATATTTTGTTAGATTATATGTAATTACATTTTTGACCTAGAGTTTAATCCTGTTGTAAACCATGGCCACGGACCATTGATTCACTGATTTGTGGAGTTCATTGTTCCGTCTAACTTTCAATAACTCACAAAGAACTCGTGGATGGAATAATCACGGAGGAAGAATAAGACTGGTGTCGTTTGCTGCATCACATGGGTAGCGATCCTTCCAAGGTTTCAAGATCTCACCGTCAATAAGAAATGATAAAAACCATTTAATGTGGAGATATATCTCGATCACTATCACTAATATAATTTTTTTAAAAAAAAAAAAATCAATAACAACATATTTCCCCATCCTTAACCAAGTTAACTTTTATGAATAGATAAAAAAAAAAAAAAAAGCTAAATAAACAACTTAATTATAACATAATAATTACATACTAGATTTATAAGTTAAATAAATTGGTTTGAAAAAAAAATTAAATATAAATAATTTAAAATAATTTATTTAGTTTTTTTTAATCTATTAAAGGATTATACCTACATCAAGTTCCTTACATTCATTACATCAAATTCTTTAATCACACATGACCATATGTCTTATTTGTCGCATTTGGATTTATAGTTAATTGATAATAATTCAAAAATAGGACACATGGTCATATGTGATTAAAGAACTTAAAGAAATGGATATAAGAAACTTAATGTAATTATTTTTCTCTATTAAAAATAGTTAATTAGATTTTATATTAAGGATGGAAAAGAGTATTTTTTTTAAGTCTCAATAAGTTTTTGTCTTCTTGTTAATTTCTTCCTTGGTATTAATAACTCGTTGTAAAAGTGCTTCTTTTTTTTTTTTTTTGTAACTTTTTTTATAAAATTACTTTTATTATTTTTTGGTTAAAATCATGTGTTAATATGATCCAATAGATTTATAAACATACACTAATTTAAGTAAAGATAAGTCTTCAAATATACTAAGATTTGACCTCTATTCTTTATTTAAAGAAAGTTTATTTTGACCAAATTGATAAAAGTTGCATGGTTTATAAATTATAAATAGGATAATTTTGCTTAAATATATTGTAATACAAAAATTTTGGACAATTTTATATTTCTGAATGCTAATTATTGCCCTAGTCTTTCCACCCCATTTTGTTTAATGCGTGGGCAAATTATTTTTCGACTTTAGTAGTTATTTTATAATACTAGTATACAGTCAATCTCGCCCTTAATAAATCATTAGTGAGTGATTTTATCTTGTTTCTCACATGAAAACTAAGGAGTAAAAAGAAGATATTATGAAGACAATTTAGTAAGATTGTATAACTCCTTAACTTATTTGTTATTTTTTTAACTCACTACAGGACAAAAAAAAAGTTGCAATGTTTTGCATAATCTAACGATAAAATACAACAACAACAACAAAAAAAGAAAAATGCTTTTTAAGTTTTAACTGTTGAATTTAGACTTGTTGAGCTTCATTCATTCTAGGAAAATTTAGTGTTCGTTTAGAATAATTTATTTTTGGGTAATATTAGCTTATAAATCGTGATTCACTGTATATAAGGTAAATATGTGAAAGGAATTTTATCTCAGCTTACGTAATAAGGATTTATTTTTTAAGAAAACGCTGAACCAAACAAGCTTTTAATGTGACGATCTAGTTCTTCACCCTCTTTATTATTATTTTTTTTTTGCCATCAGTTCTTCACCCTCTTTAACTAGCTATTTTCTGTGTGGATAAATTTTCCTCCAACATCCTTTAAATCTTTCATCAAATATTAATATCACTTTTTAAGAAATCTTGAAATTATTTTTTGATTTTTTTTTTTTTGTTAGTATCAGGTTTATTCCATATAATTTCTCAAGGTCTCATTACATCATTTTACCTCTATGTAGCCTGTCAACTCTAGTTGCTTTAATTTTATTTTGTCTTTTTATAAAAAAAAAAACAAAATTTAGTGTCAGTGTCCCATTTAATTATTCTTTTTTTTTCCCCTTCCAAGATAGTAAGCTAGACACTATGAGACCGGTCACAACCAACAATTGACGGTATTCTCCAACCCACCACCACCAGTCAGTCACCAGTCTCCACCAAACAGTTTTAATGCTTTATAGAAAACATAAAAATAAAAGATCAATTTTATATTCTAAATTAATTATGGAGGTATTCTATTTATTTAAAAAATTAACACAAACTTGCTCTAAACTTAAAAGTCTCATTATGCATACATTTCTTCTATTTTCCAATTATTATTTTCATCTGAGAGTTACCTTACTAAATTTTTTTTGGATCAAAGTATTCTTCTTTAACATAAATTTAGTCACATTTTTAATATTTTTTTGAACTTTGAACTTGACATATTTTTTACTTCATTACAAATTTACTAATTTTAAATCAGGTATTTAAAAAATCATTCAATATTATTATTTCCTAATTATTTGAAATGGAGGATGGACATATCAATATATAAACAAATACTCTTCCCTGCAGTAGAGATAGAAGTTACTGTTCACAAGCCAATACTGTCATTGGGCTGCGTGCCAGCGGCTCCTTCACTAATTTTATAGCTGCCTTAGTCTGTTTTTCAAATTTCAAAAGTTTCAAGATGGCTCTGTTTTGCCGCCATGCTTACCATGTACATGCCTTCCATACACAACCCTCTGTTTTTTTGGCTCCATGTTCTCAATTTCATTGTTGCCACTTCTCAAGGACCGCCTGGAAAAACAAGGGGCCATCATTCAAAGGTTAGTGACTTATCCTTTCACCATGTCCTCTTGTATGAATGGCCAGTTTCTTCCCTACAAAATAAATTCACCCTACAATCCCTTCAACCATCATTTTTTCATATAATTTTTTTTGTCCATGACAGTTTTGAAGTAAACTGTAAAGTGGTCAACACTGATGTACAACCTTCTGAAGTCACTATCGTCTGACCTCAACGATGATGTTAACGGAACTTGGATTATAGTTCGTGTTGATCGATTCTTCAGCAGGGAGTTCATACGTCCTAGCATATCCGTCCCATGAAGGAAGTCGCCTTTGTTGACTATGCTGTGTTCGACAAGCGTGTTAGTTTTACTTCTCCCTTCTTTTGTTGTCTAATTTAATGGCATTCTGTAGTTGTAGTTCTTTCGGTTATAACACAAAGGGATTCATGTTGTCAACGATACAGGGCACACAGATGCTTGCTGCTGTGCATTCTGAGGATGATCACGACTAGATCATGAGGAAGCTCATAAAGAGTAGCTGTTATAACATTTCGGGCTTTAAAGTCAAGAGAGGCGGCCAGTCTGTCCACGAGCGTTATCATCCGGTGTTTACCACAGCCACCATTGTTGAGGAATGCTTATCACTTGCAAATATAAGGTTTCAATGTCCTACTTTACCCTGACGCTATAATGGGATGGAATTTCTGGATGGCCGGGATCTGATACTATAATACAATCATGAATTCACAAATCTGGGTTGTGGTTCTGCTTCTCTATTCATGAATTTGTCTAGGTTGTTCTCATTTTGGCTTATGAGTATTCAACTGGTCTTTCATTTTTGTTCCAGTAAGGGATGTTCAACATTTTCATGGCAGAACTCTAATTATTTATGTTTGACTGTTCAAAGATCAGCTTAGTAGTCCATTATAGCGTTCTTGCCATTTGTTGTTTTTCAAAGATCATGTTATTGAAATAGGGTCATATTCATGTATGGCTGTCATCTCTGGAAGAGTTCTGCCATGATCTTTCTGTCATTATGATCTTGATATATGTTTAGTCCACATTCAGCTGCGGGTTACTTGATGAAGATGCCTTATATAAAGTTCATGAACATTGCCTCATAAATTATACAAAAACTTACTTTAAGTCTAAATCATGAGTGTTGCAAGACACCTTGGCAGCTGTGCAATAAATGTGTGGAGAATTACTTTCCATTAGCTATTTTACTATTTATCCCTTTCTTCTATTACACATAGTTTGTTATTTTTCTCTTCTTTCCTATTACACAATTTTGCATCACTTCATTTTTTTAAAGCTATCAATAGTGTTTTCCCCTATTGATTATGCCTTTTGAAAAGTTTCCTCCACATTTGGTGAAGCCTTCATTTGCTATTCTATATACCTTCATTCTTCCTCTTTAATTTTATTTATTTAGCAATCTTGAATGTCAGGCCAGTTTGTTTGAGATCAATCAAACTTTAGGGAAGGTCAGCTATGCAATTTGTTTGGAAACTCTATTTTTTTAACAGGGAGAATGCTTCTCCGATGGATGATTAAAAACAACTAAAGATGATAAAGTGAAGGCTTTTGACTATAGGTACATTAGTATAGGTTTTGTCTTATAGGCTTATAGATTTTCCTGGTGACATTTTTAACTTTGTTTTGGTTGAGAGAAAACATGTTCACCTGGTCAAAAAAAGAGAAAACGTGTTCCTATCTTTGCCATTAATACAAATTATTATATTGATGAGTAGTCAGCCTTCCTTTTCTTTTATATGATGCATGTATGATATTTTCCTTCTGAAAAGGTGGGAAAGCAAGTCTGAAATTGAGTAGGAAAAGGGGAGATATGATGAGATGTCAGCAATGTCTAAAGCATTTTTCCAGTAAAAACTCAACATGTAAACAAAAACAAAAGTTAGAGGGGATGAGACAAAAAAGCAAATGATATAAATGATCTTAGAAAAGGATGGTCATTAGTTAAAATGTCTTTCATATAGGTTGATATTTACTACAATTTCGAAACATATTCCCTTACAATAGATAACACCATGCAGATGTGGACAAATCAGGAAAAGCAAACATTATATGTTAGGGTTGTTATGTCTTGAACTAATATCCCTTTATCTATGTTGGCAGATGGCTATAAAGGAGCCAAAATAAGGGCATCAGAATTTTATTTGAGTTTGACTTAGTGAGATTTTAAAACTATAGTATCGGATTTGTTTTACCCATTTAAGTTAACTAACATACGTTTTTAAATCACCTTAAATACATCTTGTCGGAATTCTCCTAATACCACATATTGAAGTGCATACGGATATCCATAATACTCAAGCACATTTTCATCTTCATATTAAACCTCTCTTTATTCCACATGTCAAGAATGCTGAGTAATATGCCCTCTTATTGAAATTAATTTTAGGGCTACTTTCATCACACCTTCTTACCTGGCAATATACAAGAATGTTGAGAAACCTATTACCCTCCATTATAGCTATTCTTTCCATTCTCTTTAAAGTCCTCCCACCCTAACACCTGCTGCAACAGTTGTTTTTGAATGACAATACCACAAAAATAGAAACTTTAGCTGCTGAAATGAGTCATGATAGCCCTCTGCAGCTGCAACTATCAGTCATGGAAGCTGTGCCTAACAATCCAATGGTAAGTTAAGCCACCGTGCAGTTCAACATATCTACATATGATGCAAAAACATGGTTTTAGGCTTCCTTCCTCTGTGTCATTGCAGTTTTTAGGGTATCAATAAAGTAGATATGTTTTTTGCTTGCAGCTCCTTCCAAATACACTAAATTGTTAGGTATCATTCCCCATTTTTGTCTTGGTAAGACCATGGGGCTCTTACTTTGCGTGATTTTTCAGACGTATGCACATTATACATTAAGAGTTGTCTTTCATATTTCCTCATACATGCAAGGAGTTGTAGCACCTTACCTTTTACGTCAATCTAAGGAGCAGGGTGGCATTCTTTTCATCCATTTGTATCTGTTGGGCCTATATTGTCATCCCATTGGCATTAATTCCAATATCCATTTTGTATGGTCAGCCGGCTACAATTGTCACTAAGATGGAAGCCTATTCAACTATGGAGTTAATTAGACCAATCTGGTGTATATTTTTCCCCTCGTAATGATTTAGTTCAACTTAAAATAATTATAATGAATTGCTTATCTCCAAAAGAATTATACTTGAATAAGTAGAATCAATTTACATATATTGAATATGTTTGTTTCCCATATAAAACTTATATAAATTAGATTATATTGCTTTATTGATTCTTTGTGTTGATTATGCGAATTACATTACCCCTTTTAAATAATCGTTTTGTTTCATAATTGTTTTGCTTTGTATATAATCTGTTGAATTCATGTTAGTGTGGAGAATTCATTTGTATGAAAATTAAAATATTTTTGTAAGATAAATATAACTAAAAAAGGAGATTAGGCGTACCTGGACGAATCCATGTTCGGATCCGGGTCAAAGCTCCAATACTCCATACTTGTGCCCACACAATTATTAGACTACTAGAGCCTAATTGTGATTTGCACGACAGATCACCATAACCAGAAAGATGGTAGAAGAGAAGGGAATTGCCAAAAAACTCAATGGCAGGGTGAATTGCAATTGAGTAGGCACACCCTATTTATAGTGGTTTGTGGAGGCCACTAATTAGGAAATATGTGCACTCCTTCTTGCCCTCCAAGACAGCAATTAATTGTCTCTCAATTAATTCTCTAATTATGGTGATTTGTTCTTCTTTTAATAAATCCATAATTATTGCTGAATTATTCCCCAATCTGCTGATTTTATTCTTATTTGATTATGCTACTTATTTCCTAATCAAATGGTCCGGCCCATTAAGGGCGAACTTGGACCCAAAGTCCAACATCTCCCACTCACACTTGATGGGCCTCCCATCGTGCGTGCGTTACTCTTTCTTGTTTCATACTTGGCGTCTGCCGTGACTGCGTGGGCAAAATTGTCTTTAAGATTTGGTGCTTGTGATACTAAAAATCCTTTATATCAGATCAGCATCCAAGGACACCCTTTATATATAACCGTAAGCCATATATTCATTGCCTCATATGCCCCAAATTCTCCCATACATATTACTAATGGCATATCTAATCCCTCTCGAGTTAATATGTTGATTAACTTAGATTGCCTTCCACGCACATAATATCCGCACTTACTAGCTACACATAGAGCTAGTAAGGGGTCGACCACAGGTACTAGCACATCTTATGTATCTAGGAGTAAATCTTCCTTTTTGACTAATCATCAGTCCATCTTGACTTGGTCGCTTTCCTAGTTTTCACTCGTCTGACTGAATCGAGTGTAATCATGGAGCTTCAGCTAAAGTAGCTGTCACCAAACCCAAGCTTTCATGATGTTGCCTAAGTCTTAAGGGCATCGTGGAAGGATTCTTCCTTCCTGGGACTCATACTGTGGTGAACTAGGGATCTTTCACCCACATCCCGTGTTGCAGTTTAACTCTCAAGCGCATGCAGTATGAATTGCATGCTACGGTGAATGGTTTGAGGTGTACGTCGATTTCTTTTCTTTCACCGTACAGACATTAGTTCCAAAATGTACTCAACATTCAAACCTAAAACTTTCTTTTTCACAATATCTCTTTTACAATCTCATTTGTGAAAAAGAGTTCTTTGCCTGGCTACAGGTCTATATTCATGCTTCGATCCATTTTCTGTGTATATACACACATGTAGATCTCATCTCAGTCTAACCGAGGCGACTCAAATGCAAAGATTCTTCTTAACCATCTCATGGTGATCATTTGCTCGTCTTACCCTCCCATGCCCCCACAAAACATGGGAAGATGGTTGTTTGAGTGGAACCAACCTTTTCTGACCTGTACGACATACAAAATTGTATACCTTATATGTATTCACTCATAACATACATACTATTTCTTTTATTTTCATATAAAAGAAGTTCACGACCTTACATTTTATTTGCGCCCCAAGATTTTCACTAACTCAATGAAAAATCAAGCTATGGGCTCATTAAGGGTATCTACCAACATTCTGTCAGTAGAAGGTCATTGAATTGTCGTTTTCCCTCTTTGAAAGCATATCTCTCATAGAGATATATCAAATAGTATGTTTTGCCTTGCTGTGATACTTAGGATCCTCATCATAAGATGTTATCGTTTGGATCCTTCTACCCACCATTCATTCCCAATCTCTCATAGGAATTACTTTAGCTATATGGCACTTTGAATGATGGCAGAACACACCTTGCGTTCTATTTCCATGGATAACAGGGAAAAATACTTTGTATATTTCCTTACTCCATCACCATTTGCCTAGGTCTTGTATTGGAGTATCCTTTCAAAAGGAAAGTTGTTGTCTCGACAACTTAATCCATGGTTATTCTCATAACCCATTTCACAGCAGGACCAAAAACAACTTCTAAGTCTGACCAAAAACATTTGGTCTTATGTACACCAATGTGTACATTCATATTACCAACTATAGTCTCACATGGGACTCCATCACCTTTCTTATGTTGGATTCCTCATAGGACATGTAACATCTTTAGGTTTATGCCCTTAACTTCAGGAGTGTCCATGGGTTTACAGTTTGACATCCTAAGATGTCTAGGGAGCACACTTGTACATGTCTTAGGTAGAAAAGTCTGTATCTTTTTTATGCAATCTCGGTTTATCTTGTCATTCAAGATATTTTTTCAACCCATAACTTTCTCAACTCAGAATTTAAGGATTCTCTGATCCTTTATTCCTTTGACTCCCTTGACACTTGTTTCATATGTCATTTGACAAAGGATGACTTCACAAAGAATCATCATTAGACCGTTTGGGACTTATGTAGTGTTCTTCGATTACTTCGAAGTTGGTGAGGCTTTCACCTTGTAAAAACCTCATATACTACTATTTGGGTGATTGTTTCTACGAAGCCCTTAAGTTGCTTCATGTAGAGTTCATCATCCAATTTCCAAAATTCCAAATTGGAAGGTGGTCTTTACATCATCTTGATGCAATTTCAAGACTAAGCTTGTTGTCATAGCCAAAGTTCAGAGTTAAATCGCACAACAGACAACTTTCCATTGTATTACCCCTAGCCACTAAGTGTTTTAGGTTCTACATGCCCTCAACAGATTTGAGAACATACTTGTTCCCAATCGCCTCTTGGCTAGGTAACAAATTACCCAAACACGTATTTGGCTTAAAAAGAATCCAAATCCTCCTGCATGACACTTTGTAATTCATCTTAGCAGGTCCTTCTAGTGTCTTTCAGACACTTATAGGTAGTTATCATCACCTTCTAAATGATGAAGAGAGCATTCAATCCATTAGGGAATCTATCCCATATAGTCATTCGCTAGATGACAATTTGTTCCGAGGTGGATTTCATAGTATTCTTTTCCTATATATCAGTGAGGTAATTCTCTCGTAACTTACCTCTTACCTCTTTTGTTGTGAAAATGGTCTTAATCCTCCCACTCGGATCAGTAAACTTAGAAACACTTGGTTATTCCTTCTCACTTGTGAACCTCTTAAAGAGATTTATTGTGATTAATTCTCATTTCCTGCTAGGAAATCTGGGTTTTGTGAACGTTGTGTCCCACAGTTTTCTATTAGTCACTGAACCGCCATCATTTTTACTAATGAAGACGTGTCATGTCAAATTCTCATGTCATCTCACAAAGAGATACCTTGTATACCTTGGCCCTAATCTTCCTTACTTATAGGAAGAATTATGAATATAAAGTTGATGACCCTTATGGTCTTAGCGAGCTTGGCCCTGGTCTAAGGCCCATCCATGATTCATAGGGTAAGGTCGTGACTGACATAGAGGGCATTTGGTTAAGTGTGAATATAATAGCTGTGAGTCTACCTACCAACATATGGCTGATAGCCTCATTGATGCTATTATGTTTATAACCAAAACAAGGAGAGGTTTATCTCTCCATTTCAACAACTCTATTATGTTGAAGGGTTCTAAGTATTGATAATTGCCTAACAATGCATTTCTTGTACATAAAGCAGCTTGAACTAATCACATGGGTGCCTTTAACCCTTGTTAGTTCAAAGGGTCTTATCCCTTTAGTTTAACTGATTCCTGACTAGTTCAGCCATTATGTAACAGCTTCACACTTGCCAAAAATCAAGTAAACATTACTGTATTTCGAGTAAACGTCCACAACGTTAACGAAACACCAAGCTCTTTGTGTTTTGGCCTCACGTTCATTGGTTTGCTAACGTCATAATTTGCCAATTGCAGTGGATTTTCTCAAAAATGTTTCTTTGTCTTTCTTGCCAGGTCGAATGAGTTCTCAACTTATTTATAAGGGTATTAACCCTTTAGCACACATTATTTAGCAAATACTCTTTTGCTAGTTTGATCATTTCTTTGATCAATGTGTACATGTGGCAAGAAATGGAATCTTTTATCCCTAGAAAGAAACATCAAAATCCAACGAAAGATTTGAGAATCATAGTCCCATCAATCCTTAACTAAAGAGATGGCAAAGATGTGATTTGTCAGTTGCAATTACACGGAGTGAATCAGGATGATTTATTAATGCAGAGTTAACATGCAAGTTCCAATCCCTTGATTCTATCTCTTTATTGCTTTGCATTTGACATGAAGCCATATGCTTCTGTGAAACATCCACAACGTATGTGGATTGCTACTTTTACAACCCTTAAAGGTTTATCAATGTAGCATTTTATCTTTGTAGAAACCATTTACCTCTTCTGGATCAAGTTTACCCCATAGGTTTCTTACCCTTAGGCATGGAGGATGAATCCTCCTACTCTTTAACTAAGTTCGTCTGACTGATGGATCTTGAATCCTTCAGTCTTTTATATTCAAGTTCAATGTGGTGAATCACATTGCTGAAGGTTACAATATGCATATAAGAGGCAATCTTTACTTTCGTATACGCTCACTCACTGGAAGACATGGCTCACTCCCACTCATTGAGAGACATAGCTTCCTCCCACTCACTAGGAGATGTCTTATCACAACATTCACTTGTTGTTTGTTAGAAAGAACTTGGCATTTAGTTTTGTCTCAACTTCTTAGTTTGACGTCTGCCTCAAGTGTTGCCTAAACAACATATTAGGACTTAGTACACTATGTTAAAACTTAACTTAGTTTTAACTTTATGGAAGAAGATCACCTATTTCACTATCTTCCAACACTATCCACACAGCTTAGATAAGGTTACATTGCTCATACCAACATAAGTTTAAGCAATGTTGTTCTTTCTATACTTGATAGCATAAACCTTTTGTATCCTTCGGTTGCTTCAACCTTTAAATGTTGAAGACTAGTTGGTAGGATGTCCCTAACATCTCATTCTTCTTGAATGAAAGAGATTTGAGAGTTTTTAACTCCACAGATATCTCTATTGAGCTTGTCTTCATAAGCTCAGTCAAATAGACTTGGTCATAATTGGTCACTCAGACGATTATGGTATACAAATCTTAGTTGTTCAAATAAGACAAAGGATAATTAGATAATAAGTTCACTAGTTTTATGTTCAGGAGACAACTATGTTGACTCCCATCCCAATCATACTAGTTAGATCATCACCCTTTTAACCACAGTCTTCATTTGAACACTTTTCCCTTTGAATTTCTAGACACATTCCAGAAAATCTCCCACTCAATCAAAGAGCAGTTATATTAACAAGATAATAACACAATATCATCTAACTAGCATGAATGTTCAAGAAAACAAGAAGAGAATATACTGAATTCAATTCTAAAAACAAACAGAGAATTTAATCTTAAATTCAATGGAAAAACAAGAACATTCAAAAGTTTAAGCCTCATATCATTGTCTCTTAACTAGGTTCTCCTTCTCATAGGCCCTTCTGACCATATTAACTTATGTAGCGTCTAACTACAATGTTCAGCTCCTCTTTACCATGTTTACATCCACTTACTTAGATATATTTGCAGCATACCTCCCACTTGATGAGATGACTCTTATATCTCTATCTGTCTTGTCCTTTGTCACAACATATGTGATAAAATGTTAACTTTTAGAAGTCACTGATTCAATCCCAATTGAATCAATGTGGCTAAAAACATAGGAAGACTTGTTATTATTCAATAATTATTGAACAATTTCAGGTTGTTGCAATTTTCAGGTTTTATCTCTAAGAGTTTGAGTCAAGGTTGGATAGGATTTTATATTCAAAAACTCATTTGAATAATCCCTTACTTTTAAAGAATCTTTCAGCATTTAACCTTATGTTGCAACTGAAAAATACTCTTAAAAAAAATAAGCCAACCTATCCCAAAAAACAATAGAACCATTATTGATTCAATTCCAACATTTTTGGGAATCTCTAGGTGCATACAAGCACCTTTTTGACTCAAAACAGATCCAAACGTACTTTAAATATATGCAAATTATATATCAAATTGAAGCTCTCGAATTTAGGGATTTTTAGAAACCAACCGCGTCTCAATCAGAGGTCCCACGCGCCATCACGCGCCCCTAGAAGGTCTCTAGATCAAAAAATCCTAAAAATTGGAAAATTCCAGCGTTGGCCACTTTCGGCGTGGCGGGTGACGTACACGCGCTGCCTTGCGGCCCCCTGCTGGCAACAAGCGCCGGCCCAAACGACTCCATGTGCCGTCCTCTCTCCGACGGTGCTTGCCACGTGTCAAACGAAGGCCCCAGTGGGCCCCACGCGCCATATGCCCTTTTTTTGTCAACAATCAACAAATGACTGTTGACCGTTGATCGGTCAACCTTGACGGGTCAACCTTGACTGTCACCGCTGACCGTTAACCGTAAACGTTGATGACGTGGCGCTGACATGTCTCGGTCAATATGGATGGTCAACGGATGACGTGGCCTTATTGACCGATGCTGACGTGGCGACCGCTCATTGGCGCCACGTGGCATTGGTTGACCGATGACGAGGCGTTGAATGCCACGTCATCATCTTCAACCTCTAGCCAGGTCAACCCCGACCCGGTTGGAGCTCTGACGGGTTATCGCGACCAGCCAATTTCAGGAGGCCATATCTCCCTCGTTTTAGCTCCGTTTTTTGCGTTCTTGGTGTCGTTGGAATCGTAGTTCAGCGAACTACAAATCCATGGCATTTATTTGATCTTAAAACCTCTGTTTCATTGATCAAATCATGAGTGAAGTTGCGGCGGCGACTAACGACCCGCGAACTTCTTTCCTTTGTTTCTCCCTCATCTGAACTCCGTTTGACGCGTTCTAAGCATCGTTGGAATCGTCTCTTCAAGATCTACACATCTATGGCTTCATTTGGGGCAAAAACACCCAGTTTCAAACACCCAATTTTTTTTCTCGACATTGACGGCACTACGTAAACCGACGTGGATGTGTATCCTCTGGGTTTCAAAGGCTCTTCTAACCTTTGAGGAGTTAAGGCTTTTCGTTTTTTGTTCCAAATTGGTCCCAAAAGACTCACCTTTAATATGAACGAAGAGGAAACGAAGCTTTGAGCCATGAATTACACACACACACACACACACACACACACACACATATTATATATATAAGATAACCAGAGAAGCAAATGATATTAGCATGCATTCAATATATATTTAAAAAACACCCAGCAACAAATATATATATCACATCTGAAGCTTTCAAATATGCAGAAGCAAAAATATATACATATACATATATATATATACATGTTCACGTTTTGGAAAACATACGCCCAGATTCCCAAAAGTATTCACATATGAACCAGAGAACATGCATATCCAACAAAATTTCAAGCAATAGAGGCTACAGATATAAAGCTTGAAAAAATACAGTAGCACAGCGAAAAATATGATGGAGAGATATAAATAAATTATATCACATTATTATTCACATAGAATAATCACAGCCTCAAAGATCAAATGGCTCTGATGCCAATGTAAGATAAATATAACTAAAAAAGGAGATTAGGCTTACCTAGACAAATCCATGTTTGGATCCTGGTCAAAGCTTCAATACTCCATACTTGTGCCCACACAATTATTAGACTACTAGAGCCTAATTGTGATTTGCACAGCAGATCACCAGAACCAGAAAGATGGTAGGAGAGAAGGGAATTGCCAAAAAACTCAATGGCGGGGTGAATTGCAATTGAGGAGGCACACCCTATTTATAGTGGTTTATGGAGGCCACTAATTAGGAAACGTGTGCACTTTTTCTTGCCCTCCAAGACAGCAATTAATTGTCTCTCAATTAATTCCCTAATTATGGTGATTTGTTCCTCTTTTAACAAATCCATAATTATTGCTGAATTATTCCCCAATCTACGTATTTTATTCTTATTTGATTAGGCTACTTATTTCCTAATCAAATAGTACGACCCATCAAAGGCGGACTTGGACCCAAAGTCTGACAATTTTTCTCAATAAATTTCTCTCCGCGCGATGCGTGGGGAGTAAATGCTCATTATACATAAAGAAAGAGAACAAACAATTAAATTATGGAGATAAATTTGTAATTATAAATTTATAAGGCCAGATTTTTTTAGATAAAGTTTATTTACTAAAATATTTCTTGATAATGTTAAAAATTTTAATGAAATGGAGGTTTTGAAATGAGCAGATTTTTTTTTATAATATTAGCAGACTTAAAGAGATATTAATGTATTTTTCTCCAAAATAAGTATAGTATATGATTTTTTAGTAACAATTTTTTGCATTTAATTATTTTTAACAAATTTCAAATTTAAATAGGAAAATCCCTATAAAATACCCTTGAAATAGGGAAATCCCTAATCAATACATTGAAATCAAAAAATCCGGATCAGTCATGCGTCAGTACGGATGAATAGTGTGAGCGGCTCCAAAAGACGATTTTGCCCTTCAGCCCTCATTCTCGCCACTTCAAAAATAACAACACGTGGTTCTTAATTAACAACTCCGGATTCTTGATTAACAACTCCGTATTCTTGTTTCACAACTTCCTCATGTAAGTTTTAAGGCCAATAACAACACCTCTTTTTTTTTTATCAACAACACGCCCTCTTAATTAACAACTCCGGATTCTTGATTAACAATTCTGTATTCTTGATTAACAATTCCATTTCATCTTTTTACTTTCACAATAATAACACCGGTGTTGTTATTAACAATACCATATTCTACATTAACAACTCCCATTTCTTATTTCACAACTTCGTAATTTAAGTTTTAGGGTCAATAATAACACCTCTTTCTTTATTAACAATGCCGTATTTTACATTAACAACACTATATTTTTGAGATGCGAATATGTGGAAGAATAAAGCAGAGTTGTTAATCAAGAATTCGGAGTTGCTAAATAGCAAGATCGGTGTTGTTATTGTGAAAGTAAAAAGATGAAATTAGAGTTGTTAATCAAGAATACGGAGTTGTTAATCAAGAATCCGGAGTTGTTAGTTAAGAACCGTGTGTTGTTATTTTTGAAATGGCGAGAATGAGGGCTGAAGGGCAAAATCGTCTTTTGGCGCCGCCCGCACTGTTCATCCATACTGACGAGTGATTGATCCGGATTTTTTTATTTCAATGTATTGATTTGGGATTTCCCTATTTTAAGGATATTTTATAGGGATTTTCCCAATTTAAATTGTGAGTTTTTTTAAAATAATTTTTATTTTGAAATTTTTTCAAAATGCATAATCTTTTAATGTACGCTAAATATTGTTAACATAAATTTTTCAACTATGAATTTATCTTCTTCTTTTTTTTTTTTGGAAAAATGATATAAAAAGAATTTTAAAATTGTAAAATCCCAAATCAAGTTTATTATCTAGAATTGATAAAATAATAACAAAATTTGATAAATAATACACAACTTATTTTATAAGAAATGTTTGATTTGAGATTTTATAATTTTAAAATTCTTTTTTCAATCATTCTCTGTTTTCCCCCCTTTTGGTGCTAAAAGTAATAAGAGGACTGAGGGCGGTGCTAAAATAAAAAGTTTGGTGGGGTGGTGACAATCTTTTCTTGAAAAAATCTTAAGACACACAAACCCTTGTAAAGCTGATTTAGTTACTTGGCTCCAAAAGGAAATATTGGCTTGCTTCGTTTGAGTTATTTTTTTAACCTATGTTATATATAACTTTTTAAATAATGTTGTACCTGGAAAAATTGTAAAATATTTTTTTAAAAAAATCTAACTATACATTTTAATTTAAAACTTGTTTCCACTGCCTTGAAAGTTTTTTTTTTTTTTTAATTATAAAGGCATAGTGTTTGGCATAGTGTTTTCATTGGATTATAAAGGCATAGTGTTTGGCATAGTGTTTTCTCTACTCCACTGCCTTGAAAGCTAAGTTACAAGGAAAGTAAAAGAAAACCACTAAGGGTTTGTTTGGCATAGTGTTTTCATTGGATTACCGCACGTTTCAATTCAAAAAAGCCTAGTGGACTCTTTTCAACCGTTTGGCAAGGCTTTTTGATTCACTGCACTTTTATCACCAACGCAGCTTTTTGGTGAAGCTCATTTGTGTAGCTTTTCGGTCCACTGCAATCTCTCTCTTCCATCACGGTGGATAATTAATGGCTGCAGAGGATACATATATACTCCCTTTGGTCCTAAATATAAGACAATGTTAATTTTTTTAGAGATTAAAAAAACTAATTAAATTACTTTAGAGTGTTTATATTTATATTTTTTTCTTTAAACTAATTAGTTTGACTAAAAAACTAATATATAATCTAAGAATGCACAACATATGATACAATTAAGTAACTTATTTAGCTTCCTTAATTTCTCTAAAAAAGTCAACTCTGTCTTATATTTAGGACCAGAGGGAGTATATATATATGTAGTATTCAATAACATCCATGCCCTTTTAAGTCATTTTGCATCTAAACAGGCTTTTCAAACTCTAATCCAAATAAGTTTAAGGTAAGAAAAAAAAGTCACTTCTGTCACCGCTAATCCAAACATAAAACAAATTTACAATTTCACTTTTATTCCTATCTTACTTTTTTAAAAGTCAAATAATAAAAAAAGTCACTTTTTCACTGCTAATCCAAATAGGTACTAAGAAAATCCAAAAAAGTCAACTTTCATAGTAGCCTTCTTAACTAAGAAATCTGCATATTGGTTGAAATTTTGTAGTTTATATCTAAGTTCTGATTCCCAAATCAAAATACTTTGATTTTTAATATAAGATCTGCTTCAATAAATAAATTGAATTATAAAGTTGATGTTACATTAAAGACGTGAAAACAGGAGGTAATATCAAATTTTTTACATCGTTTTTCTCTAAACTTAGTGGGTAATTATGTGCCCATCTATTATTACTATCAAATAAATATTCTTTTAGAGAATCCGTATAAGCTAGCACTTGAAGCCACGTTGCTTACACGTATGGAGTCCAGTCAATTTGGCTTATTGATTCTACAAAAAAAAAAAAAAAATAAATAAATAAAAAATAAAAATAAAAATTATTACTCCTTATTTTTCTTAATATAAGAACTAGATGAATAAGTTTTATATATTTAAAAAACTTAGTTTCCTTATTTATTTTGTTAAAAATTTGTGTTAATATTATTAAAATATCATTTTTTTTGTAATATTTGCATTGGAATCAATTTTTTATGAAAATACTCTTAATATATACTATCAATGGACATATGTTTAAGAAAAAGATTATAAATTTGAAAGACAAAATAAATCGATCTCTTATATTTAACATCAAAATAAACTTCTTAAGTTTTAATTAACTCTCACGTTTATAATTGGAGCGAGCACGTTCAATTGAAAAGCACATGTAGAGTTTACTTTGCGTAACTAATTCTTTATTCCCAAGCAGGCATGGCTTTGTTCCCAACTTACCCGTATATATTTTTTCTATCGTCGCTGAAATAATTAACGGCTAAAATTAGGCAAAAAAAAAAAAAAAAATTAACGGCTAAACTAAACCACGACGTTTCAATCATATCGTCACCGTGAATAAACTTTATTTATTTTTTTGGATAAGCAGTAAACCTTAATTTTAGTCATTACAATTAACAAATATATAAGCCACTGCAAATTTTGAAGTTTTAATTGAGTTTATATAGTTGATAAAAAATATTGTGTTTATATAGTTAGTCCCGGAATTTTATTTGAGATTTCATTTTTATCCCTTAATTTTAGTCACTCTCAATTTCATTTTCGTTTCTTAACACTGGCTTGATTTCGTCTCATGGTTAGTTCTTTTACTTCACTATACTATAACATTTATCTTTAAAATAAAAGATAAAATTAAACTTCTATACAAAAATAAAAACAACTTAGAATTAAATAAGTTTTTTGGATTTATCAAATTTGAATTTAAAAATAACCAACTTCAAATATTGAAAGGACAATTATTCATTTAAAAATGATTAATTATTCTTGTCAAAGTTCCGACGGCAACCGCGGTCAAGGGTAGGAGTTACTTTTTAAAAAAAAAATTGTGAGAGATATTTGTATTATTTTTTTTTTAATTTCAACAAAAGATAAATAAAATACCAGCATGTTATAAGAATTTTGAAATTGGAATTGCTTCTCTATCATTTATCATTAAAAAAACAAAAAATAAAAATAAAAAGGGGGGAACTACGCCGTCCCGAACGGCTATATTCAAATGGGTTTCTTGGACAAATCACATCGGTGTCTGTCAAGAATCAATCAATAAAGAAAAATACCAAATATTTTTGTTGCGTCATGTGATATTTAGGGAGAATTGTAAAAAAATATTTTAGTGGGAATTATCAAATGAGACCCCGATGTATAGAAAATCTTTCGGGTGTTTAAAAGATTTTTCCCCATGCGCAAACAATCTATCCTATGTGGAATATTCTTCCTTATGCGTTTGTAAAACATCTTCCCCCATGTGTATAAGATTTTCCCCCGTATGCACAATATCTTCCCCATGTGGAGATTATTTTCCCAGGTCTCATTTGACAATTAATTTACTAGTGAGATCTTTTTTGACAATTCTCCCTATTATTTAGGACCAAGTTTAGATGAAGCTCTTTTTTTTTTTTTTGGAAAAATCTCTTATAAAGAATTTTTAAATCATGAAAAAACAGAAATGTGCTATGAATTTACATAATCCTACAGAGGTGCTAGTGACTGAATTGGATTTATAAATTTAGAGGAAAATGACCAATTTGTCCTTACTTTTTTTAATTAAAAAATTAATTACCCCACCTATGGGCCCCGGAGCGGCACCCCGGCAGCCCCTATTTGGCGTCCAAAGCTTCGGGTGTCGGCCGCCAGCGAGAGATCCGGTGGGCATATTATGAGATTCCTCTGAATATTCCCACCGGAGCTCCGGCGGCCAGTCAATGGGGGTGATTAATTTTTTAATAAAAAAAAAGTAAGGGTAAATTGGTAATTTTCCTTTACAATTTATAAATTCTAGTTCAGTCACTAACACCTCTGCAAGATTAATGTAGAGCACATTTCAGTATTTTCATAATTTAAAAGTTCTTTTTAAGGGATTTGCCCTTTTTTTTTAATAACCATCAAGTTTAAATTTTTTATCCCCATCTGTCGAATATTTTATTTTATTTTTCACATTATCATTTAATCACATACTCCTGTAAATCACAGCGGCCATGAAGTTTTTATAAAAAAAATAAATAAAAACAAACATATTTACACTTTAACTCTTCTTTTAATATCTTAACAAAAATATTTGAAGCAAAGCAGAAAGATTTGCCAAAATTGAATTATGTGTCATTACAATGGGAAAATGTTAAGGGGTTCTGTCTCTTAATAAGTTGATCTTTTATGATAGGCTTTCCTTTTTTACTTATGATCACAACAGAAAAGTATGTGCATGCCTAAGAATTAATATATACTATTATTTTTAAAAAATAAGAAAATATCACTTCAACTTTAAAATTTTAAATAAGTGATTTTCTAATAAAATGAATAGTCAATTGCTATATAAATGTGATCAATACCTATATTTTTATAAATAATAAGATTGGTTTAAGATTTTAAAATTTAAATAGTATTTTCTTTTTTTTCCCCTTGAACTTATCGGCAGTATGTGAAATTGTGAATGCCAACCATTTGATTTCGAAAGGTATAGGAGAGAGTCAGAGAGGAGTGAAAAGTTTCAGGCGCGGGGAAAAGAGTTGGAAAAAAATTATTTATTAGGAAAAAAAATTGAGAAAATAACAAAAAAAGAACCTTGATATTGTAAAATCTTAAATCAGGCATTTCCTATAAATTGAATTGTGAATTGTTTATTAGGTCTTATTATTGCTGTATCAATTTTGGTAACAAATCTAATTTAAAATTTTATAATTTTAAAATTCCTTTTCTAACATTTCTTTAAGAAAATATGAGCAGCAAATAAATTTTCTTATATTTTTTTTTCATAAACTTAAAGGAGATCACAATTGTTCGACAGGGAGTTTCGGGGTCATATGGTGATATCAGAATTCAGAAGTATAAGACACACGTCAAAATGTTATTGGAAAATTTAACTTAATAGTTATAAAAAAATTGACTGAAGTTTTGTCATTTTTTAAAAATATCGTATCAAGTTCAGATCTTACAAATTAACTCAGGCCCACAAAAAATCATATAAATTAATAAACCATATGGAGCCTGAAAACACGGCTCAATTATTAATTAATTAGAAATTCCGGAGACACAGAATCGTTGGGAATAAAAGAAAATAGTAGTGATCTTGAACACGATAAATTATTTAAAAAAAAAAACAAAGAGCGGTAATTAATTATGAGGTGCAGAAGTAGGGGAGCATTCGGACGGGTGCTTGGTTGTTGCAGCAGCAACAATTCGTGGAAGCTGCCAAGGCCTTCATATTCAGATATTCTGCATGCTTGCCACCTTGCTTCCATCTACACACACCATGCACGAGAAACATGTGTGAAGACTGCCAAAATACTCCTTTCCTACTATTTAATATATATTTTTTGGGTTAAAGGGTAAAAATGCCACAACCTTTTTTAAAAGAGTATCAAATATCATAAATTTTATTTAGGTGTAAAAATATTTATAAACCTTTTTTTTTTTAAAAAAAAAAGGCATTAATGCACCCAAATAAAGGGCAAACATACCCCTTTTTCAAAAAGTTCTTGGGTATTTTTGCATTCATAAAATTGGGTAAATATGCTAAAATAACGATAAACTTTTGTGAAAAGAGTAATTATAACCATGAACTAATTTTTGGAGCAAAAGTAACCATAAACATTATAAAAGAGGGTAAAAATAACTACAACGTTAACGAATGTTAACGTCCGTTAATGTGAATTTTTTAGCAGAATATTAAGGTGCTAAAATAGTCATTAACTAATACCAAAAGTGTAAAAGTAACCATAAACTTTTTCTTGGATACAAAAGTAACTTCTTGAACATTAATTCATTTTTTTTTTTGCTTTTGTGTTATGAGTGTTTTATCAATTTGGGGATTAAAATGACAAAACTTATGAATTAATATTCAAGAAGTCGACTCTTTTTATTTTGGCGAGAATGACGAAACGAAAGAAAATTATCACCTAACTCCAAAAGATAAAATCTAAGGTAATTAAACTTGGACCTATCAATGAAATGGCTGGGGTACTGGGTTAAGGGTCAGCGGGTCAGACCGGAGTTAAACCGGGACCAAACTGTAAGAAATGGAAAATTTTAGGCTTATAGTATGAAATTCCAAAGGAAAAAAAAATAAAAAAAAGCTTTTTTTAAAACAAAAATTAAAAACTTGACCCGAATCTACTAACCGGTTGGCCGGTTTTTGGTCTGATTTGGATCAGATAACCATGATAAAATCCCTAACCACAATTAAACTTATAAATTAATGTTCAAAAAGTCACCTATTTTGTAATTAATGTTCAAAAGTCACCTATTTTTTTATTTTTTCCTTTAGAATTTTATACTATAAACCTAAAATTTTCCATTTCTCACCAGTTTGGTCCCGGTTTAGCTCCGGTCTGACTTGCTGACCATTGAGCCAGTACCTCGGCTGGTTCACTAATATGTCCAGATTTAATTATCTTGGATTTTATCTTTTGGAGTTATGTGATAATTTTCTTTCGTTTTGTCATTCTCACCAAAATAAAAAAAAAAAGTCGACTTCTTGAATATTAATTCATAAGTTTTATCATTTTAATCCCCAAATTGATAAAACACTCATAACACAAACGCAAAAAAAAAAAAAAAAATATATATATATATATATATAAATTAATGTTCAAGAAGTTACTTTTGCACTTTTGGTATTAATTAATGACTATTTTAGCACCTTAACATTTTGTTAAAAAGTTCACATTAATGGACACTAACGTTCGTTAACGTCGTGGTTACTTTTGCCCTCTTTTATAATGTTTATGGTTACTTTTGCTCTAAAAATTAGTTCATGGTTACAGATGCTCTTTTCACAAAAGTTTATGGTCATTTTAGCACCTTTACCCAATAAAATTTATGGCATTTGTGTCTTTTAGAAAAGTTCATAGGCATTTTTGTAATCCCTTTTTTTTTTTTTGTTAAATATGGGACATCTTTAGATTTTTTTTATAGGGCTAATGGGCAAAAATACCTGTAAACTTTTCTCAAAAGTACTCTCAATATCATAAACTTTTTTCTTGGTGTAAAAATAACCATAAACTTTTAAAAAGAGAGTAAAAGTGACAAAACTATTAAAATCCTAGTATATGTGAAACATGCTAAAAATATCTTATAAATAAAAGGAGAGGGGTATAAGAAATTGAGCATCCTGAATCCTCCCTCCAATTGACTTACTCCCTACAGTTTATATTTTTAAGGAATTTCTAACTAATTCATATATATATATATATATGAAACGATTAAAAATATTAAATTTATTAAAATTCAAGTGCTTTTCAATATTATCTTTATTAAATATGGGTATATATAAAAAATATTTAAAGCTCATTAAAACTAATAAAATGTCTTATAAGAAATATCAATAATACCTTCTAGAAGACATACTATAAATTGGACCAAAAAGATAATTCTTAGAAGGACCTTCAGGACCATTCTTGAATCAAGTTTTTTTGTGGAATGACTTAATTACTCTCAATGAAATTAGTTATAATTGCCTTCATTGTTTTTATTATTTGATAAGATAAGACTGTTACTCGCCTGATGATATTGGTAAGTTATAAGTCATTTTTAATATATTTCACCAAAATTTTTTTAAAAAAAAACCTTCAACATCATCAACTCTGCTTTTAAATTTAACAAAATTTCAATTATACCTCTATTTACTATACATTCTACCATGAAAGTACAAAGTCTCCATGATAATAAATCAACAGTGAAAGTTTACATTCACTTGAAAAATTTAATGATGTAATTAACTTATAAATATGACAAAAAAAAAATCTTCTATCTTATCTTATAAATAGGACTAAAGGAGTTATGATTTTTTTTTACGTGGTCTGAATTGAAATGTACAAATTTGAAAGGATTTATTAATGTGTGTTTCCCTCAACTATAGTTTAATTTATGACTCGATTCATAAAATATTTCAAAAATCCTCATATAATCTAAGTGTCCAGATTTCTCAATTGGCATGATTGAGTTATCAAATATAACTTCTGACACTAGTCATATTCATTGAACTTAAAAAAAAAAAAAGCAAATAATTTTTGTTTTGTTTTGAATGCTTCAACTTATTAATTAAGCATATTTCAGTTTAGAATTAATGGCCAATAATAGCATTGGGTTGATGGAGTTTTGGTTTCTTATCACTATGGACAGATTACTATTTAATTTTATTATTATTAGGTGTCATATTCTTGTGCCCTTAATTTTATAATATGTTCTGTCATTTAGTGTTTAAAATAAGCTTCTCATAGAAGAACATTTGGCATTTTATAGGAAACGTACAAAAACCAGTTTGACTAATTTTTTTAAAAAATATTATTTCAAAATGAAAACATAAAGTAGAATAGAATAAATAGACCCAAGAAGTCTTTGCAAAAAAAAAAAAAAAAGACATAAGAAGAGAAAAGCAATAATTAAAGTGTTTTCTTGGGCAAATCACAAATCACACTGTTGTCTATGAAGAATTAATTAATGTAACACTCCAAATTTTAATTAAGGGCTAATTACAATTCTTGTGAATGATTAAGTGGAATAATTATGTGTTTTGGTGGCAATATTAATTAATTTGCCATAATTGTTGGGAAAATTGAAAGAATGGTTCTAAATTAGTGATTAATGGAAGAGGTTAATTACTAACTAAAGAGAAATGAGATATGTAACTAAATGGCTAATGGAATGAGTAGAGTAACCAAGTGGTTATTTACTTTATGAGAATGCATAAGATGTGGACAAGTGTCACTTGATGATGAAAAGAGATGAGATGAAAAGTCAAAGCACCATTTTTTTTATTCATTTCCCCTCTTCTCTCTCTCTCTCTCTCTCATGCGCATGGAAGGGCTTGGGAGGGGCAGAAATTCTGCACCTCACCCTCATTTTCATCATCACACACTCATCTCTCTCTTATCTCTCCATTTTCGCCATTGGAGACTAAAGAGGAAGAAGGAAAAGCTTGCATTTAAGGTGAGTAAATGACCTCTAATGCCAAAACTTCCGTCTACAAAGTTGTTCCTTGGAGTGAGAGCTTCAATTTGATGGTTGTAGTTTCTCCATTGGGGGTGATTTGAGGAATTACGAAAATGTACAAGTTGGAGAATCATGAAGTGCCTTTGGGAAAGTTGTTGAGGTAAGTGAAAGCTTCAATTTCATATAAATCTTGTGGCCATTGGTTAGGCCTAGAATTTCTAGAATTTTAGCCATAATTTTCATGATTTAGGGTCTTGGGGAGTATGGTATGTTGTTGTTATGGAAATGGTGCCTTATTTAGTGTTTTGAATTGATAGAATTGCATTGAAGCTTAAATGTGAAGTTTGGCACCTTTTGTGTTGGTTTTGTGCTTTGGTTAAAAAAGGGCATGTAAATGGGTTGTGATTTTGGTCATTTTGAGGTTACCATTGTGTTCCTTGTGGAAAATTGTATGGGAATAGGTTTGGTTAATAATTTTGGAGTCATTGGACACTTTGGTAGAAAATTGGAAAATCTGTCCCTTGGAACTCTATTCTGGGCATTTTTTTTGTGTGCACGTTTTGAATGACCAAATGATTTCATAAAATTTTTAAACTTTACAGTCTTAAAGTTCACATCCCAAGCTTCAAAATGGACATATATTTTGTGTCATTTTGTTTAGTATTCTATGAGTTATGGTTGTCCAAAGTTTGGGATTGAAACAGAACTCTGTTTTGGGGTAGTGATGCGTTTTGTGTAATTCTAGGATTTGTATGGTGATTTCCAGTAATGGTTCATATTTTTCCTATGAAGAGGACTACAATATCTTTCAATGGGATTTTGGATCACCTCATTTTGATTTTTCTATAATTAGTTATGAATTTTCGAAGTTGCCTTGGCTGCAGCAGAAAAGTCTTGGCTGCAGCACAAAAGTTTCTGTGTGCGTTTTGGCCGCAGCCAGAAATTCTTGGCTGCAGCCAGAAACCTTTTGTGCGTGTTTTGGCCACAGCCAGAGGATTCTTGGCTGCAGCCAACCCCCATTTTCAGTATTTTGGGATTTTTAAAAGTGATTTCCAATTTAGTACTTCCCAATCCTTTAGGCTTTCATTGACCTTATTATAGCCACCTAAAGGGTGTAAATGGTAACCAACTTTAAGTGTTATGAAAATGAGAATTTGGAAAATAGAATGATCCTATATCCTTGATTTGGTTATAGGGTTGGGTATTCGCCCTGATCATGGTTTGATATCCGCTCGGATCGTGAGTAGCCGATGCTGGAGCATACGTGGAAAGAATAAGGGTAGGGAACTTACCTCTTCTGCATGTATTGATAATTGTGTTTGTGTATTGATGCATGTTATTGCTTTGCTTGATTATGTGAAACATATATGAATTATTGAAGCTCTGTTTCTATTTATGCTATGACCATGAGTATGTTGTTGAAACATCGAGCATATGGATATATCATTATGTGAACATGAGTTATTGTGATGCAAGCATGTCGTGCATTAAACACTTGTCTTGTATGTATATTGGTATATGTTTCCTACTGGGATTTTCTAGAATCTCATCCTCCCCCACCAACATTTTAGACAGGACAAGTGGCTCGAGGAAGGAGCAAGCGACTAGGGGCGGTGAGAATCCCTTATGGGCATTTGGATTTGGTAGTTGGTTATTGTTATATGCTGGGATAATTGTATATGTTCGGATGATAGATTAGAATGTATAATTGGATATTGGATGTATATGTGCTTGGATGTCTATTGGGTTATTTGGTTATGTATTGGAGATGGATTTGTGTAATCCCCGTTGAGGAATTGTAAAGGGCGTTTGTGCCCTATGAATCTTTAGTGAAGGTATGAATCCAGGTTTGCCAGTATTATTATTGTGCACTCTGATATTTATATAAATGTGATTTATCTTCATGAAGTAATTGTATTCAAAATATGAATGTGAGACTGGGTTAAAGTGTTTGATAAATGTATTTGTGAAAATCCTATCTTAAGGATGGGAATGTAAATGAATTTTGATTATTATTGGTCTTTATTTCATTTTCTTAATCACGTGTTTTGGATATAATTACGAAGGGGGTTACAATTAATACTCTCCCTATTTCCTGGCTTGAGTTAATGTTTAGAAGGAGACTGAGTATAAACGATCTGCCATATGAGGTGATGCGTGGTGAGCAGGTGGCGGAACCGTCGACAAGAAACAGCTTTGGTGTCACTTTCAAACCATGGATGGTGGTTCAACGACCCTGCCGTAACTCACAGCTGGGTATCTCTAATGGGAAAGGGACTGATAAGGGGCGTCCCTCTCAGCAGAATATGGGGATTGAGTATAACGGTTCCCGTTTTAATGCTCTAGTTATGGAAGAGTCTGAAGCACCGACATTTACGCATGAACAATGAGTATCGCGGGATATGGTCGTGGGTAATTCAAAACAAGGCATTGACTCACATGATTCGGATATCCATGTATTAAAGAGAGCTGAGAAGTTTTTACGTAATTCTCATGGGCTGGGGTCTTCGAAAGTAGTAAATGGGCCTATTATTAAGAGCACAAAAGCATATTGATCAGGTGAAAGCGATAGAACCCAAGAGAAATAATGAGCAGGATAGTGATGTGGGTATTTTGATGAAGGCTAAAGAACGTGTGGATATGGGCTTAATGGAGGTCATGGAAGTGGATTCTTAGGCTTTGGTTAGCAATGAGTTGCAATTGGCTTTGAGGGGGGGTTGTTGGAAGACCGAACTTCCCATCACCAATACTCTCTGTCGGATTTCGGGCGTACCTGAAGTGTCATTTCGAGTTCTTCTGGTACCCACGCGAGTCGAATCACCAGGATTTCGACTATATCACACAGTAAATGCACAGGAAGGGCAGAGAAGGAGAAGTGGTTCTGTAGAGAAAACTTTTCTGTATCTGTTTTTTCATGTGTGTTACTGTTATTTACACATACGCAGCCAAAACCAACTATTCCCCCCAAAACCTACGGGGAAACTGTTCCCACCAGGTTTCAATTTCAGACCTTTGGGAAAATTACCTATAAATACCCCACATTCTTTTGGGTATTTTATTTGGCCCCAAAAACTTAAAGCTTAATGGGTTTGAGCCTAATCCACCAAGGGTGGATAAGCCCAATTCCCAACATCTCCCACTCACACTTGGTGGATTGGATGCCATAAAAATTCTCTCTCTCTCTCTCTCTCTCTTATTTCATACTAAGTGCTTTGCCGTGACCGCATGGGCATGACGTCTCCTAGGTGTTTGTACTAGAAATCCCTCTCATAGGACCAACACAAGACAACCTTTCTTTATGTAGTTTGAATTTTAATATTATGCCTCATATGTCTTAGATATACCAATATACACTTCCACATGGCAGATCTTATCCCTCTCAAGTCAAGATAAAACTTAGATCGCCTTTTCATATGCTTAGTGTCCACATTTATGAAATTACCAAATATTAATATCATAAGGGACATGTCTCAGACACCAACATAGGTGTGTATATTTCAGGTAACATTCCTTTCGCTCACATATCATTTTGATATACGTCAACCGCTTTCCTAACATAATACCATGGATTGTATCAGTCGTAATCATAGGACAAATGTTAAGGTAGCAGTCACTGAAGTATACCTCCATGACAATGTCAAAGTCAAAGGACATCACAAAAGTGTTTAACCTTCTTGGGACTCACACAACAATGAAGCAGGGATCCATTCACTTGCTTCCTATTTGCAGTTCTTTCGCACATGTGGTATGAATCACATGCTACTGTGTTACTCTTATACTATAAGAGCGTACGTCGTTTTGATTTTCATTATTAACACCGTACATACATGAGTTTAGATGCTCCATGTATCTAAACCCAAATTCTTCTACTCCATTTATCTATCATGACATCAATGTTGAAGAATTTGTTATCTGGCAACAGGCATCATGGAAGTGGGTATCCATGATTCAATCCACATTTATATTATGTCTTATTGGATCTCATCTCGACATACTACACTCTTATCGAGGTGACATAATTTGGGTTTCTTCTCTACCATATCAACATTCCTGCTGCTTTACTGGTGAACACAACTGTCTCATCTTTGCATACTCTTCCTGAGTATCAAAGGCGGTTGCTCGTGTGAGAGAGCCAACCTTACGTGCCTGTACGACATATTGGACATTGTATACCTTCATATAGACATATAAAATTTTATGAAGAAACATTTTCATTAATCATAAACATATTACATAGTGTTTGCAATTTTATGTTTTATGCATCCCAATAGCCTTTACATGTTTGTCATACATTTCCTTAGCTATGGGTTTGGTTAGGGGGTCTACGACCATACTCTTGGTCGAAATATGTTGTACAGTAACAACTTTCTGTGTTACATAATCTCTCACAAAATTATACTTTATATCTATGTGTTTGGTCTTGCTATGGTATTTGGGATCTTTCATATAGGCTATGGCTGCGGTATTGTCACAATACACTAACACCAGATTTGTGCTTTCATTTCTAAATCCAAGATGTTCAATAAATCTCTTCAACCATATAGCCTCTTGCACTGCTGAAGTGCATGCCACGAATTCAGCTTCCATAGGATGTAGGGCAATGCACGTTTGCTTCTTGCTGCTCTGACATATGGCGCTATTGTTCAGCAAGAAGATGTATCCTGAAGTCAATTTTCGTTCAACTTCATCTCCACCCAAATCAGCGTCAGAATATCCAACCAAGCGCAAATCGCTTTCTTGATAGCATAATGCATAATCTGACGTGCCCTTCATGTATCTTAAAATCCTTTTCACTGCTTTCCAATGTTTCTTACCGGGATTTGACTGGAATCTACTAATCAGTCCAACTGCGAAACAAATATCTGGCCTTGTACACATCAATGCGTACATCAAACTTCCAACGACACTAGCATAGGGAACCCTTTCCATTTTCTTCTTTGCTGACTCAGTTTTGGGACACATATCAAGACTTAAGGTTACACTTGAAGCTACTGGGGTATCTAAGGGATTGCAGTCTCTCATATTGAATCGCTCAAGAATTTTCTTGATGTAATTCTCTTGTGAAAGAGAGAGAATTCTTTTAGAGCGATCCCTTTGGATTTTAACTCCAAGTATATATTCTGTTTCATCCATGTCTTTCATCTCAAAATTTGATGATAACCATTCTTTAATAGCTAAGACCAACTTTAAACTATTTCCAGCTAATAGTATGTCATCTACATATAAGGATAATATTACAAAATTACCCTCAAACCGTTTAATGTAGATGCAATAGTCCTCTTTAATCATTTGAAAGTCATAAGAGGTTATTGCTCTATGAAATCTCAAATACCACTGTCTGGATGATTGTTTCAGTCCATAAATGGACCTTTTGAGCTTACAAACTCTACTCTCCATTCATTTCTTAATGAAACCTAATGGTTGTTCCATATAGATTTCTTCATCCAGATCACTGTTTAGAAATGTGGTTTTTACATCCATCTGATGCAGTTCCAGATCTAAACTATTTACTATTGCCAGAATAAGTCTTATAGAATTGAAACGTACAACAGGTGAAAAGGTATCCTCGTAATCTATACCTTCCTGTTGTGTGTACCCCTTTGCAACCAATCGAGCCTTGTATTTGTCAATTGATCCATCAACTTTTCTTTTATTTTTGAGAACCCATTTGTTCCCAATGGCTTTTCGCCCTTTTGGTAGATCAACTAGTTCCCAAACTTGATTCTTCTTCATTGAATCAATTTCTTCCTCCATTGCATTCTTCCATTCATCCTTAGCAAGACCTGATAAGGCTACTTGCATAGAACGAGGCTTATCATCTCCGTCTAGAGTAACAATAAGTGCCTCTCCTTCTATGGAGAAGCGTCTCCTAGGTACATTTCCCCTGTCACTCCTTCTTATGGGACTTCTTGTCTCTTTCGCTTCTCTTGTCTAGGCCTTTGTAAAGGCCTTTCTGAGCTCCCACTCAAGTCAATGTATTGAGATGATTGAGGATCATTAGTCTGAGTTTGTTCTGTACTGCCTTGTTCTTGTGTTTCATAAAGAGATATTGTACGATCAATATCTCCCCTGCTAGGAAATTCATTTTTTAGAAATACGGTATCTCTTGATTCAATTTCAGTCACAGTTCCATCTTCGTTTTCACCTATGAAAATATATCCTTTTGATTGCTCAGAGTATCTTATAAAGATACATTTTTTTTCCTCTAGGACCCAATTTCCCATACCTATGGAAATCATTATGAATGTATGCAGCAGACCCCCAGGGTCTGAGGATGTTTAAATCTGGCTTGCATTTTGTCCATAACTCATAGGGTGTAGAAGTGACTGATTTTAAGGGCACACGGTTAAGAATGAAGGTAGTCGTTAGTAAAGCATCACCCCAATATGAAATTGGGAGATGTGCTTGAGCCATCATTGACCTAACCATGTCTAGAAGAGTTCTATTTCTTCTTTTAGCAACTCCGTTTTGTTGTGGAGTGCTAGGGATGGTTAGTTGCGTAATTATCCCTTTTTCTTCATAGAGCTCCTTTAGCTGATCAGATAAGTATTCACAACCCCGATCAGTACGCGAAGCTTTAATTTTACAATCCGTTTGATTCTCTACTCCATTCATGTACCGTCTAAAGCATTCAAGAGCTTTAGACTTGTGTGAGATCAAATAGATGTGACCATATCGTGAATAGTCATCAATGAAGGTAATGAAATACCAGGCTCCATATCTCGCCCTCACACTCATTGGACTGCATATATCAGAATGGATTAATTGCAACGGATTAACCGCATCAAGTGGTCAAATCAATCAAACCAGTTGCTATATATAAATTGGAAACTAATTAACATATTATTGTTTACATTAACGAGATGGACCATGATCAAACTCACATCTACTACCAATTACAAACGGTGCTTAGCCATAGATCTTAAATTGATGTTCGCTTTACATTCCAACACACGCGGTAAACAAACAAATACAATCCTACTACACACAGATAACAATAATGTTCAACTGGACGACAATTGGTACGTGTCAAGCATTCGCCTACACTCAGGACTATGCTCATGTGTCGTTAACTAATAACAACCATGTTCAAACAAACACGCGCAATAAGTTATTATGACCACTTATTGCTCCCACAACCCCACATTGTAATAAACAATCTTGCAAACTCAACCAATTCTTCTCAATACTTCTCAAAATAGTCTAAAAATCCAAGAATTTATGCTGTGACTTTTCACTCACCTTCTTTGTTTAGTTTTGACGAACCGGTAGAGGAGTGACAACGGAGGCTAGGTGTTGGGGGGAGCAACGGAGCCTACAGCTTTAAAGGAGTGACGGAGGCTGGGTGTTGAGGGGACCGACGCATGCTAGGGCTTCGGAGGAGTGACGAAACCTGTGGCGTGGGAGGAGCAACTGACGCTGGCACTGCAGAGGAATCGTGGAGGCTTGGGCAGCGGAGGAGAGACGGACGAACGCACCAATGTTGGGACTTGGAGGAGTGACATACGACCACTCAAACGGATGCAAGTAAGACATAGAAGCAGAGCAAAGAGACTCGAACGAAAGTTGGGACTTGAACAAAGAAGACCCACTTTTTTCAATAGAGTGTTTTAAATTCCTTGGGGGCAACTTTATCATTTCAACTTGCAAAATAATCACAGAAGAGTCCCTAAGGACTTTGCTGATTTTGGACTTTTCAAAGTGACTTTATTATTGTTTTATTTGATCCTTGGGACCTTTGCATGATTTTCCCAAAAGGAAATCATTATTGTGTGAAATTGCTCTTCTAGACTTTCGAAAATCACTGCCGCCATTCCCACGAACCCCAATCTGACGGATTTGCCATATGAATGGTATTGCTTTGTGTTGCGTGATTTGAAATATCGATTTCTAGTTGTACAAATTGATATTTGTTATCTTATCCTAGTTGTGTTTTCAGAAGAAAAGCAACTTTCGAATATCAAGCCATAGTCGTTGTCTGTTCATGGGTGACTGGTTGAATGATGCGAGGGAGGTGTTTGAGGAAATGCCTAAAAGGACGAGCCACACTAATCACACACGGATGCTCTCTGATGCTAAGAATTGGAAAGGCCTGAACTCATTGTTGGACATTCTTCATGCAGACCATGAACAATATAATACGAGTAGATAAAAATGGTAGAGGGAGGAAGGCACCCAACAAGGCCTTGCAGCGATGAGTTCTCTGTTGTATCTTACCTCCTCGGTTGGAGGCGAGCATTATATAATAACTGCATCATTCAACTCTACCTACATACCCATCCATGGATCCACTCCTCAACTTTTCCAACACAATGAAAACCAATAAACATACCTTATAAGGCTTAATCAAGTTATCAATATCAACTTATCAAGTCTTTTTAGGTTGGATGTGGAAGAGACAAGTAATAAGAAAGAGCAATTAAATGAGGTGCAAGATAGGTCTACTATGAAGCTATTTTGTACCAACATAGATACTAATCCACTTAACAAACAACACAGATGATAGAACAAGAATTCACATTAACAGCAAGTACAGTTGCAGAGTTTTCAAGAACCATAGATTGTTGAAATAGTAAAAGTATAAATGAAGCAAATGATTAACTCACACACTACTCTCCCTCTCTCTTAATCTCTTAACCAGAGACAAAACACAATAGCAATCCACTTAACAAACAAGCAAATGAATTATATTATGACAACAAACAGATCTAGTAACAAAAACATTCCAGAAACAACGTACACATCATGAAACTAATTATGCTGCTTAACAAATAAAAACAAAGTAGATAACCGATAGAAGAAGAGAAACACAACAATAGAGGTAGGAAGCTAAGAAAAATCTTACAGAACATCATCCTACTTCCAAATTTCACATATTTGTTAGTTTCTCAATCAATCAAATGAAGTGGTTCTACAAAACCGAACACATCATTTCTACAGCAAAACATGCAAGGAGAGAAGAAGTAGAATAAACGAAAAATACATTAACCAGTACAAAAAACACAATTATTCAAACGTGAAGGAGAAACAAAAGAGAAAATTACTCATAGTGAACTATAATTATCACCTTGTGGTTGAGCTTGCGGGTGACAATGAGGGTTCGTATCAGACTTGGATACTTGGCAATTAAGCTTAATCAGTAAGGACGTCCGATATATAAATAGTTAGAGAAGCCACAAAAATTTATCAAGGGAGAGTAAACTATAATTATCACCTTGTGGTTGAGCTTGCGGGTGATGTCTGGCACATCAGAAACTGAAGCTCCTTCAAGTACCTTGAAAGATTTTGTCTCCATGCCATTGCTAAGCTGGAGGCTCAAATCTAGAGCATGAGAAATTAGGCCACAAAAATTTAGACCCGGAAGAGAACTCATCATAAAAAATCAGTATCCAGACAAAGATTAAACAATAGATCGACTAGAGAGTATAGAATAAGAAGATATTAATAAAATTAAAATGAAAAAGGAGAAATAGAATGGTAGGGATAGAGAGAAGACCAATCGTATGGCGTTAAGTTGCTCTCCATCTCTTAAACGACCATCGTCTTTCTACTTCTCATATCTCTCGATACTTGTTTATGAAGAGTTGCATGTTTGTTTATGATTCTACTTTTGATAAACAAGTGTGCAACTTTTCATGAATAAGTGGAATCCCCCTATGAACAACAAATTAATTTTCGGTAGTCATAGCTCCAGCCGGCCGGCCACTAGAAATTAATGTGTTGTTTATATGAAGATTCTACTTGTTCTTGAAGAATTGCATACTTTTCATAATTCTACTCTTCATGACAAGTGTGTAACTCTTCATGAACCATTGGAATTCTCATATGAACAACACATTAATTTCCGTTTGTCGAAATTCCGGCTGGGTGGCACCAGAGCTTCGATGGCTAGCCGGTGGTGGCTGCTCCCGCCTGTGGTGGCCTGTGACCGATCGCTGGAGCTCTGGTGACTATTAAACCTCTTTGTAAAAAATAAGCAAGGGGCATTATTGTGTTTTTACCTATAAAACTTATTTCCATTTTGGTCCTTGGTCCTGCAATGAAATTTCAGAATGTTTTAGTCCTTAATTGAAAAAAATTGGTCTTGCTTTTAATGAAATTTCCCCTAAAATAAATCATCATTTTGATTAAGAAAAATCAAAGGTTAAAGTGCAAATTTAGTAGCAAACTATTTTTTTATGCGCACCCAACACAATTAGCTATTTTTCTATGATATTTATAATATTTTTTATTTTTTCATTTCTTTATTTTTTATATTTTTAATTTTATTGATATATAAAATTTATTTACATATTTTTATATAGAATGGTTTTTTTGGCCACAATATAAATAAATTTGTAGTTATATGGTGTTATTTAATTGAAAATTTTGTGTATTGAAGTGTTATTATGTTGACAATAAAACTTTCAATGTAGTATGTCATAGTGTGTGTGTATATATGTCATTATATATGCATATAATTATTTTTTTAATTTCTTTATATAATTATTACATCACTGACACGACCATATGGCTCGACTGTTCCAACCGTTTGAGCCATTATCCGCTGACTTTTCTAACCCGACTCCAATATGGCTTTTAAAACATCAATTTGGGTTTGTAAAGTGAACTAATATATATATATATAACTAGCTTGTGCTTTTCCGTACGTTGCGCGGGATGTTTTTACTTGTGAAATAATTTCATTGTTAATGCTAAAAATTTTCTCATGTTCAATGATTATCGTTAGTCTAAGTAAAATTTGGGTACAAAAAGATGCAATAGAGGAAATGAAGGATTACATATCATGAAATGGCAATAAAGCTGCCTATCTTAGCATATGCTTCCCTTGCATTGTATATGAAGCTTATAAATATGGAGTTTTAATATTTTCATTACAATTAAAAAAATAATTCTCACCTAAATACAATTAAGTTCCTTTAAAATGAGGCCCAACTTTATAATATATAATTAGGTAATATACATGTATCAATAAAGATCTTTCTTTTCCTACAAATATTAATGGAAGTTATACATATATCATTGCGGTGTCCTTTCACATATTTAGGGAAATAAATAAAATACCAGGTTTAGCAAAAACAAAAATACAATGAAAAGTAACATAAGGTTACTAAAGAAGGTGGATTATCTAGCTCTATTGGCATTCATTCCCTTTTACTAATCCAATCTTGTCTAAACTTTTTTCTTATTTATAACATGTGTAATTTAATTTTTTTCATGGTTTTAAATTAATTGGATTAAGTTCAAGAAAAACACATGGTATATAGTTTTTTGTTGGTTTTAATTCACGTTATATTACAGCCATGAAAGAAAATAAAGGCGTATAGAGCATAATTATTTAGCTTAGGTTTCCATTAAACTATCAGGCATAAGATTTTTCAAGATTACCCTTCATTGACCTTTATCTAAGATATAAACTCGCCCACTTTTTTAGTTTTAGGTTGCATTTGAGGAGGGAAATAATGTGTGATGTGGCCAGATATGAATATATTCATTACTCTTTTGAGGAGGAATATTAATTTTGGGACACTCCCTCCGTAGCTTGCATATGGTTTTCCTTTCAATAACACCCATCACAATCCTTGGCAAATGTCTTAATATATTAATTATACACATTTTATTAAATTTTTATAAAGGATTAAAGCTTTCCCTAATCGATATATTAAAAGGAAAACTCACATCATGCATTAGGCAAAAGATACCATTGGATTTAGCTTTCCCCAAACAAATATCAAAATGGTAGATATGAATAACTTTGGATACACAAATTGCACAACATTAATTGTGGATAGCACATCATTCATGGTTTCAGTAAAATATCAGAAGGCCATGCTTCATAGCTTAATCCATTTCCCCTAAACCTAAACCTAATGACTCTCTATATATGTATAGTTTGTGAGACCTTTCATGGGTATATTCAATTGGAAAATGTGTCTTACACAAATACGGCAAGTTATACTTAAAATATATAGACCCCAAAAGCATGACCAATAAAAGACAAAAAAAGAAGAAGATGTCATATTCCTTTGCTTTGGGACATTTTACTATCAACCCACCCCATCCCTCTTTGTTAGAGTAACTCCATCATCTTTAGGAAAGCATGACTTGCCGTAGTTGTAAGCAACCATAACTTGATTTATCAATTTAAAATTGTATATATGAACTTGTTGGTAGAAGTATTCAAATTTTGACAATCCATGACTTTATCCTTTTTTTTTTGTTTTTGTCTGCATTGGCTGTAAATGATTAAGGCATTTTCTTCCTACACCAAAATTTTAGGTAGTTAGCATGAGATGTCTCAAAAATTGATATATCTTCATCTTCAAACCATATGTACTTGATCATTAATGCATCATAACATGAAAAGGGAATGGTTCAATAGTCAATGGCTATAATAAGATGACACTTTCATGGTCAAGAAATTAGACCTAAGAATAACTTACAAAGTTTGGACTTATTGATGCAACTAGGTACCTAGATCAGTAATAACTTACTACGTAGAAGACTTGCTTTCATATAATATGGACACATCTTTATGCCCCGTTTGGTACCATGGAAGTGGGAGGGTGGGAAGTGGAAGTAGAACCCAATATTTGTGTGTTTGGTATGGCTGAAGACACTTCTTTAAGGAAGTGACTTCCATAAAAAATGATGGAAGTGACTTCCATAAACCCCCTAAGGAACTAGTTCCACTTCCATGGAAATGAAATTTATTGACCATTATATGCTCATATGTTTTATCAAATTTTCAACTTTTCCCACTTGCTTCTTTCCTTTATCTTCAACCTCGATAACACCCATCTCCCTCTCTCTTGGCGATAGCGACAGTGAGGACAGAGAGCTATGGTGATAATGGAGGACAACAAAGGATGACGGAGGGCATGAACAACAATGAGGATGGTATACGATGAGGTAACGGTGATGATAATGGACACAATGACGATGACGGTGATGACACTAGGAGGCAATGACGATCTTGAAGCTTCTTCACCGAAATTAGAAAAACAACGGCTTCTCCCTTTTCTACAACTCCTCCTTCTTTGATCTGTGATTTCATTCCCTCTTCGTCTTTCTCCTTCTTCTTCTTCTTCGATCTGCAACTCTTCCTTGTGGTGGCCAGTGGCTATGGAATCACAACCTTCTTCGTCTTCTTTCTCTCTAGATCTGTGCTAGAGAACAACATACCCATCTTTAATTTATATCTGCGATATGGGCAGCAAACCTTTGTCTTCTCCTTCCCCTTCTTCAAATCTACGATGGATGGCATCGGATTGTCTTAGTCTTCTCCATTGCCTTCTTAGATTTGCAACATCCATTGACAAATGAGCCTCTCCATCGATTTCAAATCTGTGAGCAACAAGAGGAGGCGTGTAATGCCCCAATTTTTGATTAAGGGCTAATGACAATTATTGAGAATGATTTGTGAATTTAAATTGGAGTTTTTATGTGTTTTGTGTTAATTTTAATTAATATGCCAAAATTAGGAAAATTGTCGGGTAATTAGTCAGTGATTAATGAGGAAATTAATTACTAACTAAGACAGAATGAGATGTGTAACTAAATGGCTAAGGGAGTGGTAAGAGTAACTAATTAGTTACTTATTTGAGGAGAGCCAATGAGATTGTGACATGTGGCAAGCTTGTGGAAAGGGAGAAAAGTCAAATATGAGAGTATTTTATCATTTTCTCTCTCCTTTCCCTCCCTCCTTTTCACTGGGCAGCATGGCTAGGGGGAGTATTATCATCATTTCATCCTCTCGAAGACCCATCTTTCTCATTTCTCTCTCTTATGCTATTGTTAAAGATTAAGGGAGGAAGAAAAGCTTGATTTAAGGTGAGTAGATGATCTCAAATGCTCAAACTCTCTTCTCTAAAGTTGTTCCTTGAGTTAAGAGCTTCATTTCTATGGTTATAGTTTGCCCATTGGTGTTGATTTGAGCTCTCAAGGAATTTTGAAGTTTTGAGAATCAAGAAATCTCTTTGAAAAAGTTGAAGAGGTAAGTGAAACAAGTCTTTCTATCTAAGTTTTGTGCCAAATGGTTTATCTTTGAAATTCTGAAATTTATTGTCTATTTTCAAAAATGATGGTTATTAGGATGTTTAGGATGTTATTGGTATGTTTGGAAAGTATGTAGATAGATAGAAACGGATTTGGGATTGAATGATTAAGTTTGGTGATTTTGGAATTTTGGTTTTAGTGTTGCCTAAAACCAAAGCATGATAATGGAATAGAAATTTGGTGTTTTTGATGGTTCCATTGAATTCATTAGGTATTTTTGTATGGGAGTAGCCTTAGGTGAGAGTTTGGGACCATTAGAATCACTTGGGCAAATGTTGGGAAGTGCTGTCAATTTTTTGCGTTTCTGGTTTCTGATTTGTATCACTCAATTGATCTTGGGTCCACTTGAGTGCGGGATGAATATCACTCGAGTGGTGATGGGTTCCACTCGAGTGCGGTAGTGTATTTTTCCTTTCTGCTTCCAGTTTCATATTGCACTTCCTTGTGTAAAGGGCAAGAGTGTTGCCCCACTTGCGGGTGTGGAAGGTTCCCACTCGAGTGAACCCCATCCCACTCGAGTGATGGTGTGTCTGACACCATGAACTCTCGTTGTAATATCCTGAATTTTGAGACTCGAGGCTAGAGAATAAGCCTAAGATTAGTGAATTGCTAAGCCCCATTTTAGCAAGATCCCAAATTGTTATTAGGGTTTAATGACTACAAAAATTGGACGTGGTTAGTGATTAATGAACCCTTTTAAAGAATATAAGTGGATTGTAGTCACTTGTGTTATGAGCAACGCCAAAATCCTGTATTTGAGTTCAATTGTGGATCAACATCCAAATTGACTTAGAATAGAGGGAAGAATTGAATGGGGTATTGTGATGGAAATGGTGTCATGTTGTGGTATTTAATCATTGGAATTGATTTAAATTGAATTGGACACATTGGTTGCAAAACTGGAAATGCTGTCCAGTGTGAATTCTGTATGGCCAGTCTTATTGTGTGGATGTTTTGACTAGGCAAATGATGTCAGAAAATTATGAAACTTTCCAGTCTTAAAGTTCACATCCCAAGCTTCAAAATGGACATATAATTGGTACCATTTCATGTTGGGAACGGGGAGATATGACTGTCCAAAGTTTGAGGTCGAAAATGGACTCTGTTTTGGGGCAATGATGAAATTTGTGTAATTCTGGACTTTTGTGGTGATTTCTGGTAATGGCTCATATTTTTCCAATGAAGAGGACTTAAATAGCTTTCATTTGGCTTTGGAATCACCTCATTTTGATTTTTCTAGAATTAGTTATGATTTTGCAAAGTTTGGTCAGAAATCTGCCAAAAATCCGAAAATTGAGAATTATGACATCATCATGTTACATTGATGACATCAGCATGGGATATGTTATTAAACGTTTTTTTCCTTCTTCCTCCTCATTTCTGACGCTGCAACCAGCTGAAATAGAGAGAGAGCACATGAGATCTTTAGAGAGAGAAAGAGGAAGAAATCTCGCAAGGTAAGCCGATTTCTCCGACCATCTAGCTCTTAACGCGTATAACTCCGATCCTAAGCTACTCCTTTATGTTCTTTAAGGTTTGGAAGCTCCTCTTTTGGTGTTTTGAAGTTAGGGTTTTCAGCCACAAGAAGGAAAAGCTAGTGGGAGCTTGAGGTAACTTCCAAACTCTTGTGTATTGACTATTCTAGCTGCTGTGGGCAATTTAATCGGTGAAATTTCGCCGGATTGCCATTGGTTTTATTTCTTGGAAATGGGTATGTGGGGCTGTTATGCTGCCCAAATTGATACTAAATGGTAGTTCTAACCTAATGGAATAGTCAATAAAGTTGTTAGGAGTAGAAAGGAACGCGTTTACGGAGCCGAAACCGAAAAACCCCAATTTTCCCCTTAAAACCCATATATTTCGGCCAGCATTGTAAATGGGTCTTAGAGTTGGATTTTCAATGATTTGATGATTCCATTGAGTTCAGGAGGGAAAATTAGGTGGGGTTACAGTTGGCCACTTTTTCGGAAAAGGCCGAGAAAGCATAATTACGAAAATGCCCCTAAAACCCTAAAAGTAGGGCTGCCAAGGGCAATTTCGTAATTTGACATTGAATTTGATAATTCCGAGTCCGGAAATGGATTCCTTGGGTGAAAATATGTCAGGATAGCCCAAGTTAGAATTTCGAGAAAAGTACAGTCGGACCGGGTACGGCGGGGCCGGACCGGGTCCCCGGGGGCATTTTAGTAAATTTTCAATATAGCCTCATATAACCCCCATAAACACTATGGAAGTGTCTAAATAGTATATTTGACATTGTAGGATTGAATGTGAATCCCCGAGTTGTTGGCACGCAAATCGAGGAGCAAGGACTGGAGGTAGGGAACTTATCTCTCCTGCATGCTCTGATAACTGTATTAATGTGTTGATGCATGTTATTGCTTTGCTTGATTATGTGGAACATGTATGAATGATTTAAAGCTATGTTTCAATATATGCTATGGCCATATGTGTATCGTTCGAAGCATTGAGCTTATAGATTTGTCATTGTATGTGTGCATGAGTTATGTGATGCAAGCATGTCATGCATTAAACACTTATCTTGCCTGCATATTGATAATGTTTCCCTACTGAGATTCTCTCGAATCTCACCCTCCCTTACCAACAATTTAGACAGGGCAAGTGGCTTGTGGAGGAAGCAGCTAGGACTCCTTCGAGATGAGATTGTGTAATCCCCATTTAAAGAATTGTAATGGGCAATTATGCCCTGTGTATCTTTAGCGAAGGTATGTACCCGGGATTTCCGGGAATTTATATTGTGTACTCTGATATATAAATGTGAGTTATCTTCGCGTAGTAATTGTATTCGAAATGTGAATATGAGACCAGGTTATGAATGATTTCAAAAGGTATTTTTGAAAACCCCATCATGTGATGGGTTAGTAAATGTTATTTGATTATTATTGGTCTCTATTTCATTTTAATCCCGTATTTCGGATATAATTACGGAGGGGGTTACATTTTTGGTATCAGAGCTGTAGTTCCTGGCAAAGATGGAATTTGCTAGGATAATGGCAGTAGTTGCTGCCTTAGGTCATAGAGAATGACTTTGTTTGTTTGTGGTATACACATTAAGGTCCCTGCTGGTTGTGGATATATGTGATTTATGGACTGTGTATACATTATTTGTGTTGTAGATATGGTGAGTCAGTATGATTCGCCCGAGAATTTGAGGTGTAAAACCAGAGGTGGAGGTAATCAGACTTATCATCTGATTTGAAAACCGAGGAAAATGGTTTCCTAGGTATTTGATATTGAAGTTCTAGGTATCATAACTAGCCTAGATGTTGGGTAAGTAACTTAAGGTGGTATGATGTTACATGTAGTGATGTCATACTGAATTTGTGTGTTTAAAGTCCTTAAGACCTAGGGGCTAATATGCCTTAGGCTGGCAGAGATTTTTTAGTTTATGCTGGAGTGGGTGATGCTCCATGGATTTGAGGGAAGCGATTTTTCGGTTCAACTGAGGTTGAGGTTTACAATATGAACTGTTATCCAAGGATCAGACTCAATAGCTGGGCTGATTCTTAGGAGGTTGATATGACCTATATGGTCTGTGGTACCAGGATATGGTACTAGGTTGGAATTGAAATGTGTATCAGGTATCCTGAGGTTGCTAGTGTTCATCTAGCACAGGGAAAAGTGATTCTGCGGAGAATTTGAATTTGAAAGAGTTGTCTACGAGGATTCGAAGTGGAGAAGGCAACCTACGGGGAATTCTGATCGGAGAGGGCTACCTACGGTGACGTCTGATTGGTTAGGCTATATGTGAGTCCTGGGTGAAATGTGAGTAACCCAGCTGCCTGCCAGGCTCAGTGTAAGGGCCGGCCAGCGGAGCCCTGGTACGTAGTTGACCAGGGAGGTGGGCACTCTAAAGGGGTGTGACAATATATAAAAAAAATTGTGACAGCCGCTGTGACGACAAACCCTAGTGTGCAGCTGCCGTGACGACGAACCTTAGTATGCACTCGCCATGACGTTGAATCGTAGAATAGAGCTCTGGGAACGTTGGGAGTATGGGATCTCAACGAAGTGCTGGTTGTGGCTTTGAATGATTCAAGTTGAATCGGGCCAAGGTTTGACGCAGATGAATATATGTTGTGAATATTGTCAGTTGTAGTGAGAGGTTCCTATGGGACTTCTGTTCAATCAACTTGACATTGTGGAAGCACAGATGAGGAGAAAGACCTCAGAGTGTGCAGCGGAAGCGTGAGAATGATGTGTTAATCATGGCTTCGGGAGGTAAAACTTCGAAGTTCAGATTATTTTGTGAAAAAGGGGTCTTAAAGGATCCTAGTTTGGTGAAAAGAATTTGCGGTGGGTGGAATTATTAAAATGCCTGGTTCCAGCTTGTTGCAATTGTGCATTGTGAGTCTCTCACCTGCGGCCGCATGGGGTGATTCCTATGGCGGAGGACCGTGCCTTCGGGGCGGTAGTTTCTTGGGATTGACTATTTGTGAGCCGCGAGGCTATGTATATGCACTGCCACGCCAATAGTCCCTGAGTAGCTAACAACAGTTCGGGTAAAGACTGTGTGTCTTCCTGGCGGAGAAAGGGGATGAGGGTGGAGTGTGATGTGGAAGCCGAAAGGCTATGTGTGAGCACCGCTACGCCAATAGTCCCTGAGTAGCTAACAACGGTTCGGGTTAAGACTGTGTGTTTTCCCGGCGGAGAAAGGGGATGAGGGTAGGGTGTGATTATGGATCTGCTATTGTGAGCCTGAATGGCTATATGGGTGCACTGCCACATCAATAGTCCCTGAGTAGCTAACAACGGTTCGGGTTAAGACTGTGTGTCTTCCTGGCGGAGAAAGGGGATGAGAGTGGGGTGTGATTGTGAATCTGTGACAATTATGGATAAGCTGGGAATGGGGTATAGTTGTGTAGCAGAGCAGAACTAATTCAGCTGATGGCTAATTCGACTACATGATCGGGGGTTCTCTATTTTGAGGGCACTACCCTGGCATGGCCAGCATGGCTAGCCACCACGTTGGTTGCACCGGTGTTGACCCAAGGCCGAAAGGCGGTGTGTAAAATTAGAGTCTGCAATGTACGTTTAATAAGGAAGTGGATTTTCTTGTGAGTCCTGGGTGAAATGTGAGTAACCCAGCCACTGTCGTGGGGCATCCCCAGCGGGGGGTAAAACCGGGGTGGGCACCACCGGCACGGGGCATCCCTAGAGGGGGTAAAACCGGGGTGGGTGTGACAATAAAAGGTGCCTGGATAGAAGAGATTGAGACTCTAGGTGAGCCATTATGGTAGGGTGCTTCGGATAGAAGAAATTGAGATTCCGGAGTGACCAGATGATGTAATATTGCATTGATACCTAAAAGTTCCGGTTACCACTAGTGGAGTTACTGGTGGGTGTACGGGTGAGGGTAAAGCGGTGAAAGTGGATATAGCAAAAGCTGAATGTTTGTGTATACAGCTGAGGCTGTCGTTTGATGTATTGAGGTTGTGGTGTTTTGGGGTTACTCCCGGAAGGAGTAACTAGTTTTAGTTAAGCAGAGTGGTGGCCTATGCCGCCCAACTGCCAAGATCTTATGATATGGCTCATAAGTTAGAGCCTCCAGATATCAAGATGCACTAGCTACTCATGAATTAGGGGGCTTGCGATGATTGTGGTTATGTTATGATGGTTTTGTGGCAATCGTATGTGGAAGCGATTGCATCTGTTTGGTAAAAAAAATATGGTGATTTGGTTTGTGTGGCAATTGTGAAATGGGCCGATTGCAATTTGGGGCAATTGAGTTGCATTCATTGTTTGAGATTCTTACGAGAATCAGATTTGTGGAGTATCATTTGTGCGTAGGTGGTCTAGAGGAGACCGTCCCAATATGAAATGAATTGTGAAACGGAAGCTGTCGTGAAGAAGCATTCATAGTTTTTGGATTAAGTGGTATGACAAATTTCGAGGACGAAATTTATTGAACGGGGGGAGAAATGTAATATCCTGAATTTTGAGACTCGAGGCTAGAGAATAAGCCTAAGATTAGTGAATTGCTAAGCCCCATTTTAGCAAGATCCCAAATTGTTATTAGGGTTTAATGACTACAAAAATTGGACGTGGTTAGTGATTAATGAACCCTTTTAAAGAATATAAGTGGATTGTAGTCACTTGTGTTATGAGCAACGCCAAAATCCTGTATTTGAGTTCAATTGTGGATCAACATCCAAATTGACTTAGAATAGAGGGAAGAATTGAATGGGGTATTGTGATGGAAATGGTGTCATGTTGTGGTATTTAATCATTGGAATTGATTTAAATTGAATTGGACACATTGGTTGCAAAACTGGAAATGCTGTCCAGTGTGAATTCTGTATGGCCAGTCTTATTGTGTGGATGTTTTGACTAGGCAAATGATGTCAGAAAATTATGAAACTTTCCAGTCTTAAAGTTCACATCCCAAGCTTCAAAATGGACATATAATTGGTACCATTTCATGTTGGGAACGGGGAGATATGACTGTCCAAAGTTTGAGGTCGAAAATGGACTCTGTTTTGGGGCAATGATGAAATTTGTGTAATTCTGGACTTTTGTGGTGATTTCTGGTAATGGCTCATATTTTTCCAATGAAGAGGACTTAAATAGATTTCATTTGGCTTTGGAATCACCTCATTTTGATTTTTCTAGAATTAGTTATGATTTTGCAAAGTTTGGTCAGAAATCTGCCAAAAATCCGAAAATTGAGAATTATGACATCATCATGTTACATTGATGACATCAGCATGGGATATGTTATTAAACGTTTTTTTCCTTCTTCCTCCTCATTTCTGACGCTGCAACCAGCTGAAATAGAGAGAGAGCACATGAGATCTTTAGAGAGAGAAAGAGGAAGAAATCTCGCAAGGTAAGCCGATTTCTCCGACCATCTAGCTCTTAACGCGTATAACTCCGATCCTAAGCTACTCCTTTATGTTCTTTAAGGTTTGGAAGCTCCTCTTTTGGTGTTTTGAAGTTAGGGTTTTCAGCCACAAGAAGGAAAAGCTAGTGGGAGCTTGAGGTAACTTCCAAACTCTTGTGTATTGACTATTCTAGCTGCTGTGGGCAATTTAATCGGTGAAATTTCGCCGGATTGCCATTGGTTTTATTTCTTGGAAATGGGTATGTGGGGCTGTTATGCTGCCCAAATTGATACTAAATGGTAGTTCTAACCTAATGGAATAGTCAATAAAGTTGTTAGGAGTAGAAAGGAACGCGTTTACGGAGCCGAAACCGAAAAACCCCAATTTTCCCCTTAAAACCCATATATTTCGGCCAGCATTGTAAATGGGTCTTAGAGTTGGATTTTCAATGATTTGATGATTCCATTGAGTTCAGGAGGGAAAATTAGGTGGGGTTACAGTTGGCCACTTTTTCGGAAAAGGCCGAGAAAGCATAATTACGAAAATGCCCCTAAAACCCTAAAAGTAGGGCTGCCAAGGGCAATTTCGTAATTTGACATTGAATTTGATAATTCCGAGTCCGGAAATGGATTCCTTGGGTGAAAATATGTCAGGATAGCCCAAGTTAGAATTTCGAGAAAAGTACAGTCGGACCGGGTACGGCGGGGCCGGACCGGGTCCCCGGGGGCATTTTAGTAAATTTTCAATATAGCCTCATATAACCCCCAGAAACACTATGGAAGTGTCTAAATAGTATATTTGACATTGTAGGATTGAATGTGAATCCCCGAGTTGTTGGCACGCAAATCGAGGAGCAAGGACTGGAGGTAGGGAACTTATCTCTCCTGCATGCTCTGATAACTGTATTAATGTGTTGATGCATGTTATTGCTTTGCTTGATTATGTGGAACATGTATGAATGATTTAAAGCTATGTTTCAATATATGCTATGGCCATATGTGTATCGTTCGAAGCATTGAGCTTATAGATTTGTCATTGTATGTGTGCATGAGTTATGTGATGCAAGCATGTCATGCATTAAACACTTATCTTGCCTGCATATTGATAATGTTTCCCTACTGAGATTCTCTCGAATCTCACCCTCCCTTACCAACAATTTAGACAGGGCAAGTGGCTTGTGGAGGAAGCAGCTAGGACTCCTTCGAGATGAGATTGTGTAATCCCCATTTAAAGAATTGTAATGGGCAATTATGCCCTGTGTATCTTTAGCGAAGGTATGTACCCGGGATTTCCGGGAATTTATATTGTGTACTCTGATATATAAATGTGAGTTATCTTCGCGTAGTAATTGTATTCGAAATGTGAATATGAGACCAGGTTATGAATGATTTCAAAAGGTATTTTTGAAAACCCCATCATGTGATGGGTTAGTAAATGTTATTTGATTATTATTGGTCTCTATTTCATTTTAATCCCGTATTTCGGATATAATTACGGAGGGGGTTACACTCGTCTCGGCTTGTCACTCACAATCAAATTCTCAAAAGTATGTCTTAGCATTCGCAAGTGCTAAGCCATCACTCGAGTGCATTTGTTCCTGCTCGAGTGATGTCCTTCTCTGAAAGTTTCTTGTGCTCTCGGGTGAGCACTTCCTAAACCTCACTTTGGGGTACTCGGGTGAGCATTAGGCTTCTACTCGAGTGATAGAGGTCATGCTCGAGTACGGCTAGCAACTCTGGGTGCTATCATTCCTTTCTGCTCTCGGGTGATCACTTTTTGCACGTCACTTCCTAGGACTCAAGTGAGCATTTGGCTATCACTCGAGTGTTGCTTTCATGACTCGAGTGTCCGTACATTATTACTCGAGTGAGGTCATCTTCACTCGAGTGTCTCAGTGGAAGATATCAGTTCTTATGCTTCCAAAAGGGGATCTTTAGGATAGTTCTTCCAACCCTTTAGGGTTTTTGTTAGAGGTGTTTATAGCTTCCTAAAGAGCATAAATGATAACCAAATTAAGTGATATAAGGTCATTTAAGAATTGGAAAAGAGTATAACACTTCATCCCTAAGTGTGAATTATAGGATTCGACATTTACCCTACTTAGGAGAGACCGGTGCCAAAGCCCGCTCAGAAGGACCAAGGTAGTGACTCTTCTCTCATGTTGTGTATGATGTTTTGGTATGCATGACTGATCATGGTTTTATGAAAATGTGATTGGAAAATGTGCCATAGTCCATTATAGCGTGAGCACTTCAACGTGAGCCGTTTAGGGATTGACATTGGTCATCTCTACCTCAGCCGTTGAACTGCCATTGTAATCGACATAGATTGTTGTGAAACCGCTTTGTGAATCTGACCTGTGGAGCGGTGTGTTGTGAATTCAACCGTAGGCTGTGTGTTATATATATCTTGCTGGTATGGCTTGCGTGTTAATCTTGCCAGTGTGGCTTGTATATGAAATGCTTTATATGAATCCCAGCTGCTGTGAAATATATTATGTGAATTGTTGTGGTGCAATATAGCGTGAGCAAACGTAAGGGTGACATGAGTCATACCTGCCCTTGCTGCTGTAATTGTCATTGTAGTTGCTACGTGTGTGTGATGATTTGCTTTTATGCCTTATTGTTGTGCATACTATGAGTGATTTGACACTACGGGGATTCCTTAGAATCTCACTCTCCCATAAACTAAATTTTTAGACAGGGCCAAAGGATCTAAGGGAAAGCGGGTGACAAAGAGCGGATAGAGCTCTAGTGTAGGAAATTATTTTGGACATTGGTTATCATGTAAAAATTATTTGGATGTTTTTGGGAAATAATTGTATATATTGGGATTCATAGTATAGTTTTGTGTAATCCCCAAGTAAAAGGGAAAAAGTTTATAGGCTTTGTGCCTATGTAAAACCCTCATTTATTGAATGGAACCCGAGTGTGTCGGGAATTTGCATTATATTCTGATATGTATGAATGGAATCAACGCATACAGGCCTTTTATGTTTGAAATGTGAGTATTAGACCATTGTGGAACAAGTGTTGTAAAAGTTTTTGAAAACCCTCATTTTTGGGAAAATTTTACTTTGTCTAAGTCCCAAATCATACATGGTCTCTAATTCAAACTTAATTACGTTTTTATGACATAATCTCGTCCTTAATTCTGAAGGGGGTTACAAGGTGTAGATGGCTGCCCTTTATTCCTCTTTTCTCTGCTACCAAAAAATTCATGTAATTTTCTATTAGTGTTGATGGTTGATGGTGACTGGCGGTGGATTTTACGATGGCTACCAATTGTAGACTAATGTTTGTTTAAGGTGGCTGTGGTTGTTGTAGGGAGGATAGGGTTTTTGGTGGAAGGGTATATTGGTCATTTTTCATTTTAAATTAACATTTTATTAAAAAAATTATATCCCACTTTCATAGTTGTACCACTTTTAACCTCAGTTCCACCTCCGGTTCAACTTGTACTTCCATTTCAATTTCCATTTCCACTTCCATAAAAAACTCTTCTATAATATCAAACGAGGAATTAGAGGTTTACATTTTCAAGTGAAATTTAAAGACATAATTATATCCTATAAGCAACCACAAAGACTTGCCACAATTGTGAAAGCCTATGAGGAAGACTAGGATATTTTGAAACCTCTTCCCCTGACATGGTTACAAATGGATTAAAGCAGAAATATTAGTAGTTTTACTTCTCTCAATGCAAAATAATTTCCTAAAAATTGTTAGAGTTACATGTAGGTACTACTCCCATTTATATATTAATAAAGAATATGAAAACCTGGAAACTATTAATGCACCATCTTAATGCTTCCGAATGAATAAGCATGGAAGATAGAACTCAATAAGTTATTTCAAAGTAGCCTTCACTGGTTGTTGCCTTGGGTTTAACCCAAGCCACCACATGAAAAGAGAGGAATTCACCAAAGGCGATCTTCAACCAATAAAGGATGTCATAAAAAATAAAGCCAAACCAAGAAAAGAAACCATAATTGAAGCCAACTTAACTATGGATTCTAGGAGTCAAGATTTACTACCTATACTCAGATTCAGATGCATGTGCCTCTACCTCTAGCTCTAAGCTTCCCTTCACTTGCTGTTACTCATTCTCTTTGCTCTTGGTCATAGTTGAGTTGAAAAGAAATGAATTCCACTATGGAGTTAAAAAATAAACCGAGAACCATACCCACAACCAAAATCAAGAATTTCATAACAACTTAAATCTAGCATCAACGTTCAAAAATAAATTTAAATAGAGTACATGACATATAAGAGCAGCAAAAAGGGAGAGAAGCTAGAAGAACGAACACCGATCACACACTTTAAATTCTAGAGCCAAACTAAAGGATGCAAGAGAATGAAAATGAAGAAGGGGGAGAGAGCCCTCCTATGTCATATACTCACTAAAGATGTAACATAAAACACTTAATGAGAATGCATTCATAATCAACCTATCAAAAATAAAGGAAATATAAAGAGGAAACCGCCAAAATGAAAACAACATGAAAATGAAGAGGGGGAGAGTAGAAATGAAGGGAGATTACAAACCTTTATGGCAATGGGAGATTAGTTCATCGGTGCATCTAGCGGTGAAAAAGCTCATAGCATGTTTGTCTCAGAAATCGACAAACCTGCCTCCCCACTATTGCAGCCTCACCTGAAGTCACACTGAATCCCCCTCTCTGCTTGTATTGCAATGAAAACGCCTTGTTATATTGCATCCACAAATAAGTCACCATGAATCATCACAGTTGATTAGATGCAAAAGGATGAGATAATGGTGACCCAAAAAAAGAAAAGGATAAGTTTTAATGTGTAGAAATTGAAGAAGAAATTATTGGAAGGCAGATTGGTTAGAAATTTCTTCCACTCGTGACCCTAATTAATATATGGCAATACAGCAAAACGAAAGAAGGAATACACGGAGATAATGACGAATATGAAGGAAAATGAAGAACAAAAAAAAAACACCTACTGAACACGTTATTTTTCCCTTCTTCTATCTATGGTTTATCATGAAATGTAGCTACCTGACACAGTGGTAGATGAAAAAGATTGAAGCATTGAGAGTTCTGTGGTGCCGGTGAAAAATGAGAAGAAAAAAAGGAGAGGGAGATGTGATGTGATGCTCAAGCCAAGCTTTGGGATATGATCACGTGAGAGGACTGACTTTTAGTAAAACATCCGGACAAGTTTTTCACCAGTTAAGTGAAAAATAAGATAAAAATGAGGGGATTTTATTCCATAAGATAAAAATAATATATTATAAAAAATATTAATATTAGTTTAGTGCAAGTCTTAAAAAGATTAAAATCGTGAAGATAATATTGGGAAAATCCCTACCCTATGGCGCATAAATTTTTTTTTTCCCTAATTTTTCAGTTTTAAGTTTTAACCTAATAACAATACTCTTAAAAATAAGTTGGCCAGCAGTAATATATTTTAATTTTTGGATAGCTCTTCTCTTTAGAAAACTATTTTAGTTGTGATTTGTAATTATGTTGTTTTGTCAAAAAATTTGTTCTAATATTCCTAAAATAATTTTACATAACATATTATTTTTAAGCATGATATAGCTTTTTTCAGATCAAAAGAACCGTTTCATTGAAATTGAGATGCAATTTCAGAGAAAAATTTTAAATATTTATTATGTGTTTTTAAATGAAAACACATCTACTAAATTATTATAAAAATAAAATTTTATTTAAATATTTTTAAATTTCTTGTCTTATGTGTGTATTAGTTTTTTTAGGGTAAAACTATTTATATTAATATACATTTTATGTCAACACCCGTTTCCATTTTGATATGCGCAGGGCAATAATGAACAAGTTCCACAGGCAAATAGGAAAGTACAGTTATACTGATTATAAGTATTTATTTACAAACAGTCATTAACAGAGCATAAATTGATAATAATTACAAATATGTATAGAATGTCACAAAACTATTCCAAATACAGACTATATACAACCATTGTATTCGTCTTGAGAAACATACCCATCGGTTTCCCTACTCTGCTTCCTTGGCTTTCGAACCGCTGGCACCCGCTGAGACATTTGGTTTATAAAAAGGGGTGAGATTCCAAGGAATCTCAGTAGAAACATACGATCAACATATAAAATGTGAAAATTAAATATGCAATGCACCGTATCAAGTAAAATGAAAATTCATATCATCCATGTGTGTACACAAAATTTAGGGCTAACTAACCCGTTGAAACCTCTACATGTACCTTAGCCGAGTCCCTGACTACAACTAGGTAAGACTAGTGTACTTCAACTAGGTTCTAGACCACAACTAGGTAATGTGCCTCCAGCACGTGTTCAAACCACAAAATATAATGACACACATCATATAAATAGTCATATAGTATATGAGAGATAGTAGTTCCTACCTTAACTTCTTTCCTGTCTCAAAGGGTCTGCCTCGTAAAACGTGTCGACTACAGGCGTTCAACTCGGTCCTAAAACATCAAATGTACAAGAAATAGATTATAACCTATCAATGTATTAGTTTAGACACTTCCATAGTTTTTATCGTGATTATATTAACCTATGATAAAAATTTATCAAAATGCCCCCGTGACCCCGGCCTGGCTGTACTTTTCCTGAAAATTTGACTAGGGCTATTTTGACATATTTCCACCCAAGGAATCCATTTCCGGATTCGAAATTACCAAATTTAATGTTAAATTACAAAATTTCCCTTGGCAGCCTTGCTTTAAGAGTTTCATGAGCTTTTTCGTAATTATGCTTTCTCAGCCTTTTTCGAAAAAGTGCACAACTGTAACCCCACCTAATTTTTCTTCTTGAACCGAATGGAATCATCAAATTATTGAAAATCCAACTCTCAGGCCCTCTAATAGCCCTGGACGAAATTATGGTATTCTTCAGGAAATATCAGGGTTTTGCGATTTCGACTCCGTAAACGCGTTCCTTTCTACTCCTAACCACTTTATTAACCATCTAATTGAGCTATAACTACCATTTAAACTAAAATTGGGCAGCATAACCTTTAGGCACACACATTTCCAAAATTTAAAACCAATGGCAATTCGGCGAAATTTCACTGATTAAATTGCCCATAGCAGCCAGAATAGTTAATATACGAAGGTTAGGAAGTTACCTTAAGCTCCCATTAGCTTTTCCTCAATATGGCTGAAACCCTAACCCTTCAACCACAGATTTTTGAGCCTCCAAACCTTAAAGAACAAAGAGGAGTAGCTTAGAGTCGGAGTTATACACGTTAAGAGCTAAATCGTCGGAAAAATCAGCTTACCTTGCAAGATTTCTTCCCTTTCTCTCTCTTGTTTCAGATCTTTTTGGCACTAAATGGGCTGAAGGAAGAAGGAGGTAATGATATATTATTTCATTTATTTAACCAATTTCCAAAAATTTCAAAATCAATTCTATGCACATAAACCCTATGTACTTGTAACCAAGCTCATTAAGCCCAACTAATATTTTTTTCCTCTTGCAACATGCAGGAGGCACTTAGGGGTCCCTCCTTATGGTTTCAATTGGCTTTACAACTTGTCCAAGTTACGTATACACGTAAAGTTTCAATTTTGGTCAAAAGTACACTTTTTGCTCAAAATTTTCCATAAATTCATATTAAATTGACCAAAATATTCTAAATATATTTTTTCCTTTTATTTTCCTTAATTAATTGAAATTAACTTCAATTAATCAGAAAATAATTAATTTTGTGATAAATTGGAAAAATTAGGATTTTGCCATTACTTTTTTATTCATATTTCTTTTCTTATTTTTTTTGGCAAATTTCCATCAATTTTTGGATCAAATATTTTCTCTATTATTTATTCGCTTTTGGACCTTAATATCGGGCTTTTTAAATTATCCAAATTAATTCCATAATTATTTTCCCCATTTTCTCATGAATAGGAACATTTATAAAATTCATAAATTCCAAATTCATGAATATTCATCATTTTATTTAATTTCTCAAATAATTACAATATATTTGGTGAATATAAAATTTGGGGTGTTACACTTTAAATATATCTAATAATTTTATATTTATTTTAAATATATAACTAATAATTTTATATTTATCTTGTATTTATGTCATTGTATATGTGCATAATATTATATTTATTTAATTATTATGTAAACAATTCAACCGAATGGGCCGACTGTTTTGACTGTTTGAACCATGACCCACTGCTCTATCCAGTTCGTTGTTCGGTCCGACTTTTAAAACATTGTGTTATGGGCAAACAAGTGCTGGACTTGTGACTATGCGCGGAGTCCAATGGCTTATTTGGTGCAAGTAGAAAGGGCTAACGTAAAACCTGAGGAGTATTATTTTCTCTGTGGTTTATTTCTATTGGGAATTGGTCTTAGTCCACCATTGATGGATTAGGCCTAAACCCATTAAGCTTTAAGTTTTTGGGGCCAAATGAAATACCCAAATAAATGTGGGGTATTTATAAGTAATTTTCCCAAGGGTTTGAAATTGAAACCTAGTGGGAACAATTTCCTAACATGTTTTGGGGGGAACTGTTGTTTAGGTGCGTATGTGTGTAAATAACAGAGCCGCACATGAAAAAAAAACTGTGACACAGAAAGATTTCTCCACAAAACCTCTTCTCTCTTTCCTTCCTGTGTATTTGCTGTGTGATATAGCCGGTGTCCCGATAGTATCCGATTCACGTGGATTTCATAAGAGTTAGAAACAACGCTTAAGATACGCACGAAATCCGACAATTTCTGTGCAGCTTGTGAACAATGAATTGTGTCTAGAGCCAAATATAAGCCATTTAGGAGATCGGTTCCGGTGAACAATTTACATATATATATATATATATATATATATATATATATATATATATATATATATATATATATATATATATATATATATATATATATATATATATATATATATATATATATATATATATATATATATATTGATTTTGCATTTAAAATCGCAGGTTCTTAGTTCAACTAGCAAAGACATTGGAGCTTCCAACTTTGTCACGATAGTGAATTTCATAGCGACAGAATTTGTTCTAGTCAATTGAATGATTACAACTAATTCAAAATGATTGGTCTAGATTTAAATTGAAAAGAAAAAAGGACAACACAGCTAGACGTGAAATCCTTTTTAAAAAATAAACCATGACGTTGAATATATATCTTGTGATACAATTCTTCACCATTGAGGTCTAATAATCAAATTATTGATGATTTTGAATACACATCGCCTGATGAACTCTAGAAATCAGATGATTTATATGAATGACTTCCTTGCACATGTCTTTAGTGATTGTTTATGACTACATATAGAGCATTAATGACATATTTAGATCATTGAAGTCATATTTATTTTATTTTTTAAAAAGTTGGACCGTCTAAATTTAATCAAAGGCCGTAGAGGCGTGCAACAGCTCAAGGGCTTCTCCGGCATGCATCTTTTGGGATGTCCTGAGTTTTCTGTAATGTTCATAAGAGAAAGGAAGGAAGAGGCGAGGGTGATGATGATGAGGGTCCACAAGCTCCTTTGGTGCTTCAATGTCTCCCTCCTTTGGTCCCAACAGGAATGAAGCTATTGACACTCTCACACTTGCTTCCTTGCACTCTACTCTATGCTTCACCGTCCCAAACCTCCCATTGCTCCATACCTACACACGTAAAGTTTTAAAGATTATTAATTGCATTATTCATTTGATAACTTGTAAAATTAATGCCATTGGTTCGTACACATACATACATTAATCTAGATCCGCCTAAGTTGCAATCCCCTCAATTTGTTTCAATTATAAATTTCACTCTCTAGTCTTAAACGTAAGAGCTAGTTAAGATTCGCTTTCGTCTTAAATGTAAGACATTAATGTACTTTGACTCCCTAATATATAAAATTTTCCCCAAATTAATCCCTATTAATTGCATATATTAAATGGGATTTCCATGAAAGAAGATATTTTAGGAAAATCTACACAAATTTGTTATAAATAACTAATTTAATTATTTTTTCTCAAAATCTGCAAATTAGTTATCTAGCCCTTACATTTAGGACTAGAATGAGTAGTTGGGATCAATTAAACAATTTAGGCTTATGATTTTTTTACAGACATGTAGTTTAATCGAAATAACAAAAGAAATGAATATTACCTTCACATGATTTAGGAGAAAAAAGTAGTTCAAATTTACAATTGAAATAAAATAGGAAAAAAATAGATATTGCATCCCCTAATTTAAAAAGGAAAGAACAGAGTATGTGAGTAACAATTTAGACCAGTCAACTACAAAAAATTAAAATCCAGACAAATTGAGGGAATTTGCAAAGTCCATAAGCATAGCATTCAAGCAAGGTTGCAAAAAATAATCATACTGTCAATCATTTTAATTTGGGAAATCTTCATCCACTAGTAAAAGAAAATGTCAAAACCTCACAAAATTAAGAACTTGATGATGATTTAAGATTGAGGGCCAAGAGATATATTATAATATAACTTACTGGAGCAATATCACCAAGAATAACGAAGAGGCTTCCTGGGCAAGGAAGGACATCGACAAAAGAACCAGACTTGCTCATGACTTGAAGGCCTCCAACCTCTTCATCATCTTGAAGAATGGTGAAGAAGCTTGAGTCTGTGTGGATCTGTACACCAGATGACCCAACAGTTTGTGGTGTGAAACTGTACTTATTAATCCTGAACTGACATACCCATTCCTTGAAATATTCTTTAACTCCTTGCACTCCCAAACTCTCTGCCATCTTCTCTGATATATCCATCATCAACTCATGAATTGCTTCCCCATATGCTTCTATCACCTTCCTGCTTCCCACACATCATAGGTGAGTGCGTGTGTGTGTGTGTGTGTGTGTGTAGGTTGGACATCGGCAACAGCAACAAGTCTTATCCAACTAAGTAAAGTCAGCTAACTAAATGAATACAGCGTAATTGGTCTCTATCAATAACTAACTACGTAGGTATATCATACCCCATGAAATCTCATTCTGTAACTTCCTCACAATGTCCTTAGTAGGTAGGTTCCATTTATAAGGTCTTTTCATACGGCTTAAAGGCCAGTTTGCTATCACACGAGTCAAATACATATAATACTTCTAACAAAAGCATGTCTTTGTGTGAATTTGGATTCAGTAAGAACTAAGAAGCATCGCGTGCATGTTTATTTTATCAAAGTGAACACAATTGCCTTCCCACATATTTCTATCACCTTTCTATATATCCCACACATAAATTCTACTTCAAACTGCTTTTTTGTGAACTTGATTCAATAAAAGGTGATAAGAATCCATCTCAACCGTTAATTTGCAACTTCAGAAGATCAAGTCACTTTCAACCCAACTATCTGGTCAATATTACTGCAAAACCCATTTTCATCCAAAGCACTCATCACCTTCCTGCAAACCACACATAATCTCTCTGAAGTGTTTTACTTTTTCTTAGAATTTTTCTCAAACACTACACAGACACACTCATACAGAGTTTTTGAGGCAGAATTTATCCTAAATTACTTGATGGCATTAGATAATATAACATAAATGTAAGAAAAAGAAAGGGAGAGAAACTTACGTTTGGTGGGGAGAGGCATCTAATCGAGAGCAGAAAGATTGAACGGCTTGAGAAGAAGCCATGTCGTAGAGTCCCAAACCTTCGTAAAGAGGATTCATAGCATTTGGAGCCATATATCCACTTCCTGCAATTACTTGTTCAGTGTTTCGCATCTTGATCTCCAGAGGAAGATCAAGTAGAGATCTCACCACTTTCTTCATCTCTGCCATTAGGTTCAAATCGATCGGACAATTCGTCAATCTGAAACATCCCCAATCCTCGCACGCTTCTCTCAGCTTATTCTTCTTCAGCTCTTTAGGATTATCTGCAAATTCTTGCAGATCAATCACTGGTATGTCGCTGATCTTTGCCATGCCTTCTTCCTTTCTCCTCTCTGCCTGTTCTTGCCCTCAATTTCTTGACCCAGCCTAGAACAAGTGTCATTGAAGTGCTGTGATAAAATGGTTCGCACCATGTTCCCTGTTTGGCGATGTTCGCCGCTTGTTTGTCTTCTTCTGTCGTCGTCGTTTGCCAATTGCCGCCCACCTAGCGATATTCAGCAAAATATGTGTGTGTTTGAAACAGTGATAGGAAAAATGGTTTTTTCTTATTTGATTTTTTATAATTGTATTTTTGATAAAAGTCAGATTTTATAATGTGATTTATGTTTAGATTGACGATTGTATAAATAACTTTTGTAAAAGTAGTGAATGTTTGGATTGACTTAAATATAAATGACTTTTGTGATAATGGTAGGAGAGAGTGGGTGGAAAAATATTTAAAAAATCAAGTAAATATTTAAAAAATCAAGTAAATATTTAAAAATCACTTTAAAATATTAGGTACAACTAAAAAAATATTTTAAGGGGTTACAAACATTAAAAAAATATTTTAAAGTAATTTTTGGAGCTGAAAAAGTACATTAAGAGTAAAATTGCAATCAGTCTGTTAGCACACTGGGTATAACTGAAAAAATATTTTAAGGGGTTAAAAACACTAAAAAATATTTTAAACTAATTTTTGAAGCTGAAAAAGTATATTAATGGTAAAATTACAATCATTCTGATAGTATACTAGGTACAACTAAGTTCGGAAAATTAACGTCAAAGTCAGTATATTTGGATTATATGTCAGTTTATAAGTTAAAAAAAATAGTTTGGAAAAAAATTATAAATATAAATGTTTTAAAGTAATTTAATTAGTTTTTTTAATATCTCTAAAAAAATAATTTTATCTTATATTTAGGACCGAAAGGAGTATAAACTAATGATACATATAAATATTTTTCTTATCTCTCTCCTCCATCCTTCTCTTTTTCATCTCTCTCTCTCTCTCATTTTCACGTCATCCCCCTTTTTCCTCTCTCTCTCTCTCTCACTCACTCACCCACCCACCCACCCTCACGTCATCCTTCTCTTTCTCTCTTTTTCTCTCCAGATGAATATAAAGCTAAAAGCTACCCCCAGAGCTTTATCTTATCGTGCGATTTCTGATCAAATTCCGATTGGCAAATTTAGTTCCCAAACACAGGAAAAAAAACACAAATGACTGATCGTACGATTTTGCCTTATTCGTGCGATTTGACCCTGAAATCGCATGTCCAAACACTCACTATGACAATTTGTAAAGGTTCATTGACTGATGGAAATAAACCTGGCAGTCTGACCTATTCCAGGCCTAACCAAGCTTGATTATCAAAATAAAAGGTCAAGATCTCTTTCAAAACCTGTTTTATTTAATAAGTCAGGTTTAGACTTATTAGGAAGTCTTTTAAGCATGTCAGGCTGGCCAGTAAAGATTGAAAAAAAAAATTGAGGGTAAAATTGCAGTTACTCCACTCTGCCACACCCACACGCCCTCACAGCACAAGTCATAACTCAGTGTCCTAAGTCCCCTACTCCCTTGTCTGTCCAGACTCCAGTCTGGAGACACACACACTGCTTGTCTACCCAACAGCTTAGGCCCTAAGCCGACGTCGTCCGTCCTTCCTTCTTCGACGCCTAAGCCTTCTCAAATGTCGTCCGTCCTCTCCTTCCTAAGCCTTCTCCGACGCCATCCGATTAGGGATTTGAAAGAGACAGATATGAGGATGGCACGACTATGGGAGATAGATGCAAGAAAGGCAAGGATGAAAGTGGAATGACCAAGGGCGAGATCTAGATCTATGAGATTAGACTCAGAGATGGTGAAAGCTAAGATCTATTCCGAACCAGGAAGGTTGGACGATGAAGGTGAGATTGATGGTTTACAAGTAAATCGGATGATTCCGCAAGTCGATTCACCCAAAGGCAACGTATCTAGTTCTGAAGAAAGTTGTCTAACACACCTTCTAAGGCATGTGGGTAACAAATTGCAGAATCTCATGTGCAAACAACATTCGTAGTGCTTTGATATAAATTGGTTCCAACAACAACGGAGTCATTAGCCTTGGGCTTGTGAGGTAAAAAGCTCTAATGTTCTTTCTTCTAATAGCCTCAGTGTGTCATCCTTATGGCTATATAGTCCGATTGCTTTCTTTGGATTGGGCGTTGTGCTAGTTGTGTTGATGTATGCTTCGAAGAGGTTTTGGAATGAAATTATGGCTATGGTTGTCACACCCTTGTCACAATTTCAATCTTTTTCAGAGTATTTGTGGAAAATAATATGTGGTTCGGTAGGTAACACATGAATAGCATAACTATACTAATAATATGTGCATGATTACATAAATTCCCCATAGGGGTTTGTACATGATACTTACGATTAAGGTAGCCGCACAAGGCTACTAGGGTGTCTAAACTCATCCCAGTGAAATGGAGACTTCTTCCAGTCTTCGTTCTACTACTGTAATCCCCTCGTACGGTACTCTGCATTGTTGTTTACATATCTTATGTCGTCTCCTGTTTAAATTATTAGTAGGGGAGGGTGAGATTCGAGAGAATCTCAGTAGGAAACAGATACCATAATGCATGCATGATTGATGCTATGTGTATGACATGTTAGCTTTATCTATATGTATGCCCCATAATGACATTTCTGCATGCTCAATGTTTCATACAACAAGACTATGGCCACAACGAAAACAGAAATAGAGCTTCATTTATTTAAATATGCTTTACACAATCAAATAAAGCAATCACATACATCATTACACAAGTAAAGATATCAAATACATGCAAGTAAGGTAAGTCTCCTACCTCCAATTTTCTCCTCAATTTGCGTGCCAACAGCTCGAGGCTCCATATTCGATCCTACAATGTCAAATGTACTATTTAGACACTTCCATATTGTTTCTGGGGGTTATATGAGTCTATCTTAAAAAATTACTAAAATACCCCCGGGGACCCAACCCCATCGTACCTGATCCGGCTATACTTTTCTCGAAATTCTAACATGAGCTATCCTAACATATTCTCGCCCAAGGAATCAATTTCTGGACTCGGAATTACCAAATTCTCTCCCAAAAGACAAAATTGGCCTTGGCAGCCCTTATTTCAGTGTTTTAGGGGCATTTTCGTAATTATGCTTTCTTGGCCTTTTCCGAAAAAGTGCCTAACTGTATCCCCACCTAATTTTCCCTCATGAACTCAATGGAATTATCAAATCATTGAAAATACAAATCTAAGGCCCATTTCTAGAGCTGGCTGAAACTTATAGGAATTTAGAGAAAATTGGGGTTCTTCGGTTTCGGCTCTGTAAACATGTTCCTTTCTACCCCTAACCACTTTATCGACTATTCCATTAGGTTACAACTACCATTTAGTATCAATTTGGGCAGCATAACCCCTGGGGAAACCCATTTTCCATAAATTAAAACCAACGGCAATCCGGCGAAATTTCACCGATTAAATTGCCCACAGCAGCTAGAATAGTCAATATACGAAGGTTTGGAAGTTACCTCAAGCTCTCAATTGATTTTCCTTGACTTGGCTGAACCCTAGCTCACTTCAACAAGCAAATTTGAGCTTCCAACCCTTGAATCACATAGAAGAATAGCTTAGGAGCAAAGTTATAGGCATTAGGAACCAATTTACCGAAGAAATCACTTACCTTTGTAGGCTTTTTCCTCCCCTTTTCTCTCTCAAAAATTTCACACTTCCTCTCTCTATGTTCAGCTGGTTCACGTCAGAAATGGGGCTGAAGAAGGAGAAGAATGATATTTATTATATGATATTCACTTTATTACACCATTTTTCCAAAATTCGGATTTTACAAAATTCTGGCAGATTTCTGCCTAAACTTTGAAAAATCATAACTAACTCTAGAAAAATTGAATTGGAGTAATTCCAAAGCCTATAGAACCCTTATTGAGTCTAGTTTCAAGAAAAAATACAGAATTTTGTTGAATGGAATCACAAAATTTCCAGAATTTCAATCTTTGCATACTGTTCCAGAAACTTCACAGTTTTTCTGTGCTGACTTCAAAAATTCATATCTTTTTGTACATAGCTCTAATTGAGTTATATGACCTATCAAATTAAGGCTTAGGATGTCTACTTTCATCCTGTAAAATTTCATAATATTTTATCATCATTTGTTCATTCAAAATCACATGACAAGCTCACTACCTCATAGGCGATTTCACCGAAAACATAATCACTTTCTTCAAAATTAACCATTTTATTTTCTTTAATGCCCCAAAGATATAAGAAACATTAGAGAATATATTTGGGACACATGCTAAACTGGGGCTTAGCAGTCCACTTAATTTAGGATTATTCCCAAGCCTCCAATCCCAAATTTCAGGGTATTACAATGGTTTCTTATAGATATAATTGTTTTTGGCATAAACCTTTGGTTGTAATAGAGACAGTACTTGCTAGAGTTTGTTCAAAGATTGGAGACTTCTCTGATTTGGGTTTTAATAGTAGTTCATTTGTTCTGTTTGTCTCAATTTTGGGTTTGATACCCCAGTTCCAATAGCTTTTTCTTTTGTTTGTTTGTGGCTCCTCAAAATTGATATTTGGCCAGTGCTTATCTTCTTGGCTTCTCTTGTTTAGTGTTTGAATTGGATTGCAGCTTCATTCGCCAAAGGAATGAGTGTTTCTGGGTAGGTTTCTTTTCCACCTTCCTTCCTTGCCTGGTTCCTGATCTCATATGCTGTTATAAAAGAGCACCAAAACTCAATTGGCGTGGGAAGATTTGTTCTCCAATTGTTGCATCTCTGTTATTCTTGTTTTTTGTTTGTTTTTGTTTACTTTGGAACTATGGAGTGTACTGGTTTACCTTTATAGTTTATAATATGATATATTTTAGCCCAAAAAAACAACTCTATTCAGGATTTATTGTTTTTGATGTAGCTGCTTTTAAAATTCCAGGCCTCTTATCAGGCCACAGTCCAAGTCACGCTTAAGCCTAAAAAAGGGCTTTTAATAGACCTGGCAGCTGTCATGCATAGTTGGAGAAAGTATACCTAATTGCAGGATCCCATGGTGATCACGGTTGATCCTCAGCCTCAAGTTTTTAAATGGATCCCACCTTCTCCTAGTTGGGTTAAGCTAAATGTTGACGGGACTGTTTCTAGAACTAGTAACAGAGCTGGTTGTGGGGGCGTTATAAGAGATCACTTAGGAAATTGGATAGCTGGTTTCTCTCATTATTTGGGTGCTTGTACTGCTTTTGAGGTTGAAGAATGGGCTATGTTAAAGGGCCTCAATCTGGCTTCTGATATGGGAGTCAAGAAAGTCATTGTGGAATCTGATTCTAAGGAGCTAGTTGATATGCTGGTTCACAGAGTAACTTTAGACCGATGCAGCTTAAAATTAATGGAAATCCTAGAATTTATGCATCATTCATGGGAGCTGAAGATACAACTCATTCCGAGAGAGCAAAACGTGCTAGCTGATATTCTTGCCAAAGAGGGTTTATCATGCTCCTCTTATTTTGCTGAATGTCCTTCGCACCTTAGGACTATGGTTTCTACTGAGCAATTGGATTTAATTTCCTGACTGTATATTCATCTGTATCAAAAAAAAAAAAAAAAGACCACAAGCTAGGCTTAGGCCAACCTGTTACAAAACATATTTGCCCTATTAAGACAAAAGCTTGACCTGACCTGACTTGACCTGTTTCCACCCTTTACTGGAGTGTTGGCTGAGGAATTTTATTTGATTACTGCAAGTTGCAGAATGGAGGCAAAGATGCAAATTACTAGTTGGCCTCATTTCAATTTTCATATCTCACCCCCAAAACTGGCCTTCACATACGTACACTCATTTTTATACCCGATGTTCATCCGGGTTCTTCCTCTAATTTTTGAGTCGGGCTATGCTAGTCGGGTCTGAAAAAGCCTTCAAACATAAATTAAATCATGTTAACTTTTATAGAAAGATTAAGGAAGTAAATTAAATTCCTTTGGAGTATTTATATTTATCTTTATAAAATAATATATAGTAAAATAATATAAAATATATGTTATGATTAACTAATTTATTTAGCTTCGTTATCCTCTTCAAACCAAAATGTCAACTAGCTTTAAGGATGGATGGTTTTGAAAGGTTGAAACGAGCCTTTTACACTGGCCACTCAAATTATCCCATAGGTTTCGGACAATTTTAAAATTTTCAAAATTTTTAATTATTTTCAAATACAAAAAAATTAAATAAATATCTCATAAATGTTTTAAGGGAAAATGAAAAAAAATACTGCCAAAATATGTAAAATACAAATAAGAGTCATGAATTTCGATAATTTTAAAATAATTAATTTGAAATTTTAAAATATTGACACGTGTGGAATTACATAAGTGCCCTTACCATTTTTTAGAAAAAAATCCTTAAAACCCTTGCCGGCAGCTGGCCATCGAAGCTTCAACACCGTTTACAACTTTATTCTTGCTACTAACAACTCAAGTATTTATATTGACAACTTTTACTTGACATCGGAGCTTCAATGATGGACCACCCCAGATTTTAGGGATTTCTAAAAAATAAAAAGTAAAGGAATTTATGTAATTTCACACATTTGTTAACATTTCAAAATTTCAAATCAATCAATTTGGAATTATAGAAATTCACCGCCCTTATTTGTCTTTTACATATTTTGATAGTATTTTTCTATCATTTTCCTAATTTTTAACTAAAATTATAAATATTAGTAAAGTGTCTGATGAGCTGGACCCCCAGTTTAATAAAATCTGGCCAAAAAATCCACTTATCCCTAAATCATAAATAAGTATAGTCCTCTTGTACCCAAAACCAAGGAACAAAAAATCGAACCGGTCAATGAACCGGTCACGGAACAGGTTCAAGGGTTAATGGTTCAACTGGGGTCGAACCGGTGATCAAACCGGTAGTCGAACCGGTCATATTAAAATATTACCAATCATTAGTAACAATATATATATATATATATATATATATATATATATATATATATATATATATATATATATATATATATATATATATATATATATATAATATATTCTTAAACTTCTATAGATAAAATCAATTGATTATATTAGATTTGATTACTTGAATCATATAAAATTAATTGACTAAAATATTATATATTATATGTATACAATATATAATATTTTTTCTTTTATTCTTTTTATTTTTTAAATTTTTGTAGCCTTGAAATTAAAATTTGTTCTTATAATTAAGTAAAATATTATAAATTGTATGTATATCGGTCTAAATCTATGGTTTCTTTCTTTTTCAGCTTTTTTTTTTGAACCGGATATCTCATTTTTCAAAAAAAAAAAAAAGAGCAAACCAGTTAAACCAGTGATCCACCGGTTTGACCGGTTTTGGACCGGTTTCCACCAATTCGACCTCCCCCTCTCTAAAACAGCAAACCGGACCGGACTGAGGACCGGTTCACCGGTTTTCCGATCGGACCGGCCGGTCCGGTCCGATTTTTCATTCATTGCCCAAAACAAAAACAAAAAAAAAAAAAAACCAAAAAGACATAAGCCTAGCCTTCAATTTATATGAGTTTAAACGAGACCACCCGATAAACTCGACCCGTTTAACCAATTATAGACATGATTGGCATATGGATGGCCGATAAAGACCGAGTCTTCTAAAATTCCTACTTATAACTAATTATAATTTGTTTTATATAAGAACTCATTAGATATAGTGTGTCTTTGGAGCCCCAATTGGAGGGGTCAATTGAGCTTATTTTAGCCTTAAGCTCAATAGGTGGCTGAGAAAAAAAAAGTGCATGTTTGGTTGACAAAATGAGCAATTGGGCTGTTGGCAAATTGAGCACTATTCACATAAGATTGGGGAAAGCTCAATGTTGGAGCTTTTATCAAAAGCTCAATTGAAATATATCCCATAGTCCCACGTTTTTTTTCTTTTCTCTCTCTCTCTCTCTCTCTCTCTCTCTCTCCTGCAATTACAATTAAGGGTGGATATTCTCTCTCTCTCTCTCGCCTGCAATCAAAATATTTTTTTAGTTGTGTCTAGTGTGTTATCAGACTGATTGCAATTTTATCTTTAATATATTTTTTCAGCTACAAAAATTAATTTAAAATATTTTTCGGTGTTTTTAACCCCTTAAAATATTTTTCCAACTGTACCCAGTGTGTTATCATACTGATTGCAATTTTACCATTAATGTATTTTTTTATCTCAAAAAATTACTTTAAAATATTTTTTGTGCTTTTAACCATTTAAAATATGTTTTCAGTTATACCCAGTCTTAGGAGACCGACTAAAATTTTACCTTTAATGTATTTTTTTTAGTAGTAAAGAGCACTCAAAACTTATAATACTGATTTATTGATTTCCACCAACTCTAAAATATTTTTCCAGTAGCACCTAATATTTTAAAGTAATTACTTGATTTTTTAAATATTTTTCCAACCACTCTCTCTTACCATTATCACAAAAACCCTTATGCTTAAGCCAATCCAAACAATTTTTATTTTTACAAAAGCCCAATTGACAATCGCCAGTCCAAATATAAATCACATTACACAATTTAGCTTTTACCAAAAGTAATATTACAACAAGCCCAATTGAAACAAACCCAATTACCAATCACTGTTCCAAACACACAAATAGTATTAATTAAATTTTGACTAACATGAGGTATATTTTTAGTCTTATAATTCTAACACAGTTAATATTGTTAACAGAAAATGCTGACACGACTAACTAAAGTAATAACAATGTAAAGTTAAGTGATGGTTGTGTAATTAAATACTATTAATCTTAAATTTAATATATTTGTAAATTAAAAAACATATAAAATCATAGTGAAGCCAAGAATATCAAACCTTTGATTGTATTAAAAAAAAATTAATTTAAAAATCTAAATATATTAGTTTAATAATCTTAATATCAAAACCTCGATTTTATTTGCATCGATTTGTCGGTTTTTTTTAGTTTAATAATCTAAATATATTATATTAAAAAATTTAAACTTAAATATGTTTTATCAGTTATATAGTTATTACTTCATTTTGTTGCATCAACATTTTCCGTGAGCAATATTAACGGTGTTCGAAATATAAAACCAAAAGTAAAACTTTTATAAAGTTAAGGAAGTAAAAGCATATTTCATGTAAAACTTAAAGAATTAAAAGTATACTTTATTTTTAATATTATTACTATCGTCTATGAAGTAAGAGAGTAGCAAGACTATTAATCAAATCACTTATAGTTTCTTTTCAATAGATGTCACTTCATCTCATTTGAGAGAATGATCATTATGAAACACTTATTTTCTTTTGAAATAAAATACTCTTATCTCTCTTATGTTTTGCTTTAATTACACAATTCTCCCTCTTTATTAAAAATATACACTTAAGTTCAAATGTTAACTCCACAAAGAATTCTTATTTTAAACCAAAATTTATGTTCAAATAAATTTTATTTACTAATTTACCCTTCATCATTATTAATTCTCTAATTTTGGCTCAAATTGTTTAAGTATCTTGAGAGTTTTTTTTTCTTAATTTATTTTTTTACTTTTGCAAATAGTTACAAGTCATTGGGATAAAGGCTTAATTAATTTAATTATGTAGACATAGAAGACTTAAATTAAAATATGATTAATTATTTTAATAGATGCATACTTAAATAAATGTGTTTATATTTTGTGCAAAAAATGCATTTAAAAATTAAAATTTAAAATTAATATAAGTTATATAACATCTCAAATTTACGGTATTAATAATATATAATAAATTAAGTATGAAAAATTAATTGACCGTTAAGTTATATAACATTCTTTTAATAATTTTTTTTTGGTTTCATGAAAAATTATTGTTGGGCAAATATAAATGTTTATTCATTCGTTGAAAGAAAGGTATTTTGGTCAAAATAAATGTTTAATAGTCTAACTTAACAGTCAACTTGTCAAATCCCATAATATTTCAATATTTATCGTAGTATTAATGCACAGTTCAATGGGCAAACATAAATAACATAAATGTACTGATATAAAGTACTTGATTATATTACAGGAATTTCCATAGGGTCTGTACGTAATATTTACATAACCCAAAATAACATAAAAACTATAGATAACTAACACTTTTGCTTGGACAAATCTGGGATCTTCAGTTGCTAGTTTCTACTTCCTTGCCCTTAGAGCCTTTGTCTCTCGTTGAATAAAGTTTTAAATATTTGGAAAGGGGTGAGATTCATACGAATCTCAATAGTAACACACAATCAATCATATAAAATGTGATAAATAAACATGTAATGCATCATATAATGTAACTGAACAAATATATTATAAACATGTTTGTTTATTCGGCATTTTGGATCAAATGACTATTTGTTTGTATTGGCCACACTGTGTGCACTATTTAGGATCAAATGACAGTTTGACCCTTACTTACTGTAATATTCTGGAGTAGATAACTGTTTGTCCCTACTTGTCTCACTACCTAGCTGGGTCCCACTTGGCCTGATGACACTTATGCTTTTCCCACCGGGTGGTACTTGGGCTTTTCCCACACCACAACTAGGTTTTGTAACAAACAATTCATATCATAGAACATGGCAACACAAATCATATAAACAATCACATAGTGTATGAAAGATAGAGTTACTACTTGAAATCCTTTCCAATAAATTAGCTACTTTGGTATAATGATTCTTGGTCCGACTTAGGTAAATATCAAATCCTAAAATTCCAAATTTATAATAAATGAGTTATTACTCATTCATGTCTTATTCCTAAATTTATATAGTTGGTTATCTCTACCAAAAATGCATAATTACCAAAATGCTCTTAGGAATTAGGTTTAATTTCACTTTATACTTGGTATAACTATACTTTATCAAAAATTATGACGCGTGCAATTTCTACACAATTTCGTGTGTAGAATTCATTTTTTTACCTTAGTTTTCCCAAAATCACACTCCATTTCCCAAATTATCCTTACAGCCACATACGTTAAGACTTTAGACCTCAATATTGGGCTTTCTAAAAAAACCCAAGAGTTAATTCCATTTTTGTATACAAATTTTTCATACTCTTTAATTCACCATTTTATTTCCTTTAATACCTCAAAGATATAAGAAATATTAGGGAATAGGTTTGAGATATTTGCTAAACTGGGGCTTAGCAGTCCGCTTAATTTAAGCTTATTCCCAAGCCTCTAATCCCAAAATTCGGGATATTACATAAGTCAATGTAAATAATCTCAAAATTAAATCTCGACAATTTGAACAATCTTGCATCTGCATTTATTAATAAAGAGGGAAGTAAATGTAAATAATCTCTAAGATCTCCAAATCCATAAATAAAAAATATGTATTTCCGTAAATTGAGGAGTTATCAAAATCCAAATTTTATAAGAATCTTTAAACTCATCTTCTCTCTACATTACATTTAATGTCTGTTTTTACATACTTTTATAAACAATTTAAAATCAGATTATCTTGAAGAAATTAGTTTTACTAAGACTGATTTAAATAAAAAAATTAGATTTAGATTTCAGTGGTTACTATAAGATAAAGTTGAGATTTCAATATAAAATAAAAGGGAAGATGAGTTTTGATATTCAATAAAGAACAATCAAGGCAACAAACTACGAGGAGGCAGATTACGAGGTACATGCACATAGAGAATTATGCAGGGAAAGAGAAATTTGTATAAGTTGGATTTAGAAAAATTAGAAAAATGAGGTCATAAAATTTTAAATAAGAGATGATGTATGATAAAAGAGTTAAAAAAAATATAACTAAAAAGTTTAGTCCCACTTCAATTTTTTTAAATTTAAATTCAAAATAATTTTCATCTACTCACTTTCTCTCCCATCCCCTTATACCAAACAGCCCAAATCACATTATGACCAGATGTTTGCTACAGTTTGATTATTTTAGATAAAGTATTTTCTACTTAGATTTGAATTGTAGCATTTTTATTTGGATTTCACGGTTTTAATTTTTTGAGAAAATCTCATATAAAGTCACTTGAAGTAATGAAATCCCAATTCGAATTGGTAAATCTAATAAATTCTTGATTAGGTTAAAGACTCAATTTAAGATTTTAAAATAGGGATAAAATAACTTTTGTGTCCATAACCTTCCTCCCCCTCTTATCTAATCTGATCATATCCCTCTTCCATTCTCTTTCTCTGTGCTCTCTCTCTCACAATAATTTAAGCTCTATTCCACTTGTCCGATTAAGGATGTGTTTGGGATAGTTTAATTTTAGCTTATAAGAAATTTGTATGTAAATTGATATAAAACTCCATTCACATGCTTATTTCGTATATCATAAATCACGATTAAAAAATTGTTTTTAAATATTACAATAACTATTTCAAACAAACACTAAATCTCCCACAGCTCTTCCCCCTTGATAAGAGATGCCAAATCATCGTCATCTTCTTCTAGCTTAGTTATCCCAAGTGGGTTTAGTTGGACCCTAATTTTGAAGCGCGGAGAGCGGCTGTTTGGCGATGGGGTAATCAAACCCTACGAGTTGCGGGCCCTCTGACATTTATGAGGTAATGGAGAAGGAGAAGAAAAGGCAATATAAAAGAATTGAATTGATAGTTTCATAGAATTTTGTGTGTCTAACGGTGATGGAAGCTTTAAAGGGAATGCCGTAAGCATGATATTAGGGAGGGTATCAATGTATTGATGGGATTGAAATACTCTGTTGTGAAAGCGCATTGGCAACATTCAGTCTGGACCGAAAAACTGGGGTGTGAAAATGCGGGGCAGGGGTGGGTGTTGTAGTTTCCCTGTTGTATTTTTAGTTTGGAGCCTTCCTAAATGTATTTGATTTCATTATTTACAGTGATTTTATATGGGACTTTTCCTAATTTTTATTCGGCAAAAGTAATTTATATATTTTTTGGCATAAAAAATTAATTTATATATTATTGCACTATCATAAAGTACTGTGTTTAATATTGCAAATTTTAGACTAAGATGGATGAATGGATTATTATTATTGAATCTTTGAATTCCCGAGTAAATCGCGATAACTTCCCGACTTATAGAGCACACCTTTTTTTTTTTTTTTTGAATGAATATATAGCACACTTATTTTTAACTAATCAAACAATAATTAAAAATAAAAAGTATGGCAATAAGTTTTTTCCAATTTCACTATATGTATTACGAGTCATTCATAAAAAATAAAATTCTGCCCTAAAAGATAATTTGACCCCATAAGAAACCAAATATTCAATAACACAATAACCTCAATAATTAATCTCAGAGCATAAATATAAAAAAATTCTCTTGAAATTATGGCCAATTTTGTATATTATTATAAACATTTAAATTTTCAGTCCCTTAGAATAACAATAACTCTACCATTACATCAGCATCTAATAAATCCTCATTCAATTTAAAAAAAAAACAAACCCCCTTAAATTTTGAATTCCCACTATAACTCCTAAATTCAAGGTACATTTAGATTTAATATTCATGAATCAATAATAAAAAATAAACGTTAAACGACTATGAGAAATAAAATTTGTCAAAAATAATTATATAGTTCACTTAATTGATCCATAAACTAATGCATGGTCTCTTCATTTTTATTATATATACGAATAATTGTTTCTTTGTTAATTGTATAAATCCTAATTTATGGGAAACTTATCCCATATGCGTCTTTATTACCTGGCTTATTAATGGCTATCTTCTATTTAATTCTTCTTTCCCAAGACATGCAAACCTTATCCATTTCTTGAGTTCTTTCTTAAGAATCCGAAGGTGACCACTGATCCATATTCACTGTTTATTTCCTCTCCATCTTCTTCTAATTTCAACCTTATTTGGCATTCCTATCCTTTCATTTATTAATTTATTATCTTATTTTTATTTATTATTGTTTCCAAGTCTTTCCAATATTTTACCCAGTTCCTATGGAATTACCATTTACATCATCCATTGCTTGCTTCTCTTCATTATTTAAGATAGATTTATATTTTCTTTTTATGAAAGGAGATCGATTTATATTTACAACTATTGTATATAATTATGTTAATTACTCCACAAAGTGATTTATGGTCTCTTCATTTTTTGTAATAGTTCTTTGAACGACTCCAAAAAGTGATTTATGACGTGAAAATTCAGAAAATTAGAATTGAACCCATTCGAATTGGAAATAAATGTTAAATAATTGTGAAAAAAAAAAATTGTTAAAGATAATTATACATTTTTTTGAATTGTTCCACAAAGTGATTAATGTTCCCTTCATTTTTCAAGAAGTATTTATGTTTTCCCGAAATCACTCTACAAAGTGATTTATATGGTCTCTTCATTTGCTAAGGTGGAACTCTAAATTACTCTACGAAGTGATTTATGTCTCTTCATTTTTCAAGATAGAATTATAATTGCATAATTCTATGAATTACTTTACAAAGTGATTGATGTCCCTCTTCTGTTTTCAAAAGTCATACATGTTAGTTCAAGCCTTTCACTCAAGAGAGGGTGAATTAGGTTATTTTAATTAAACTTTAACACAAATTAAAAAAAGAGGGAAGAGTTAGAGAGATATCACCGAAGGTGGACACAAGTAATTTATACTGGTTTGGTCCAATCCACTTGACCTACGTCCAGTCCTTATAAAACCTTTTTGAGATTTCTACTATCTTTTTAAGATTCACGGGGCTTTTGGTACCTTAGTACAAGCTAATTCTTCTTTAAAGAATACTTGCTCCCCTTTATACTTTGCAATCAATGCTCACTCAAGGTTTCACTACATTGAGTATCTCAACTAAAGTAAATGCTTAATTATATACTCTCACAAAAGTAAATAAATGATCACTGAAGTACAAATTCATGCAACAATTGAGCTTTGAAACTTAGCAATGAATGTAACAGTAAATACACGGTGTTTGTTAGTTGTTCCGTCTTCAATGCTCTTCCATTTAAAGTTTGAGAATGTTTGACAACCGTTGCTCTTGAATATAGCTGTTGGAGTGTATGGTCTTTGCTTCTAGCTATTGGTTATGTCAGATTATTCTTTATGTCTTTGGAATTAACCATTGAGTACAAAGAGAATGTTAAGTGTTTGAACAACAGAGCATTAATGCTTCTAACACATAAAGTGCTTTTTTCGTTTTGTGTGCTAATCTTGATTAGCCCCTGTAGTATAATCAAATACTGATATACTGAAATGTTAGAATAGTTGAAAGCAAAGGAATAAGTTTAGGATAGATTTGAATTGTATCAAGATTTATGATACGATACTCTATTTTTTGAAATTACATCACTCGAGCGATCTTCACTTAGTCATTTTGAACACAAAAATAGATCACTAAATGATTCACCGTGGTGAAGTGGTAGTGATGTATAAATATAGGATTACTCGAGTGATCTTGTTTCTTTTGAAAACATATCACTAGATACTTCACTGTGGTGAACTGATGGTGATGAATGTAGCAAGATCACTCGAGTAATCATGCTTCCTTTTGTTTTGAAAGAAACAGATCACTAGATACTATCATCATGGTGTAGTGGTAGTGATGCTCTTTTTACACATTACTCGAGTGCTTACTCTAGTGATACAGTCTTAGAAACTTTTTAAAAAATGCTGAGCACAACCAAAGTCACTGTAAGCTATGCTAGTGATACTCTTTAAGGCATGTTTGTACCGGCGTTGAGATTGCTTATAAGCTTCTTTTCATGTAAATCGAGAAAAAACTCCTCTAACATACTTACCTCGTATACCGTAAATGACGATTGAAAAGCTAATTTTAAGCATTCCAATTGCTGTTCCAAATGAACACTAATACACATCACTCGAGTGATCTTCTCTTAGAAAATTTTCAGAAGGCTTATCACTAGAACAAATCACTGTGGTGAAGTGACATGATGAAAATTTAACACATCACTCGAGTAATCTTCTCTTTGAAATATTTTATGAAAATAGATCACTAGGAAAGACCACTATGGTGAAGTAATAGTGTAGAAATATTGTGCATTTATTTTGGATTATTAAGATTAATTGCTATTTTATTATTAAGAATGATATTTATTATATCTCCGGATTAGATATGGATATATTATATTGATTTATTTTGATTTGATTAGATTAAATTGGATTTTAGAGTTAGCTTTAGGTTTGCCTATATAAAGGCCCATATATACTCTCTTTTATTCATAGATTTAAAATAATATTTTCCCCTCAAATTGTCATATAGTATCAGAGCAAATGAAGAAGAAGAAGAGACAGAAGAACAAGAATAATCAGAGTTCTTCTAAAAACCATTGCATTGATTGGCGTTGTTAATTCTTGGATCTATCTAGTGTCGTTGACTACCAGCAAGTCGATCCCTTCTAAGCATCGTTGGCATCATCAGAGTTTTTCGTCCGTATGTATCGTCACAGGTCAGTACGTCCCTGTCAATATCATCGACTACTAACAGATTATACTTCTTTATAGTTCGCCGACCATTCACACGTCGACCTCTACACAACTTGTAATGTCCCAAATTCCATTTAAGGGCTAATGGCCTTATATAAGATTGTAAAGAATGGTTGATAAATGTTTTTGGGAAATAAAGTATGGGTTATGGCCGAATTAGTAGTAGAAAATGCCCAAATCCTGTATTTTAGTTTAATTATATGACAAAGTTATTATGGAACTAAAATAGAAGGGGAATGGCGCATGAAGAGGGGAAAAGAAGTTAAATCATGTGTCAAGTGGCAATTCAAGTGAATTTGCCATAGTCAGGGGCAAAACTAGAAAAATAAAATTTATCGGCCAATTAGTCAGCAAGCAAAGAAGAAATTAACTAATAGCTAAAGAAATGAGTGTTGTGACTAAATGGCTAATGGAATTAGTTAATATAACCATATGGTTACATGTTTTAAGAGGAACCATAGGAAATGGACACTTAGCACAAGTTGTTGGAGTCAAAAAGTCAAATAACATTTTTAAATTCATCTCTCTCCCTCTCTCCTCTCTTGGTTGGCTGTCAAGGCTAGGGCAGGATGAAGATTTGATTATTTCATCATCTTCTTCTCTCTCCTGCTCTCTCACTTTCAACCATTGTTGAGGGATGAAAGAAAAAGTGAAGTTAAGGTAATTTCTTGCCTTTTAGCCTAGAAGATGGCTTCTATAGCTCAAGTCCTCTTCTTTAATCTTGTTCTTCTTGTTGAGAGCTTCAATTGTATGGCTTTAGATTTTCAAGTGGTGGTGTTTGGTGAATTTAAGAGAAACTAGAGTTTGGTGAAGCAAGGAAAGGGTTAGAGAAAGTGATAAAGGTAAGTAAGAACAACCTTTTGACATGTATATAATGGCCATCGATTGAGGTTTTACTTTCTGAAATTTTGCCCTATTTTTGTTGGATTAGGGTCTAAAGGATTTTGGGATGTTTTGAGTATTAAAATGGTGTTTTGTATTGAGTTTTGGATAAATAGAATTGAATTGAACCTTGAATGTGAAGTTTGGAGTTTTAGGGTTTTGTGTTAATTGTAGCCCCAAAACATAACATATAGATGGAGTGAGAATTTGGTTTTTTTAGTGTTTCCATTGGATTCCTTGTAAAAATCTACGTAGGAATAGGCTTGGATGTGAATTTTGGAACCATTGGAGGCTTAGGTTGCAAAACTAGAAAATTTGGCAATGGAAAATTCTGTGCAGGGGACCTGCTTTACATATTGTTTTGAAATAACAAAATGTATAAAAAATGTTGTGAAACTTTCTAATTTTGTAGTAGGCATTGCAAGCTTTAAATGGTATAAAGTTTGTGTCATTTGGAGTTGTGTGCTGAGAGTTATGATCAGTTGAAATTAGCTAAGGATCAGGCCAGTTCTTGGCCGCAGCCTAAGGATGTTGGCCACGGCCCAAATGTTTTTGACCTGGTCTTGGTCGCGACCCAAATGTTTCTGGCTAATTCTTGGCCGCGGCCCAAAAGTATATGACATGTTCTTGTTCGTAGCCAATAGGACTTTGGCCACAGCCTAAAACTTTCTGACCATCTATTGGCCGCGGCTAAGCCCTATTTTCAGTACTTTGTGGTTTTGAAAGATGGTCTTTGGTCCAATATTTTCCAATCCCTTTAGGCATATGTTTAGGCTTCTAGTAGCCACCTAAAGGTCTCAAATGACAACCAACCCTAAGTATTTTAGAATTTAAGCATTGGAATAGGGAATAACTCATCATCCTTGACTATGGTTTATAGAATTTGACATTTGCCCTGCATATGATAAACCGGTGCCAGAGCATGAGAGGAAAGAACAAGGTAGTGAATTTCTCTTATATCATGTATAATGCATTATATGTTTGTGCATATCATTGAATGTAATAATTGAGTCATGATGAATGTCGTGGCTTTGAATGCTACTGTGAATGCTGTGATGATTGTTATACTTGTCACGTTGTGATGAGAGAAATATGACTGAATGCTGCTATGAATGCTGTTATGATTGTCATACTTGTCACATTGTGATAAGAGAAATATGACTGAATGCAGCTGTGAATGCTGTGATGATTGTCATGCTTGTCACGTTTGTGATGTTAGTCATGATTAAATGCTACTGTAGATGCTGTATTGTGATTCACTTACATGCTATGTTGTTATATATTATATGAGTGAATTGTTACTACTAAGATTCATTCGAATCCCACTCTTTCCATTGACTAACCTACAGCCAGGGCTAGCAGGTCAAAAGAGAAACAAGTGACGAAGGGCAGCTAGTGCTTTTGATTGGGAATCTTGGTTTTGTTTGTGGTTATCATATTTTGGGATAATTGTACATATTGTAGACGTTGTAAATTCGAATAGTGGTATGTAATCCCCATTACGGTAAACTAAAAGGGGCGAATCTACCCTATAAACCCTTTAGGAAATGGATGAAACTCGAGTGTTGTCAGGAGTTTTATTTATACTCTGATATTTATGAATGGAAACCAAACTTTATAGGCTAAATATATTCAAAAAGTGAATAGAGACCATACTGTACAAGTTTTGGAAAAAGTTTTGAAAAGAGTTTTAAATTGTTCTCAATCTCTTACTTAATTAAGACGTGTGTTGGAACAGTAATTACGCCATTCATAGTGCGTGGGTTACACAACTCACCATCTGTACATGTTTGATCCTTTAGTACATGGTTTTATTATCTAAATGTGTTCATCACAGGTCAGTCCTACATAAAGTTCTGATATCCTTATGTACGTAGAATTTCTCTCTACCACCAATCCATGTTAATTACTATAAAGCACAATCAATATGTCTAAGAGAATATAATTTCTCACTTGAATAGGTGTAAACAAGATATTGTTTAGATCAAATTGACAACTCGGTGATCAAATTCAGAGCTAAAAAACTGAATCATGCCTCTCTCCCTCTCTTCAAACCTGACAGAACCCATTCCTGTGATCCACCATCATCGCAGCTAACGTCCGCTAGTCTCCTATCCACGTCTGAGAAATTTAATTGGAGATGAGGAAAGGCTTATTCTCTCCAAAGAAAATAATCAGAGGCTCTTCTACAATTGGCATTGTCAAGTCTGATCATCATTCCAAATCGACGATTCAAGTTGCTTTTCTAAAAATGACGCAATCCCCAGTTTTGTTAAGCATCGTGGACCACCAACTGAGTCAACCTCTTTGCAATTCATTGTCGGTACCTATTTGACTGCTTGTCCACAACTGTCATAGGTCAGTTTATTGTGCAAGATTTTTATTGTCTCACATTCTCAAAATTTCTCACAAGATCCAATTTCTCGGTAAAGTATTGTCAGCTTCAATTTATATCCAAATTATCATCAATTTCTCATCAGACTCATGTTTGGCATTTTTAAAGTCCTTCCAAGTGGTAATTTTACTTGTACTCCAAGTGGTATGCCTCTCATTAAGCCATGATGAACTTTGACTCTTTCCATGCTTTAAATACCATAGGCACAAATGCCTCTAGCATTGAGGATGGAGCTTCAGGCTCCTCATTTTTGCCTCCCACATCTTTAAACGAGCCACAACATCTATTTATCACTACTCATTATTTTAGTGGAAACAATTATCTCTAATGGTCATAAGGCGTTCTATGTATGTTGTTGGCAAAGGAAAGGAGGATTACCTTAATGGTTTAGATGCTAAGCCACCTCGAACAAAATTCAAATGCAAAATCTGGTAAGCAAAAAAAAATATGGTCAAGTCATGTCTCATAAATTTCATGACTCCAGATATTGGCCAAAACTACCTCTTATTTCCAACTTCTACTGGAGTATGGGTAGTTATTAAAAGCTGCTATTTTGCCAGAGAAAATACTGCTGTTATTTTACAAATCAATAGGCTTATTCATGAATTACAACAAGGTGATATGGATATTGCTAAACTTTATAATCTGTTCATTATATATTGGCCGTAACTTGATCTCTATGATTCTCATGAGTGGAAGTGCACTAAGGATGCAACAACCTATCACAAAATATTGAAGAAAGGTCATATCTATACTCTTTTCTTGGCTATCAACCCTACTTATGATGATGTAAGTGGATGTATCATGTCTACTCAACAAATCTTCAAGTTGCGAATGTGTTGACCAAAAGATTGCTCAAACTTGCATTTGAAAGTTGTACAAGCAAGTTAGACATGATTAACATTTATGATGCAATTTGAGGGGGAGTGAGGGAATATCGTGTATTTATTTAGGATTATTTAGATTAATTGTTATTTTATTATTAAGTTTAATATTTGTTATATCTTGGGATTAGATATAGATATATTATATCTTAGGATATTATATCTTAATTATTTTGATCTGATTAGATTAGATTAAATTGTAGAGTCATCTTTAAGTTTGTATATATAGAGGCCCATATGTACTCTCTTTTATTCATTGATTCAAAATAAAATTTTCTCTCAAATTGTCCATAGATAGTGATGACAATTTTGAAACATCTCTGGTTTGAAATCTCTTTCCAGAAAACTGATCACCAGATGGTTCATTATGGTGGTCTAATATCTTAATTATTTTGATCTGATTAGATTAAATTAGATTCTAGAGTCATCTTTAAGTTTGCCTATATAAAGGCCCATATGTACTCTCTTTTATTCATTGATTCAAAATAAAATTTTTCTCTCAAATTTTCTATAAATAGTGATGACAATTTTGAAACATCTCTGGTTTGAAATCTCTTTCCAGAAAACTGATTACTAGATGGTTCGTTATGGTGATCTAATAGTACTGTACTCTGTATCTCATCACTTGAGTAGTCGCTCGAGTGATCTCTTAAAAAATATTTTCTAGAAATCATATCACTATTATGGTCACCATGGTGAAGTGGTAGTGGTGGTAACCTTTTGCATCACTTGAGTTATCACTATCTACTACTTCTATTGATCACTATGGTGATAAGTTATTTTCAAAAAGCATATCACTTAAGTGGTCACTCAAGTGATCAACTGAGATTTTCATGAACACTTCGTCATTATTTCAAAAATAAGATAACCAAGTTTTTGTCACGTCACTTGAGTGGTCACTTAAGTGATACATTGATTTTCTCAGTAATGTGTTTCAAAAACGTTTTAAACCAATGTGCCTTCTCCAAAACACTTTTTTAATCTTTCTTAAGTTTTTTTATCATCAAAACATATGATCTAACAATATATAGGATAGGTGATATATCAATCACATACACAATTGTATATACATGAATAAAAGTAAAGAAAATAATCAAAAGATAATCATTCCTAGAACAACATCACTATGTTGAAACAGAATACCAATCCTAAAATCCATTTAAACTATTTTTTTTCAAAATTAATGTTGGTTAGTAACACTGCTATGGATAAAGCAGTAGCCAGAAGCTACCTTTATTTATTATTGATAAAAATAATGTCTAATAACTAGAGTCATAGAGTGACCCTCATATTTATACACACACAAAAACTAAAACACTCAACAATAGGCTTACTTATTGACGCTACACACAAAGTAACTTGGTTGAGGCTCACTGTAACCCCCTTCACGATTAAGGCCGAGATATAGTTCATAAACACATAATTGATGTAGAATTAGAGACCTTAGATGATTTTGGGGCTTAAACAAAATCAAACTTCCCAAAATCATGACTTACAAAAACTTTTACAAAACCTCTTTATGACGGTCTCATATTCACATTTCAATACTAAATGGCTTGTACAGGTTGATTTCATTTATAAATATCAGAGTATAAATTAAATTCCTGACACACTTGGTTCCATTCATTAATAAGGGTTTTACAAAGGCACAAAGCCCACAATTCACTACCTTTAACTTGGGGATTACACAAAACTATACCACCAATCCCATTATATACAATTGTTTCCCAGAAACATCCAAATGATATACATGATAACCAATAATCCAAAATATACTTCTAAATCGGAACTCTATCCGCTCTTCGTCGCCCACTTTCCCTTTGATCCTTTTGCCCTGTCTAAAACATAGTTTTTGGGAGAGTGAGATTCTAAGGAATCCCTGTAGTGTCAAATCAATCATAGTATGTACAATAATAAGGCATGAAATCAAATCATTATCCACACAAGGCAACTACATCGGTAGTTACAACGGCAATGGTTAGTATGACACATGTCATCCCTTACGATTGCTCACGCTGCATTGCATCACAACAATCCACACAATATATTTCACCACAGCTGGGATTCATATAAAGCATTTCATCACACAAGCCATACAGGCAAGATTCAAACTCACAGCCCACGGCTGGATTAACAAACGCCGCCCCACGGGTCGGATTCACAAAGTTCCATGTCGATTACAACGGCAGTTCAACGGCCGACCTAGAGATGACCAGCGTCATCCCTACACGACTCACGCTAACCTGCTCGCGCTGTAATGGACCATGGTACATGCAGTTCACAATTCAATGATAAGTTATGCGTACCAAAACATCATACACAACATGAGAGAAAAGTCACTACCTTGATCCTTCCGGGCGTACTCTGGCATCGGTCTCTCCCGCCTAAGGCAAATGTCGTATCCTAGAATCATGATTAAGGACGAAGAGTTATATTCTATTCCAAGACTTAATTATCTTGAAACACTTAAATTTGGTTATCATAATTGACCCTTAAGAGGCCATAAATACCTCTAATAAAAGCCCTAAAAGGTTGGGAAACAATAGGTTAGAGGTCTCCTTTCGAAAACTCAAAGTGCTGGAACATAGGGGTTGGCCGCGGCTAGCCCATCCTTGGGCCGTGGCCAGCCACTCATGGGCCGTGGCCAGAATCAGGCCAAAAAGGTTTGGGCCGCGGCTAGTCACCTTGGGCCGGGCCAAGAAATTCCCTGATTCTTGGCTGAACTTCCAAAATTCATAACTTATCCTAGAAAAATCGAAACGAGGTGATTCCAAAATCAAATGAAAGGTATATAAGTCCTATTCCTAGGAAAAATATGGCCCATCACTGAAAATCACTACACAAATACAGAATCACCAAAAACTAAACACTACTCCAAAACAGAGTTCTGTTTTCATCCCAAACTTTGGACAATCATATATCCCAGAATACTAAACTTTGAATCTTGGGATGTGAAATTTAATACTGGAAAGTTTCAGAATTTTTCAACACCATTTGGTCATTCAAAATGCTCATGCAAACGGACTTCCCAGACAAAGTTTACACAAGACAGATTTTCCAATTTTCTATCAAAGTGTTCAATGACTCCAAAATCAATAACCAAGCTTATTCCCACACAAAATCACTCAAGGAATCCAATGGGAATGTCAAAATCACCAAAACCCTATTCCATTATCATGCTTTGGTTTTGGGTAACATTAAACACTAAACTCTCAAAATCTCCAAACTTAACAATTTCAAACCCAATCAATTCTATCTATTCAAAATGCATTTCAAACATACCAATTCCATACCAAAATCCCAATAGCCCTCATTTTCGAAAATGGGTCCAAAATTCCAGAAAAATCAAACTTAACCAATGGCTGCAAAACCTATATAGAAAGGTTGGTCTTACTCACCTCTATAACTTTTCCAAAGGAGTTCCTTGATTCACCCAAGTCCAAAATTTTGTGAGAGCTCAAAAAACACCAAATGGACAAACTAAAACCATAAAAATGAAGCTCTCAACACAAGGAACAACTTTATAGAAGAGCATTTTTCCATTAGAGGTAATTTAGAGGGTCAAATACTCACCTTTTTCACAAGCATCTTCTTCTTCTTCTATAGAAATGGAGGACGCATGAGAGAGGAAAATGAGAGAGAAGGAGGTTGAAGATGGAATGATCACTCCTCTTCCCTATACCTCCTATGTCAACGAAAATGAGAGGGAAGGAGAGAGAAGAAATGATTTAATAATGCCATATTTGACTTTTCTTACATCCTCTCTCACCCTACCAATTTGCCATGTGTCAGAATTTCATTGGCTCTCATAAGGAAATTAACCAATTAATCACCTTAATCCCTCCATTAGCCATTTTAATTACACATCTCATTATTCTCTCATAGTTAGTAATTAATTTTCCCCTTAATCACCAACTAATTGCCCAATAACTCCATTCTTCCAATTTTTCAATAATTATGACATATTAATTAATATTGCCATAAAACACATAATAATTCAAATTAAATTCATAACTATCCACAATAATCATGATTTGCCCTTAATCAAAAATTGGGATATTACACTCACTGTACCTTTTTACAAATAACTACCAATTACATCAATCATATGCTAACACACTCCTATATTCTAATACTCCCACTCAAGTTGGAGGGCCAAAAATATTTATTGTTCCCAACTTGCTTAGATTACTAACTTGCATCTTCATTGTTATAGGCTTAGTTAGGATGTCAGCTTGTTGGTCTACAGATTTTACATGTTTTAGCTTGGTTAAATTCAATTGAACCTTCTCACGAATGAAGTAACAATCTATCTCAATGTGTTTGGTTCATTTGTGGAATATTAAGTTCATTGCTATATGAATTGATGCTTTACTGTCGCAATACACATCAACTGGCTTAGCTTGAGGATGTCTTAGCTCTCTCAACAACCCTTTTCCTATACAACCTTTAAGGTGGCTGAAGCAAGCATTCTATATTCTGCTTCTGCTAAGAATGAGAAATCCTACTTTGTTTCTTTATCTTCCATTGAACTAAAGAGCCTCCTATCTTAAGCAAGTAACCTGTAATAGACCTCCTAGTCATCTCACAAGTTCCTCAATCTAAATCACAATATCAACTCAAAGACATGTCTCCATCCGGACTGTTAGTATTCCTAAACCAAGACTCAGCTTTAAATATCTCACAACATTTAAAGCTGCTGCTATGTGTGTAACGCCCCAAATTTTAGATTAAGGGCTAATGATAATTATTTAATTAAAGTGGAATAATTATGGGTAGTGTGGCAATATTAATTAATATGCCATACCTAGTGGAAAATTGAAAGAATGGAATTATTGGGCAAGTAGTTAGTGATTAAGGGAGAAATTAATTACTAAGAGAAAAATGAGAAGTGTGATTAAATGGCTAAAGGAGGGATTAGAGTAACTAATTGGTTGATTATTGTATGAGAGCCAGTGGGATTTTGACATATGGCAAGGTGAGATAAAGAGAGAGGGTTGAAGAAAAGTCAAATGCCCATTGTTTATTATTTTCTCTCCCTCCCTTTCTTTTTGTGCTTATGGAAGGGCATGGAGGGGTAGAATTTCTTCCATGCTTCATCGTCATCACTCTCATCTCTCTCTTGTTCGGCCATTGTTGAAGGAAAGGGAGGAAGAAAAGCTTGCATTTGAGGTATGCTAATGTTCTCCTTTGCCAAAACTCTCTTCTCTAAAGTTGTTCTTTAAGTTAAGAGCTTCATTTTTGTGGTCATAGATTGTTCATTGGTGTTGATTTGATCTCTCAAGGAATTATGGAGGTTAGAGAATCAAGAAACCTCTTTGGCAAAGTTGTAAAGGTAAGTGAAAGGATATTTTCTATATAAGTTTTGTGGTCTTTGAATTAGTTTGGAATTTCTGGAATTATTTGCATAATTTCAAAAATGATGGTTATGGGGAGATTGATATGTTATTGGTTATGGAAATGGTATCTTGTAGTGTGTTTTTGATAGATAGATTGATTTGAGATTGAAATGGTATGCTTAGTGATTTTGGGAATTTGGTGATTAATGTTGCCCAAAACCAAAGCATGATAATGGAATAGAAATTTGGTAGTTTTAATTGTTCCAATGGTTTCCTTGGGTGTTTTTAATGTGAGAATAGCTTTGGTTTGGTATTTTGGACCATTGGAATCACTTGGGGAAAGTTTGAGAAGTGCTGTTAGTTTTCTGCATTTTCTGGGTTCTGATAGCATCACTCGAGTGATCTTGGGTTCACTCGAGTGTGGGATGAACATCACTCGAGTAAGAGTGAGTCCACTTGAGTGTGATAGTGTATTTTTCCCTTTCTACTTCCAGTTTCATATTGCACTTCCATGTGTAAAGACAAGAGTGTTGCCCTACTTGCGGGTGTTGTGGATTCCTACTCTAGTAAGCCTCATCCCACTCAAGTGAGGGTTTATGAGACACAATGAACTCCCATCTTGGGTTGTCACTCACAACCAACTTCTCAAAAGTGTGTCTAAGCACTCGCGAGTGCTAAGCCATCACTCGAGTACTTCTATTCCTGCTCGAGTGATGTCCTTCTCTGAAAGTTTCTTGTGCTCTCGGGTGAACACTTCTTGAACCTCACTTTGGGGTACTCGGGTGAGCATTAGGCTTCCACTCGAGTGATAAAGGTCATGCTTGAGTGCAACGAGCAATTCTGGTTGCTGTTATTCCTTTCTGCTCTCGGGTGAGCACTTTCAGCACCGCACTTCCTAGGACTCAAGTGAGAGTGAGGCTAACACTCAAGTGTTTCTTCCATGACTCAAGTGTTCGTACATTATTACTCGAGTGAGGCCATCTTCACTCAAGTGTCTCAGTGAAAAATATCAGTTTTGTGCTTTCAAAAAGGGAATCTTTGGGGATAGTCTTCCAACCCTTTAGTGCTATTGATGGAATTATTCATGGGTACTAAAAGAGCAATAATGATAACCGAATTAAGTGTTAAGAAGTCATTAAGAATTGGAATAGAGAATTGACTCTTCGTCCCTAATTATGAATTATAGGATACAATATTTGCCCAACTCGGGAGAGACCGGTGCCAGAGCACGCACGGGAGGACCAAGGTAGTGAATTTTCTCTCATGTTGTGTATGATGCTTGGTATGCATTACTTATCATTATTTTTTGTGTGAATCTTTGGCATGAGGCCATTGCCTTATCTCCCTAGTTCATTACAGCGTGAGCAGTTCAGCGTGAGCAGTCGTAGGGGGTGATGGTTATCATGGATTCCTGTTTGAGTATCTGAGTAGTGTAGCTGTGTGTGTATGTGAAGTATTTTATATATATCCCAGCTGTGGTGATATATGTGATATGATCATGTGATTGTGCAATACAGCGTGAGCACTTCAATGTGAGCAAACGTAAGGGTGACATAAGTCATACCTACCCTTGCCGCTGTAACTGCCGTTGAAGTTGAAATGTGTGTGTGATGATTTACTTTCATGCTTTGTTTTTGTACATACTATGAGTGATTTGACACTACGGAGATTCCTTAGAATCTCACTCTCCCAAAAACACAATTTTTAGACAGGGCTAAAGGATCTAAAGGAAAGCGGGCGACGAAGAGTGGATATTTGTAAATCATTTAGATAGTATTTGTGTAATCCCCTTGTTATGGGAAACTCTTTGGGCAATTGTGCCTTGTAGACCCCTAATTAGTCAATGAAACCCAAATGTGTCGGTAATTTACTGTGTACTTTGATATTTATGAATGGAATCAAATTGTTCAGGCCATCTATGTATCGAAATGTGAATATGAGACCATTATTGACAGGTTTAGAAAAGTTTTTGAAAACCATCTTTTGGGCAAAAGAAAATTTTACGAAGTCCCAAATCACATTATTGTCTCTAATTTGACATTTACACATGTTTGTGAACTTAATCTCGACCCATGGTGAAAGGGGGTTACAATGTGGGTCTTCATAGGCTATTGCATAAATTGACTAAGTCCCTGCACAAGAAAGTAAATATCAGGGTAAGGTGTTCCCTATGACGCACGAAGAAGCCTGGAAGTCCCCTGACCTGATCCAAGGTAAAATCCTTCTCAATGGTAGTTGGTTGCAAGCTCTATTCAATTCAGGTGTAAGTCATTTCTTCATTGCCTATAACTGTGTAAAGTGCTTGAGATTGTATGTTCATAAACTACCATTTGATTTGGTTGTGTCGACGCTAATGGGTGTCAAGGTTGTAACGGCTGAGGCTTGTTTAAACTGTGTGATAACCAATGAGGGGCATGAGTCTACTATTGATTTGATTAGCTTGCGCTCTACCAATTAGAAGTCATACTGGGTTTTGATTGGTTGACGGCGAACAATGTGCTGCTTGATTGTGGGAATAAGAAAATAGTTTTTCCTACTGCATAAAGGAAGGATGATGTTAATGCTAATTTGAACTTCCTCTCAATGACTAAAGCTAAGAAATATCTAGAGAAGGGGTGTCAGGGATATATGGTATTCTTTTACATGCAGGGAAAGACAGAAGAAACTCTAGAAAGTATACCCGTGGTAAGAGAGTTCCCTGAGGTGTTCCCTAACGATCTTAGCGAATTGCCTCCAGAAAGGGAAGAGCAGTTCCCAATTGAAATTGTGCCTAGAGCAAGTTCTATATCAATTGCCCCATACAGAATGGCCCCAAATGAAATGACAGAGCTAAAGAAGCAGATAGAAGATTTATTTGGAATAGGGTTCATTCGACCCAGTGTTTCACCGTGGGGAGCTCCAACATTGTTTGTTAAGAAGAAAGACAAGAGTCTGAGGTTGTGTGTGGATTATAAAGAATTGAACAAGATAACTGTCAAGAAAAAAATATCCTCTCCCAAGAATCGACGACCTTCTACATTAACTATATGGTTTTTGTGTGTTTTTAATGATTGATCTAAGGTCGGGATATAATCACCTGTGTGTTAAAGCAGAAGATATACTGAAGACTGCTTTCAGAACAAGGTGTGGGCACTATGAGTTTCTGGTGATGCCCTTCGGGTTGACTAATGCACCTACGGTATTCATGGATTACATGAATTGTGTCTTTTGACAGTATCTAGATCAATGCAAGTTACTTTTCGGATAAATTGGTAGAGATTTATATTCGGGAGATAGTGAGACTTCATGGCACACCAAAGAACATAATTTCTGACAGAGATCCTCAGTTCACTTCAAGTTTCTAGAGGGCTTTACATGAAGCTCTGGGTATTAAATTGAGATTTAGTATGGCTTATCATCCTCAGACAGATGGACATTCGAAAAGAACTATACAGACGCTAGAAGATATGTTTGTTAGAGCAAGCGTTTCACCCAAGAGGGGGTGAATTGGGTGATACTAAAAATTTCGTTACAAAAATGAAAACTTGACGGTGAATATAATGCAGTAAAGAGTAAGGAGAAATATCACCGAAGTGTGCACCAGGAGTTATATTGGTTCGGCCAAAACCACTTTGACCTATATCCAGTCCTCAGAATATCTCTGAGAGTTTTACTATAACGTCCAAGATTCAGTGGGTTCTTGGTACCTCAGTACAAGCAAGTTCCTTCTCCTGGACACTCGCTCCCCCTTACAAGTTGTAATCCAATCCCAACTCAAGATTCCACAAACTTAAGTTACCTCAATAACAAATTGAGTTTGAATGAAATATCTCTCTCATAGAGTGAATAAGAATCACTGAAGTACAGAATTACAAGTATATGTAAAATAGAGTATTGAACGTGAACTTGATAATACGTTAGTGGGTGTGTTCTTGTTGTACTTCTCTGTTTGGATGTTCCCATATATATAGATGTGTTAATAATGACTGTTGGAACATTTTCTTCTTGCTCGTTAGAGTGTGCGCAGCCACTGTTGACTTTTCCAGTATTTGAAAAATATCCGTTTGTGGTAGGTGACAGTAGGTAGCATTTGAACGTTGCATTTGACTTTCCTTATTTGGTAAGATCTCTTCATTGTTTATCTGCGGATATGATAAGAATACTAATACAATAAAGGGTTAATCATATAGGAAACAAATCAATGAATGTTGGAATGATTTCTGAATTTTTGGATTTGCATACTCGAGTAGTTCCTCGAGTATTCATTAAGTTTACTCGAGTACTTACTCGAGTATCATTGTGAGAGTAATGATAGCAAGTTAATAAATGAACATCACATAACTCGAGTAGTGCATGAAGTAAACAAATTTACAAACCTTGAAAATACCTGTTTACTCAGGTACTTACTCGAGTATGGTACAATTTTCTTCATAGGTTATTGAGTAGCTACTCAAGTAATCTCTCAAATAAACTTCAGGTTACTCGATGCTTCACTCCAGTAATGTTGGCAGGATTACAAGGCCGAGAGCACTTCCAGTTTTCTTAACTGGTTACTCGAGTACTTACTCGAGTAAACATCAATTTTCTGCATAGCTTACTCGGGTAGATACTTCAAGTGCTTTGTAAATAACTCTGTAGATTACTCGATTACTGACTCGAGTAATCTTTTTCAAGTCTTTGATATAGAACAATTTAATACCTGCATACTTGAGTAGTGCCTCAAGTGAAGTGTGATAATAGCATATCAAGTTAATCGACTATTACCTTCAAGTTTTGCTTACCACAGTGAGTTACTCGAGTAGCTCCTTGAGTAACATTGACAGGATTGAAAATGCCGAGAGCAACATATTTCTTGAAGCAGGGGACTCGAGTATAGACTCGAGTAACGTGGGTAGGCCGATAGTAACTGGAATTAATTTCCCTGATTACTTGAGTACTTACTAGAGTAACATTGGCAGTCCGAGAGCAACTGCAAGTGATTTACATGGTTACTCGAGTAGCTACTCGAGTAACGTTGGCAGGCTGAGAGCAACTGGAAGTCTTTTACTTGGTTACTCGAGTACTTACTCGAGTAATGTTGGCAGGTTACTTGAAGGTTGACTCTGGTTACTTCAAGTTTCTGTCTTATTACTCGAGTACTTACTCAAGTAACCCTTTAGAAATTTTGCCAGCAATGAAGTTTCTCAGCTTTTTCTCTTGACCTTTCTTCATTACTCCAGTGCTTACTTCAAGTGATGATTTGCTTTGTTATTACTTTGTTCAAACTTATTTGTTTATTAAATTTTTTCATACCATTCTTTGTTATCATCAAAACATGTAAGATCTAACAATGTTGAGAGCGTATGTCATAGACTTCAAAGGGAATTAGGACTACTTTCTTCCACTTGCTGAGTTCGCCTACAACAATAGCTATCATGCGAGCATTCGATGGCTCTGAATGAAGCCTTATATGGGAGAAAGTGCTAGTAACCATTGTGCTGGATAAAACTATCTAAGAGAATATTGTATGGGTTAGATCTTGTTGATCAGACCACAGAGCATATCATAAACAAATGAAAGAGGCTCCTTGTAGCGTAGAATCGACAGAAAAGCTACGCTGATAAGACTAGAAGACCTCCAGAGTTTGAAGTGGGCGACCATATATTCTTGAGGGTATCTCTGGTCACCGGCATCGGGAGAGCAATTGTAATATCCCAAAATTTGATTAAGGGATTATGACTCCAAAAGTGAATGTGATTATCATAATGTGATTATCGTTAAACAGACACTTTTGGAGAATACAACATAAGTTGTGATTTGAATGTGTTACGACCAGTGCCCAAACCCTGTATTTAAGCTTAATTATGTGACAAAGCTTAAAATACATTGAAGAGAAGGGAATGGCCCATGATTGGTGTAATGGAATGAGAAAAATGTGTTTGGTGGTGATTTAAGAGCAATTACCATAATCAGGGGTAAAACGGGAAAGTTACCGATCAATTGGTCAGTTATTGAAGAGGAAACTCATTGATAACTTGAAGATCAATGGTTGTGATGGAATGTGCAAGAGATAAAAGGGTGGAATTTCATGTGTTTGTGTTCATGTGAGCTCATGTGAGATAGCACAAGATCATGACAAGTGTCACCACACGAGCCATTGGATTTGGTCAAAGTTCAAACACTCTTTTCCTCTCTCCTCTCTCCCTCAAGTCGGCTAACATGCTTGTGGGAGGCCAAAAATCTGTCCATCTTCATCATCTCATTTCTCTCTCTTCTATGCTCCATGTTCGTCCAAGCTAAGGAGGAAAGAGAAAGGGAAAAGGATAGATTTAGCCTTGTTGTTGTCCTCTTTAGCTCAAACACTCTTCTATAATGTTGTTCATAGTGATGACAGCTTCATCTCTATGGTTTTAGATTTGTGAAAGAAGGTATTTGAGAGGTTGAAGAAATTGGAAAGTTGGGAAATCAAGAAATAAGCTTGAGGAAGAGGAAGAGGTAAGTAAGAGCTTCCTTTTGATCTAATTATTGTGATTTTTGGTTGAGTTTTGAGAATTGTGGAATTTGCCCTGATTTATTGTAATTGTGGAATGAATGAATTGGATAGTGTGTTGTGGTAAAAATGGTGTCATGTTGTGTTTTGGTGCCATTAGGATTGATTTGGAACATTAGGAGGAAAAGTGTGAAATTGGGTAATGTGTGGTAATGTTGTGTTCAAGACAAAATTTGTACCTAGAATGTGATTTTGAGTGTTTTGAGGTTTCCAATGGGTTCCTTATGTAAAATTATGTAGGAGTAACCTTGGGTTAGAATTTTGGGACCATTGGAAACATATGTTGGAAGTTAAGGAAAATTCGGTCATCTGCTGTGTTTTGGCTTCTGATAAACCCTCACTCGAGTGAATAGGGATCTCACTCGAGTGCAGCACCAAGTTTCTTCTTTTCCCTTCAGGTTTCAGTAGCCTTGGGTTCCTTATGTAAAATTACGTGGGAGTAACCTTGGGTTAGAATTTTAGGACCATTGGAAACACATGTTGGAAGTTAGGGAAAATTCTGTCATCTACTGCATTTTGGCTTCTGATAGACCCTCACTCGAGTGAATAGGGATCTCACTCTAGTGCAACACCAAGTTTCTTCTTTTCCCCTCAGGATTCAGTAGCGCTTCCATGCCAAAAATCAAGAGTGCATTTCCTCGCCTGTAGTGTTGTGGGTCCTTACTCGAGTGCATCTTGTTTCACTCGAGTGTGCATGTATTTTGGCATTATGAGGCCGCTTCTCAGGTTAGCACTCACAGTCCATTTGTCAAAAGTGTGTGTTAGGACTAGCAAGTTTTAAAGTGTCACTCGAGTGCATTATCCACTCCAGGGTTTTCTCTGCTCTCGGGTAGTCACTTTCTGTACTTCAACCTCTAAGACTTGAGTGAGTGTGAGGCCATCACTCGAGTGCTGCATTGGTGACTCGAGTGTAGTGATCACCTTCTGTCTCTGCCATTGCTGGGCGGTAGTTTACAGGGGATTGATTATGTGAGCTGAAAGGCTATTTGTGCTGTTGTGCTGCATGATGATATGCTTGCATGCTATATGATTATGTGTGGTATGAGTGATTTGTTACTACTAAGATTCTTTTGAATCTCATTCTTTCCATTGACTAACCTTTCAGATAAGGCAAGCGGTTAGAAGGAGAAACAAGTAACAGAGGATGGGTTAGGCTCCTAACAAGGAGTATTAGTTGATAATTGGTTATCATAGTTGGGAGTATTGTATAATTTGTATCCGTATTTAGATTTGGAATGTAAATTGTGGAAAAGTATTGTGTAGTCCCCTGTATGAGAAGCTGTAATGGGTGTATGTGTCCTGTAAAGCTTGAGTTAATGAATAGAACCTGGGGTTAGCCGGGAATGTTATTGTACACTCTGATATATACACACACACACACATATAAATGTGATTGAAATGGCAGGGTAATGACATTCAAAATGTGAATACGATACTAGGTTATGTGGATTTCAAAAAGTATTTGTGAAATGGGTTTTGCTATGCATTGGTCTCTAATTCACTTTAACTACGCATTTTTGAATATTAATTACGATTTGTAAGGAAGGGGGTTACATTTGTGGTATCATAGCCACAGTTCCTGGCAAAGATAGGATTTGCTAAGATAGTGGCAGTAGTTGCTGCCTTAAGTCATAGAGGATGGCTTTGTTTGTTTGTGGTATACACATTAATATCCTTGCTATTTGTAGATATATGAGTTTAAGGGCTATGTGTATACATTATTTGTGATATTGATGTGCTGAATCATTGTGAGGATAAGAACCCAATGGTCCACCCGAGAATTTAAAGAGTAGAACCAAGGTTGAACCACGACTAACTGTGTACAAGCTAGAGGGGTGCTGATCGTTGGTGGTGGAATATTGTCCTGACGTTGCGAAATTGGAATGTGCCACAGACCTGAGGATGGTTCTAGATAGAACTATGAATAGTTAAGAGATATGGTCTCAAGGTTTAGATAGAGAATGGAATGTGTAAATGGCTTTTGAATTCTCATTATAATGGAACCTTCAATTAGAGACAACCAACTAGGAAGAGCTATCTACAGAGGATTCGGATTGGAAAGGGCTACCTGCGAAGAGTTCTGATAGGAGAGGGCTACCTATGCAGGTTATGATCGGAGAGGGCTACTTACAGGGGAATCTGATCGCAAAGGGTAACCTATGGAGAGTTTTGATACCGTAGCATGGAGCCATCATAACGACAAATCCTAGAGTGCAGTTGTCATGATGTTGAATTGTAGAATAACACTACGGAAATGTTGGCTCTTAATGAAGGTGGATTGTAATAAATCCCACAGTGAATGGGTTTTCTCGAGATAAGAAGTCATATAGCTCTGAATGATTCAAGTTGAATCGGGCCAAGGTGGGGTACAGATGAACAAGATTGTGAATGCTATCAGTTGTAGTGGGAGATTCCTATGGGACTCCTATTCAATCAACCTGACATTGTTAAAACACAGATAAGGAAATAGACCTCAGAGTATGCAGCGGAAGTGTGGTGAATGTGATGTGTTTGAGAATTGCCCTAAGCAGGAGCTCAAGGCAAAAAGTGCAATGTGTTAGTTATAGCTTCAGGTAGTAAAAATTTTGGGGCCAAGTGATCTTATGAGAAAGGGTATTAGAGGATCCCAGTATGGTGATATAGTGCCGAAGATAAAGTTGTTAAAGGCATGGTAATGAATATACCCGATTCCAGCTTGATGTGGTTGTGTTGTGATATGATGTGAATAAGCGGGGATTAGGGTGTGCCCTACCCAGCTTAACTTGTGATGTGTACGTTTTGTGAGTTACACCGTCATGCCAATAGTCCTCGAGTAGCTAACAACGGTTTGGGTGTTTGCTGTGTGCATCCTTGGCCGTGAAAGAGGATGTGGGTGGGGTATGACAATTGTGAACAAGCTGGGATTGGGGTGTGGTTGTGGCTGTAGAGCATGGCTAGTTCAGCTAAGGGCAAATTCGACTACATGATTAGGGGTTTTCATTTGTGAGGGCATTTACCCCGACATGGCCAGCCACCAGGCTGGTTGCAGGGTGTTGACCTTAGGCCAAATGGCGGCGCGTAAAACTTGAGTCTATTGTAAAGCTATGTGTATATTCATTTAAGTTGCACAGCCATGCATTAGTCCTCCGGTAGCTAACAATGGTTTGGATGTTTGCGGTGTGCATCCCCAGCGGTGAAAGAGGATGAGGGTGGAGTGTGACCATACCAATAGTCCTCCGATAGGTAACAATAGTTTGGGTGGTTGCGGACTGCATCCCTGGCGGTGAAAGAGGATGAGGGTGGTGTTGGGTGATTGAGACTTCCAGTCGGTCGCCTAGGTAGAAGATACTGAGACTCTAGGTGGACCGTTACTGTAGGGAGCTTCGAATAGAAGAGATTGAGATTACGGAGTAGCCCAATATTGTTGTTAATACCCAAAAGTCTCGGTTACCAATAGCGGAGTCACTGGTGGGTGTACAGGTGAGGGTAATGTTGTGAAAGTGCAACAGCGAAAGCTAGGGTATTTTTACAAACAGCGTAAGCTGTCGTTATTGTGACTACAGCGTAAGCTGTCGTCTTGTGACTTGTGAGTCACGCATCAATATGGAAGTTGCTACGGATCTTATGTAATGCCCAAGAGTCCCGGTTACCACTAGCAGAGTCACTGGTGGGTGTACGGGTAAGGGTAAGACTATGAAAGTTGATACAACGGAAGCTGAGGTATTTTTGTATACAGCAGAGGCTATTGTTGGTGTAATAAATTTGTGGAATTTTGAGTTACTCCTGAAAGGGGGTGACTAGATCGAGCAGGGTGGTGACGTATGCCTCCCAATTGCTGAGGTTGTGTGATATGCGCTAGCCCATCCAGGATCTGGGGGCTCGCGGCAATTATGGTTATGTGATGATGGTGTTGTGGCAATCATACGAGGAGGCGATTGCATTCATTTAGTAATTTTGTGGTGAATGTGTTTGTGTGGGAATCGTGTAATGGGCCGATTATGGTTTCATGGTAACTGTGTTGCATTCGTGTTTATGCCAGGGATATGGCACTATTACCAGTATGGGGTGATAGCAAGATTATACGATGATTATGAGAATTCTGAGTGTTCATGTGGTTAGAAAGAAACCAAGCACGACACATTAGTTCGTTTAAGATTTTTACGAGAATCAGATTTTTGGCGCACCAATTGTGTAGGTGGTCCAGAAGGGACTGTCCCAATGAGGAATAATTGTGAAATGGAGTTGTCATGAAGAGGCATCCGAGTCTATGGTTTAAGTGGTGCGAAAAATTTTGAGGACGGAATTTATTAAACGGGGGGAGAAATGTAATATCCCAAAATTTGATTAAGGGATTATGACTCCAAAAGTGAATGTGATTATTGTTAAACCGATACTTTTGAAGAATACGATATAAGTTGTTATTTGAGTGTGTTACGATCAGTGCCCAAACCCTGTATTTGAGCTTAATTGTGTAACAAAGCTTAAAATGCATTAAAGAGAAGGGGAGGGCGCATGATTGGTGTGATGGAATGAGAAAAATGTATTTGGTGGTGATTTAAGAGCAATTACCATAATGAGGGGCAAAACGGGAAAGTTACCGATCAATTGGTCAGTTACTGAAGAGAAAACTCATTGGTAACTTAAAGATCAATGGTTGTGATGGAATGTGCAAAAGATCAAAGGGTGGAATCCCATGTGTTTGTGTTCATGTGAGCTCATGTGAGATAGCACAAGATCATGACAAGTGTCACCACACGAGCCATTGGATTTGGTCAAAGTTCAAACACTCTTTTCCTCTCTCCTCTCTCCCTCAAGTTGGCTAACATGCTTGTGGGAGGCCAAAAATCTGTCCATCTTCATCATCTCATTTCTCTCTCTTCTATGCTCCATGTTCGTCCAAGCTAAGGAGGAAAGAGAAAGGGAAAAGGATAGATTTAGCCTTGTTGTTGTCCTCTTTAGCTCAAACACTTTTCTATAATGTTGTTCATAGTAATGAGAGCTTCATCTCTACGGTTTTAGATTTGTGAAAGAAGGTGTTTGTGAATTTGAAGAAATTGGAAAGTTGGGAAATCAAGAAATAAGATTGAGGAAGAGGAAGAGGAAGATGTGAGTAAGAGCTTCCTTTTTTTCTATATATAACTTGGGTTAAGAGCATTTTTTACTTGCGACCTTGTCATGGGTCAAGACGATGGAATGGATTCAATGTAAAGTGTAAAGTGTAAAGTGACCAATACTTGATCGCTATCACTATTTTGTTGGGAAAAAGATTAGGATATTTTTTGCTTTGACGATGATAGTGAAGGATAACGAAGAAGCCAAGAAGGGGACAAAATGTTCGGTATAACAGAAATGCTGGGACTCGTCATCCTTTTCTTATATCTTTTTAGGGGCTACTTGTTACTAGTGGAGGGGCGGGAAAATAAACAGCAAAAATTTGTTTGAGTTGAATTTAAAAATTTTAAGAAGTGCAGTTAAAAAGTTTTAATTGTTTTGTTTCACTCTTTTATCTTATATTTTATCTTTATTAAAATTTTATAACCTCACTTCTTCAATCTTTTAAAATTCAACTCAGAAATATTTTTTCTCCCCTCCCTCCAAATCCTTCATATCAAAGAGCCCCTTAATCCTCTTGGCCTCTTCCTTTCTTTTCTTTTTTGTTTTCCTTTCTCACTACTGTACCATAAAAAAAAAATTCCGGTGGAACTTTTATGCAGGTAGAGCCGGTAATACGGGCTCAACCCGCGGGCTCAACCCGTGAGCCCGCGGGTTTTGACGGGTTAGGGTTGGGAAAATCCCAACCCGCAAAAATGCGGGCCGCACAGGCCCGCACCGCATAACCCGCGGGTTAATGCGGGCTGGCCCGCGGGTTGGCGGGTTGGCCCGCAAAATTTTTTAATTTTTATTTTCATATAATAATTTTACAAAACTTATAAATTTTCCACTCTTATCTTGGTACCTCCCAATCCAAAATAAAAAAATCTTAGCTTCTTCCCTTCTTCTTTAAGCAAAACTATTATATCTTGGTTGTTTGATGATGAGTTTATGTTTTGTTTATAAACTTTAACAAATTTGATAACTTTATCTCTTAAATTTTAGATTATGTTTTTAAATTTTTATAAAAGAAATGATTGATACTAGGAAGATAAATTTAATTACTCATATATATGTGTCTCATATTTTTAATCCTCTTTAGAAAATATGATTTTTTTTTCAAAAAAAAAAAATGCGGGCTTGCGGGCTGGCCCGTAACCCGCACACTGCGGGTTAGGGTTGGCATTTTGCCAGCCCGCAGAAGTGCGGGCTGCACAGGCCCGCACCGCGCGGGCCGCGGGTTGGTGCGGGCCAGCCCGCAACCCGCGAGCTGGCCCGTATTCCCAGCTATATATGCAGGTTGTCATGGGGACGGTTTAAAAACTGCTGAAGACATTTTTATAAATAAAATACTAGACTTTTATCTGGCAAAAACAATACTGGAGTGTTAACTTTCTACACTGATTCCAATTAGTAAACGGCATTGTAAACATTTTTTTTACAACGTTTCAACTAAATAACAAATGTGGTATAAATAATTTTTAAAATTATTTAATTTATTTAAAAATTTATCTCTTTCTAACCAGATTACAAATATAATCAGAGTAGAAAGTATTTTCTACACTGGCTGTGCTTACCGCTAGTGTAAAAAAGGTAAAATCGAAAATCGGTGTGAAAACACGGACATTTTTCCCTTAAAATGTTTGACTACGACTAGATACAATTGGGTTAGAAAATATTTTTCGTCATCGATTGTATCTATACCTGTTACGAAACTAGTGTTAAACTCCTTTTTTTTTGTTTGGTATTATTAAGTTTCTCTTTTTAATCACGTTAAAAGTTCCCTTTTGCATGAGAGTCTACTCCCTCACAAAAATGCACAATTGTAATGCTCTTTTTTTTTTTTTTTTTTTTATAATAGCCTTCAAAATTGTCTTAATTAATAAAAAACACACACTTATTTTGAAATAAACAATGTCAACCTTTTAATCAATGTTGATTAGGAAGAATTTAGATTGTGTGTAGCAAAGATCCAAATAAACTAATAAGAGGGAAAAATATAGAAGTGTGAAGATTAGATTCTACATTTAGGGATACATGACTTATTAAAAAGAAGCACAGTATCTAAATTATTGCATTGAATACATATGATTATTATAGGGACGAACATTCAGTTTTTCGGTTCGATTAATCAGTTTTACCCATTTTTTTTTAAATCACAAAACTGAAAAACCAAACTCTGAAATCAGTTAGAAGGGAAAAAAATAAAAAACAATCAAACCGAAAAAGTCAAATTGAGTTCGGTTCGGTTCGGTTCGATTCGGTGGTTTCAGTTTAATTTTACTCACTCCTAGCTGCATCTGAATGGGCGTGTAGGAGAGCTAGGGCTTCACCAGCACGCATGTTGTTGGACAATCTGAGCTTCTTGTAGTATTGATAAGCAAATGGAAGAAAGAGAGGAGGGCGATTAGGGTCCACTAACTCTTGCCGTGCTCGTACTTCTTCCTCCTTTGGTCCCAATAGAAACGAAGCTATTGAAATCCTTACACTTGCCTCCTTACATTCTACTCTGTGCTTCACGTACCCAAACCTTCCATTGCTCCATACCTTCATGTTACAAACTTTCAAGGTCATCAAAATTGTATCAACCAATAAACTAATAATAACCACCACTTCGGTTTAAACCAGCAAGATTTATCTATAACACATCAGATTACACACAAACGTACAGAATTTTCTACCGTATCATGTAGTATACATAATTATGGTATTTCTTGTATATATAATTTGATACATTTTAAAGCAAGATTCGTGCTGCTGAGGTCAAGGAAGCTTTTTAAGAAGATGAACAATAGTAAAGCTCTTAGACTATACGGCATAACTGGTTATTAAAGTATGAAAGTGTTTAGATGAAGAGGTAGTGTTATGACTAACTATATTATTTAATTTTTATGATCTAAGAAGATGCCTAATAAATGGAGGAAAAGTACTTGAGTTCCACTTTACAAGAGATATTAAAATTGTGCAAACTATATGGCAATGAATAATGTTGGGTTTTTTAGGGATAACAAGAGTATCAAATTGGGGGTAGTAGTTGAGATGAAGGTTAATGTTGAAATGGTTGTATGATTTTACAAGAAAAAAAGATATTTGTAATTAACATATATAAAAATAATTATTTTAATGGTACTCAATAAAGAGGAAGCCTAAGAAAACACTCAATTAAGTTAATGAAATTTGAAAATGACCTTTTAAGTTAACAATTTATCTAAAATTTAGTTGTCGATAGAGTATAATAACACTATGTAACCTATATAATTGACCTCATTTAATGAGATAATGTTTATTGTTATTGTCACTTACAATTGCGTATTGAAATATATAGGCTCATAAGTTATTAATTATAATTGTTATTTTTTAATAATAAAATTTCAATTCCAGATTCACTACCTTTTTCAACACATGAAGCCTTATTATGATTAAATTTATCAATAGATACGTGATTCTGAATATAAACTATAAAAATATAAAAATTCAACTGAATTTAAATACTAAAGTGATATATTTGATTTGCCTTGATGTAATAAAAAGAAATATTTCAATGCTCATTGATTTTTTATGCTATGATTTATTATATTAATTTTGAAAATGTAGCAATTTAAACGTAACATTCATATTTATTCAGCATTTATTCCTTTGCCAGCAAGCTAATGAACTGAGAATTATATTATCTTTTTGTAGGGAAAACTATATTCTTGAGATGCCTAAAGTTTCCTTTAATTTTAAATTCGCTATTTGTGTGGTTTTTTCCCTTATTAAACTTTTTTAATTTTACTCTTTAATTTTAGCACCGTTAATCCTTGTAATTTTGCTTTGTAAGCATTGTTTGCTGCCGTACAAAAACGCTAATTGTGCTGATAGAGTAGAACTAAAGGATTTAATAAGGAGGAAAAATATACAGGCACCAAATTAAAAATTGAAGGAAACTATAGGTACCTCAGGAATATTAGGCAAGTTTGATTGTGAGTGATAGATTAAGGGGAAGCTGGAGAAACTTACATGAGCAATATCACCAAGAATGGCAAAGAAGCTTCCTGGGCAGGGAGGGACATCAACAAAAGAACCAAACTTGTTCATTACTTGAAGGCCTCCAACATGTTCATCATCTTGCAGAATGGTGAGGAAGGCACAATCAGTGTGGATCTGTACACCTGAGGACCCCACAGTTTGTGGTGTGAAACTGTATTTGTTAATCCTAAACTGGCAAGCCCATCCCTTGAAATATTCTTCAACTCCTCCTTCTAAACCCAAACTCTCTCCCATCTTTTCTGCTATGCCCATTAACACTTCATGAACTTCTTTCCCATATGTCTCTATCACCTTCCTACATACACAATAATATATATATATATATATATAAATGTTTTTTCAGAATATCGGTGCTTCTGAATGAGAAATAAAAGGATAAAAAACAAGTAATACTGTAAGATGATTAAAATAATATTATATATGTATATATAAATGTTTTTCAGAGTGTCGGTGCTTCTGAATGAGAAAATAAAAGGACAAAAAACAAGTACTACTGTGAGATGATTAAAATAAGGGAAAATCCCTATAAAATACTGTCGAAATTGTAAAATTCCGTTTTAGTGTAGGAAATTCCAAAAACTCGAATTAGTCTCGTGTTAGTACTGAATGAACAGTGCAGGGATGCCAAAAGACGATTTTGCCCTTCAGCCGTCATTCTCGCCACTTTCAGAATAACAATAAGAACCTCTTAATTAACAAATTCGGATTCTTGATTAACAACTTTGCTTTATTCTTTCACATATTCGCATCTTCAAAATATAGTGTTGTTAATGTAAAATATGGTGTTGTTAATAAAGAAAGAGGTGTTGTTATTGGCTCTAAAACTTAAATTACGAAGTTGTGAAATAAGAAATGAGAGTTGTTAATGTAGAATATAGTGTTGTTAATAACAAGACCGGTATTATTATTGTGAAAGTAAAAAGATGAAACTGGAGTTATTAATTAAGAGGCTCGTGTTGTTATTCTGAAAGTGGCGAGAATGACGGCTGAAGGGCAAAATCATCTTTTGGCATCCCTGCACTGTTCATTTCATACTGACATATGACTAATTCGGGTTTTTGGAATTCGCTGCACTGAAAATGAATTTTACAATTTCGATAGTATTTTATAGGGATTTTCCTTTAAAATAATATTATTTAATTAAAATATATAAAATATTCATATATAACCTTGAAAATAATAATATTTAAATAAAAATGTATTATTATAACAAGATAGGATTACTAAAGCTCTATCCAAAACTATTAATTGAACCAATTAGGAGATTAGCTGATCGATTTATACATCTGACTGGTCGATTTGAGTTGGGTTTTAATAATATGGCAAAAAAAACAAAACAAAACAAAACGAAAACAAAAGGAATGAAACCTTTGGTAGGGTGAGGCATCTAACTGAGAACAGAAAGCCTGGATCGCCTGGGAAGAAGCCATATCGTAAAGTCCCAAGCCTTCATATAGAGGATTAGCTGCACTAGGAGGCATATACCCACTTCCTGCAATAACATCAGTGTTTCGCATCTTAATCTCCAGAGGAAGATCAAGAAGAGATCTCACCACCTTCTTCATTTCCGCCATTAAACTCAAAGCCACGCCATGGTGCGTCACTCTGAAACATCCCCACTCCTCGCACGCCTCTCTCAGCTTCCTTTTCATTTCATGTGGCTTATCTGCAGATTCTTGCAGATCAATCACTGGAATGTTGCACATAGCCATGGCTTCTTTCTTTCTTCTTCCTCTTCCTCTAGTTTTTACTTTCTGTTGGCCAGGCGATCTCTTCTTGCTAAATAGGACTAAATATTTGTCATTGAAGGTTGAATGTTTGGTCACTATGCTGATTTTTTGTGAACAGTTGAAGTGACAAGAAATTACGTACAGGTCTCTGCAAACTTAGGAGAAAATTTTTAGCCGCCCTTGTTGAAAACTTTAGGGAGGATTGCTGAAAAATATTTTGGAAGTAAATTATTTGCTGATTGCTATCAAGCATGTAAGTGATCTTTCGTGTGTGTAAGTGATCTTCCGTTTTATGCAAATCATCTTCTGTGTGTGTAAAAGTCTTCCGTATAAATGTGCAAGCAATCTTCCGTTATGTGCAATGGTAGCATTCAGCAATTAATTTGCCAAAAAGGTATTTATCAGCAATTCTTCCAAAACTTTATTTGAATAGAAATGATTTTTTATATAATTTTTAGGGAAAATATCACTTACTACTGTAGAAACAATTTTATTTCAGTCAATTTTAAAGGTTGTGAAACTTCACTGCACTCTTAAGTAATCAAAATGAAATTAAGTTTTGTAGGTAAGAAAATAATGATACCTTTATTTTAGTTTTTGAATTCTTTTATTTATCTTATAAATATCTATATTTATCTTATAAATTTTTTTATTTTTCTTATAAAAGAACAAATTTTTTTAACTCTCTGGATTCTTTTAAATCACTTTATTTATCTTGTCAATACCTTTATTTTCTTTGTGAATGGCCAAAATATTTTTTGAATCCCTTTATTTATCTTATAAATGATTATATTTATCTTATAAATACCAATATTTGTCTTAAAAATACTCATATTTGTCTTCTAAATGTTCTTATGAAAAGAATAAAGTAAGGATATTATTGTGTTTTTATTTACAAAACTTAATTTTATTTTGACTTAAGAAGGTGGAGTGAAATTTCATAAGGTTGAGTGGAACAAATTAAAACTGCTTCTAGGGGACTAAGTGAAAATTTCCTTCAACTTTTTGTGGAAAAATCAAATTACCAAAGAATGATTCATCAATTTATTTTAATAGTCATATTTTAATATTTAAGAAACAAATAAATACTTTAACATATGTTCTTATATATATAATTTTTATTAGGAAAAAATTAATGACATATTTTTGAAGATCATTTATAACAGTATTGATTTCACGGAACAAATTGATCAGGTTTTCGGCCTAATGGCTTAAAACAAGCTGTCCCACTCATAGTACCAAAAAATGCTACCTCACCATTTAATAACTCATAGTAGCAAGAGACGCTACCTCACCATTTGATCCGGCCAAGGAGAACACGTGAATAAACTTCCTACTTTCATGACATCTTCTAATGATAGCAGAAAAAATTTGGCTACCATCTCATGAGAACTTCTCGGCATAATATCATCACTTTTAGCTCACGAAGACGGTCTCACGTGGCACATGCAAGGAATTATCATTCTTTTTTTTTTTTAATACACGAAATTATCATTCTCATTAATACATTGGCACAAAAAAGACATTCTAGGATGGTCATCATATATATATATATATACACATGAAGGTTACAAACCATCATATATGTGAGTGCCATTTATACTTCGCCTAGATAAATAATGCTATATATACCTGGTGCAACGTGAGAACAAAATTTATGAAAAAAAGAGTATGAGACCCACTAAAGGAGCTTAAAAAATATTTGAGAATGAGTTTAAAGAGTTATATTAAATAATTTTTTTTAGAATCCGACCTCTTTATATTTAATATTTTTCAGTATCCCACCTTTTTATTAAATAATACTTAAACGATTTTTAGTGAAGAACCATAACGCATTGTTAACTTTTTTATTCTTTTCAGAATCCCACCTTTATATATTTGATATATTTCATAATCTTGCCTTTTATTTATATTAAAAAATACTTAACGGTTCCTATAATGTATTGTTAAAATACTTAACAATTATTAGTGAAAAACCGTAATGTATTTGTAAATAATTTTTTCTGAAAGAATACTTAATGGTTCTTTGTAAAAAACTGTAATGTATTGTCAAAATTTTTTTAGGATCATGCCTCCTTATATATGGTAGTTTTCAGAATTCCACTTATATTTATATTAAAGAATACTTAACAATTCTTTGTGAAGAACTAAAATGTATTGTCAAATTATATTTTTTCAGGATCCTGCTCCTTTATATATGATTTTCTTCAGAATCCTACCTTTATTTATATTAAATAATACTTAAGGGTTATTTGCAAGCTATTAAAACTCGGACCGGGCATTGAACCAGTCGGGGTATTGGGTTAAGGGTCAGGGGTCAGACCGGGACCAAACCGGAGTCAAACCGGGACCAAACCGGTGAGAAATTGAAAATTGTAGACTTATAGTATGAAATTCTAAAGGAAAAATTAAATTTTTTTTTTTTTAAAAATACCAACCCAGAACGGACCGGGAACCGGACCGGTTTACTGGCCGGTTCGCCGGTTCGCCGGTTCTCGGGCCGGACCGGCCGGTCCGGTCCGGGTTCAATAAGCATGGTTATTTGTGAATAACTGTGATATATTATCAAATAATTTTTTTATTGTTAAGTATTCTTGAAGAATACATAACGGTTCATTGTGAAGAACTATCAAATAAATTTGTTTTCCGAAAATCATGCATTCTTATATATATGATGGTTATTATTTTTAACTATTAACTGTTCTTAAAAAAGACAAGTATTTAGGAATCATACTTTACGGTTAATTATTATAACCCTTATATATTTATTTTTGCTGATATTAAGTTATGAAGACAAATCGTTTGAAAGTTTATATGACGATTATTTTGTAAGAACTACTGTTTTTTATAGTAAATACATTACGGTTAATAATTACAATCACTATATTTTTATTTTTGCAAATTTCGCTACTCAATACATAAATGTATGCATATTTAACCTTTAAGATTCAGTATTATATATTTTTGTGCGACCTCCGCCTTAACATATATAACGTTTATTCGCTGTAATCATTATTTATTAAGTATTATATATATTTGTGAATTTGTAGAAGTGATAGTTTTTTGGGAGAATTGCCCAAAAATACCTTTGGGGCAAATTAATTACTGATTGCTACCAAGCGTGCAGGTAATCTTCCGTGTGTGCAAGTAATCTTTCATTTTGTGCAAACCATCTTTCGTATGTAATCTTCTATATAAATGTACAAATAATTTTCCGTTGTGTGTAAAATATCTTCCGTTATGTGCAACAGATCTTATATAGTAATATTCAGCAATTAATTTACCAAAAAAATATTTATCAGCAATTCTCCCTAATTTTTTTTTTTTTTTAAAAGTCAGCTATGCTTTTCTTTGGGTGTGATTTTCAATACGTCTATTTCCTTTGTTCCGTGCAACTCTAGGACCCAACTAAATAGAGACGTATGGGACATTTCCTTTGTTCCGTCCGTGCAACTCTACGACTCAACAATAGAGATGGCTGGCTGCTGGGACATTCCGGTTCAGCGGATTTTTTTTGGGGGGTTTGGAATATTTTGTCTTAGCTTGACTACTATGCCCATAGTCGCTTTCTTTATTCCCAAGGTATTGTTGGGCCATATATAGGATATCGCACCTATATGGAAGTCCAAGCTTTAATTGCTGAATTTTATTTATTTTTTATTTTATGTATTTCCTATTTTATGAAAAGAGAAAAAAGGAAAGAAAAGGAAAAAGAAATAAATAAATGGAGAACCCTAATAAGGGTTGAGTGTGGTTGTCGTATTTTATGTGAGAGAGAAAAAAAAAAGGAAGTTTTTTGATTGCTCTTTGTAAAAGAAAATATTTTCGGCTTTTTTTTACTTGAACGGTTTTGATCTGGATAATGATCGGAAGGTAATTTTTTGTTGGATCGAACAGAATTTTTTGTGTGGAGATTCTAGACATAAGAAACTACACTTTGTATAGTCAAATCGTCTATTGGAGTATTCAATTTTCCCAAAATTTTTGTGAATGTCCGTTCACCTATACTACAAAATTTTTTGAGTGACTTTGATCAAGTAAACAATCAAACATTGATTTCTAATCTGATTTTCCTGAATAATGATGGAGTTGTTCGAGACAATATATTCTTGAATCAAATGGGTAGGATCGTTGATTGGAGCTTCCCACATCCCCTAGATTTAGCGTGAACATTGATACATATTCTGTGGCTACAGCTTTGCGTTTGGTGATCAACACACGCTGATTGTATCTTCATCGAGACACGTATTTTATTGCTATATATATATATATATAAACCCATTCAGTGCTTTTAGCATCTCTTTCTCCTTCACATGACCAGATGTACGGATGTACCTCTTTCTTCCAACTTTCACACAACAAAAATAGCTTGTTTTGTCCTTTATTATGTGTATGTATCGGATCCACATATATTAGAACTCATTTTCCTTCTTTCAATTCCAACCTCAAGATTTCTAGTGTATATAAGAATTCATTTAAGTTTAAATCTATTCAACCCCATCAAGCTTTTATCCCTCCTCTTTATAACTGGATGAGCGTTTTCAAATGCGCACATATAATTTTTTATTTGATCTCATTTTTTATCACGATGCTAGAATTCTGGTCCATCTTTCATTCTTCTCCCCCCCCCCCTCTCTTTTCTTCCCTCTTTTGTGTTTGACCTTTCTTTTCCACAATACCTCCATACATCACGCGTTGTGTCAGATTTTTATGTGTATATAAATATCCCATTTTCAAGGTCCCACCCTTATTTCCACCGTCCTGTCTGTTGTGTGGGTATATAAATACAAATATATCATAGTTCTGAAGAATGGATTGCACCGGCTGGTCTGAGCCGAAAACCGACTAATCGGTGGTTTGATTGGTTCGGTCTGGTAATTAACCCCTGTTCGATCTGTTTTTTTTACTGTTTGACTTTTTTTTTTATATTTTATTTAGAATTTCATATAAATAACTCTAAAATCTTCCCTTCCTCACCAGTCTAATCACAATTTGACTCTGATATGACCTACTGACATTTAACCCAGTACCCCGACCGGTTTAGTGGCCGGTCCGGATTTCAGAATCTTGATACACACACTACTTCCATGATCTCTTATATTTTGTTGAGTGTGTGAATACACACATATGACTATTAAATTTGTGTAATATCCCAATTTTTGATTAAGGGATAATCATGATTATTAATGATAATTATGAATTTATTGGAATTATTAAGTGTTTTATGACTATATTAATTAATGTCATAATTAGTGGAAATTGGAAATATTGGTGCATGTGAGTGGTATTTAAGATCAAGGGCTGTGATTCCTTGACCGTGGGTCGGAATCCTATGTGTTGTGATGTGGTGAGCTCATTGTGGGAATGCATGAGATGTTGACAAGTGGCAATATGGGGGTGGTTGGATATGAGCACATGAGGACAAATGACCACTTTTTGCTCCTCCTCTCTATTTCTTTCTCTCTCTCATGCTCTCTCTCCATTGTTGAAGGCAAGGAAGAAGGGAAAAGCTTGATCTTTGGGTAAGTAAATGATCTCCATTGCTCAAACACCATTTATAAATGTTGATCCTTGAGTAATGAGCTTCATTTTGGTGTGTATAATGTAGCCATTTGGTGCTGATTCGTGCCACACGAAAATCTGATTGTTGGTGGATCAAGAACTCTCTTTGGAGAAGTTGATAAGGTGAGTGGAACTAACCTATCTATCTAAGTTTCATGCCATTTGGAATAGTTTATAAATTCTGGGAATTTTGGCCTAATCATGAAAATGAGTGCCACTGTTCATTTGGTATGTTTATGGCATGAGAATGGTAGTTTGGAATGAGTTTATGTTAGATAGATTGATTAGAGATTGAAATATGATGTTAGGATGAAATGGGAATTTTGATGAAATTGTTGCCCAAAACCCAAAGCATGATAATGGAGTAGGATTTTGATGATTCTGAGTATTCCATTGAGTTTATTGGGTGTTTTTGTGTGGGAATGGCTTTGGGTTAAGTTTTGTATCCATAGGAATCAATTGGGCAAAGGTTAAGGAGAGTGCCTCTGTTCTGCGTTTTCTGCTATCTGAGGGATTCACTCGAGCAGGGAGGGGTCTGCTCGAGTGAAGGATGAATATCACCCGAGCAGAGATGGGTCTGCTCGAGTGCGGTAGTGCAATTCTCGTTTCTTGCTTTCTGTGTTCTTATTGCACTCTCTGGGTCATAGCAAGCATAGCCTCACTCGCGAGTGAGGGATGAACATCACTCGAGTGATGAGTGTATTTGACACCAAAGGGCTTGCTTCTCGGGTTGTCACTCGCGAGTAGGTGCACGTGTGTGCCTTCTCACTCGCGGGTATGGGCACCGTGCTCGAGTGAGCCATGTGTGCTCGAGTGAGCTTGTGCTTCTAGTGTGGGATGGTGCTCTCGGGCGTGTGCTTTCTGTCTCACTTCCTTGTGCTTGAAGTGATTTCCGTACGTGTGCTCGAGTGAGGGCATTTTCACTCGAGTGTCCGTACATCTGTGCTCGAGCATGGTCATCTGTGCTCGAGTGAAACAGTGTAAAATCTCAGTTTTGTGCTTCCAAAAGGGGATCTTTGGGATAGTTCTTTCTACCCTTTAGGAGTGTTGTTAGGGGTATTTAATGACTCGAAAAGAGCAATAATGATAACCAATTAAGCATTATAAAGTGAGTTAAGTCTTGGAATAGAGAATAACTCTTCGTCCCTAATTGTGAAAATAGGATTTGATATTTGCCTGACGCGGGAGAGACCGGTGCCAAGGAACGCCCGGGAGAACTCAGGTAGTGACTTTTCTCTCATATCTTGTATGATGTTTTGGTATGCACATCTTATCATTGAACTTGTGAAATGTGTGCCATGGTCCATTACGGCGCGAGCAGGTCAGCGTGAGCCATATAGGGAGTGACATTGGTCACCTCTAGTCGGCCGTTGGACTGCCGTCGTAATCGACATGGATCTTTGTGAATCCGACCGGTGGGGGCGGCGTTTGTGAAAACCAGCCGTGGGTTGTGTGTGTGTATCTTGCCTATGTGGCTTGCGAATATGATATGCTTTATATGGATCCCAGCTGTGGTGAATTATACTGTGTTGACTGTTGTGATGCAATACAGCGTGAGCAATTCAGCGTGAGCAATCGTCAGGGATGACAGGTGTCATACTAACCATTGCCGCTGCAACTGCCGTTATAGTTGCTTGTGTGGATGATGATTTGATTACATGCATTATTGTTGTACATTATATGATTGACTTGTTACTACGGGGATTCTTTAGGATCTCACTCTCCCAAAATTAAACCTTTTAGACAGGGCCGAAGGATCGAGAGGCAAGCGGGCGACGAAGAGTAGTTAGAGCTCCTGTTTAGGAGTGTATTTTGGAATTAATGGTTATCATTGTAGATTTTGGAATTGTATATATAGATTTTGTGTAATCCCCAAGTTAAGGGTATTGAATTGTGGCTTTGTGCCTTTGTAAATCCCTTATCTAATGAATGGAACCCGAGTGAGTCGGGAATTTATGTGCACTCTGATATTTGTAAATGGAATCCACCTGTTCAGGCCAGTATTATTTTGTATTGAGAACTTGAGACCATTGTGAATAATGTTTGAAAAAGTTTTTGCAAATCCGATTATTGGGCAAATGAGTATCTTATTAAGTCCCAATTTCATTATGGTCTTTAATTACGACTTAATTATGAGTTTAAGAACTAAATCCCGGCCAACGGTGGGAAGGGGGTTACATTTGAGGTATCAGAGCTATAGTTCCTGGCAAGGTGAGGATTTGCTAGGATAGAAGCCAAAGTTGTTGATCTAAGAGATAGGTGTTGACCTATAATTATTAGTTGTATACACATGGATATTTCTGCTAAGTTGTAGATATATCTAAGTCTTATGGATTATGTGTATACCTTTGCTTTGAAACTGACATGGTGAATCATTGTAGAGTAAAGGACAACATGGTTCGCTCTAGAGTCAGGCAAGGGGACCCAGAGGTGGAGGAATTGAATGACAATCCTCCTGACCCAATGCAAGAGATGATGGATCTCGTGCGTGAACAAAGAGATATGATCCGTGAGCTGAGAGAAGAGCTCCGGGAGGAAAGGGCCAAACGTAATGAGGAAAGGGCCCAGTCGACTCGTGAGGAGACTCAAGCAGAGACTTATCATGAGGAGACAGCTGAGGGGTCCAATCGGTCCCATGAATCCTTACCTCACACGGTGCCTAACCAAGAGTCTCAAGGGGTGCCGGCTTGTAAGGAAAGAGACTTGAATTCTTGGGTCTCCAAGTTTTGCAAGCATATGCCTCCAGTGTTCAAAGGGCGGTTTGAGCCCCAAGTTGCTGAGGACTGGTTAAACCGTCTAGAGAAGATCTTTGAGGTCCTCGAGTGCTCTACGGAGGTAAAGGCGAAGCTAGCTGTGTATAAGCTAGAGGGGGATGCAGACCGGTGGTGGCGGAATATTGCAATGACACTTCGAAGCCGGAATGTGCCATTGACTTGGGAAGTGTTCCAAGAAAAGTTTAACGAGAAGTACTTCCCCAAGTCTGTGAGGTTAGAGAAAGAGTCTGAGTTCTTGGCTATCAGGTAGGGAGATACAGAGAGTTTTGATGAGTATCTTTCCCGTTTTGTCCGACTATCTCGGTACTCTACACATCTCCGGGATAGGGATGATGAGGAGTGGAGCTCCGATATGCTTATCAGAGGCTTGAGGCGTGAATTGAAAAAGAGATTAGCCACTCACCTGTTTACTGACTTTAACAAGGCAGTGGAGCAGTGTAGGATTGTTGAGAACAATCTGAGGGATTGGTACCCAGCTAAGGGTAAAGACAGTCGCAGTGAGCCTAGCAAGGCTAACACTTCCCAGAAGCGGAAGGGACAAGGATCCTCATATGGGGGTGATAACAAGAAGCCCTATCAATCTGGGGGTCGTAGTGACCAGAGACCTCCAGCGGGACCAGTGTGCAATCAGTGCAGAAAGTACCATCCGGGAAGAACTTGTGCTGGAGAGGTGATTTGCTTCAACTGCAAGCAAGTGGGTCACATCTCTACTAAGTGCCAAAGACCGCCAGCAGAGCAAAGGCCCAGGAATCAGGGTCGAGTGTTCGCCATGACTCATGGGAGGCCCGGAAGTCACCTGAATTGATCCAAGGTAAAATTCTTCTCGGTGATAATGAGTTAAATGCTTTGTTTGATTCTGGTGCGAGTCATTCGTTTATAGCTTATGACTGTGTAAAGCGCCTGGGATTGCATGTGCATAGACTACCATTTGATTTAGTTGTGTCGACGCCGATGGGTGTTAAGGCCGTGGCGGCCGAAGCTTGCTTAAATTGTGTAATAGTTGTTGAGGGTTGGGAGTCTACAGTTGATTTAATTTGTTTGCCACTCCAACAACTAGAGGTCATTTTGGGTTTTGATTGGTTAAGAGCAAATGATGTATTGCTTGATTGTGGTAATAAGAAGGTAACCTCCCATAATGTACAACGGGATAACAATGTGAATGCCAGTTTGAACTTGCTTTCAACGGCTAAAGCAGAAAGATATCTTGAGAAGGGATGCCAAGGGTATATGGTGTTCTTCTCTGTTCAGGGAGAATCAAGTGAAGCTATAGAGAGTATACCTGTGGTAAATGAATTCCCTGAGGTATTTCCAGAGGGTCTTAGTGGATTGCCTCCGGAAAGGGAAGTAGAATTCCCAATTGAGATTGTGCCTGGAGCTGGTTCAATATCGAAAGCCCCATATCGTATGGCCCCTAACGAGATGGCGGAGTTGAAGAAGCAAATTGAAGAATTGCTTGAGAAAGGGTTCATCCGACCCAGTATATCACCATGGGGAGCTCCAGTATTATTTGTGAAAAAGAAAGATGGAAGGCTGAGGCTTTGCATCGATTACCGAGAACTTAACAAAGTAACTGTTAAGAATAAGTATCCTCTCCCAAGAATTGACGACCTGTTAGATCAATTGTCTGGTTCGTGTGTATTCTCCAAGATTGATCTAAGGTTGGGGTATCATCAGTTGCGTGTGAAGGCGGCGGATGTTCCGAAGACTGCTTTCAGAACGAGATATGGGCACTATGAGTTCCTTGTAATGCCCTTTGGGTTGACGAATGCACCGGCGGTGTTCATGGATTATATGAATCGCATCTTCCGACAGTATCTTGACAGTTTGTGGTTGTGTTTATTGACGACATCTTGATCTATTCCAAGAGTAGGGAGGATCATGAGCAACACTTGAGAATTGTGTTGAGAATTTTGCGAGAAAAGCAACTCTATGCCAAACTGAGCAAATGTGAGTTCTGGCTTACGGAAGTGAAGTTCCTTGGCCATGTGATCTCTCGAGACGGGGTATCAGTGGATCCTAGTAAGGTGGAAGCAGTACTTGATTGGAAAAGGCCAGAAACTGTTTATGAGATTCGCAGTTTTCTGGGTCTTGCTGGCTATTACCGGAGGTTCATTCAGAACTTCTCCCGTATTGCATTGCCGATGACCAAGCTCACGAGGAAGGATCAACCATTTTTGTGGGATGAACGTTGTGAGCGGAGTTTCACTGAGCTGAAGGAGAGATTGACTACGGCACCAGTGTTGATTATACCTGATCCCAGTGAGGCTGACGTCGTGTACAGTGATGCGAGTAAGCAGGGGTTAGGGTGTGTCCTAATGCAGCAGGGACGTGTGGTGGTCTATTCCTCTCGACAGCTGAAACCGCATGAGATGAACTACCCCACTCATGATCTGGAGCTTGCGGCAATTGTGTTTGCATTGAAAATTTGGCGTCATTACCTGTACGGTGTGACTGTGGAACTATATTGCGACCATAAAAGTCTCAAATATCTATATGATAAGAAAGAGTTGAACATGAGACAGCGTCGGTGGATGGAGTTGCTGAAAGATTATAACCTGGAGATCAAATATCATCCGGGTAAGGCTAATGTCGTCGCGGATGCTTTGAGTCGGAAGGCGGTGCTAGTGGCAGCAATGATGATCCAGGAATGGAAACTGATAGAGGATTTTCGGGATTTGAATCTCTCGAAGGAAATCCTGTATGCCAGTTATGGTGTGGTCCAAGGGGAGAATGACCTGAGGACTGAGATTGAAGAGGCTCAAATGCATGATGAGCTAGCCCAGTCGATCCGAGCTAAGATTGAGCGAGGAGAGACTCGAGACTATGACTTGTCACCAAGTGGATTGGTGCGTTATCAGAAGAGAACCTATGTACCACTGAAGGCAGAGTTGAGATTGAGAATTCTTGATGAGGCTCATAAGAGTCAGTATACTCTTCACCCTGGTATGACCAATATGTATCACAATTTGAAGTCTATGTATTGGTGGCCAGGGTTGAAGAGTGATGTGATGAAGTATGTGGCGAGGTGTTTTACCTGTCAAAAGGTGAAGATTGAACACCAGAGACCGCCAGGATTGCTTCAGAGTCTAGAAATTCCAGAATGGAAGTGGGAGAGTGTGACCATGGATCTAGTGGTGGGTTTGCCCAAGATCAAGAACTATGATGCGATCTGGGTGATTGTTGATCGACTCACGAAGTCTGCGCACTTCATACCTATCAACGCTAGCTATTCTCCTGATAGGCAGGCTGAGATTTATATCAAGGAGATAGTGAGACTCCATGGTACACCGAAGAATATTATCTCCGATAGAGATCCTCGGTTTACTTTGAGATTCTGGAGGGCTCTACATGAAGCTATGGGTACTCAATTGAGGTTTAGCACGACCTACCATCCTCAGACAGACGGACAGTCAGAGAGGACTATCCAGACCCTTGAAGATATGCTGAGGGCATGTGTCCTTGACTTCAAAGGAAAGTGGGACTACTATCTTCCATTGGCTGAGTTTGCTTATAACAACAGTTATCATACGAGCATTCAAATGGCTCCGTATGAAGCACTATATGGAAGGAAGTGCCAGTCACCGTTGTGCTGGTCAGAGTTGTCTGAGAGGAAGTTGTATGGGCTAGATCTTGTTGATCAAACCGTTGAACAAATCCGAGTTATCAGGAAGAGGCTCCTTACAGCACAGAGTCGTCAGAAGAGCTATGCTGATAAGAGGAGAAGACCTCTTGAGTTTGAAGTGGGGGATCATGTCTTCCTGAGAGTGTCTCCGGTCACAGGCATCAGGAGAGCGATCAAGCGGAAGAAGCTGAGTCCGAGATACATTGGTCCATTTGAGATTCTGGCAAGAATCGGGCCGGTGGCATATTGGATAGCCCTACCCCCGAGTTTGAGTAGATTGCATGATGTGTTTCATGTCTCGCAGCTCAAGAAGTACCAACCAGACCCTGAGCATATTATTGAGTATCAAGAAGTGGAATTGCAAGATAACTTCACTTATGCGATAGAGCCAGAGAGAATCATCGATCGAGAAGAGCGAGGCTCAAGCATCGAAGCTTACCGTTTGTGAAGGTGGTCTGGAAGGGAATGTCTCCAAGAGAAGCCACTTGGGAGGCGGAAGCGGATATGAGAAAGAGATTTCCAGAGTTTATGCCCCATGATGTGTAACAAATTTCGAGGGCGAAATTTATTTGAATGGGGGGAGAATTGTAATATCCCAATTTTTGATTAAGGGATAATCATGATTATTAATGATAATTATGAATTTATTGGAATTATTAAGTGTTTTATGACTATATTAATTAATGTCATAATTAGTGGAAATTGGAAATATTGGTGCATGTGAGTGGTATTTAAGATCAAGGGCTGTGATTCCTTGACCGTGGGTCAGAATCCTATGTGTTGTGATGTGGTGAGCTCATTGTGGGAATGCATGAGATGTTGACAAGTGGCAATATGGGGGTGGTTGGATATGAGCACATGAGGACAAATGACCACTTTTTGCTCCTCCTCTCCATTTCTTTCTCTCTCTCGTGCTCTCTCTCTTTTCTCTCTCTTTTCTCTCTCTCTCCATTGTTGAAGGCAAGGAAGAAGGGAAAAGCTTGATCTTTGGGTAAGTAAATGATCTCCATTGCTCAAACACCATTTATAAATGTTGATCCTTGAGTAATGAGCTTCATTTTGGTGTGTATAATGTAGCCATTTGGTGCTGATTCGTGCCACACGAAAATCTGATTGTTGGTGGATCAAGAACTCTCTTTGGAGAAGTTGATAAGGTGAGTGGAACTAACCTATCTATCTAAGTTTCATGCCATTTGGAATAGTTTATAAATTCTGGGAATTTTGGCCTAATCATGAAAATGAGTGCCACTGTTCATTTGGTATGTTTATGGCATGAGAATGGTAGTTTGGAATGAGTTTATGTTAGATAGATTGATTAGAGATTGAAATATGATGTTAGGATGAAATGGGAATTTTGATGAAATTGTTGCCCAAAACCCAAAGCATGATAATGGAGTAGGATTTTGATGATTCTGAGTATTCCATTGAGTTTATTGGGTGTTTTTGTGTGGGAATGGCTTTGGGTTAAGTTTTGTATCCATAGGAATCAATTGGGCAAAGGTTAAGGAGAGTGCCTCTGTTCTGCGTTTTCTGCTATCTGAGGGATTCACTCGAGCAGGGAGGGGTCTGCTCGAGTGAAGGATGAATATCACCCGAGCAGAGATGGGTCTGCTCGAGTGCGGTAGTGCAATTCTCGTTTCTTGCTTTCTGTGTTCTTATTGCACTCTCTGGGTCATAGCAAGCATAGCCTCACTCGCGAGTGAGGGATGAACATCACTCGAGTGAGGATTTTGTGCTCGAGTGATGAGTGTATTTGACACCAAAGGGCTTGCTTCTCGGGTTGTCACTCGCGAGTAGGTGCACGTGTGTGCCTTCTCACTCGCGGGTATGGGCACCGTGCTCGAGTGAGCCGTGTGTGCTCGAGTGAGCTTGTGCTTCTAGTGTGGGATGGTGCTCTCGGGCGTGTGCTTTCTGTCTCACTTCCTTGTGCTTAAAGTGATTTCCATACGTGTGCTCGAGTGAGGGCATTTGTGCTCGAGTGAGCCTGTTTCTGAAAACTCCCTTGTGCTCTTGGGTGTTCACTCGCTGCCTCTCACTCTCTTATGCCCGAGTGATGTCCGTACCATCACTCGAGTAAAGCCGTTTTCACTCGAGTGTTCGTACATCTGTGCTCGAGCATGGTCATCTGTGCTCGAGTGAAACAGTGTAAAATCTCAGTTTTGTGCTTCCAAAAGGGGATCTTTGGGATAGTTCTTCTTACCCTTTAGGAGTGTTGTTAGGGGTATTTAATGACTCCAAAAGAGCAATAATGATAACCAATTAAGCATTATAAAGTGAGTTAAGTCTTGGAATAGAGAATAACTCTTCGTCCCTAATTGTGAAAATAGGATTTGATATTTGCCTGACACGGGAGAGACCGGTGCCAAGGAACGCCCGGGAGAACTCAGGTAGTGACTTTTCTCTCATATCTTGTATGATGTTTTGGTATGCACATCTTATCATTGAACTTGTGAAATGTGTGCCATGGTCCATTACGGCGCGAGCAGGTCAGCGTGAGCCGTATAGGGAGTGACATTGGTCACCTCTAGTCGGCCGTTGGACTGCCGTCGTAATCGACATGGATCTTTGTGAATCCGACCGGTGGGGGCGGCGTTTGTGAAAACCAGCCGTGGGTTGTGTGTGTGTATCTTGCCTATGTGGCTTGCGAATATGATATGCTTTATATGGATCCCAGCTGTGGTGAATTATACTATGTTGACTGTTGTGATGCAATACAGCGTGAGCAATTCAGCGTGAGCAATCGTTAGGGATGACAGGTGTCATACTAACCATTGCCGCTGCAACTGCCGTTGTAGTTGCTTGTGTGGATGATGATTTGATTACATGCATTATTGTTGTACATTATATGATTGACTTGTTACTACGGGGATTCTTTAGAATCTCACTCTCCCAAAATTAAACCTTTTAGACAGGGCCGAAGGATCGAGAGGCAAGCGGGCGACGAAGAGTAGTTAGAGCTCCTGTTTAGGAGTGTATTTTGGAATTAATGGTTATCATTGTAGATTTTGGAATTGTATATATAGATTTTGTGTAATCCCCAAGTTAAGGGTATTGAATTGTGGCTTTGTGCCTTTGTAAATCCCTTATCTAATGAATGGAACCCGAGTGAGTCGGGAATTTATGTGCACTCTGATATTTATAAATGGAATCCACCTGTTCAGGCTAGTATTATTTTGTATTGAGAACTTGAGACCATTGTGAATAATGTTTGAAAAAGTTTTTGCAAATCCGATTATTGGGCAAATGAGCATCTTATTAAGTCCCAATTTCATTATGGTCTCTAATTACGACTTAATTATGAGTTTAAGAACTAAATCCCAGCCAACGGTGGGAAGGGGGTTACAATTTGAATGTTTGGCCTTTGTTAAACAATTTTATATTTCCAAATAATACTACACCATGATAAAAGCAGTTTAATTCATGGGACCTAATGTGTGTATTGAATACTAGTTTTATACGTTAGTTTTGAGTATTTAGAGTATTTTAAAGCAACTCTTAAATAGTTTTGAATTATATATCAATATATATTTATATTTGTGACTTTGTAGACTCTCATTGAGAGTTTTGGAGTAACTTTGTATAGTTATTTGTAAGATAAGAAGTAGTAGGTAACTCTGAATATTCTTCTATATACTTGTGAATTGTGCATGATTGTGAATAATTATTTTTTATTAAAAAAATGGACTGAATTATATATATGTGTGTGTGTGTGTGTGTGTGTGTGTGTGTGTGTTATAAATTCCCAAGTAAGTAGTTACAAATAAATTTCTTTATAACTCACTTTATTCATATAGTTAATAATTTAATTATAATTAATGTATGGTTGGATTATTATTTCCTTCTAGGCATGTTTGAATATGTGATGATATTTGATATGAATGGAAGCATGATTTCTTATACCTTATCTTTTAATGATATTATATTTGTGGTGATTAAATATAACTATCAATGTGGTTGCATTTATAATAGGTTGAAGTAAGGAGGAATTTGTATGATGAGATATTTTATCACATGGTATGCCATCACTCGGCGCACAATGAATGGAACTTGTCAGGACCCCATATTCCATATTTTCCTTTGGCCGGGATTGCATTAAAGCTATGTGATATGTGACACCTCTTTAGTTTTGTTCTTTTAGGGAAGGGAGTCATAGTACAGACTTAAGCTTTACACATTTGGCTGGGTGTATCTTAAGAACTAGAGGGCTTAAGACAATCCAGTCAAATGAATGGGTTTTTGTTAGACTATGTGTTAGCCTATAGCTTCAGTCAATGGAATAAGGATAGATGGTGATATAAGGGAGGTTGTATATTGCATATTGTATAATTGTATATTACCTATTGTGATGAAAATAGAGGTTGACATAATGATGATTAAATGTGAAAGCAAATATATAAGCAATCAATTCCTTCTTTTAAATCATATATGGTTTGCTTGTATACGGTAAAAACTTTCAATAGTTACTGAGACGTGGAGTCTCATCATTTTATATTAACATTTTTCAGGTAATTGTTCTAGTAGGGAGCAAGGGAATACACTTATGGAGTGAGCTTAGAAGGCTCCCTTATACTCCTGGAGCATATGTTATGTTGTTTTATTTGTCATGACTTTAAGACTTTTGCACTTTATGTTTATTTACTAAACTATTTTGAGGATTTAAATTGACACAACGGTGTGGGTTTTATTTGAATTGATTATGTATCTTGATGATTTGGGTGTTGGACACCTTATTGGCTATAGGTGAAATACTTTGGTTAAGTATTTGTCTATTTGGTTCAAAGTGTTACAAATGAAACCAAGTGAAAATATATAGATAATTATCATAATTAACAAAGTACAAGCTCATGGAGAACAATTGCATGCCTAGATATTCCTTCCAACAAAACACCCCTTATTCACAAATACGTTTCGAAATCGAATTAATCTGGTCTCATATTTCAAATTTTGAATACAATTATTATGCGAAGATAAATTACATTCATTACAAATATCAGAGTGCACAACATAATCATTCCGACAATCTCGGGTTCCATATATTAGCTCAAACTTTATAGGGCGTATCGCCCATTACAAATTCTCATATGGGGATTACATAAACCCATCTCGAATACATAATTAAATCCTCATCCACATATACTCATCCAAATAGCCAAATATAATTATCCCAACTTCAATGATAACCAACTACTAAACTCATCCCAAAGGAGACCTTATCGCCCTTGGCTGCTTGCTCTATCCTCGATCCACTTCCTTGTCTGCATGGTTAGTACAGGAGGGTGAGATTAAAGAGAATCTCAGTAGGGAAACAGATAACAATATGCATGCAAGATAAGTGTTTAATGCATGACATGCTTGCATCGCAATAACACATGCTCATATAATGACATATCTGCATGCTCAATGTTTCAACAACATACTCATGGCCATAAGATAAAAAGAAACAGAGCTATAATCATTCATATATGTTTCACATAATCAAGCAAAGCAATACATGCATCAATACACCAACACAAATATCAAAGCATGCAGAAGAGGTAAGTTCCCTACACTTATTCTTTCCACGTATGCTCCATCTCAGCTTACTTACTAACACAACAAATATCAAACCACGTTTAGGGGATATCAAACCCTATAAACCAAATCAAGGACATAGGGCCATTCTTTATTCCAAATCCTCAACTTCATAACACTTAAAGTTGGTTATCATTCATGACCTTTAGGTGGCTAATTAAAGCCTAAACATATGCCTAAAGGCTTGGAAAAACACTTAACCAAAGATCATCTTTGGAAGTCCAAAATGTCATTTTGGGGGTTGGCCGAGGCCCACAAATCTACTAGCTGCGGCCAAAAATAGCTCAGAAACATTTGGGCCGTGGCCCAGAATCCTTCTAGCCGCGGCCAAGAAAATCATGTTTCTTGGATGAACTTCCAAAAATCTTAATTAATTCCACAAAAATCAAAATCAGGTGATTCCAAAGCCAAATAAAATGTATTTGAGTCCTATTTATAGGAAAAATATGGACCATTACCATAAATCACCACAACAACACAGAATCACCCAAAACTCAATACTGCCCCAAAACAGAGTCCAATTTCCATCCCAAACTTTGGATAGTCATATCTCCCAGCTCACCAAACGAAATGACACAAATTATATATCCATTTTGAAGCTTGGGATGTGAAATTTAAGACTGAAAAGTTTCATAATTTTCTGACATCATTGGCCCAGTCAAAACGTCCACAATACCAGACTGCCCAAAACAAACTTTCAATGGACAACATTTTAGTTTTGGCTCAATTGCTTCCAATGGTCCAATTTCCACATCAAACATCATTCCCATATAAATTTGTACAAGGAATCTATTGGAAATACCAAATCAATCAAATTCACATTACTTTGACATGTTTTATCAATAATCACAACATGTCATCACACAATCACAACACAAACACACATTGCCATTCCTTTCATTCCAAGTTCTCAAACCAATTCTAATGGCTCTATAGCACATCAAGACACCAATTGCCACTCAAAACAAAAGGCAATTCATACATTTTGAAAAAATACCATAAAATCAGGGCAAAATTTACAAATCACAATACTTGGCCATAATTCACAAAACTTAGATCAAAAGGCTTCAAATACTTACCTCTTCCTCTTTCCCAAACCAATTCCTTGATTCTCCATCTTTCCACTTTTCCTCAAGCTATCAAACACCTACTTTCAAGAATCTAAAACCATAGAGATGAAGTTCTCATCAACATGATCAAGATTAGTGAAGAGGATTTAATCATTAGAGGCCATTATACCAGCCAAAACTCACCTTATTTCTTTCTCTTTCCTCTTTGACATGGACGAACATGGAGTTCTTGGAGAGAGAAAGATGAAAATGAGGAAGAGAGATTAGATTTTGGGCAGCCAAAGGCCCTTTTGGACGTCCAAATAGAGAGGAGAGGAGAGAGAGGGAATATGTTGACAATTTGACCAAGATCCAAGGGTCTAAAACTTGCCAAGTGTCAACATCTTATTCCATATTCCATAAGCTCACATACAATCACATACACATGATTCCACCCCTTTTGATCTATCACAAATCAATCTCAACCATTAATCTTAAAGTTACCAATGAGTTTTCTTTTCGGTAACTGACCAATTGGTCGGTAACTTTACCGTTTTGCCCCTGATTACAATAATTCACACTGAATCACCACCAAACTCATTTTCTCATTCATTTACACCATGCATACGCTCTCCCCCTTATTTTCATTCAATTTAGATGTTAATCCATAATTGAACTTAAATACAGGGTTTCAGCGCTGCTCACAACACATATGAATCACATTCAAATTCCAAATCACATCATATTCTCTAAAAGGGTTTATTGATCCATAATCACCTCTACTTTTGGAGTCATTAACCCTTAATCACAATTTAGGATCTTGCTAAATCGGGGCTTAGCAATCCACTTATTTCAGGCTTATTCTCTAGCCTTGAGCTCAAAATTTGGGGTATTACAAATATTGCTCCTCAATGAAAACTTCTGGGGCAAATTTGTACCTTAACCCATTTTTAAATTATGAATCTTCAATTTAACCCAAATAATCCAAGTCCAAATGCCTCTAATAATCCAAATAAGTTGTTGAACCTGTAACGACCTAATTTTAGATTAAGGGCTAATGACTCTGATATTGATTGTAATTAGTGTAAGTAAACACTTTTCGTGAAATGTGATGTGAAATTGATATAAATGTTCATGGTGATGATTTAATAATCATAGTGAAAAGCAGAGGCAAAATAGTAAAATTGGAAATTTAATGACCAATTAGTCAGTTACCAAAGAGGAAACTCATTGATGATTAAAGTCAAGGGTTGAGATCTATTATCTATGGATTGGAATCCTATGTTATGCACCTATGTGAGCTCATGGAGGAAGTGAACAAGATGTGGCCAAGTGGCATTACATGGGCCATAGGATTGTGCTAAAAGACAAACAATCACTTTTTTTCTCTCTTCTATCTCTTATTTGGTGGGGAAGTATGGGCTAAGGGGAAAATGTACACAATCATCATCATCTTCCTCATCTCTCATCATCTCTCTCCCCCATCCTCCATTTTCAGTGAACACAAGGTAGAAAGAGAAAGAGAAAGCTTGAATTTTGAGTGAGTAATAGTTCTCATATGCTCCAATCCTCTTCATTAAACTTGTTCATAGTGTTAAGAGCTCCATCTTGGTGGTTTCAAAATTCTAAAAAGTGGTGATTTGGGTGTTGGAGCAAATTTGAAAGTTGGAGAATCAAGCATTTGACTTTGGCAAAGTGAAGAGGTAAGCATTTGGTGCTTTATGATATATTTGTTGCGATTTTTGGATAAGTTTGATAAAATCTGGAATTTGCCTTGGTTTTGTTTAAATTTTGAATGTATGAATTTCATAGTGAATGATGTTGGAATTAGTTCGTTGGAAAGTGATTTAAGTGTTGGATGTGGTTTTGAGTTGTGGAAGTGTGTTGATTGGAATTGGGTATTGTGTGTGAATTAGAGACCCAAGAGTTAGATTATGGTTAAAATGGTTTTTGGGTGTTTTGAAGGTTACCAATGTGTTCCTTAGGCAATTTTAAGTGGGAATGAGCTTTTGTGTGAAGTTTGGGAACCATTGGGAGTAATTTTAATCAATCTAGGAATTTATGTCAGTTGCTGCGATCTGGGCAATCTGATGGCATCACTCGAGTGAGGGGGGATCTCACTCGAGTACTGCCGTGTGTTTTTCCTTTCTCTTTTGTGTTTTGCCTGGGTTTTCATGAAGGAACCTCGAGTGCACTTCTTAAACAGCGAGTGAAGTTGGTGATTACTCGAGTGAGCAAGGGATTACTTAAGTGATGGTGTGAATTCATGGTTAGGGTTGCTCTCGGGTCGTCACTCACTGCTCAATGTTCAAGAGTGTGTTCTAACACTCGTAAGTGTGGGCTCCTCACCCGAGTGCCAATGGTGGTGCTCGAGTGAGCTTTTCCCTCTGATGTTGCATGTGCTCTTAGGTCGTCACTTTTTGTGTTGCACTTTCGGGGACTCGTGCAAATTGGGAATCATCACCCGAGTGCAAAGCCTTATGCTTGAGTGTTGTGAGCACTTTCTGGCCGAGGTAGTTGCTCATTGTCAAACACTCGTGAGTGAGAGCCGTTCTCACTCGAGTGCAAGTCTCTCATCACTCGAGTGAGGTCATCTTCACTCGAGTGAGTCAGCCAAAAATCGGTGTTGTGCTTCCGAAAAGGTGTCTTCAGGGTAGTTTCTTCCAACCCTTTTAGCATGTGTTTAGGCCTCTAATGGGTATCCTAAAGAGTCCTAAATGATAACCAACTTAGAGTATTATGGAATAAGTATTTGGAAAAAAGATTGATCGGTTGTCCCTAATTTGGTTATAGGATTTGACATTTGTCAAATGCGTAAGCCCACTATGCCGAAGAATGTCAGGAAGGAACAAGGTAGTGACTCCTCTCTTATATTTTATGTAAATGTATTGTATGTATGCCTATCATGCATTGTGTTGTTGCTGCTGCTTTGTGATACATTGAGACACTTTGTGGAGCTTTGTGCTTTGTGATGCTGCTGCATAGTGTTTACCGCAAAAGCGGGCATAGAGTATTGTGACACAGCCGTGAGTGTTGTCGGTTGTGGCATGAGCCATGACTCATAGTGTTGCTGCTGAACATGATGAACTTACATGCTTTGTGTTTATATATTGTATGAGTGATTTGTTACTACTGGGATTCTTTAGAATCTCATTCTTTCTAATGACTAACATTTCAGACAGGGCAAGTGGCTCAAAAGGGAAGCGAACAACCAGGAGTGGTTAAGATCTCATAGAGACATTTGTTGGGGGTTGGTTATCTGTTTTTGGTTTGGGATTACGGTGTATATGAGATGTAAATATAATTTTTGGATATGTAATCCCCATCTTGGGAAACCCTAAACCCATTGTATATATATACATGTAGCCCGAGGTTGCCGGGATTTTTGTTACGTACTCTGATATTTATTATGTGATATAACCACACAGGTAATAAATTTAGGCACTTGCTAAATCGGGGCTTAGTAGTCCACTTATTTCAGGTTCATTCTCTAGCCTCAAATCTCAAAATTCAGGGTTTTACATTTCTCCCCCCATTCAATAATTTCGTCCTCAAAATTTGTCGCACTATTTAAACCATAAACTTCGGATGTCTCTTCATGACGGCTTCTATTTCACAAATTGTTTGTCGCCAGGACAGTCCTTTCTAGACCACCCACACAACTGGTGCACCACAGATGTGATTCTCGCAAGAATCTCAAACAACCTAATGTGTCATGCTCGATTTCTTTGTAACCATACAGTACTCAAAGTTCTCACAGTCATCGTATAATTCTACTATCACCCCATACAGGTAACAACACCATAACTTTAACACATATATATCAACACAACACGATTGCCGTATGAACACAATCATTGTAAACTCTAATTCATGAGTGGCTAGCTCATCTCATAAGGTCTCCTCAGCCAGGAGGCTTATGCCACCACTCTGCTCAATCTAGTCACTTCTTCCGGGAGTAACTTAAAGCACCATAGGTTTACTACCCATAAACGATAGCTTCCGTTGTTTGCATCTTCACAACATTACTCTACTGTATCAACTTTCACAATGTTACTCTTACCTGTACACCCACCAGTGACTCTGTTAATGGTAACTAGGATTTTCAGGCATTAATAACAACATTATTTTACCGTATCAACTTTCACGGCGTTACCCTCACCCGTACACCCACCAATGACTCCGCTAGTGGTTACTGGGACTTTTAGGTATTTACACAACATCAGGCTACTCCAAAATCTCAATCTCTTCTATCTGAAGCTCTCTACTGTAACAGTCCACCTAGAGTTTAAATCTCTTCTATCTAGGTGATCGACCAGAAGTTTCAATCTCCCAACACCACCCTCATCCTCTTTCACCACCGGGGATGCACACGGCTCTCACTCAAACCGTTGTTAGCTACCGGAAGACTATTGGCATGGTCACCTTCCATCCTCATCCTCTTTCTCCATAGGGGATGCACACTGCAACACCCGAACCGTTGTTAGCTACTCGAGGACTATTAGCATGGCGGTACATACACATTATGATAGCTTGCGTTGTTTGCAAGAATACCTCAGCTTTTACCACTTGCACAAATACGACAGCTTTCCCAGCTATAATCATATAGCTTCCACAACAACACACATCGCAGATTCTAATTTTATGCATCGCCTTTCGGCCTGGGGCCAACACCGGTGCAACCAGCCTGGTGGCTAGCCATGCCGGCCATGCCATGGTAAGTGCCCTCACAAGTGAGAACACCCTGATCATGTAGTCGAATTTGCCATCAGCTGAACTAGCTCTGTTTTATTACACAACCACACCCCAATCTCAGCTTATTCACATAGCCTTTCTAGCTTTGACATTATCACATCCCCCATATTCCATCGCCCCGAAGGTACGGTCCTCCCACCGTTAACAACGATGGGCCGTGGGTGAAGAATTTATACACATCCCTTGTATCTCACTGCCTCGAAGGTACGATTCTCCTACCGGAAGCACCGATAGGCCGCGGGTGAAGAATTTATACACATCCCTCGTATTCTACCACCCTAAAGGTATGGTCCTCCTACCATCAACACTGATAGGCCGCGGGTGAAGAATTTACACACATCCCCTGTATTCCAAGGCCCTGAAGGTAGGGTCCTCCCACCGTCAATACCGATGGGCCGCGGGTGAAAAATTTACACACATTCTCTATATTCCACTACCCTGAAGGTACGGTCCTCCCACAGTTAATACCGATGGGCCACAGGTGAAGGATTCACAAATATTTGTCATACCATGGGCCTATGCCAACACGACGTAGCCCACCAAACCAACCCGATCCGATCCAACTGGGGAGGCGGACTCACAAAACACAATCACATCAAGCTGAAACCGGGTATATTCATCACTGATGCTTTTAATAACTTCATCTTCGGCACCATAACTCTCTTCACCATACTGGGATCCTTTAAGACCTCTTATCACAAAATCACTTAGCCCCATTACTTCCGGAAGCCATAAGTAACACATCACACTTTCTGCCTCGAGCTCCTGCTCAGTGTAATTCTCAAACACATCACATTCATCATGCTTCCGCTACATACTCTGAGGTTTACTTCCTTATCTGTGTTTTAACAATGTTAGGTGGAGTTAATATGAGTCTTATAGGAATGTCCCACTACAACTGACAAAATTCATAACCCGTATTCATTTCTACCAGACCTTGGCCCCATTCAATATGAATCATTCAAAGCCATATGACTTTTTATCTCAAGAAAACCTATTCATTGTAGGATATGTTACAATCCATTATCACTGAGAGCCATCGTTTCCGTAGTGCTATTCTGTGATTCAACATCATATTGGCTGCACTCCATAGTTAGTTGTCAAGGCGGCTGCACTCTAGGGTTTGTCATCACGGCAGCTCCATACTAGGGTTCGTCGTCACGGTAGCTCCAAACTACAGTACCATACTCTATGTAGGTAGCCCTTTGCGATCATATTTCCCTGTAGGTAGCCCTCTCCGATAGGAACTCTCCACAGGTAGCCCTTTCTAATCCGAATCGTCCGTAAATAGCTCTTCCTAATTGATTGTCTCTAACTGAAGGTTCCATTGTAACGAGAATTCAGAAGCCATTCACACATTCCATTCTCTATCTCAACCTTGAGACCATATCTCTTAACTATTCATAGTTCCATCCAGAACTATCCTCAAGTCAGTTGTACATTCCAATTTCATAACATCGAGGCGATATTCCTCCACCAACGATCAGCACCCCTCTAGCTTGCATACCGCTAGTCGTGCTTCCACCTTGGTTCTACTCTTCAAATTCTCGGGTGGACCATTAGGTTTTTTATCTCTACAATGTTTCACCACATCAATAGCACAAATAATGTATACACATAGCCCTTAAACATATATCCATAAATAGCAGGGATATAATATGCATACCACTAACAAACAAAGTCATCTTCTATGACTTAAGTCAGTAACTACTGCCACTATCCTAGTAAATCCTACCTTTGCCAGGAACTGCAGCTTTGACACCATAAATGTAACCCTCTTCGTAATTATATCTAAAATAAGTGATTAAAATGAATTAGAAACCAACGGACAAACAAAACTCATTTCAATTCCCTATCCTTTAGAGAGGGTTTTCACAAATGTCTTTTCAAAATACAATTCACCTGATCTTAACTTCACATTTTGAATATAATTACTTCTCGAAGAGAAATCACATTTATACATACCAAAGTGCACAACAAAATCCCAAAAATTCCCCGGGTTTCATATACATATATACAAATTCCCATTTAGGGGATTACACAATATCTTCCACAATATACATCTCAAATACAAAAACGAATATAAATTATACAATACTCTCAATATATGATAACCAACTACTAACTATTACTCATAACCAGGAGCTTAACCCGTCCTTGGTTGCTTTCTTCTTTCTCAAACTGCTTGCCCTGTCTGAAAGGTTAGTCAATGGAAAGAATGAGATTCAAAAGAATCCCAACAGTAACAAATCACTCATACCACACATAATCACATAGCATTCAAGCATATTGTCATGTAACACTGCAGAACAAATAGCCTTTCGGCTCATATAGTCAGTCCCCTGTAAACTACTGCCCCAGTGGGATGGTCCTCCACCATATGAACCCCCATACGGCCGTAGGTGAAAGACACATAAATATATAAGCTTCACAGCATCTACAACATCATAAAATAATGATGACACATACAAACACTACATTTACACATAGTATAAGGGAAGAGTCATTACCTTATTCTTTTTAGCTTTGCTCCGGCACCAGTGGATCACAATATGGGCAAATATCGAAGCCTGGAAATCAAAATCAAGGACATAAGGTTATTCCCTTTCCCAATTCCTCAACTTCCAAACACTAAAGTTGGTTATCATCTATGAACTTTAGGTGTCTACTCAAAGCCTAAACACATGCCTAAAGAATTGGGAAAAACTTGACCAAAGACTATGTTTTAAAACATCATTTTTCAAAAGGTTGCCTGCGGCCAGCCCCACCTTAGGCCATAACCAACAGATGGTTTAAAACACATAGGCCACGATCAAGACTTCTAAGCCGCGACTAGAGATAGGTCAGAAACATTTGGGCCGTGGCCAACCACATACCTATCTCTTGGTTCATTTTCTAACAACCATAACTTTGGCCACATAACTCAAAATGACCAAAACTTTATATCAATAGAAAGCTTACAATGTGAACTACAAATCTAAAAAGTTTCTCATCATTTCAACATCATTTGCTATGTAACAATACCATGCAAAGTTGGTCATTTCCAGATTTCATAGATTTTTCAGTTTTGGCTTAATTGCTTCCAATGGTCCTAATTTCACAACAAACACCATTCTCACACCAATTTCACAAGGAATCCATTGGAAACACCAAATCAACCAATTTCACATCACATTGACATGTTTCACCAATAATCACAATATGTCAACATAAGTCACAATCCAAACCCAACATTGCAAACTCTTTCTATTTCCAATCCAAAACCAATTCCAATGGCATCAAAACACAATATGACACCATTTTTACCATAATACACAAACCAATTCATCTATTTCAAAATTCCATAAAATCAGGGTAAAATTCCACAATTCACAAAACTTAACCGGTAACCACAAATCTTAGGTCAAAATGCATCAAATCCTTACCTCTTCCTCTTCCCCAAGCTAATTTCTTGATTCCTCCACTTTCAATTTTCTTCAAGCTCTCAAACACCTTATTTCAAAAATCTAAAACCATAGAGATGAAACTCTCATAACTATGAACAACATCAAAGAAGGGTATTAGAGCATTAGAGGACATTATCTCACCTAAACATTGAACTCTTCTTTTCTCTTTCTTCCTTGTGCTTGGGAGTCCTTGGAGGATGAAGAGAGAGGGAGTGAAATCAGATTTTGGGTAGCCAAGTGGCCTCTTGGCTGACCTTGAAGAGAAGAGAGGAGACAGGGGAAGCTTTGACAAATTGAACAAGATCCAAGGGTCCAAAAAGTGCCATATGTCACACCCTTATCACAACTCTTATGAGTTCACATAGGTACACACACACACACTTGATTCCACCATTTGATCTCTTCCACAAATCAATCATAACCATTGATCTTGAAGTTACCAATGAGTTTCCTCTTCGGCACCGACCAATTGGTCTGTAACTGACCAATTGGTTGGTAACTTTACCATTTTGCCCCTAATTATAACAATTCCTCTTGAATCACCACCAAACACATTTAATATCACATTTCCTCATGCCATGCGCCCTACCTTTCCCTTATGATACATTTTAAGCTTTGACATCTAATTATGCTTAAATGCAAGGCTTGGGCACTGGCTGCAACACATTTGAATCACAACGTATATTGCATTCTCCAAAATTTACTATTTTACTTTCTTTAATACCCCAAAGATAGAAGAATCATTAGGGAATAAATTTAGGCTCTTGCTAAATCAGGGCTTAGCAGTCTACTTATTTCAAGCTTATTTTTTAGCCTCAAATCTTAAAATTCAGGGTATTACAGCTGGGGCCAGGGATTTTTGGCTGAGGCCAAGATCCTTGTTTTAACATTTCACATTCTTTGAACTGTGTTGATTTGTTTAACTTTCCTAACCCCACAGATACTTGTTTGGACTTCCAATGGCTACCTAAGAGGCTCAAAAGATAACCAATATGATGTGTTAAGCCTCTCTAACTTCTTGGACACTAATATACACTTCCAATGACTCTACCATGTCTCTAATTATGTGATTGGGTATCTAGGGTCATGAAATGATAAGGATTAATCATCTTTAATGGTTGGGATAAAGGTACAAGAAGAGGACTCAAGACAAGAGGTAGGAAACTTACTTTATTTGCATGTATTTGATATTTCTGCTTGCGTAGTGACATATGTGATTGCTTTACTTGATTATGTAGAGCATATTTGAATAATGAAACTTTGTTTCTGTTTATACTGTGGCCATAGTTATGTTGCATGAAACATTGAGCATGCAGAAATATCATTATGGGGCATACATCTAGTTAATGCTAACATGTCATGCACATATCATCTATCATGCATGCATTATGGTAACTGTTTCCTACTGAGATTCTCTCCAATCTCACTCTCCCCTAACAACCATTTAGATAGGTAAACACAGGAGGTATGCTGGGAATATAGAAGAAATATATATGAGATGAATGCAGTGGTGGAATGAAGATGTGGATATGTCTATAATATTTGTAATAGGTTTAGACACTTTGGTAGCCCTATGGCTATATTATCTGTATATATATATATATATAAATATACATATGTGTGTGTGTGTGTGTGCGCAAATGAATGAACTAAGAATGAGCAGAGGAATGATCTGGCCAAATAAATGAGGAGTGAATCATTCTGATTGAATTAAATAAAGGTAAGAGTCGAAGAGTAGTAATGAAGTTGCAAATCATTGAATGACGCTTCCACAAGATTTTGAAAATTATTCTGAAAAACCTACTCAACTACATGTTCGAATCATGTCTTGAGATTGGGAATTTAAAATGATTTTACAAAAGTGGTTCAGACTTATTGTGTACAGGCTCATTTGATCAATTATGAGAATAAGGCATTACATATATAGTTGAAATACCAACACTCTGACGTCAATGCTCATCGCACATAGTTTCTATTTTATCAATTATTATACTATTTACTTTGAGAGAGACATTATTTGTATTGTGCTTTAGTGATTATAATTATTCACTTCTAAGAGAGAAGATTGATTATAAATATTTATCATCAAAAGAGATTGTAACCATATGGTGTGTAAGTGGGAGTTGTTATCTTCGTGAGAATATTGTAAGTGGCTTCACAAATGCCTGGCTAAACTTGTGGGATTGTAGAGGCTTCTCTTGTGCCCCAGTTTAAACAAGAAGATAGTGGATTGAAAATCTTATGTGAAGCTTGGGGATTAGACATAGGTCATAAGGATTGGCCTGAACCAGTATAAATCACAATTTGCATATTCTCTTCCCTTATCTCTCATATTTCCAGCATACCTTATTTGTTTAATTGATTGTGATTTTTGGTTCATTATCTTTATACTTATTATTTTCAGTAAGATGCGAAAAGATTTTCAAAGTTCCTAAGTATTTATCTGATACCCAATTCATCCCCCTCTTGAGTGTCAACCAAGTCTAATAGCATGAGGTTAATACTAACTCCAAGGTCACACATTCCTTTACTGGGATTAGTAGGCACAGTGGAATAATTTTAAAAATTTTGCCAATCCCAATCGAGGATCTATCGATGGAATTTAAACAGAGTTAGGAAGAATGGTCCCTTTCTTTTCATTCGTTCTTGGTTTTTGATTTCCAAGAGCTAACATGTCGATCAACTCCCTCTACTGGTATCCACACGAACGCTACTCCAACACAGACTGTGTGTTAGTGCCTCCAACGTCTACTAGGGTTTTCTTGCAACTTTGAATTCTCATCCGTACCTAAGTTTTTCTTCTCCATCATTTTTTATAACCCATGAGGGCTATATTCAAATTTTAAAATTAATGTTGATTAATTTTGAAATTAATTAACCCTTAATTATCTTGATGAGCTAATTAAATAAATTTGGTTTAATTAAATCTATTATACATTTTTAATTTAACCTATTTATTTAATCTAAATAAAAATCCAATATATTTAATTTATCCTTATAAATTAACTTTGAGATATTATATCTCTATCATATTAGTTATTAAATTTAATTTATCTAATAAAATTAAATTTAAAACTAGGAAAAATCCCTCAAAAGGAACCTCAAAAGTGTGAAAAGATAGAGAGGTGTTACAAAATTCGAAAATCCTGCAGAGGTGTTTCTGACTGATTAGGGATTTTGAAATTGGAGATCAAAAGACGAATTTGCCCCTAGGAAAATTTTAAAAGAAAAGAGGAAGAGAGGGAGGCGTTTTATCGGGCGTGGCTCATTGGCTGATAGTGGGCGGTTTTTTAGGAGTAGAAGAGTGGTAAGGAGCGGTGGGTTGTTGGTTGCATTGTGAGGGGGAGTGGGTCTGAAGTGGGTAGGGTCAATTTGGGAGGAAGGAAGGAGTTGATGAGGCTAGGGAGTATGCGAGATTGTTCCATTGAAGCAAAGAAGCGGTCAACTGTTGCAGCGGCTAAAAAAATGAGAAAAAACAACAATATAAACTAGAAAAAGCTATCATTTGTGGTGCTTTTGTGGTGCGACAAAGGTGTCGATGGTGGTTGGGAAGTTGACTAGTCCAACATAGGCTGACGGAGGGTGATGACGGTGGTCTAGACTTGGTTGTTTCTTGGATTGGCACAGAGATTGGCTGGTGAGTTGGTATGAAATCATTGTTCCAGTGTGAAGTTGCAGCTAGGCACGAAAGTTCGGTAAGTGAATGGGTTTAAAAATCTGTCGCATGTGTAGTTGTGAAATTCTTAACCTAAATTGTGAAAACCAAATATAAAGTTGGGAATGGATAACTGTGAAACCCTGTTGGAATGTGGAAATTGTTTGATTTGAAAGCTGATATAACGTTATACAAAGTTGCGAAATCTTTTTCAGCACTTGTTACATTGTCTGATGATGTGGGAAATTTACCATAATGGGTAGTTTGGAATTTTTTAGGCGTAGTTGGGAAATTGTAATCAGAACCTAAGAAAATTGAAATTAAAGTTGGGAATGCGTATTCTCAAGTTGTGAAATTGTGATCCGTGGATGTGAAATGCCAAACCTAACATGAGAAAACTTAATCTGAATTTGGGAGTGCTTAATCTGAAATTGTGAAACTATGATGCGTGGATGTGATTAGGTAAAACTAACATGAGAAAAGGTAAATTGAAGGTAGGAATGGATGATCTGCTATTGTGAAAGCCTGTTAGAAAGTGGTATCTGCAATATGTGAAAACCAATATAAAAGTTGTGGACTGTTTTGGAAAAATTACAAACCAGTGTTGTAATGTAGGAAATTTAGTATGGCCTTAAGCTGATAAAATGTAATATGAAACTAGGAATTCTTAATCTGACATTATGACAGGATGTTTGTTTATGGGAATGTGTAATTTCAAACTTGTGGGAACATATGTTAAAGCTGTTAATAATTTATTAAAACTTGAGAAACTCTATTACCCTTTGGGAAATTTGCAATTAGTGTAAACCATGGTGGTGAGAAGGTTATGCTAACCTTTAAAAACCTAATATAAACTTAGGAATTGTTTATATGACACTGTGAAAGCGTGCTGGTATGTGGGAAGGTGTAATTTCCAAGTTAGGAAACCATTTGTAGACTTTGTGAATCCGTAATAAGAACTTGGGAAATTGTGTAATGATGTGGGGAAGTTTGAGAATTCCCTAGTCAAAATTGGTTGCTTGGTTGTGAAATCCTAACTTAACGTGGGAAAACATTACAAGTTGTTTGGGAATTGTTAATATGAAATTGAAAACATGTTGGTATGTGGGAATTTTTGATATCGTACTTGTGAAAACGTAATCAAAACTTGGGAAACCTTAATAAGAAGTTGTGAAGCTCTGTGATTAGGTTAATTTTGAGAAGCAAGTAGTGAAATTGTTTTCACAAGTTGTGAATCCTTTTATCAAGACCTGTTAAATAGTGGTACTTTTATGAGGGGAATTAGAATTCACAAGAAGTGAGAGTGTGAAAGAACCATTTAAATTGTGTGCGAATGATGTTAATAAATGTGAAATGCTTTTTGTGAAGGTCGAAGAAGATGGCGTTACAAAAAGGAGAAACATCAAAATCAAATGCACCAAGGCAGAAAGATCTAAAGAGTAGACATGGAAAGAGCACAAGTGTGAAGATGAAAGGAGGAAGCAGCAAACCTGTGAAGAGTCAACTAATACAGGGTGGGTTTATGTATTTTAGGAATGAGTATGTGGCAAACTTGGGGGAGAAGAAGAAGAAGATGACAGAAGAAAGCAAGGCTGTAGGAAAGGCATGGTGAAAGCTACCTAATGATAAAAAGAAGGTGTACACTGAAAGAGCTAAGCAAGCAAGGAAGGCCAGAAAAGAAGAAGAGCAAAATTAGAGTGTCCTTTCATACCTATTCCTCACTTCGAGGATTCACATCGTTGGTGGAATTTGTCAATGAGAATGAAAATTTGAAGAAAAGGGTTAGGAGAATAGGTTTTGGAAACTTGTTGAAGGTGGAATTGGACAGACTCCCCCATGACTTGATTATATCCATACTTAGAGCATATGACCCACCAACACAGCAATTCAGGATAAGGGGGAAGACACAAGAAATTGGAGTAAAAGATATAGAGAAGTTGCTTGGTATTACTTTTGAAAGGGTCGAGGTTAGGATATATGTGGAGGACTTTGATCCATTATGTGAGAGGTTGAAGAGTGAGTATGGGAAAAAGAAATACACTTACATATTGAAGAACAAAAAATATGGGGATAGTGGGGACAACTTTGAGTTGTTCTTCGTCATGTACACTTTAGGAGTTTTTTTTATGCTCGTACTCAAGTGGAGTCATAAGTAATAGGATGTTGAGAGTCATGTGTTACACAATGGACAGATTTGAAAAATATGACTAGGCAACGTACATGATCAAAGAGATGTGGAAGAAAATGAGCGACTACATAAAAGTGTATAGGAAGAAGAATGAATGCGAAGGGACCTGTGATGTAGGTGGCTGCCTCTACTTATTGATGATATGAAACTTATTCCATTTTCATTAATTTATTATTCACGTCCACACTTATCACTGTTATTTTTTTAGTAGTTGTAGCTATTCTTTACGGAAAATGTCCCTTTGAAATAAAGTGTCCACCATGAGTCCACTAGCCCTATTGAATTCTAGACTAAAGACATGATCAATGAAATGGTTAACAACGAAAGGATGAGTAATATGGGAATTTCGTACTAAATAGGGGAAGTGAAGTAAGGGTGGCCAATGAGGACGCACAACAAATGCCTTATTTAGACTCGGTATATGTGTTGTTTGGGTAATACCTGTTTTCCTTGATTGAACAGATTAAATCCAAAATTAATTTTGCTTTTTGACGTAGGAGATGATGGATCTTTATGCACGGCTTATGGAAGTTATTGATAAACATCGTAATCGATTTATCAAGGTTATGGTCTCTGAGTTAACCAATGTGCAGAATGCACGAGAATGGAAGGGAAAATCACAACCAACCATCCTTGTTGTGACAGTTGATGATGGGGATGGTACTGATTTGGATGACAATGGTGGAGCGGGTGATGATGATAATGGAGATGCTGATAGTGGACATACGCCTAAAGTTACCAGTGATGATGCTAAGCAACATAAGGCTTTTGGTGATGATGATAATGGATTTGTGTTGCTTTATTGACAAAGAATATGCAATTCTACGTGTTGGACTCGATAAAACCTAAAATGACCATCCAGAAGTCAAGTAGGAAGGGTGTTGTGCAAGATGATTACATTTTCGTTGTCAACTTAATTGTAAGTTTAGCTTAGTGCAAGTGGATAATGTTGCCCCAAGCTAAAATTCCCACACCATGTCATTAACTTGTTATGTATTCTGTTTGTGGCTTCAGAGGGATCTTTTTCTTGGCATTATGGTGTAAGAATAGCTAGATAAGGTTAGGAAGAAGGCAAAAAGCAAAATTGTGTGGCCTCCTATTATCTAATAAAATAATCTTAGTTTTTCCATATTTTTCAAATAAATAATTGATTTTCTTGTCATGTGAACTAATGCAACCTTTGAATAACTATGTGACAATAGTAAGGACTATGGTGTGTACGTGATGATATGGTTGAGCCAATGGGATCCTTATTGTGTCTTGGACTATCAAGATGTAAACCTCTGAAACTATCATCTTGTTCTTTTTTAGTGAAATGGAAAAAAATATTACTTTGACACTTATTTACAAGAGGAGACTAAGCAATTAAGGAGTGACATAATGTGGTGGTTAGTCAATCATCCACTGAATTTACGCCGTGACACTGCATTGGAGCTCATTCCCCCTACACTATCCATCGCCCAAAAACATTCTTAGTGTGTCTTATTGCTTTGTTTGCATGGAGTTGTTATGTTTTTTGTTGTTATCATATGGGAGGGCACAACTTGTTCTGGCCTTGTTTTATGTATTAATCCATCTGTTATTATGATTTGGTACATGCTGACAAGCATTTAATGACATCAAAGTTTATCAGCTTCCTTGACAAATGACCCTAAAAATGTGGTTCCATAATGCTAGATAAGAGTTTATGGACTTCTGTTTTCTATTTCCCAATATTTCTTTAGCATTTCTCGAGACATCCTGCCACATTTTCCAACTTGGTTGCCAATAAGACCTGAAGCTATTTTGATTTTTCCCAATTTACATTATCATTTATCAACTTGAAATAACCGTTTCACAAAATTAGATAAGCAGTTCCGCAGGTTATAATGACTATAATGTTCAAAAGTTGGTACATTTAATACTCTGCATGTGAAAGTGGTAAGACTATTTTAGATATGATTTTATCAAGTTTTGATTTGTGTTTACCAAATTTGGATAAGCATTTCCGCAGACAACCCTCGTTGCTTGTCAACTTGGTAGCTACTTTGTTTTTCCCAAGTGTACATTATAATCTATCAACTGTTGTTTTCATTTTTGCAAACTTACATTAGCTGTCCCTAGATGCTAACCCAAACACATATATATATGTTTTCATGCTCCCCTGAATGTTAAACTAGATCCACAAATCTAGATAAGGGTCTATCAAGTTATATTACATGTTTTGCAATATTGGATAAGCATTTCCGTAGATGACTTCACACGTTTGGGAACTTGGTCACAAACAAGTACTGATGCAAAAATGTTTTCCCAATGTGACATTAAAATTTTTCAACTTTATGCAATAGATTCGCAATATTAGATTAGTCGTTCTGCAGCTGATAACACTAATATCTTGCATTTCTTTGAATCTTTAATCCCCTGAACGTGAAGTTGTTTTCCCAAGTCTAGGTAAGGGTTTATCAAGTTTTGTTATATTTTTCGCAATAATGGATAAGTATTTCTGTAGACGACTTCGCCCCTTTGTGAACTTAGTCGCAAACAAGCCCTAAAGCAAATACTTATTCCCAAGGTTACCTTAAAATTTTTCAACTCCATATAAGGGTTTATGGTGTTTATTTTTGTGCTGCGTAATATTTTATTACCATTTCCGTAGTAGGCCTCACCATTTAGAGAACATGGTGACCAAGGTACACCGTAGTTTTTTCTGTTTGCCCATTTGATATAACATAATTCCAAGTTTCATTAATAAGCTAGGACAGCAAAATCCCTGACTGTTGCAGGATGTTTCCTAAAAACGCTTAAGAGTTCATCAACAAAAGATGAGTCTTTCCCAAAGGTACATTAAGATTTACCATGTTCACGCACAACTTTTGCAACATGATTCTAAAAAAAGCAGCACGCCATGACAGTGCTATTGGCTTATCTGAACACATCAAAGGAGGCCAAAATCCTTCTTCTTCTAAACCTTATATATATAAGCTTCAAAATAAAGGAGTGGACAATATATACCCAAAAAATATGACATATTTACATGTAGGCCTCATAAATGGGTATGACCTTACATACACAAAAATGGGGAATACAATGATAGTGGCAAAAAACCAACAACCTGAAATAATGTTCTAACATGTGCATTGACAATAGGACATTAAGAAAGTGGTTCCTCTTAATGTTCCTTTGTCATTGACATAACCCCATATCTATTACTAGTTACTTACAACATTTGATACCCCATGTACCCCTTCCCTTCATCTAAAAATATAACATAGAAGGGTCAAACCGAAAGTATCTATACAACAAAACATTTTGCCTAATACTATACTAACACAAACTTCAACATGGATTGGAAATTTTGCAAGTCCTTCATGTGTGCCCAGCTTCATAGCACCATGCACAATGATAGATCTTTCTGTTTTGGAACTGTGATTCCTGCCTTGTTGATCTTGGTCTTCCATGTGGTTTGCTTGTAATTGGAGGGTGCAAGAAGATATTTTCAAACATATTATGCATGGTATAAAGGCTATAATCATTTAGGTTTGGCATGTCTATTGTGACAACAGGAATCATGCTGTGCACATAAATCTTTGCCTGATTTTCAATCTTAAAACAATTATCAACATATTCATAAATGTTTCCATGGACAACCTTCACAGCTGTACATGCATGTGTGTATAGAATCCCACTCATTTACCAAAATGCACAACTATATTCACGTTGTCGAATGTCAACCCCATGGTCTCCACTTGCCATATGCACAGAATCTTCCCTGACCATAATCTTCACACCACATATACTCACTTCCGATTACATTTTCTCTCACCTTTGCTTTTATATTTGGCCCAACACAATTCTTCCACTTCCTCATTGACATATATGACACATGCATCTTCTTTGCTACTTTCTCACGATGCGTATGGATTAGCTGGACTACATTATACTTTCTCTCTTTTACCATCCAAGCATTGAAAGACTCGACAAGATTGGTTGTTATGTTGTCCTAACGCTTGTAAGAGAACTTGCTCATTGCCCACTTGTCAACATCCCTAATTCAAAATCCAATCATATAACTCTTTTGAGTGCCCTCGCATCTATTCTATTGCCTTATCAAAGTCATGTGCATGCCTTGCATATGCAACTTTGTCAAGAAGAATAAGTCCATCCTCTTTTAGTTGAGCACTTATTGTCCTTTTACCCCTATTTATTTTTAGTATTTCAACACTGAAGTTCTTCTTCACATGTCTATAACAAATGCATGCCGATGACGTCTAAATATTGTTGCCACACCACCTATTATGGCATTGTGACAATCTGACACAACAGTAATTTCAATTGAACCAACAATCCTTTTAATCATATACATAAACCAAGTCCAATCATCCAGTATCTCTCCTTTCACAATTGCTATTGCGAAAGGCAACAACTTATTATTCGCATCATAAGCTACATCTCAAAGGAGCGTCTCCCTATAGGGCCCGCTTAAATGAGTTCCATCAATATATAGTACATGTCTTGCACCTCACAAGAATCCCTCAATACATGACCCATATTCAATGAAAACTCGTTCAAACCTATAACCATTTGCTACCTATTTGCGACTATTTTATCATCTATTTCCTTCAACCTTTGGCATATCCATGGGATTAACATGTAAGATTGTTCATGTCTTCCATGAATGTCTTCCATTGCCTTCTCCAATGCCCTATATGTAGCCCCCTTCACAACTAAGGCCGAAATTAAGTTTATAAAAACATAATTAAGTGAAATTAGAGACCTTAGATGATTTAGGACTTAGCCAAAATCAAATTTCCCAAAATTAGGGTTTTTAAAAATCTTTTACAACACCTATTCACAGTGGTCTCATATTCATAGTACAATTACACAATTGGCCTGTATAGGTTGATTCCATTCATACCTATTAGAGTATAATGCAAATTCCTGACACACTCGGGTTCCATATAATAAATAAGGGTTCTACAAAGGCACAAAGCCTATAAACTTTTTCCTTTAGTTGGGGATTACACAAAACTATACTACAAATCCCAATATATACCATTGTTTCCCAAAAACATCCAAATAATTTACATGATAACCAATAACCAAAATATATTCCTAAACCAGAGCTCTATCCGCTCTTCGTCGCCTGCTTCCCTTTTGATCCTTCAGCCTTGTCTAAAAGTTGTTTTGGGAGAGTGAGATTCTAAAGAATCCTCGTAGTAACAGATCACTCATAGTATGCACAATAATAAGGCATGAAAGCAAATCATCACACACACATAGCAACTACAATGGCAGTTATAGCGGTAAGGGCAGGTATGACTCATGTCACCCTTACGTTTGCTTATGCTGTATTGCATCACAACAATCCACATAATATATTTCACCACAGCTGGGATTCATATAAAGCATTTCATAACACAAGCCATACTGGCAAGATTTACAACACATAGCCTACGACTTGATTTACAACACACCGCCCCATGGGTCGGATTTCACAAAGATCCATATCGATTACAATGGCACTACAACGGCCGGGCTAAAGTTGACCAGCGTCAACCCCTAAATGGCTCACGCTGTAAGGAACCATAGCACATATAGTTCACAAAACTCAATGACAAGTCATGCATACCAAAATGTCATACACAATATGAGAGAAGAGTCACTACCTTAATCCTTCCGTGCGTGTCCTGGCGCCAGTCTCTCCCGAGTAGGGCAAATGTCAAATCCTATATTCATAATTAGGGATGAAGTGTCAATGCTCTATTCCAATTCTCAATGACTTCTTAACACTTAATTTGGTTATCATTATTACTCTTTTAGTCCCATGCATAGCTCTATCCATAGCTCTAAAGGGTTGGAAGACTATCCCCAAGGATCCCCTTTTGAAAGCACAAAACTTATATTTTCCACTGAGACACTTGAGTAAAGATGGCCTTACTCGAGTGAAGAAGGCCTCACTCGAGTGATAGTACGGTCTGCACTCGGGTACTAGAGAGTGAAGGATAGCGAGTGAACACCCGAAAGCACAAGGACTTTTCAGAGACTACAACACTCGAGCACACTGGACCTTACCCTAGTGATAGCTAAATGCCTCCTCGAGCACTAGAAAAGTGAAATCCAGAAAGTGAAAACCCGAGAGCAAGGTGAGTTTTCAGAGGGAAGAAGCATTCAAGCATGAGACTTCTTACTCGAGTGAATGACTAAATACTTGCGAGTGCTAAAACACACTCTTGTACTTTAACCATGAGTGACAACCCAAAAGGCAAGTTCTAGGTGTCAAATACACCAACAATCTGAGAGGAAGCTCACTCAAGTGATGTCCCACCATACTCGCAAGTGAGGCAACACTTGCGTTTGACTACGGAAGTGGAACAAGAACACAGAGAGTAAAAAGGAAATTTGCACTACCGCACTCGAGTGGAACTCATCACCACTCGAGTGTTATTCATCTTACACTCGAGTAAACCCAAGATCACTCGAGTGATTCTATCAAAAACCAAAAAACGCAGCAAAACTGACCACATTTCCAAACACTTACCCAATTGATCCTAATTGACCCAAAACTTCTACCAAAGCTACTCCCACACAAAAACATCCAAGGAATTCAATGGAATCAACAGAATTATCCAAATCCTATTCCATTATCATATTTTGGTTTTGGGCAACACAAATCACCAATTTTCCAATATCACTAAATTCAATCATTCAATTCCCAATCAATCCTATCTATCCATATACATTCTCAACATACCATTACTATGCCAAAAACATGCCAAAAGCCCAATGGTCATCATTTTCGGATTAAAGGCCAAAATTTCCAGAAATTTCAAACTAAGCCATTTGCATAAAACTTAGATAGATAGATTTGTCTCACTTCTTTTACTTTGCCAAAGAGATTTTTTGCTTCACCAACTTCCAAAATTTCGTGTAGGCACAAATCAACACCCATAGGCACAATATAAACATCAAAATGAAGCTCTCACTCCAAGGATCAACATTAATAAAGTGAGTTTGAGCAATAGAGGCCATTTGCTTACCTCAAATTCCAGCTTTTCTTCTTCTTCCTTGCCAAAAATGGCTGTATGCATGAGAAAGAAACAGAGAGAGAGAGAGAGAGAGAGAGAGAAGAGTGTGAGAGATGGAGTGAAGAGAGATGAAATGATGATGATGATAATACTGCCTCCATGTCCAGCGAAAATGAGGGAAGAGAGGAGAAAGAAATATTAAAATACTCCCCCATTTGACTTTCTCATCTTTTCTCTCTCCACACACAATCTTGCCACATGTCACCATTTCATTGGTTCACTCAAAATAAGTCACCAATTAGTTATTCTAATCCCTCCATTAGTCATTTAATCATACTTCTCATTTTTCCTCTTAGCTAGTAATTAATTTCCCTATTAATTACCAACTTATGGCCAATATTTCCATTCTTCCAATTTTTCACTAATTATGACATATTAATTAATATTTCCATAAAACACATAATTATTCCAATTAAATTCATAATTATCCACAATAATCATGATTAGCCCTTAATTAAAATTTGGTGCATTACACTATAAGCATGTTTATATGTTAGGTTAACACCATACTCCGTTTGCAAAGTCTTCAAATCTCAGTTGGACGCTTCTCTGTATGGTTCCTAACCTCGTCAATGATTATTGATGATGTCAAACTAGATCTCGAACCATGGCCGGTTACTTCCAAATTATCTTGAGCACTATGCACATGATCTCTTACAAATTTGGTGACACAAAGTATTGTTGCACTCTTGCCGTCTCCATTTGAACATAATTTCCAGGGGCATCCTTCTACTTTACACTTGACATATATCTTCTCCTTGGAATTCCTCTTGTACTTAAGCAAAAACTTATGCGCAATGCTATATTTGTACAAAGCTCCTCTTAATGTATCCGTATATGGAAAATGTTGCCCAACTCCTAAAATTAGTCCGTCCCATTTCAAATAGCTCCTCTCACTGACATGTGTCTGTTCAGTGTCATAAGTTAGATTGCCACCACCAAATGCTACTAACATAGGCTGAACATCACTGCCATCACTCATAGGATAAACCTCTGCTTCTAGTGACTATTACAGGAATCTCTCAATCCTGAATTAAATATTTACAAAATCTCATTAACGATTACCGACATTTGATTACAAAATACCAACATATTCATTACAACAACTTTTTTGTAACTTACATATCAGAATCATTTCTTCGCAAGGGTTGGTTGACATTATCCTTATGGGATGCAAACACATGAGCTCTACTATCATTGAACCAAAACAAACTTTTTATTTCTCTATCTCTATCAAGATCAATTAAAGTCCTCTCATCAAACATAACTTTATATTTAATGTCATAACTACCTCCCATATCACCTGTCCATAGAGCAATGATTTCCCTTAATTCTTTCATCCTTATCCCTTTTGTTAGCCTTTTTACCTTTACATTACCTCCAATGTAATTAACTTCACTATCATGATTACTTTCAAAATTTTCGTTATATGAAAATAACAAAACAATTCCTTTGCTGAACTTACCCTACTATTTTCATCAATTTTGTTAATTCCCCTGCAACAAATAAATGAGCACACTATCAGTAGAAAAAGAAAACTAACTGCCCTCTTCAGTGTTTAACAGATCTGCATTAGGGTTTGTCAACTTCATCTTACTCATTTCCTACAAAATCTACTCTCTCTTTTCTCTTCACTCTTATACCTCTAACTCACATTATCTTCCATCGCCATCTTCTACCACATTCACCCAGTATCAGCAATCTTTACCCCTGTACTAATATCAAGCATCACGTCCCTCTAACCCAAGTACCCATCTCAGAAATGCTCACTTCCGTCCCAAATAAGGATGATGAAAAATAATGATTGACGATTGACGAGGCAAGCACATAGTTGTACATACCTCAGCTGGGTTACATTTCACTAGCTTGCTCCTTCACTCTCATCTTGCAGCTCTTTCAGGTCACTTCTACACATATCTCTTTCTTCTTTTCTCATCAGCTCATATAGGTAAACCAATAATCTTATCTCAAAATTTTAAATCCCTGATTAGTCACAAAACACCTTTACAGGATTTTTGAATTTCGTTACACCTCTTTGTCTTTTCACACTTTTGAGGTTCCTTTTTAGGGATTTTCCCTTAAAACTAACACAATCTAATAATATTATCATATATATATATATATGTATTTCAAAAATACATATATATAATATTATTAATTTTCATTTCACGAATTTTATATTATATATATAAATATAAAAATCGTCTACTCTAAATTAAACATTGCCTCACTTTGGGCAATTCTTGTGTGTGACACTATAGGCCTATACGAAGTTGGCAGTGGGCTAATAACTGACTAACCCACAAGTCGCAAGGGGCCTCTAACAAGACATTACGACTACCCAATTCATACAAGGATCGTTAACACGATAAACCCTATCATACAACCATGCCACGTCCTTTTTGTCACATGATATTTCGGTTAAGGCGTAAGTTGTCACATGATATCGTTAACAGTTCTGTTCTTCAGTGTCATCATGAAGGACGTGGCATGGCGCATAAATCAGAAGTTGTCACATAACTGACTAACCCACAAGTCGCAAGTTGTCACATGATATCGTTAACACATGATATTTCTGACAATAGAAATGGAAACTCCTTTCCATCGTAGCATGACCATACATTTCTCAGATTCACTCATCGAGGGGCCTAGTAATATCTCTCTACTAATATGAGGGATTAATTCCATCTTGACCATTCATATTCTTCTGCATGAAAAACCACCATGCCCGATCGTAGCCTTTATCATCACCCGGTCAAAGGTGACTTTTGACTAGTTCAAAGCTTAGTAACTCTCATGTAGGAATCTATGATGATCTCAGGTCGAAGGACATTGTGACGTGGTTATACATGAGATAAGCTTATGACTTAATCCATGTAGCTTTCTCACAGCGGTTCGGTCCAGTACCTTATACTCTTACAAGTGCCTAAGACTTTGATTCACATCTCCATATCTTATTAAAGTCATACTAATCTTATTTTATCTCTGCTCTTGCGTAGATGACCGACTAGGGACATTTAGAACAATCTTTATGATTTATCCAAGGAAATAGTCATCACAGTGAACATGTGAATAATACGATAACATAATAGAGAAAATATATTAAATTAACAATGTTCATAATACAATGATTGGCCCCTAAGGCACATTTATTCAAGGAAGAATTAACCATAGCCAAGTAAAAATTGCACATGGTAAAATTGCCATAAAATAATAGTACTTAAAGATATAAGAGGAGAGATATTTTGACAAGTTATTATCCCATTCCTCTTCATCATTTTCAGCCAAGCAACAAAAATAAAGAGAGAAGAGAGTTTGAAGAACACAAGAGGAGCAAGAGAAGTCTAGGGTTCAAGAGACAAAATCCAAGATAAGAGCTTGAAATCAAAATGTTCTTGCCTTCTAATCTACCTAGAACTTCTTCTAACTTTTTCTTCTTCTTAATTACCATGTTTAGCAAGAAAAATCTAAGAGAGAAGAGAGAGAGAGAGAGAGAATGGCTCCTAGAGAGAGCAAGCGAGAAGATCAAGAGGTAAGCTCAAGAACCCTAATCCTCTTGCTAAATATGTTGTTGTGATTGGCTTGATTTTTTGTGAAATTGAGAAGATGAAACCCTAAGGGGTTATGCTACCAAAATTTCTATGAATCATGTTTATTTAGTATTTAAGTAGTTAATCTTGTGATTATAAATGAGAAGGAAGTGCTTAATCAAGAGAAATTAAGAAAACATAGTTTTCCTCTTAAGAACCCAAGTTTCGGCTAGACTTATCCTCAGGATTGCTATGAAACATGGTGCAAGTGGTTATCAAAGAGCTCTTAAGGCATGACTTATCCTTAGGTCATGGCCTCGAGCCCTTGAGGAGGCGATTTAAATCCCCAAGAGGAGGGAATACTTCCTGTCGAGTACTATATGGTACTGTGTGGGCCTGGCCAGACGCTGTGTGTGGGTTGTTACATAAAAAGATGGCATATGTAACATCCTTATCTTATGTCCACATTTCTCAGTTTTGTACGCAATTTAATGGGCACATAAAAATAGCATAAAAATATTAATTAAAAGTGCTCGATTATAGAAATTCCTCGTAGGGAATGTTTATAACAATTACAAATAATGTAGCCACACAGGGCTACTAGGGTGTCTAAACCCGTTACAATGAAACTCAGACATCCTTCCATCTTTGTTCCACTACAACATTTCTCTGTGTGCAATCATATTTTCTGTTCTCAGCACTCCTCCTGTGATCACCTGTCTAAATGTTTGGGGTAAGGGAGGGTGAGATTCAAAGAATCTCAGTAGCCAAAAGTACTACTTTGCATGCAAGATAAGTGCTTAATGCACGACATGCTTGCATTACCTAAACTCATGCTAACACAATGACATATATGTGTGTGCTCAATGTTTCAGACAACATACTTATTATCAGCATAAATAGAACCCATATTAATTTAATTATTTATTACATATGTGAGATAAAATATATATTTAAATATAAATATGTTATATTACAAGGTGAAGTCAAAGTTGTTTTAGAAGCAATTTTTCATGATGCGATAATGTGTGAAGTGAAGTTAATGTAGATTATGGATATTTTGCATCACTATATAATAGCTTCATTACTTGTAATGAAGCATCCGGATATTAGTCTAAGTCAACATTATAGAAATTGGATGATAGTGCTTATATTGAAAATGTTTAGCTCCAAAGGTTGAAACTAAAATGTCCTTGTCTGCCAATGATCACACATTTAAGAAGTTTTTAGCTAGTGCAAAGACTGTGACCAAGAGGGCTTATCAGCTTTTAAAGGTGGGTAAATATCATCAAGCCAATTTAATTGAATATTGTGAATCAAATTTTGACCTTTTGGCATGATGGAAAGTGCATGCTTCCAAATATTAAGTTCTAAATTTGATTGCACGTGATTTGTTGATTGCATCACTTTCCATTGTCTTCAGAATCAAGTTTTAGTATTGAGGGTCGAGTTCTAGGTACTTTGAGAAGCTCCTTATCTTCAAAGATGGTTGAGGCACTCATATGTACTCAAAATTGGCTACGCATAAGTCCTCCCAATTTGAAGAGGTTGATGTTGATAATTTTGTGAATGTCATTTCACGTGTGGTTTCAATGAGGAATGATGAGGATTAAGATGATTTCTTATTAGTGTTTTTTGTAATTTATATTAAGAAATTAGCAGCAGCAATGTAGTAGAAGTGTAGCTGCATAGAGTTTTTTTTAAAAAAAAGTGCACTATCAGGCTGCCCATGCCCATTTAAACCCATACAAATTTATCCTAGCCTTTTGACATAGGATTTAATGGGCATTTGATAGGCATGGGCTAGCCCGTGTCCATTGAGAAATAAATGGGTTGGCTATGGCTAACCATCAGGTAACCCATCCAGCCTATCACACAACCTTAAATGAAGGTATTAGTGAAGACTTAAGTTCTTCATCATCAAAATTACCATCTTGTTCCTCTTGTATGGAGTCAGGATTAGAAATAGATGTTCTTCTAATGAAATTATGTATAGCTATCGTAGCACAAACAATTTTAACCTGTGTTAGAAAGTCATAGCTGTAATATCCTAAATTTTGGGTCTAAAGACTTGAGGATAAGCCTGTATCAAGTAGACGACTAAGCTCAGTTTGGGAAGAGTCCCAAGAATGTCGAGAGATAGAAAGACTCTTAGGGATTATATGATCTAGCCCTATCGGGCAGATGGCCTAGTATGCGTAGGCAATAAAATTAAAGTGTTGGTGCATATGTGTATAGTACACATATACGGTGCCATTGGGTTAGTAGAAAGATGACACCCAGCTATGTCATGAGGTATGGGATTGGTGGATCGAGCAAAATATGCCGGTATAGGTGTGCACATGGCATTTTCAGGGTAGACATGTGTACTTTGCGTTTTTGGAAAAGACACCGGTATATGGCGCCATGTGGGGCCACATGTAACGCCCTAAATTTCAATTAAGGGCTAATTACTATTAGTGTGAATAATTTTATGAAGTAATGTGAATTTGAGACCTGAATTATTATTGGGAATACCCAACACCCTGTATTTTAGCATAATTACGTGATGAAATAATTATTTGGGCTAAAATAGGGGTAAATGGCGCATAAAGAAGAGGAAAAGAAAGTAATTATGTATTATGTGGCAATTTTAATTAATATGCCATAATCAGTGAGACATTGAAAGAATGGCCATAAGTTAGTAATTAATGGAGAGATTAATTACTAAGGAGAAATGAGATATGTAACTAAATGGCTAATGGAATGGGTAAAGTAACCAAGTGGTTACTTACTTTATGAGAATGCATAAGATGTGGACAAGTGTCACTTATGGATAAAGAGAGATGTGAGGAAAAGTCAAAGTACCATATTTTATCATTTCTCTCTCTCTCTCTCTCTCTCTCTGTATGCATGAGTAGGCATGGGGGCAGAACTTCTATGCTCTTCTTCATCATTTCACACTCTCATCTCTCTCTTCCTTCTCTCTCTTGCGTGCTTCCATGGGAGCTGAAGAAAGAAGAAGAAAAGCTTGAGAAAGGTAAGTCATTTGAAACTTCTAATGGCCTCTAATGCCAAAACTCCCTTCTTTAAAGTTGTTTCTCTTGTTAAGAGCTTTCATTCTATGGTTTTAGATTTTCCACTGGTTGTGTGTTGAGCACACAAGGAAATCTAGAAGTTGGAGAACCAAGGAACTTCTTTAGAAAAGTTGTTGAGGTGAGTGAAAACTTCATTTTCATATAAGTTTTGTGGCCATTGGTTGGGCCTTGAATTTCTGGAAATTTTGCCCTAATTTTCGTGATTTAGGGTCATGGGGAGTATGGTATGTTGTTGTAATGGAAATGGTGTCTTGTTTAGTGTTTTGAATGAATAGATTGGATTAAAGCTTAAAAGTAAAGTTTGGCAATTTTGTGTTTGGTTTTGTGTATTGGTCAAAATAGGGCAGGGTGATAGGTTAGGATTTTAGTTATTTTGAGGTTGCCATTGTGTTCCTTGTGAAAAATTGTGTGGGAGTACTGTTGGATATGAATTTTGAACCTTTGGGAACTTAGTTTTAAAAGTTGCAAGATTGGTTAATGAAAAACTCTGTGCTAGCAGCCATTTTTCATGGATGTTTTGAATGGGCAAATAGTGTTGGAAAATTCTGTCAATTTGTTTTGTGAATTGAGAGTTATGCTTTGCCAAAGTTTGGGACTAAAACTGGACTCTGTTTTGGAGTAGTGTTGAGTTTTGAGTAATTATGGAATTGTGTGATTTCTAGTAATGGTCCATATTTTTCCAGTAAATAGGACTTAGATAGGTTTCATTTGGCTTTGGAATCACCTCATTTTGATTTTTCTAGAATTAGTTATGATTTTTGAAAATTCAACTAAGAAACAGGATTTTTCTTGGCCACTGCCAACCCCCAAACATCAGCATTTTGCACTTTTGAAATGTGATTTTTGGTATAGTCTTTCCCAACCCTTAAGGCTTATATTTGGGCTTCTAATAGCCACCTAAAGGACATAAATGATAACCAAATCTAAGTGTTGTGAAGTCACTTGAATATTGGAATAGAGAATAACTCTTCATCCTTAATCATGATTCTAGGATTTGATATTTGCCCTACCCATAAGAGATCGGTGCCTGATCACGCACGAAAGGACCAAGGTAGTGACTCTTCTCTCATGTTGTGTATAATGTTTTGGTATGCATGACTGATCATGGTTTTGTGAAATGTGATTGGAAAATGTGCCATAGTCCATTACAACGTGAGCACTTCAATGCGAGCCGTTTAGGGATTGATGCTGGTCATCTCTACCTCGGCTATTGAACTGTCATTGTAATCGACATGGATTATTGTGAAACTGCTTTGTTAATCTGACCCATGGGGCGGCGTATGGTGAATCCAGCCATGGGATGTGTGTTATATATCCTACCAATATGGCTTGCGTTGTTAATCTTGCCAGTGTGACTTGTGTATGAAATGCTTTATAAGAATCCCAACTTTGGTGAAATATAGTGTGAACTGTTGTGGTGCAATACAGCGTGAGCAAACGTAAGGGTGCCGCACATCATACCTGACTTTGCTGTTGAAACTGTCGTTGTAGTTGCTATGTGTGGGTTATGATTTGCTTTCATGTCTTATTGTTGTACATATTATGAGTGATTTGTTACAATGGGGATTCCTTAGAATCTCACTCTCCCAAATACAAATTTTTAGACAGGACCGAAGAATCTAAAGGAAAGCGGGTGACGAAGAGCGGATAGGGCTCTGGATTAGGAGTTTTGTTTTGGTTATTTGGTTATCATGTATAAATCATTTGGATATTTTGTTAGGAATTACATATATATATATATATTGGATAGTTTTGTGTAATCCCTGAGTAAAGGGAAAGAGATTATGGGCATTATGCCTTGTAGAACCCTTTATTGATTAATGAAACTCGAGTGTGTAAGGAATTTACTTTATATTCTAATATTTATAAATGAAATCGTACTATACAGGCCATTTATGTATTGAAATGTGAATATGAGACCATTGTTGAACAGGTTTTGTAAAAGTTTTTAAAAACCTTGTTTTGGGCAAAAGCTATTTTAATAAGTCCCAAATCATTTACGGTCTCTAATTTAACCTTATCATGTGTTTATGAACTTAATCTCAGCCTATGGTTGTGAGGGGTTTACATCACACACGCACACCGACCTAGCGTCATGTGGCGAGCCTCGGTATACATGAAGCAATCACAAGTAGAACCTCAAGTAAACATCGATAAAGTAGCTTTATTAAAGTACCTTTAATAAAGCAAGTTATGATGACTAATGATAACACTACTTTTTGGTTGGCTTTATAAGGTAGTGACAAGTGTCCTCTCATCATGACAAAGTACTAAGTGCCTTTTCTATTGTCTTGATAGGAAGGTGCTACATGTCCTTCATGATGACACTTGTTTCTTGCCTTTTGTGTTGGCACACTCATGAGGCTCCACATGTCACCTGAGTCAGGGAAATCCATCTGTCTCCAGTCTGGTCGTGTACTTGACTTCCTGAATACCGAACTCAGGAATCAGGGGAATTTGTTAGGCCTCTCCTTTTCCCTGACACAAAAAGGTTACTAAAGGGAGAAAGAAAGAGAAGACAAGATGCTTTATTGACACTTGGAAATCTTGAGCTCTAACATTGTGACACTTAGCATACTAGATGACCATCTCATCTCAAGATTAAATCACAACCATTCCTTCCTCTTTAATAGCCAATTTTTGGCTAGCCATAGGAAAGAGAAAGAAAAATGAGAAAAATGGAAGAGGAAAGAGAAAAGATGAATAGTGAAATCCTCAGAGTTCCAGAGCCAATTTTGACCCCTAATCGCCATTTTTGACCGCGAAGCCTTCAGCAAACTTCTTCTACTCACTGTGAGCTTTATTTTATGGTCTCAGTTTCCTAATCAGAGGAGTTTGGTGTCATCTAGATGGCCGGAGTGCTGCCAGAATTCCGAACTGGTTGTAGAATCATGAAGAGGTAAGCCTCGACTTCATTTTGAACCGAGTATCTTGAGGTTTTGTTGAGCTTTTATATTTCTCTTACTTTTGATCAGACCCAAAACCTATGGAAAGAATATGATTTTGGTGTTTTTGAAGTTAGAAATGGATTATGCATATGATTTTGTGTGGGAATAGGTTGTGAATATGATTTTAGAAGGGTTAAATTGAAAACCCAAAGATTGAAGTCAAAGTAGTAGTGGTGCCAAATTTCATTTTCTAGAGGCAGTCTATTTGTGATAAGTTTTTGAGTGATCAAATCTTATCCAATGGCCATGAAACTTTCTAAAAGTATAGATCTTTTAAGCTTTAATTTGATAGGTAATATGTTCCATTTGGATCAATATATTAAAATATATGAATTTTTGAAGTTAGTTGTTACCAGATTATGTTTCTGGAAGTTAGATTGGTTGTGACGAAATTTTGGAAGACTAAAACTTGACCAAAATGTATGAAAATTTCCATATTTAAATTATAATCATAATCTTTAATATGATATATAATATGTGTCATTTGGGTTTGTAGATTGTGAGATATGATTTATTAAAGTTTAGGCATTGAATCTGGAAAGAATCCTAAGAGAGGGTTGTTGCTTGAGGTTTCTGGAACTATGTGCTCATAATAGGCAATAGGAGATATTTTTTTTCTCTAAAATAGACTTAAAGATCTTCACATAGGACTTTAAACTACCCCATTTGCAGTTCTAGAGATTAAGTTACGAATTTTAGAAGTTAGGCCATTAAAACTGGGATGATTCTATGGCAGTAAGGGTAAAATGGGAATTCTGAAACTATGTGTTTCCAGGTGGCAATGAGATTCATTTTTCCCATAAAATAGACTTAATAAGGGTCACCTAGGTCTTTCAACCACCTAATTTGGATATTTGTAAGAAAAAATATGAATTTTCAAAGTTTGTTGGAAATTCTGCCAACTTTTGAAAATTGTGCGAAAATAAGAAAGTAATGGCATTTGAAGTAATTTGGACAAGTATGGGCCCAAAGATGTCCTAGAGGCTAATGTCCTAGAGGCTAATGTAGCCACATAGGATATTCATTTGCATTACTCTAATAGTGTAATCATATTCCTAGGGTCATGAGTTGACAAGGAAGAGGGAATTAAAGGGTCCCGAGTAACTTCAGTGGTTGGAAGAAAAGGTACAAGAGGGGATTCAAAGACAAATGGTAGTACTTACCTATCCTGCATGCACTTGATATTTGTGCTTGTACATTGATATGTCTAATTGGTTTGCTTGATTATGTGAAGCATGTATGAATGATTGAAGCTCTGTTTCTATCTTTGCTATGGCCATATGTAAGTCTGTGAAATATTGAGCATGCGGATATGTCATTATGTTAGCTTGAGCCTATGTAAAGCAAGCATGTTATGAATTAAGCATTTATCTTACATGCATATTTGGTACTATTTGCTACTGAGATTCCATCGAATCTTACCTTCTCCCAACCAACCATTTAGGTAGGTTAGCATAGGAAAGGAGTGCAGGACGATGTGCCAGGAAAAGAAGTTGAGGATGAAGAGTTGAGGAATTATTATGCGCTCTCCCATTATGTATTTGATAAATCCCAAATTTTATATATTTTATCCCACCTTATTCATTTATTTTGAGAACTAATTTAGGCTAATTTGGATTTATTAGATAATATTTTGATTTTTAGCCAAAATTAAGAAAAAATATAAATTTGAATTAATTATGAGATTATTGGGCATAAATTGTTTATAATTTAATTGACTATTTTGTGATTGACTAATATTCCCAAATATATGATAGATCACAATCTCATTTAATTTTTGCAGGGCAAAGATAAGCATATTAGGAAATCATGTGGTCCAAAATTATTCTTAGAAGCTAAAAGAAAATTTAATGGATGAATTTTATTGGGCTACTTCAATTTTAATGGGCTCAAATTTTGGTCTCAAAGCTCCCTCTTCTTCTCGTCCACCAACCCCATTTCACCAACCATCCATCCTCACCAACCCCATGGTCACCTACTCCCATATCTCGTTCCTATTTCACCAACCCCACCATATTTTCTCCTATATATATCATTCCCTTCTTTTCATTCACGGAGACACACACACAGACACAAAAATCTCCACCTCAATTCCTATTCTCTTTAATCACCACGGGCCCCCTTCTTCAATTTCCATCACCTCTTTATTCCACCCCTTTTGTCTATTTACGAAGACAATTGATTGAGGTTTATTCAATCATCACTATTCATCATTAATAAAAGAAAGAGATGGCCGTGAGTTTCATGAAGGAGCGACTTGGAGAGGAAAGCTTCATGGCAGCGTGAGTTATTTGGGAGACAACTTGGGAGGAGTATGGAGGAAACTGGAGCCTAGGACTTACACTTGAAGACCACAAGGGAGTGTCTTTCCTTTTATCAATTTATTTCAAGTCTTGAGATTATTTAGTTTTAATTAATTTTGAGTTGTAATAATTGAGAACAATCTAGATTAGATTGTAAACATATTTCTTTTGGATTAGATTGATATTTTGGAATGTTTTGTGCTTGAGACAATTGTTGGAATTTTTGTTTAGCAAACCTTTGGATTGTCAATTAAATTATTAATTGAGTTTTCTTTATTAATTTAATTGTCAATTTGGTTTATCCTCTCAATTTTTTAATTAGGGTGGTTAATTGTCTAGTTGTTTAATTAGATAATTGTAAACTTAATTTCCAAAATTAATTTGAAATTATTTGCTATTGGTTTTACTGGGTTTAATTAACCACCGCTTATTTCATTATGAGTTTCTAGTAGAATGAGTGTTATTGAACTTGAGGGTTTCCCATATTTCAATTAGGTGATTAAATTTATTAATTTCAATCTTTCATCAGCCTCCCTTTGGTCTAATTAATTAATTTGGGCTAAAAAAGTTAACTCCATGTGAATCCTAAGTTGTCCCCTTCATCATCATAATTGAATTAAATCTTTTGTCTTGTTTTTAATTAGTCTTTTTGCTTAGAAATTTAATTCCTCTTTCACAAAAACAAACCCCCCCTCAAAATTGTATTCAAATTCATATAGAGTAGTCTCATTCTCATATAGGTTTTAGAGTCAATTAAATAAGTGCATTTGATTAGTTTATTTGCATTTAGATAGTAGTGTTTTGCATTCTAGTTTAGGTCTATTCCATTGCATTTTTAATCACCTAAATTAAATTCTAGAGAACCCATAGATTGCTCCTTGAGAGAATGACCTAGGTTGCTACTATATTGCATTAGTTGGTTGTCCTACTTATTAATTGATTGCTTTAGCGACAGAAGCTCACATCAATATTAATATGTCATGTGGTTAACTGCATAACCCACATGATGAAGGGATTAATTATCCAAGCATGTTAATTGAACTAGGAATGGGTAATTGCATAGTACAAGCCTATTAGTTAAGAAACATTCCGCGAGTTTATTAAGCAGAGCAGAACTCTGATAGTAATAAATGGAGCGAAGATAGTAACCTTATATAAAAAGATAAACAATATGGAAAATATGTTCTTTACCAAACAAATAGTGCCCCAAGAATAATTGTGAAAGTTTTTTGCTGGGAGCTTATTTATTGATTCTCCTGAGCTATAATAATAATGATATCACTTCTGCTGCATAATAAAAGGGCATAAATAATGGGCGTTACAGTAGCTATGCATTTTCTGTAAGATTGTAAACTTATTCATCCAAACCCCAAAAGTTCTTTCTATTTGCACCTAAGACTTAAATGCAAGTAATTGAATGTCTCATTGTCATTTTCAAGCCTGAATGATCTCTGAAAATTAGGGAGATGTTAACGCTCACATTTGTAAGAACCAAACTAGCTAATCAACATTGGATAGCCAACATCCATGCCCCAAATAATATTTATTTATATAAAATATGTGACTAATGTCAACATATGTTTTTAGTTAACAATAGTTAAATTGTAGGACTTATAAACATACCTTTAGGTGGATAGGGAAAATTCTTGGAAAGAGTTGTGAGGGCATGAACAAATATGCGAGATTGCATGGAATGTGTGTACCATCAATTGCAATGTAACTCCTTTTCTTCCAATATATTTTTCTCTTACTTTAACTATGCATGGAATGTGTGTGCCATCAATTGCTCCAATAGCCCTTTTTTTAAAAAAAGGCTAGTATCAATTACTATGGCGTATTTGTGTGTGAGTATTCTCAAATTTAGGATCTTGCAGTTTGATATTAGACATTGCAAGCCTACAACGTGCCTCTAAGACATTATGAAAATGCCTATGAATTGCCTCTCCAAAGTGCTGAAATCTTTCTTGTTGCAGCCTACTCCCTAGCACATGTCCAACAGTATTCAAAAAATTGCAACCATTTCATGTATCCCCATTTCTCTAGTTTCCCTTAAACCATGTCATTGCAATTCAATGCAAATTTGATAAAACACATGAAGTTCTATTCTAAACATGCCATAACAACAAGCACAATTTCCTTATAAAACATCATCCACCATGCAACACCTATATAATGACTAGTATGTCATGGTTCTTTACACAAATATAGCCTAGCATATGTACCAACATAAACCGAAACTTGTTGAACCCTCTTTTACTGTAGCCTCCCATGCTCTTCTATAATTTTTTATTTATTGTCCATGCTTTGTTTTTTTCCTATGGGTATATACATTAAATTTAGAAACTATAACATCAACTATTACACGTTTAAATAGTCAAATAAGCATGCATATATAAGTACAGTAAAGCAAAAACATGAAAGTAAGAAAGAAGTGAGTCATGTCCTACTAGTAACATAATTCATAATAGAAAGAAAGGCAAATACAGTAGTCATGTCCAAATAGTAACATCATTCCTAATAGATAGAAGTTATTACTACTATATTATCATATGTCGCCAAAATCTACATATTATCCCTATAACATGCATGCTTTAGAAACACCTTGCTCCCTCATATCCTTCACAGTTGCATACATTTTCCCTTCCAGGTGGGTGGTTTATAAGGAGCCTTATGCATCGTGCATAGAATTCATTATTAGAGACAACTTCATCAACTTGATTAAAGTGACACGTGACTCCCGCTATTGATATCTCATAAGCAAGTGATTCTGTTGCCATCCTATCGGCACGTTCTTCCACTACAATCCTATCGACCCGTACTTCCGTCGCCATCCGTTCGACATGTGCCTTGTCTACCATCCTATGTGCATATACTACATCATTATCATTTACATCAGCTATCCTACTAAGGGCATATGCTATTTTCACTGAGGAAGGCCCTTTCTTTTTCATGGTACCATCCCTCCTCCTTACCCTTAAAGAACTAGTTGTTATGTCCCACATCAGTTGGGGAGGGGAACAAAAGACCATTTATAAGGGCCTAGAAACCTCCCCCTCTCGACACATTTTAAAACCATCATGGGTGATAGGAGCTCCAAAGTGGATAATATTTAGAGTAAGGCACTAAGATATTACAATTGGTATCAGAGTCAAGCTTGGATCAATGTGGGTTAATGTACCAGTGAGGATACCAGGCTCAAAGGTGGGTGAAGTGTTATGTCCCATATCGGCTGGAGAGAGAAATGAAAGACTATTTATAAAGGTTAGGATACTTCCCTCTCTCAATGCATTTTAAAACCGTGAGGAGTGACAGGAGCTCCAAAGGAAACAATATCGAGAGTGAGGCACTGAAATGTTACAATTGGGATGTTATGTCCCACATCGGCTGGAGTGGAGAACAAAAGACCATTTATAAAGGCCTATATAGCTCACCCTCTCGACACGTTTTAAAACTGTGAGGGGTGATGATAGCTCCAAAGTGGACAATAACGAGAGCGAGGAGCTGAGATGTTATAATTAGTATCAGAGCTAGATTCGGGTCGATGTGGGTTGATATGCCAACATTATCAAGAGCGTGATATTGCGATATTACAATTGGTAGCAATGACGTTGGACCCAAAAGTGGGTAAATTGTTATGACCCATATTGGTTGGGGAGGAGAATGAAAGACCATTAATAAGGACTTGGATACCTCCCCCTCTTGATGTGTTTTAAAATTGTGAGGGGTGACGGCAGCTCCAACATGGATAATATTGAGAGTGACGCACTGAGATGTTACAATAGTTGCTTTGTCTCCACCGCTAGTTCCCTTCCCTTACTCCTTGTTTCCTCCATAACCTCCGCTATTGTTATTGAATGTAACTCGCCACTTAAGCTAGTTGTTTCCCTTAAGACTTCATCACTATCTCCAAACCCCTCTTTCATATCAGATTCAGGTGTCCCGTCAATTGAAAGTGTCATGGTTGATGATGCTCATTGATGTGTTCCTATAGCCGCCATGGTTGAAAACAATTGAGTTAATTCTTCTTAGAATTAGAGTCATTTAGTTTTGAATTTTTCATAACTTGGAACTTTCTATACATTTATCACCAAATATATTACATAATATACAAAAGCATGATAATGGAAAATAAATATGTAAGCTCTCATAAGTAGTTACCACTATTTTCTTCTCCCACCAATTGTCATTAGCAATAATAGTGTTCTTATCATTATCTCATCTAACACATGTCTCATGAAGCAACCTGTAACACTTCAAACCAAACAACCAAATACTTAATCAAAGTATTTCAAAAGTCACCAATAAGGATGTTCAACATCCAAATCATTAGAATACATAATCAGTTCAAATAAAACCCACATCACAGTGTCAAATCAAATCATCCACACAACCAAATACTTAATCAAAGTATTTCAAAAGTCACCAATAAGGATGTTCAACATCCAAATCATCATAATACATAATCAGTTCAAATAAAACCCACATCATAGTGTCAAATCAAATCCTCAAAATATCTTAGTAAATTAAATAAAATGCAGAAGTCTTAAGGTCATGGCAAATAAAATGACATAACTCAAAGACTTTCGCATTTTAATTTATTTACTAAGATATTTTAAGGATTTGATTTGACATTGTGTGTGGGTTTTATTTGAATTAATTATGTATTTTGATGATTTGGATATTGAACATCATTATTGGAAACTTTTGAAATACTTTGGTTAAGCATTTGGTTGTCTGGTTTGAGATGTTACATTTTTTATATCAGAGCCCAAACGTTTTGTGGCTATTTTATTGATTTTCTAAATGTCTTCTTTAAATTTTTTAGAGGTTATGACAAATAAAATGACATAATATGTGCTCTAGGAGCATAAGAGCCTTCAAGGCTCACTTCATAAGTGCCTTCCGTTGCTCCATATGTAATATCCCAAATTTCAATTAAGGGATTTTGACTCCAAAAGTGAATGTGTTTATCGTTAAATTGACACTTTTAGAGAATGTGATATGCTTTGTGATTTGAATGTGTTGTGAGCAGCGCCGAAACCTCATATTTAAGCTCAGCTATGGATTAACATCTAAATTAACTTAAAATATAGGGAGGGCACATATTGTGGCTAAAATAATGAGAAAATGTGTTTGTTGTGATTCAAGAGGAATTGCCATAATAAGGGGAAAAATGGTAAAGTTACTGACCAATTGGCCAGTTACCGAAGAGGAAACTCATTGGTAACTCCAAGATCAATGGTTGAGATTGATTTATGCAATAGATCAAGGGGTGGAATCATGTGTGTGTGTGTGCCTATGTGAGCTCATGGAAGATGGAATGAGAGTGTGACACTTGGCACAATGTAGACCATTGGATTGGTCAATGTTTCAAAAAGCTCTTCCCTCTCTTCTCTCTTCTCTAAGTCTGCTAGGGAGCTTTAGGGGAGCCAAAAATCTAAGCTCATTCTCTCTCCCCCTTCATCTTCATGGACGCCCAACAAGGAAGAGGAAAGAGAAAATGGAAAGGCGATGTTTTTGCCTTCTTGTCCTCTTTAGCTTAAACACTCTTCTTTAATGTTGTTCATAGTGATGAGAGCTTTATTGCTATGGTTTTATATTTGTGAAAGAAGGTGTTTTGAGAGCGTGAGGAAAATTGAAAGATGAAGAATCAAGAAACTGCTTGGGAAAGAGGAAGAGGTAAGTATTTATACCCTTTTGATCTAACTTTTGTAATTTTTGGTTAACTTATGTGAATTGTGGATTTTGCCCTAGTTTTGTGTGACATGTAATTGGGAGAATTGTTTTGTTTTGAAAATGGTGTTTGAATGTGTAAAATGGTCATTGGGATTGATTTAGAACATTGGAAGTAAAAGTGGAGAAATAGGGTAATGTATGATGAGTGTGACCAAAAGGGGAAAATGTTATTTTGATGTGAATTTGGGTGTTTTGAGGTTTCCAATGTGTTCCTTGTGTGAAATTGTGTGGGAGTAGCTTTATGTTAGAGTTTTGGGACCATTAGAAACATATTGGTTGAGTTGGGAAAATTCTGATATCTGCTGCGTTTTGGCTTCTGATTCATCCTCACTTGAGTGAACAGGGCTCACTAGAGTGCAGCATTATATTTCCCTTTTCCCTTCAATTTTGGTTGCACTAGCATGTGAAAGAAGCAAGGGTGCAGTTCCTTACCTGCGAGTGAAGTGGATTCTCACTCGAGTGAGAGGTGTCTCACTCGAGTAAATGTGTATTTTGTGGTATAAGCCCGCGTCTCGGGTTGTCAGTCACAGCCAATTTGTCAAGAGTGTGAGCTAGTACTAGGGGAGTTTTTTGTCACCACTTGAGTGCCAGAGCTAGTACTCGAGTGCACTTATGGCTCTAGGTTCTTTGTTGCTCTCGGGTAGTCACTTCATGTGCCTCACTTGCTGGGACTCGGGTGAGTATGGGGGTATCACTCGAGTGTTGATCTTTGTGCTATAGTGCTGTGAGCACTTTCTATCTTTGTGCTTTCGGTCAAGCACTCGCACGAGTGAGTCATCCTCACTCGGGTACCAGTCATACATCACTCGAGTGCATCATCCATTACTCAAGTGATGCAAACAAAAATGGGATTTCGAGGTTTTGAAAGATGATCTTTGGTCAAGCTTCTCCCAACTCTTTAGGCATGTGTTTAGACTTTGAGTAGCCATTTAAAGGTCTTAAATGATAACCAACTTAAGTATTTGAAATTTAAGGAATTGGAAAAGGGATTAACCCTAAGTCCTTGATTTGGTTATAGGGTTTGATGTTCGCCCTGATCAGGAGTTGCTGGTGCTGGAGCATACGTGGAAAGGACCAGTGTAGGGAACTTACCTCTTCTGCATGTATTGATATTTGTGTTGGTGTATTGATGCATGTATTCCTTTGCTTGATTATGTGAAACATATATGAATAATTGTAGCTCTATTTCTATTTATGTTATGGCCATGAGTGTGTTGTTGAAACATTGAGCACGCAAATATGTCATTGTGTGAGCATGAGTTATGTATTGCAAGCATGTCATGCATTAAACACTTATCTTGCATGCATACTGGTATTTATTTCCTACTGAGATTCTCTCAAATCTCACCCTCCCCTACTAACCTTTCAGACAGGGTAGTAGATCGAGGATAGAGATTTTGGTAGTTCGTTATTATAGTTGGGAGTAGTGTGTATTGGATATTCATATTTGGATTGAGATGTGTATATGTGGATAAGGATTTGATTATGTATATTTGAAATATGTATCTGAGATAGATTTGTGTGATCCCCTATTTGGGAAGTTGTAATTGGCGTGTGTGCCCTGTAAAGCTTTGATTAATGTACAGAGCCCGGGGTTGGCCGAGAATTATATTATGTACTCTGATGTATAAATGTGATTTGTCTTTGTGTGGTAATTGTATTCGAAAGGTGATTATGAGGCCAGAGTAATTGTATTTCAAAATGTATTTGTGAAAACCCCGTCTGGTAGATGGGTTTGAAATTGAGCTTTGATTATTATTGGTCTCTATTTCACTTTAATCGCATATTTCAGATATAATTACGGCAGGGGGTTACACCATACCAGAATAATCACTTGAAAAATGTTAAATAAAGGGATGTGATTCCACGTCTCAGTAACTACTGAACGTTTCTACAGTACACAAGCAAACCACATATGATTCAAAATAAAGAATTGATCACATATATATTTACATGTATCACAATCCTTATAAAACAATTTAAATTAATCATCCTTATGTCAATCTCTATTTTCATCACAACATGTAATATACAATTATGGAATATGCAATCCCCTTTATATCATTGTCTATCCTTATTCTGCTGACTAAAGCAATAGACTAACACATAGTCCAATAGAAACTCATACTTAGGAAAAACGGGCACAATATATATATAGAGGCATATGGAGAGAGAGTTGTGAAAGGATGCAAGGAAAAAGAGAGTGGGGAAGAAGTTAAGTGAATTGAAATCAAATATATATATACATACACGCACATGCCGAAAGTAAGGTGGGAAAAAATACAAAGTGGATCTACAGTAATAGAGTCAGGGAGTGGGTCCATGATTGTTGAAAACAAAACAAAATATATATTTTAGCAAGGATAAAGGGTTTAATAGTAGATAGTAGTATTGAAGAATCAAAGGAATATACATATTACAAATACACACAAAAAGATAAGTGGCTTTGTTGAAGAAATAAAATACACACACTGTGACCAAATAGCATGATGAGTGAGAAAGCTAGTGAGAGAAAGGGTGAGCACAGAGGTGATCAATGGCAACACAAGATTTTTAGTATGGATTCATCGTCTGATAATCGAGAAGTGTTAGAAGAGCAGGAAGACCTACTGGAAAGGAGTATCAAGAAAATGAATGGGATATATTAAGAATGACAAGTGGAAAAACTTAAGAATCATATGGACATTGACCGAACAGAGGAAAAAATAGAGGCACCAGTAGACAACCAGAATAAACAGGATGTTCATAAGTCATAGATTTCTTATAAGGCTGAACTCACGGGTAAAGAGGAGGATAGAACAAATCAAAGCTTGGATGCTCTTATGCAGGAATGGTCACACGAGGAAATGGAAATAATCCCAACGCTAATAGAAGAGGAAAGAGTTTTGCTTACTACACTACCCAGACACCATATGCCAGATGAGAGATTAAAGGAACTTTGCTGACCATCGAAGGATGCACTTATAGTCACGCTTCTGGGTAAAAATACAAATTTGAAATTGATGAAAGATTGGATAGCTTGGCATCTTAGATCAAGGAAATTTGAACTCATTGACCTGGAAAATAATTATTATGTTTTTCGGTCTAATGATTATGAACTATGTAGAAACTAATCTTTGATGGGCCATGGCTTATTCAAGGGCACTACCTTGCAATTCAAAGGTCGAGAATTTCAACCCATACTGCAATAGAATCAAGAAAGTAGCTATATGGGTAAGAGTCCCAACATTACCACTACATTGCCACTCAATTGATTGTATGTGGGAGCTAGGAAACTTGATTGGGAAAACACTAAGAGTAAACTTGCATACTTTAGCTTAGAGCAATACTACAGGTACTACAGTGGAAAGAGGGAAATTTGCAAGGATTAGTGTAGAGGTAGATCTTAATAAACAGCTCCAATCAAGGTTTGTTCTTTGCTCAAGAATTTTTACAGTGGAATAAGAAGGGTAGAAGTAATTTGCTTCAAATATGGGTGGTATGGGCATAACCAGGAGGATTGTAATCTCAAAAATCCACTGAACAGTAATTTACATTCAGATAATTCAAATTCAACACAACTAATAGTTTCGCAAGGAAGGGCAATGGTTTCAACACCAATGAGTTTAACGGCGATGGTGGTATTGGAGAAGATCTCTCTAGTGAGTATGCTAAGAGTCTCTTCCAATGTGCAGTACAGAGCCTGGATGAAAGTGACTAAGACCTATAGACAAAGATAGGCTAGAGTTCAGATAGACAAAAGGCAAACAAAGAAAGGGCATAGGGTAGCAAGTTCAAGGAGAAGAACGTTAAACCTAGCAATAGATTTGATGTTTTGCAGGAGAATCACGTTGGTGACATCCCGGAAAATCTTCAAAAAAATTTCATGAACAAGGGAGGTATACAAGAGTGGAGAAGAAAGAAGAAAGATGAATTGGTGCCTAAAGAGGTCAAGGTAATGGGATCTTTAAGAATAAAAAAGGCTGAGCAAACAGTAGGAAAGGTGGAGCAATCCACGATTTGCCCGAGAACCAAGAGGAAAGAAATTATAGAAGTTGGTGAAAGAGTAGAAAAAGCAGGGATAGGTGGCGATATAAAGAAGGATAAGGGAATGGTCAGCCTGGATAAAGAAGGTATAATGACTGAACCTAAACAATTAAATAAGCCAGATGTTTCAGTAGGCCCAGCAGTTAGAGAGAAGCAGCAAGTTTAGTTATTAATAATAAATTGAAGACAAATAAAAAAGGCCATAATGTTCAACCCAAATTAAAACCGCTGGACTTCAAGAGAAAGACTGGGCCTACAAACCGAACCCACCAGGTTGTATTTGGGTCCATTTCACACACCAGGCCAATTAATTTGGATCAATTACAGGAGGCGAATGGAGCAGGAGTATTAACTATTCAAAATCCTTTTCCTTAAGCTCTAATACCATAAGAGTCCGGTAAATTGAATAAAAATATCCAGGAAGTAGGTTGCTCGATAGATAATAAAGTATTATTAGAGGGGCAACCAATAGAACCTTGCGTTTCAACCGGGAAAGAGTTAGAGATAGATTGCACAGCTATGATGGGAGAAAATCCTTAATTGCAAAAGGTTTTGCTAGAAGAGGTTCTTGCTGATGAGGAAGTTACAAGTATGCTAATATATGCATAGTCCAAGATGGATAATGATTTTTTTGATATTTTACTATTTTACAGTTTAAATATGAATTCAATATCTTGGAATTGCCACAAAGCGGCATCAAGAACCTTTTTAGGACAAGTTAAGGACCTGGACAGGGGTAGAGAAGTAGATATGCTAATCCTCATGGAGACTCATGTTAGTGGTTTGATGGCTGGGAAAGTGGTAAGGAGGTTGGGTTTCTTAAAATGGATTAAAGTATAGGCCATTGGGCATGCTGGTGGTATTTGGTTGCTTTGGAATGATGACCTGGTTAATGTTTGTTATTCTTCCTCTTCAACTCAGCATGTACATGTTTGTGTAACTATTTTGGCAAGCAACTAGGTTTTTTGGCTTACTTGTGCATTTACAGAACTATTTCGGGTAAAGAGAAGGACCCTCTGGGCTGACCTTATTTTACTTAGTAATGTTATTAGAGGCCCTTGGTTTGTGGTTGGCGATTTCAATACTTGTTTGTTTCTGATAAAAAAGGGGGGTCAGGCCATAATTTCCAAGCTATGCATCAGTTTATGGATTGCATTAATCAATCCTCCCTGGTTGAGGATGACTTAATGGGGGAAAGATTTACTTGGGAAAGGAGCTTGTTGAAAGAGCATATAGATTGGGGTTTTGTAAATGATTAATGGAACAACCTTTATCCTTTGACAAAGATTCATCATCTTAACAAATATAGATCAAATCATAGACCTCTGTTGGTAAAATCCCAACCTGGGAGAGCTTTTCAAAACCTGAGGACACCTTAGATGCCAAGTAGCATGGCTCCTGGAAAAGGGTTTTTTGGAGGTGGTGGAAGAGAGATGGAGTTCAGGAAACTGGCAGGAGAATATAGTTGCGTTCATAGATAAGGCAAGTAACTGGAATAAAGTTAAAGTGGGTAATTTTCATCGGAAGAAACAAAAGCTCATCTACAGGATAAAAGGAATTGAAAAGGCTAAAACTAGAAGAGATAATCAATATCTGCAACAAGTTGAGCAGGAATTATGGAAAGAATACAACAAAACTTTGGCTTAAGAAGAATTATTACGGTTTCAAAAGCCTAGGTGTAGTTGGCTAAAATGGGGTGACTATAATACTAAATTCTTTCATGACATAGCTGTAATAAGAAGAAGAAAGAACCGGATTGAGGGGCTAAGAATTCCAATGAGGATTGGGTTTTCGAACAGAATGAACTCAAAGAGATGACTTTATTGTATTATAAAGAGTTGTTTCATAGCAACCCTCCCAGATTTCAACCCCTTCAAACAAGTAATGGTTTTCCTATCTTATCTATGGAAGATTTGGAGAGGTTAAAAGCAGATTTGTCAGATGAGGAAATAAAGGCAGCGACTTTGAACCTGGGGGCTTTCAAAGCCCCTGGCCTGGATAGTATTCAGGCCTTCTATTATCATAAATACTGGAATATAGTACAAGGATTGGTGTTTTCGTTATTAAAGGATATTTTTAACGACTAGTCGAATGTTAAAAGTATCAATCAAACTAACCTAGTACTTATTCCAAAAATTAAGAATCCAAAATCAATCATAGATTTCAGGCCCATCCCCCTTTGCATTGTAAGCTACAAAATAGTCACTAAGGTTATTAGTCAGAGACTAAAAGCAATCATGCACAAGGTGGTTGGTTATCATCAGAGTAGCTTTATTGTCGAAAAAAAAAGTAGTGATAATATCTATAGCATAGGAGGTTATTCACTCTATGCGTAATAAAAAGGGGCAAAGTGGTTGGCTTGCAATTAAGCTGGATCTGGAGAAGGCCTACAACCGGTTAGAATGGCCTTTCAGTTTAGACACTCTGAAGGCTCTAGGATTAGATGATAAGATGTGTAAGGTGATTATGGGTTGCATTACCTGCTCATCCTTTCAAGTTCTTTGGAATGGAGAAACTACTGACAGTTTTACCCCGTCTAGGGGTATCCACCAAGGTGATCCCATGTCTCCATATATCTTTACTTTATGCATGGAAAGATTAAACCATATCATTCAAGATGCAGTGGATGAAGGGGATTGGGAGACCATCCAATTGAACCTGACAAGCCCTAAGTTATCACATCTGTTCTTTGCTGATGATCTCATTCTTTTTGGTAAAGCTTCAAATTCACAGATAGATGTTATGCTAGAGTGTATTAACAAGTTCTATGCAATATCTAGCAAGAAGATGAATAAAGTAAAGACAAAGGTGTTCTTCTCAAAAAATACTCACTTTAACATAGCTCTGAGTATAAGCCAAAGGCTGGGTGTTGGACTTACGAGGAATTAGTACTTAGGGATCCCACTACTTCATAAAAAGGCGTCTTATGTGACTTATGATTCACTTATTGAAAAGTGTCAGAAGCATCTTTCAAGATGGAAAAGTAAATGTTTAAATATGGCTGAGTGAACTACCCTCATTAAAGCAGTTCTATCTACACTACTCTCATATCATATGTAAACCATGCTCCTTCCCATAGGATTGATTAACGATTTGGAGCGTAAAAGTAGGAATTTTCTATGGGGTGAATAGGATGATGTTAAAAAGACACATTTGGTATCTTGGGAAGTAATCACAAGAGATAGAAAGCAGGGAGGTTTGGGAATCAGGAACTTTAAAAATCATAATAAAGCTTTTTTAATGAAACTCTATTGGGGATTGATTTGTAATCCAAATGCATTATAGGTTAAAGTCTTGAGATCCAAATATCATTGTGAGGGGCAAGGAGTGCCTGAGGTGATGAAAAAGAAGAATTCCTCCCTTACGTGGAAAGGAATATGTGCTGTTTGGGACCATTTCAAGAAAGGGTTGGGGAACAGAATCGGCAACAGGAAGAAAACCTCTTTCTGGTTTTAAAAGTTGGTCTACTCTCAACATCCCTCCAATTGATACTATGTAATATCCCAATTTTTTATTAGGGGCTAATAATGATTATTGGGAATAATTATGAATTTAATTGGAATAATTATATGTTTTATGGCAATATTAATTAATATGTCATAATTAGTGAAAAATTGGAAGAATGAAATTATTGGCCATGAGTTGGTAATTAAGGGAGAAATTAATTACTAACTAAGAGGAAAAAATGAGAAGTGTGATTAAATAGCTAATGGGGGGATTAAGTGGCTAATTGGGTGTTTACCTTTATGAGAGCCAATAATAGTGTGACACTTGGCAAACTCACATGTAAAGAGAGTATGGGGAAAGTCAAATGGAGTTTTTAAATTTTTTTTCTCTCTCCTCTCCTCTCCTTGTTTTCTGCTGTGGCAGCATGGGTGGGAGAGAATAATCATTTTCTCTTCTTCCTCAAGCACTCATCCCTCTCTTCTCTCTCCAAAACCGTCAGCCATTGTTGGGCAAGAAAGAGAAAGATAAAGCTTGTGAATTGGGTAAGTAAATGATCTCCATTGCTCAAGTTCTCTTCATTAATGTTGTTCCTTGAATGAAGAGCTTCATTTTGATGTGTATAGTTTAGTCATTGATGTTAGTTTGAGCTCCCACGAAATTTGGAGATTTGAGAATTAAAGAACCTCTTTGGCAAAGTGAAAGAGGTAAGTGAGACTAATCTACCTATCTAAGTTTTATCCCAAATGGTTTAGTTTGAAATTTTTGGAAATTTTGGCCTTTAATCCGAAAATGAGAGTCATTGGGCTTTTGGCATGTTTTTGGTATAGTAATGGTATGTTGTATGAGTTTTGGGATAGATAGATTGATTTGGGATTGAAATGATATGTTTGTATGATTTTGGAATTTGGATGATTATGTTGCCCAAAACCAAAGTATGATAATGGAGTAGGATTTGGATAATTATGATGAATCCATTGAATTCCTTGGGTGTTTTTGTGTGGGAGTAGCTTTGGTAAAAGTTTTGGGTCCATTGGGATCACTTGGGTAATTATTGGGAAGAGCTGTCAGTTTTGCTACGTTTTCTGGTTTCTAATAAAATCACTCGAGTGAGAGTGAGTTCACTTGAGTGAAGGATGAACATCACTCGAGTGAGCGTGGGTTCACTCGAGTGATGTGTGTAAATTCATTTTCTGCTTCAGTTTTCATGATGCATTTCCCGGCGAGAGGCAAGAGTGTTGCCTAACTTGCAAGTACTATGGGTTCTCATTCGAGTGAGCCTTCTCTCACTGGAGTAAAAGTGTATTTGACACCATGAACGCTCGTCTCGGGTTGTCACTAGCGTTCAAAATTCAAGAGTGCGTTTTAACACTTGCGAGTGTTAAGTTCTCACTCGTGTGAGGTCTTCTTCACTCGAGTGATCCTCTTCTTTGAAAGTTTTTATGCTCTCGGGCAAACACTTTATGTCCTTACTTTCTAGCACTTGAAGTGCAGTCCTTACCATCACTCGAGTGAAGCCTTCTTCACTCGAGTGTTCGTACCAATGCTCGAGTAAGGCCATCTTCACTCGAGTGCAGCAGTGGAAAATATCAATTTTGTGCTTCCAAAAGGGGATCTTTGAGATAGTTTTTCCAACCCTTTAGGAGTTTTGTTAGGGGTATTTAATGACTCTAAAAGAGCAATAATGATAACCAATTAAGTATTAAGAAGTCATTAAGGATTGGAATAGAGAATTGACACTTCATCCCTAATTATGAATATAGGATTTGACATTTGCTCTACTCGAGAGAGACCGGCGCTATGACACGTACGGAAGGATCAAGGTAGTGACTCTTCTCTCATGTTGTGTATGATACTTGGTATGCATGTTTATCATTGTGAATGTGTTATCAGCCATAGGGCATTACAGCGCGAGCAGTTCAGCGTGAACCGTCGTAGGGGGCAATGCTCATGATACCTACCTCGGCCATTGTTTCTACCTTTGTAAGTGTCGAGGCTGCGTTATGGAATCATGGATTCTTGTTTGAGTATCCAGCCCGTGGGGCTATGTGTTATGAAATGTTTTATATAAATCCCAGTTGTGGTGATATATGTGATATATTCATATGGATGTGCAATACAGCAAGTAGTTCAGCGTGAGCCGTCATAGGGGGCGATGGCCATGATACCTACCCCGACCGTTGCAACTGTTGTTGTGATTGCTCTGTGTTGTATGGATGATTTACTTTCATGCTTTGATTTTGTGCATATTATGAGTGATTTGTTACTACGGGGATTCTTTAGAATCTCACTCTCCCAAAAACAAATTTTAGATAGGGCTGAAGGATCCAAAGGAAAGCAGATGACGAATAGTAGTTAAAACTCCAGTTTAGGAGTTTATTTTGGTTAATAGTTATCAATGTAAAATTCGTTGGATATTTTCTGGTAAATAGTTGTATATTTTGGAGATATAGTATAATTTTGTGTAATCCCCAAGATAAGGGAAACGAATTATTGGCTTTGTGCCTTTGTATAATCCTTTTACTAATTAATGGAACCCGAGTGTGTCAGGAATTTATGTTGTACTCTGATATGTATGAATGAAATCAACCTATACAGGCCATTTATATATTGAAATGTGAATATGAGACCGCTGTGAACAGGTTTTGTAAAAGTTTTTATAAACCCTGATTTTGGGAAATTTAATTTTCTATAAGTCCCAAATCATCTTACGGTCTCTAATTTCACATAATTACATATTTATGAACTAATCTCGGCCTATAGTGCGAAGGGGGTTACATACTGTCCCAGGCGTTGAATGGAGGATTAACCTTAATAAGCAAGTCGTTGATTATATAACTCAAAAAAGGGAATAGGACAAACAAAAACTTCAAAGATAGTTCAGACCTGAGATTGTTGACCGTATCACCAGTGCTTACCTACCTAATGAGGAGAGAGGAGAGGATATGTTCTATTGCAAACCATCATCTAATGGTCGTTTTTCTATAAAACCTGCCTATTTGTCTCTTTTTGCAGGTACTGATAGAACTATGGATAACATATGGAAAATATTATGAAGATGGCCTGTTCCAGAAAAGATCAAATCCTTCATGTGGCTATTCTCATATGGTAGAGTTCAAATAGCACAATTGAGAGCAAGTAGAGGAATCAAGGAATCAGCCTCCTGTCCTTTTTCATGCAACCAGTAGGAAGATTTCGTGCATCTCCTTAGGGATTGCTCAAATGCTATAGACAAATGGAGAGCAATGATAGCTCAAGACTAGTGGAGCACTTTTGTTTCTCTCGAGGGCATTAATTGGATAAAATGGAATCTGACTCATGAAGCAAGTAAAGGATATACAAAGAAAGTCCCTTGGCCGACCTTGTTTGGATATGTATGTTGGGATATTTGGGTGTCATGATGCAACAAGCTATTCGGAGGATCAAATCAAGGTGAAGATCAAAATGTAAAGTCTAGCTTTTTCAGAGCCGGTGCTGATCAAGATCTATTGTGCAAAGGAACTCTGGCTACCTTAGGACATGCCTATCAAGGAAGCATGCAGAATGAATTTAGAGATTGGTTCATATTGGCGATAGATGGCTCAGTTTTATGTGATGGTAGAAGTGGGTCTGGTGGGTATGTGGAAGATTTTAGCAATCAATAGGTTTATGGATTTACCTGCAAACTCATTGGTGTTCCACCTGCCATTGCCGAGTTGACAAGTATGATACACGGTCCATACCTTTACTGGAGTAAGGGTATTCGTAAAGTTTGTATTCTTTCTGATTGCATAGAGGCTATAAATTTAGCAATCAAATGTTGTGATTTTGATTATCCATTCAAAAATCTTGGGGAAGAGATTAGGTCTCTTATTAATAGAGATTGGAAGTTTAATTTTGTAAATGTTCCAAGAGAGGAGCTTATTCTTGTTGATAGTTTGACAAAACTAGCTCATACCATTTTGGGTAATTTTTGTGTCTTTGATCATCCTCCACCTCTCAACCAAGAGGTGGATAATGATAAAAGAATGCAAGCTTTTGTATATCACTTTTGTATCCTTATTTTGAGGAATGATATTCAGTATTGCATTCCAAAAAATACACACAATCAGCTACAAACTATTGTTGAAGATAGGGTTATAAAAATATATGTATACATACACAAACCTTTAGAAATGAAGAAGAGAAATGGGGTATAAAGAATACTTTTTTTTTTTGTTTTTTTTTTTGAAAGAAAATACACGCACAGTAAAAGCTGTAAGAAGGGATGGATATGACAGCACTTAGACAAATGTAAAAACAAGAAAGAATAAAGAAACAAGGGAGCAACTGCATTCTTCGTATGATGTCTGGAGGTGCTGCGTCATGGGGGTATGAAAAGTGAAGGAGAAAAAGAGTATTTATAGGGAAGAGTTGGGGTTATTTTTTTGGGAAAATCCCTCAAAAAACACCTGAAAAATCATGAAAAAATATAGGGGCGTTCTGAATTTTTGAAATTCTGCAGAAGTGTTTTATGACTAATCAAGGATTTACAAATTCAGAGGAAATAACTAATTTACCCTTAGTTGTTTTTTTATTAAAATAATAATTACCCTGCTGGCCAGTCGGCCCGTGACGGTCGGCGAGGCTCCGGCCAAGAAATATTCCTGGGCTATAGGAAAAAATCCCAAAGTGGTGGTCAAACCCCCATCACTTTCATACACAAAAGGTGCATGACCATTGGGCTAGCAAAGCCCTTTAGTATATATAGTGCAATATATATATATATATATATATAGTAAACTTTGGTTTTTAATTAAGCCAACCAACAAGTTCAGATAAGGAATTGGCAAATTGATAAAAGAAATTAACAAGTTCATATAAGGATTTCACAACTTTTTGTTTTTGAAGCAAAAAATCCACCTACTCTCTCAGACTAAGGTTGTCAAACTCGTGAGTTTATGCAAACTCGTAATAGTGATATAAATTCGTATCGTGAACTCGAATCGTAAACTCATAAGAGTTTAGTTTTACCATTAAAGAGATATTATTAGTATATAATTAAATAATTAATTCATAAAAAGTTGACAACAATTTGATTTAAATATGTTTTAAATCCAAATAATTGAAATTAAATATATCAATATTCATAAACTCGTGAATTTAACTGAGTTTACAACGGTCACGAGTTTACCAATGACTCGACTCGATTTTATAAGTTAGAAACGTAAAAACGGTAAACTCGAAGAGTCAACTCGTGGGTTTGACAACAATGTCTCAAACCATTCACTAGTTTAGATAAGGAATTCCCTAGTTCATATGAGAAATTAATTAATAACTCTGAATTATTAAGGTTTTTTTTTTGTTAACAGTTTTTTTTATACTTTAAAATAGTGATGTTCAGTCATCACCGCTATTGCTATTCTCCTCTCCTCTTCCTCCTCCTCATTCTCATCATCAGAGAAAGGAGATGAAGGGTTTGACTGCAAGTCATATTCAACATAATTGTGATGAAGTATAAGGTTCGACTATATGTTCAGCTTGTTGGTGTATGCCGTGAGGTTCCTTGTGTGGTGATCAAGGTTTGCCAACATCTGCATCAGAGCCTCCATTTCAGGAGGAGGCGAAGGAGGTGGTGGTGGCGGTTGAGAAGCTCCTTAGGATCTTAACATGATGAAGGATTGACGGAGGAGGTCGGTAAAGAAAAGTAATAAGAATTATAAGAAATAAGTGAGTTTAAATATAAGTCTAACTGATATTACGAAGGGTTATAATTTATAAAGGTTTGACAATGTTACAAAGGGTATCAAAATCATTATGAATTTTGTCAAAACCATTATTGTTTTAGTTAATCCCATTATTCCATTAGTCACATCTCACAACCATTGGCCAATCATTTCACACATTTTGTCAGTATTTATTGATTTTGTCAAAATCATTATTATTTTAGTCAATCACATTACTTAGTTGGTCACAACCTACAACTCTTGGCCAATCATTTCACACATTTTGTCAGTACTTATTGATTTGTCAAAATCATTACGATTTTGTTAAAAACATTACTATTTTAGTGAATTGCATTATTCAATTGGTATTTAAGTGAATCTTAAGGATATTTTGGTCTTTAAGTTAAAATAGGAAAAATACATATTCCCACCCCCTCCATTCTCTATCATTTACAAGTTTTAATGTGTTTTTTTGGATTTTGGAGGTTGAGGTGATATTTAAATATTTAAAAAAAAAAAACAATCATTTCTCGTCCCTCAGACAAGCAATTCCGAGTTCATGCTTTGGGGCAGCTGGATAAGAAGATGCTTGTAGTCCTTCGTCCCTGCAATTCTTTCCACTTTCTCGACTTTACGGCACCTCCGAAGGAATTTGGTGTTTCAAGCAACGCATTGCTCAAGAAATCATATCTTAAACCCTTTCCAAAACCCCAAAAGTTCACTTTTTTTGCCACTACTGCACTTCCCAACACTTCCATCTCTCTATTTTCCCGAAATTTTGCGTTATGGAGCACCACCCGAGTCGCCTTTTGCTCAAAAAATGGAGAATCCGATGGATTTTCGAGTAGCCAGTTGTTTCAAGAATCTCCCAGTGATATAATTCAAGAACCCGAAAAGCTGGGTTTATTGAACAAGCCTTCCCCGATTCCTGATAAAAATGAGTTCCCTTCAGAAGTGGATATGGAGTCAGAGAAAACCATTAAGGATAGGGAGGAGGCTTTGGCGCCATTTATGAAGTTCTTCAAGGAAAGTGATTCTGTGGAAGAGGCAAAAGTGGGAGGGTTTTCAAAAGTTTTTGAGGAGAAAAGTGGAGTAGAAGGCGTAAATGAAGAAGCTAGGAAGATTAATGTTGAATATTATGAACCCAAACCCGGGGATTTTGTAGTAGCTGTTGTTGTTTCAGGTAACGAAAATAGGCTCGATGTTAATGTAGGGGCCGATCAACTAGGTACGATGTTGACAAAGGAGGTGCTTCCATTGTACGGTAAAGAAACTGAATACTTGTTATGTGATCTAAATAAGGATTCTGAGAAATTCATGGTTCATGGGAAGATGGGGCTTGTGAAGGACGATGATGTTATAAGTGGTATACCTCCGCCAGGAAGACCTGTTGTTGAGGTTGGAACCATTTTGTTTGCTGAGGTTCTTGGTAGAACGCTGAGTGGTCGGCCATTGCTTTCTACAAGACGGCTCTTTCGCCGCATGGCCTGGCATAGAGTGATGCAGGTTCCTTCTCCTTTCATTCTTCATTTTCCCTCCCTGTTAAAGAAGCTTGACACATATATTACGTGGTACAGATAAATACAACACGAGATACAAGAGAATTATAGTTTCCCATATGTAATTTAGTTAACCTGGCAATTTTCGTATAGAATTTGACTTTGATGCAATATTTCTAATCACTACTTTGATGGAGGTTTTATTTTTCCTGAGTATAGTTGACCAATATTGCTGCCCGTATGTGTACTGAAAATACATTTTTATCAAGGGAATTTATATGATGTGGCAATAAGAAAATGGCATCCATGATCATATTGAATTCCAGATTTTTGCTTTTAGCAATTTAATTTCTACAGAGTCAAGTTTAACCCTTATCCTTTTGACCATAAGATTTAAATGTATTCTGTTTTGAATGTCTTGGGCAGATAAAACAGCTCAACGAACCTATAGAGGTTAGAATTACAGAGTGGAATACTGGGGGCCTACTAACAAGGATTGAGGTCTGTATCATTTACCTGATTCTTTATATCTATGTAGAACTCGAGTATATATTTATCTCTTCTCAAATTTGCTGTGCAGGGTTTGCGAGCTTTCCTTCCCAAAGCAGAGATTATGAAAAAAGTGAACAGCATTTCTGAGTTGAAAGATTATGTGAGTTAAAGCCCCGGAACTTTTATCAGGAAAAATCAAATTTTCTATTTGTGGTAACCTAATAAACTAGTTGCTATCCATTCAAAAACATAATAATAAATAAACCAGCTGCTATTGGTGCCTTGAGTCTCTGACTATCATGTCCTTATCCGATAAATAATTTTTACTACTATGTTGATGAGGTAAAAGTGATAGGTTCATAAAAGAAAGGAGAGATGGATAGAAGACAGAGAGAGTGAAGAAAAAAAGGTTTAAGAATTTTCAGATAGCATTATTCATAAAAAATTAGCTCGGTTCAGCTAGTCCCCTTCCTTTTATACATACAACAAAGAACCCAATGGTTATAACAACTAACTAACTTTAATCTCTTACATGAATAACTGTCGTATCAGTTAGTAGGTGGAAAAGTGGATATCGCTTTCATCGTCCTCATTTACTTTGAACCTGAGTTTTTTTTTTTTAAACTTGGTCTTAATGTTTTGTTTAAAGTGTTGTATTTCAGTTTGTTTGAATATTATGCTTTAATACAGCTACTACAGCCACAACGATAATCTTGAGCAATTAACATATTTATTAGGTTTAGAAAAGAAAAGGGTAAGAATCTCTTTTTTATTTTAAGAAGTCAATTGCAAATGATGAAAACCAATTATTTATCCATGAATACTGAAAATTGCTCTTTAAGCAAACTGCCTGGCTGCTGTGTATGTTCTAAGTTCTGCTGTTTAGCAAGTGTGAGGGACTCCTGAAGCTCAGTGACAATGTATTGTATACAATAATCCTCCATAGTTGTCTTTCATGTTTTGCTGAGACTTCTTTACCAGATACTTGTTAAAAATTACAACCGTCTAATTATAATGATGTAGGTGGGATGCCAAATGTTTGTACAAATAAGCCGTGTTGACGAAGCTACAAACAACTTGATACTCAATGAACGGGAAGCTTGGGTCTGTATTTATTGTTAAAAAGAGTTATATTCTTTTGTTTATATAGTTTCTGTATTTTAATGTTGAATTTTTAATTTTTCCTTTATCCATTAAAATCTTGTAAAACTCATGTTGTCACATGCTGTGTCAGGAAAAACTATATCTTCGAGAGGGAACACTTCTAGATGGGACTGTGAAGAAGATATTTCCATATGGAGCCCAAGTAAAAATAGGAGAAACTAACAGGAGGTGAGTGGTAGCTCAGACGTGGATAATGAATTCAGAGTGGGTTTCTTTTTCTGCTTGGAATGTCTTAACTACATTGAATGAGAACCAAGTTGGTGCAACCCTTGCATGCAGGAGAAACTTCCATTTTGGAGCCTGCTTGAACATTTGGTTTTGCCACTTGTTAAAGAAATTAGGACTTAACAAAAGTAGTTATCAAAGATATAATAGATAGGTGGAAACTACTAGATCATGCTGCTCTAGTATTGTACATGCATTTTTGTAGCTTATACACACTTATGACAGGAATGCACAATGTTTGGTGTTGAATTGAGTGATCACCGCATTAAAACCATTCTATGGATTGCCCCTATGATTTAAGTTCACTTGCAATTAGTGGTTATGGTCTAGGCTCTCTAGGGCTACAAGACACTGACTATGTAAAAACATCATAGAGAAATTGAAGGTTCTTCTGGTCCTTAAACAAGACCGCTTGCAAAGAGTGACCATTGGAGAATCTTCCACCACTTGATTATTGGTTCTTGGGAATTTGAAGTATAAATCTGTCATATACTCTGCAGGCACAAGCTTCTCCTAATCAATATCCCAATTAATCCCTTGTTTTACGAAAAAGTTGAATCAACCATAAAATTCAATGGATTCATAATTGCAAGCAGAGTTGGCAGTCTGATGAGAGCATGTATAAATAAATTAGAATATGGCTGTCAAAATTTGAAGATGTGATAAGTTGATTTTGTAGTTATATATTCTTCGCAGTTGATGTTTTAGCAAGGGTTTCAATTTATTCACAGGTTTTCATTTATGCCTGCATACTTCATTTCTCCTATAAATTAACTGAAGTGATGATATTCGATAAGGTGCATAGATCTACGTTACTGCAATAATTTCTCATTTCCTCACGTGTCAACTGTTTTTCTCATACACCATATCCCTCCTCACTAGTCAATGTAGGGAAAACAATTTATTTGATCTGGCATGGCTTCGTTGTTGCCTAGTTGCTGTGACTTTGCCATATCTTGTCCTTCTGCATCATTTCATTATGAAGATTTATACATTGAGATTAAATATGTCAAGGAATATCCTCTTGGCATTTATAAGGAACCATTTGCGTTTTCAGTGGGTTGCTTCATGTTTCAAATATCACGAGAGCCGAAGTTACCTCTGTCAGTGACATACTTTCTGTAGATGAGAAGGTCAGAGTTTTGGTTGTGAAGTCATTGTTTCCTGAGAAAATTGCTTTAAGGTATTGACTTTCTCACTCTGAATTCCTGATATAAATGTTCAAAGTATTCGAGTTTTTGTTTAATCAAAGAGCCACTTGGTAAAACCAAACCGACCTTTCAAGCTAATTTATACTCCTTCTCCCTTCATCTGTGCTGCGATTCCATTCAGGCATAAGCAGCAAACATCAGAATTGGAGAATGGGTGACACAAATGATAAACTAGTGCAAAATAATACATACAAAGAAATGGAAATCCCCGTACTCCCTGGTCCTAAATACAGGAGTTAGATAACTTATTTACAGATATTGAGGAAATTAGTTTAGTTAGTTGTTATAACAAATGTGTGTTGGTTTCTCTAATATAACTCCTTTAATCATTACCCCATTGATGGAAACCCCCTTTTATATACCCTATCCATAGGGATTAGTTTGGGAAAAAAAATTATAAATTTTGGAGATAAAGTGGATTGAGGTTTTATATTTAAAATTAAAGCAAACACTCCAATTAGCTTCTATATTTAGGACCTGAGGGAGTATATTATTTTGTAGTCAAGAGAATCACCATTCTTACTCATCATGACATACTCTGAATGCCCTTAGATTTTACTAGAGAGCACTCGGCACATTTTGTGTAATGCTCATCACTTGTTGTGTTTAATTTTATTCTTATTAATGAATCTTTCAATATAGGACATTTATATGTTGTACTTTACTGCTATAAGTTGCTTCTGATTTTAAATCTTTGTGGGGCATGAAGCATCGCAGACCTTGAAAGTGAACCTGGCCTATTTCTGTCAAACAAAGAGGTAATTTTAATTTATTTTAGACAAAACCCTTTTAGATGGCGTTCTTATCAATTTAATAGTACTCCATTAACTTTTTGGTGTTGCTATAGTGCCTGAGTATGATTTTATTTCAAACCCAGAGAACATTGATACTTGAAAATTGTATAAATATCTATATAGCACCTTTAGAAGGGCGAAATTTGAATGAAATCATACTTTCTGGGCACTCAAGTGGAACAAGAAAAAAATCTTTTAAATGATCAAATTGACAATCATATGGTTGGAATATTTGCTTAAATCTTGGATTGGGCTTGAGATGCTGTTTTTCCTATTGCAGAGAGTGTTTCAAGAAGCTGAAATGATGGCCAAGAAATACAAGGAAAAGCTGCCTCCTTCATTGACCCCTCAACGGTCAGATGGCCTCCCAATGAATTCCCTGCCTTTTGAAAATGAAGCGCTGTATGCAAATTGGAATTGGTTTAAATTTGAAAAAGAATGAATATCATTTTGGATTAAAGATAATGGAGCAAAAGGACATGGGAGGGATAAAATTTCTCCTAACCTAAGTCAATCTTAATCCAAACATATCTTTTCCAAGCACAAAAATTGTTTCTAATGGAAGCTGAGAAGAGGACTTGACATAGAAAACACAAATAGTCTCGTGGAAAAAGCTTTTGATGAGGCCATTGTTCTTGCCAATGGATCAAAGTTACTTGCCATGCATCACACAGACACACACACACACAACATATATGGTGAAAGGTTGAGTGTTTCTGGTTTGGCTTTCTTTTCACCTCAGATCAGTTTTGTTCTTTTTCTGACGGGACTTGTAATCTGTGTGTAAATTATGATTAGACATCAAACTTAGACTAGAATTATGATTCTCTCATGTAGAGTTACAATTGTTGCATGTTATAAAGCATCTTGTTTTGTGGGATGAAACTTTAGTTTATGCAGTTAAGCTAATCTTGAGTTACCTAAAGATGGTATACAGTAAAGTGTTGAAAGATAACGGTAGTTGTGATATTATGAGGTTAAGACAAGTCTCCTGGGTTCATTGGAGTGAGGATAAGCTTTTTTGGCTTGGAGTACTTGTAGAGATATTTACGTAGTAGCAAGGTAATTAAATTCGGACCGGTCAACGAACCAGTCGGGGTATTGGGTCAAGGGTCAATGGGTTAGACCGGAGCTAAATCGGGACCAAACCGGTAAGAAATGAAATATTTTAAGTTTATAGTATGAAATTCTAAAGGAAAATTTTTTTTAAAAAAATTAAAAAAGAAGATTAAAAAATTTGACTTGGACCTGACTGGTTTAGAGGTCGGGTCGCCAGTTTTCGGTCCGGTTCAGTCCGGGTTAGATAACCGTACGTATTACTCTCTCCAGTTCTAAATATAAGACAAAATTGATTTTTTTGGAGATATTAAAGAAACTAATTAAATTACTTTAAAATATTTATAGTTATCATTTTTTCTCCAAACTATTTTGGCTAACATATAAATTAATATATAATTAAATGATACACAACATATGATATGATTAAATAATTTATTGAGCTTACTTAATCTCTTCTAAAAAAAATCAACTTTGTTTTATATTTAAGATCGGAGCAGTACTTAGTAATAAGATATTTATATTGGCTGTGAAGTAGATGAAGGTAGTTTATTTATATCATGTGATGGGATTAAATCTCTCCGAAGGCTCGGTATCTGTTTCCAAAAGATTTTTTAGTAGCAATGATGATAGAACTGGACCCAATCAACTGGTTCATTTGGTGGAACCAGAACTGGTCACTTTTTAAGTCTGGTGGAAGGTTTTAATCGGTAAGTGGAACTGTTTTTGACCTTTCAAGGCAAGAATGAGTAGAAAAAGGGAAGAAAAAACAAGTGAAGTAAATGCGTTTTTTTTTTCGGTGGGGGTGGGGGAGGGTTGGAGAGAAACGACTTGAATGAAATAGTATGGTACCCAAAATATATTTTTGGGTTTGGTCCTCTAAATTTATATTATTAATTCAGTTTAGCCCATTAAATTTAAAAAGTATAACTAATTCCTTAATCTTAACACCATTAACTTCGACAAATGTGAAATGCTGACTCAGCAATTAGATGTTAACAAAGCGTGTTTCAATTTTAATTATTTAATTTAATATAATGATTTTTACATTTTAAAATTAAAATAGAGAGGGAAAAATGCGTCTTCTCCTGTACCACTGCTGGATAGGGGTGGAAACAGGCCAAGTCAGGCTAGGCTTTTGCTTTAACAGGCCTGACCTGTTAAGCCACAAACTGGCCTGAGCCTGGCCTGTGGCCTGTTAAAGGCCAATTTTTAGGCCTGGCCTGAAGCCTGTTAAGGAAGCCTGAATTTTTAAAATTTGTTAAACAAACCGACAGGCCTACAGGCCACACTACAAAACAGGCTAACAGGCCACAGGCCGAAAACAGGCTAAAACTTACAGGCTCAGGCGAAATTATCTTTTAACCCTTATCTGATTTTCTTTTTAAAAAATATTTTTACAGGCTCAGGCCGGCCTGACAGGCCTGTCAATAGGCCTTGGCCTGGCCTATTAAGTAAAACAGGCTTTTGTTTTGGCTTTGGCCTGGCCTTTTAGCCTGACAGGTCAGGCCTGAACAGGCCAATCACAGGCCAGACTACAGGCCCCTGACATGCCATATGACCTATTTCCACCCCTACTGCTAGACAATGGCGTCTCCCTCCATCTTTGTTGATATTTAGTGTTTTGACCTCCTTGTTCATTAAATTTTGAATTAAGCCCCTCGATCTAATTCATTACTCCTTTCCCTCAATGACTGTATGTAATATTAAGAGTTCGTGAACTCGGATTTTAGCTGGTCCAGCCCGGAAACCGATGAACCGGTCAGAAAACTGGTCCTGTTTGGGGTCTGGTCCGGGTCACTATTTTTTAAAAAAAAAATTATTTTTTCTTTAGAATTTCATATTAATAAACCTAAAATCTTTAATTTCTTACTGGTTTTGGCTTTAGTTTGACCCCAATCTAACCCACTGACCCTTAACCCAATACCTCGGCCGGTTCAGTACCCGGACCGGGTTTTAATACTTTGGTAGTATTACGGTTCTTTTAAACGGAACTGACAACTTGTTTTTATTTTTTGACAAAAAGACCAAGTTTGAGCATGAGATGATCAAAACTTACATTTCTATGGTCAGTCCCTCTTCTCCACGATTTAGTGATTTGCCGTTCCCTGTTCACGGCTTCAAGCTAACCTTTCTTTTCTTTTTCTTTTTCTTTTTCTTTTTCTTTTTTTTTTTTTTTTTTTTTTTTTTGCCAACTTGAGCTAACCTTTCAGAGCATACGTCTTTGTTCTGGGTTACGACTGTTATACAATTTACGCCTTTTCCTATGGAAACGTTTTCTTTCATCCAATCTTTTTTACCTGGTTATTTTAAAATGAAATGTAATCACGCCTTCATACTCCTTGCATTCTTTTTTTTTTTTTTTTTATAGATTTGAGGTAAACTGGTAAACATTCTGCTTATATAAAAAAAAACACATTTATACTCTCCAGTCAGCTCGTCCACAACACAACCTACAATCCTCCATATTTTTTTTCAAATTTTACATCCATCCATCCAAACCCCAGATAAAGAGGGTTCAGAAAGCTTACCCCTGAAGAAATAAGGAAAAACTAGCAAGAAATATTTCATTCATCCTCACTTAGATCCCCTTTTGAATTCCCCCTGTCAAGGTTGGTTTTTCGTAGATCCCACAAAGGGTCGAAGGGGAGGTATATATGAAACCGTTGGCACAAAACAAATGTATAAATATGAAACCTGGTATATAATCGTGCGGACGAATGCGATTACACCAACATAGAATCAACTCTTGAAAAAATGTGCAAACCAAACAAATTTGTATCCAAAAACTTCCGTTTATACTCTGCTAGGACCTGACGACAACCTCCCAACCAGCATGAATCAAAACTAGGAACAAATAAAAACTAAAACTAGTAAACTCCCAGAGCAGAAAGCCCAACCCTCGACAACTAAAAAAACTGAACCAAACTCCTCTGAAAGACTCCAGATAAAACAAACCTTTCAATAGCATTTTCCATGACATGACACAATCCAAAGACTGAATACCCAACATCAGGGTACAAAAGAGGAACCAAGCCTTGCCATGTTCCTAAATAGCAGGAATGAATCAAATATGAAAATCCTATACTTGTCTCAAGCTGACGAAGATGAAGTCTCATCACCTTTCTCTCCTGCATCTTTCTTCTCCGTCTCTTTCTTCTCAGTAACTTCCTTCTCCGTCTCTTTCTTTTCAGCATCTTCCTTCTCCCTCTCTTTCTTTTCAGTGTCTTCCTTCTCTGTCTCTTTCTTTTTAGTGTCATTATCCTCTGTATCTTTCTTTTCTGCTTCTTCCTTCTCTTTGACACTCAAGTTCTCAAGAAGATCGGCAGCAGCAGTTGCATCCTTGTTTTCCTCTTTACTCTTCTGGGATTCAGCAATCTCTTGGAACATTTCCATGAATGATTTGCAATCTATTGGAGAAGACAAAGCTCCAGTAAGTATATGAATATAAAAACTACAATAACGCTTTACAGTGGTAATGCAAAATATTATGTTCTTGCCTATACTCTTGTGTGTATCAAAAGAGATATGTACTCGTTTGGAATAATTTATTTTTAGGCAATAAGTGCTTATAAATCATGATTCACGGTATACGAGGTAAGTATGTTAGAGGAGTTTTATCTCGGCTTGCGTTATAAGAACTTATTGTCCAAAAATAAGTGATACCAAACACAAGCATAAAATATAAAACTATTCAATACACCACCCTCATCCCTGACTGCATCACTACACAGCAGAGAGCCAAAAAATAAAAAGGGAAAATGCAGTAAGCTGAAATTTGTGCATGTCGTTACATAGATCACATGCAGATCACGAAGAAGGGAACATAATATCCTTCATGCACTCTCCTTAGAATTTGATAATAAACCATTTGACTTTAAACAGGAGGACAGAAAATGAACACTTAGTAGGGTGGGAAAGAGACCAGGTTGCAACTCTAGAAAGTTTACACATCATCATGGAAAGCAGGTGACAGTGACGTATGCTAAGGTAAGGGATGCCTATGTGTACCATATTTCAACTAGGTCCCAGGCTACAACGCTTCTAAGAAGTATCAACACTAACTTAATGGACGGCGAAACAAATCTGTGACCCTCTTCTGATGCCTTGAGACCAGCATTATGATGACTAAAATTAATATCCAAGACCTCAACACTCATCTTATTGTATTGATTTATTAAAATGCTTTTATTTCAGTTCAAATACATGATAAACTTTTGAATTAGTCTCCTTCAGTAAAATCATAAAATTCCAGACATCATGAAAAACCAAATTGTCACTTGTGATAATGGTTATAACTTGATTAAGAACAAACAGTACCTAGCATAAAATACGGCTCAAAAAGATAACCTTTTTCTTTGTTTTGTTCTTTGGGGGGGGGGGGTTACTAAAAATCACACATCCAATGTGGACAGTTTATTCATGGCATGTCAAGAATCAAGCACAATTAAAGCTAAAGCCTCTTAGGAACTTGATATATATAATTACACATTATAAAGTGAAGATCGTCTACCACAATATCCTTTCTCACCCATAACAATTGCAAAGGAAGAAGACTACGATTGCTCCCACAATTAATCAAAGATTAAATTTTCAAACGTCTGTATATCAGAGTAAGTATCTTCCTCATACACACAAACAAAATCAGCTTGAACTGTAAGAGCCTGTAAACCTCAATAATGATAGCTGTATATATATTAGTATAGCATTCACATGATGGTTCAAACTGAATTTCACATAGCCTAAATACGCAAACATACTCTCAATTGACGCAAATCGAATGCAGAAAAGTTCATCCTTGAGTTCACCATCAGCATAATCACTCGCGTGCCAAACGCAAGATTTTTCGTTCCCAGCATGTTCTTGCACCGTCATTGATGGTATAACTGCAAGGAATTAAAAAGGAAACACGCCACTGAATACAAGAAGATAAATGGCAACAAAACTGGAAATAAAACGCACCAAGAAGCACACTTACTTAGATGATTAGCGCAGATCTTAAGGGTCTTCGATTGCCTCATCACTAATCTAACTTTTCCAGCAGACTTGTGCTTCAGAAACTTTACAGTACCCGCACCTCTCTCCTTCCACTGGTTCCCATCCTTATCGAATCGGTAAAGCTTCGATTTCCTATAATTAAGGGGGGAAACCTAGATTTTCAGCAACTAAACAACTAAAACCCTAACAACATATAAGTAAAAAAACTGCATAATTAATAGCTTACAAGTCGAGAAGAACATCCTCGTCTTCTTCGCCAGTGGAGACGGTAACTTCCTCAAGTTTAACAATCGGAGCAACTTGAGCTCCGGTGTCCTCATCCTCGCCGGCGTGGGTTTCCTCCTCTCCATGGTGTTCGGGATCGGCGCTAGACATGATGGGATTTGGTAGAAACGATTCCCGGTTAGGGTTTGGAGTCGGAAGTTTTCAAATCAACGGAGACGGCTAACTGCGAAGGGAAAGCAAAGCAACCCAAGCGTTATATGGAGAGTTCGACCAGTGAAAAAGTGCTGAAAAAGCACGCCGTCATCCCATCGACGGACAGATGATTGCCACGTAGTTCCATTATTTGATGTCGGTTAACCAATGGTTCAGATCTTTTGATGCTTATAAACTTCAAATTTTCAGAAGATGTGTTTTATTTAAAAAAAATAAAAATTAATGAGTAACATAATTCGGCCGAAAATAATATTGATTATCATGATATTGACATCGTGGTTGGAAAAAGGATTAATTTGTAAATTTATCCGGAAAATTTTTATTGAGGATTAATGTTGCTCTAAAAATTTTTTAGGTTCAATGTCACCCCAAAAATTTTAAAACATAACAATTTTCCCGTACAGTTAAAAAATTGATATGACCATTAAAAAATTAACGTTGATTATTAATTTTTTAATAATAAGGGATAATATTGCTTTATTTTAATACTTTCGGAGCAACAATAAATTTTAAAAAACTTCTAAGATAATATTACTCTTCAACAAAAAATTTCAAAACAAATTTACCCTCTAACCCTGGAAAAAAGGCATTCCTCTTCCAACATTAACATCATTAGTTTCAAATTATAGCTTTTTTGTAATGTTCATTGTCATTCTAAAAATGAAACTTAGTACGTTAGCATTTGAGAAGTTTTTTAAACATTTAAAATTTTAATATTAACATTTTGTTAACAGTATTAGGGTTTAATGATTAAAAGGACACTATAAATTTTAAGAATCAAAATAAAACCTTACCTAATGTTAAAGGACTAAATGTATTATTTTGTCAAAAAAATTATTAATATTGTAGATATCATAACTTGTTTTGCTCAAAAATACTCTAGATTATAAATTATGGATAGTGTTTATCATCCCAAATAAATAGGTCTAGAGAAAACTCTGAATTTTTATCAAAAACGAAAAACTCTAAATAAATGATTTTTTATTTAAAAATATTTTTTTTTTGAAAAAACAATAATGTATCACATGCCCTAAAACTAGATCAACATTCCCAAATCAATTTGGATACGTGTGAACTAACCTCATTTTCTAACAACTTTTTTAAATAATTTTCAAGTACATTTCTTGGAAAACTTAGAGTTAAGTTCGATTAGTTCCTCATAACATGATTTTTTTTTTTTTTTTGCCAGACATAACATGAAAAATTAAACTTTAGATTATCATTAAAAAAATGCACCCACTTTTGTATTCAATCTATATTTTAAATAAATAAGTTCCCGCAGTTAATATTTAAGGCAGCCTCAAATAGGATTCTATTTAAAAATTCAAAAATAATTTATGACAAATTTTGTAGGGAAAATCCCTCTAAAGGACAATTGAGATGCCCAATTTCTAATTTGGGTCATTAAAGTTCACAAATCATTAATCAAATCACATGGAGCAAAATAGGATTTAGAAATTAGGTTAAATTACCTCCATAACCCAAGTTGTTGAAAAGGAAAACTAATCAATTTTAACTTTGAATTTCTTTTTTTTTTAATCCTTAGGCCCTATTTGGTACAAAGCACTATTGGTAAGGACTAAGATTGGGTTAGGGATTAGGTCAAATTGTATTGTTTGGTATGAAGTATTAGTGTCAATGTTTTACCCAAGAGGGGGGTGAATTGAGTGATATAAAAAATTTAAAACTACAATTAACAAACTTAACCAAGAGATGAAATTTGGATAAAGTTCACCGAAGTCTACATAGCAGTTTTATACTAGTTCGGTCTCAACCACTTGACCTACGTTCAATCTTCAGAATGCCTCTGAGATTTCCGCTAAAGTTCCAAAATTTGATGGGTTCTTAGCGCCAAAATACAAGCAAGCTCCTCAACATGACACTCACTCCTCTTTACACTTTGTAAGTAATTACCCTCACTCAAGGTCCTACTACCTTGAGATTCTCTTCACAAAAGTAATAAATGTGTTTAGAAATTCTCTCTCAAAGAGTTGATAGATAAATATGTTAGTGTCAAAGGTTTCACCCAATAGAGGGGGTGAATTAGGTGATACTAAAAATTTAAAAATCACAATTAAAAGACTTAATCGAAAGATGAGAGTTGAAGAAATTTTCACCGAAGTAGTGCACACCAAAGTTTATACTGGTTCGGTCTTAACCTCTTAACCTATGTCTAGTCCTCAGAGCGCCTCTGAGATTTTACTATACTTCCAAGATTCGGTGGGCTTTTGCCACCATAGTACAAGAGAGTTTCTCAATAGGGCACTCACTCCTCCTTACACTTCGTAAGTTGATACCCTCGCTCAAGGTCCTACTACCTTGAGATTTTCTTTACAAGAGTAATGAATAAGTTTGTAAAATCTCTCTCAAACAGTTGATAAATGAATACTAAATCACAATAGGAATATCAAAAAATATCAGAAGAAAACAGAGCACTTAATGCATAGAATTGATTTTGTCATTCGTTAGTTGCTTCGTCTTAAATGCTTTCATATTTATAGGTAGAATGTCCTTAATGACTGTTGAGAGCATTCAAATCTATATGTTAGAGAATAAATGTAATTGTTGACGAAAGAGAGAATTTGGGTTGATTAAGGCTACTGTGCATTTAATGCTTTCAACAACATTTTGCTTTTCTGAAATTTCTAAGCTAATCTAGACATTAATCACTTGAAACTCATATATAAGTTTGATTAGTAACATTTGAAAGTAATTTAAGAGGTTATGGTACTAAAAAGGATGCTTATGATAGTTATCAAAATCATCGAGACGCTGATTATAAGAGTTAGATGAACACTCACTCGAGTGTGATTTAGAATCACTCAAGTAGTCTCTTATCACTTGAGTGCTTACTCTATCACTCGAGTGTTCAAGTGATCTTGAGCTGATAATCACTAACAAGACTCTAATGCTTACCTTGTCACTCGAGTGTTCAAGTGATCTTGTGCTAATAATCACTAGTGAGTGACTTGGTAGTGATGTTTGTGAAAATGAATATCGCTTGAGAGCATATTCATTCACTCGAGTGATCTTTCATATGTTGTAAGATTTAAACTCAATCACTACCGAGTCACTTGCAAGTGATTCATATCACTTGATTCAACACTTTCAAATCACTTGCAAGTGCCTTGCAAGTGATCATGAATCACTCGAGTGATCTTCATTAAAAGATCACATCACTTCAAGATCACTTGTGAGTGACTCACAAGTGATTGACATCACTCAAGTGACCTTGTCTTTGTTACACAGGTGAGAAAGTATATCACTCGAGTGGACAATTTTGTCACTCGAGTGATCTGCCTTATCAGATCACAAACTCTTAGATTACTTGCAAGTGACTTAAAGGTGATTTGCAATTGATGCCTATTACTTTAGTGCTTACCATATCACTCGAGTGATTTTTGTCTCTGAACTCTTTTCTAATATGATCACTATCGAGTGACTTGTTGAATTTTTGAGGTGAAGTGTCATCACTAGAGTGCATTCACTATCACTAAAGTGATCCTCTTTGATTAATCTTGGTTTTTACTTGGCCATCACTTAAGTGATTCTCCCAAAGAAAAGAAGATCACCATAGAGTTTCACTTTTCAGTTTTCAAATCACTTGAAGTGGGAAATCATCACCCTAGTGACTTGCTAATTCAAGTTTTTCTATAAACACTTATATTAGTCGAGTGCATAAAACTTCATTCGAGTGACTTGAATCATCAAGTCAACTTTGTGTCATCTTTCTTGCTTGTTAAAATATACTTAGATATCAAGGTTTGTTATCATCAAAACATTATGAGAACTAACATTCTCCCCCTTGTTGATGATGACAAAACTTGAATATGGTATTTTGAAAACTTTTGCCAACAGGGTCTGATCAAGGGAAGGAACAATCAGTGCTTATGTCTTGACACAGATTTAAAAACTGATAACTACATATAATTATCACTGAAAAAAGTTGTTATATCATATTTTCACGTTGTTATTCATAAAATCAGAGTTTAACATTATAGAGAACAACATATACATCATGACACTAGATAACGTAACGAAATATAAAAGAATCTAAGATGACAAATGAAAAATCCTAATCAGTCAGTTGTAGAACCCCCAGCACTCTTCTGCCCCTTTTTGTCACCAACAGAAAGGATGAAAGGGGAAGGAAAGGTAACATCAGAAGTTGGAGGAGGATCGGTACGAATTGGAGCAGGTAGTGGAACTGGATCTCCATCAGAGGAAGAATAAGGAGTGTAAGGGACAATGGCGTTAATGGGATCAAAGTGGACTGAGGTATGATCAGGAAAGGAAGAATAAGCAGGGGAATGTGGGAGAGGAAGGCAAAATATGTGAGAGATAGGTCTATGGTCAAGAATCGCGATCTCCTCAGTATGAGAACTGGAATCAAAGTACCGAGGGTAACAAGGAAAGGAGTGAGATGGAGACTGAATAATGGGATCCTCATAAGGTAGGTCTCTAGTTGTGATAAGATCAGAGATAATTGTGGTAGAAGCATGGTTAGTAGGGGTATTAGGACTGGTAGTGGTATTAGGGTTGATGATGGTGGTATCAAAAGTAAGGGTGGTGGTGATAAGAGTAGTGGTTATGGTGGTATAGGTCTCAAGGAAAGGGATGTCGAGTTGAGTCCTAATTAGATCCTCCATGCTCTGTAGTTTAATAGCTTAAACTGCCTGAATATCAAATAACCGCTTGAAGTTATGGTTCACAACCTCCTCTAAAACTCTGACCTAGTAATCCATCTGATTGACTAGTTAAGTGTTGGACTTTTTGAGTTCTTCAACCGCACCCCTAAGAGAGTTATGAGTGTACGCTGAATGGTAGCCCCCATGAAAGAAGGACTTGGAGAACCAACCCTAGAGGATTAAGCCTCATCTACTCTGGAAGTGGATGGCTCCATTCACTTGGTCTTTTTCTTGGGCTGAGGCCTAGACTAATCACTGTGAGCTATAAGTGGCAGTATAATACTTATTCGTCCTAGCTGCACCTTTCCAAACTTGGGAATCCTCACAATCTCTTCACCAGACATTAAATACCAAATATTGTGGAGTGAGAGGAAGTAAGAGACCAACTGAGGAAAGGGTATCGTAGTAGTTTTGGTAGAGTGAAATATGAATCTCCTCATTTCCTGAAAGATGAGATCCTTAACATTCCTCTTCTCTTGGGACAAGATAGATGCCATCATCAGATAATCCTTCCTAGTGATGTGAGAGAAGTTCTAGGCTTTGTTCACCATATTCTAGGAGTAAATATAGAAAACCAATCAATGTATGTCACTCAGTAACCCTGGAGTAAGAGTAAGTGGTATAACTGGCTCCTCTGGTTTAAGTATCTCATGTATATGATTGGAAGTAAACTCATTAAATGGCCCAGTAGGAGCTTTCTCAATCCTAAGATAAGTGTTGTTCATATCTACAGATAATATAATCTTTTGACTCCTCGCTATAGTCACAATCCTCTCCTTTGTAACTTTACCTTGATCAACACTATATTCATCCACTATCTTCATATTACAATAGAAAATCTTGACAACAATAGGGCAATATACTATCATAATCCTTAACCAGGGCTCATATTATCCTAAATATGGATACAAGTCTAAGTTGAAATCCTTCTTAAGTACTACTAAATGAACATAGACTACAGGATAGGATGATCTTTTTGCAAAGTTAGAGTCATAAGCACCTTGGTTGGTTGCCTTTAACTCCTCTGCATTGAAATTAGAAGGTAGTGTCAACAACCCTTCCTCCTCTGCTATCTAAGATGGTGAAGGCACAAATGAGATTGAGGGACTCGGTGTAGCATGGCTAGAGGTAGCTTCTGGAACTTGTTGAGAAGAAGAACCATATCTCAACTTCTTTGGAATTGACTTTTAGAGGAGATTTTCTGGATGACCAAGTTGAGTTTGGCCTTAAAGATTTTGTCTTGATTGTCGGCCTCTGTCTACAAGACCTCATTTTCTTTCCCTTTTCATCACTCTCTTCCTCATCCTCATCATCAAAGGAGGGAGAAATAGTTCACAATTATTAATTAAAAACCTTAAAGTATTTTTGCCAGCATGCTCAACAGTTCTAAGTTAATATTGTGGTTACTTATGCATAACAATTATTAAGAACTAACCGTCACCATTTACAAAATATGATCTTCAATACTAAAAGATGCAATGACTCGATAATCCATTAAACCATCTCTATATAAATGTTCAAAAACTATACTCCACTTCTTGACTTCCATTTCAACTTCTTAAAGCTAATTTCTAATTCAACAAAACATCTTGGACAGATGTAAAAGAACATCTGATTCATCATCTGGAAAAAAATCAAAAGATGAACTCCCTCCGCCAATAAACATTGAAGGTCTTGTCCACGCAACATGCAAGCTCCATCATATAGTCCATGTTGTTTACTTATAAGAGCAAGGATGCATAGTCCAGTCTTGAAGAAACTTACCTCTCTCATTTGCTCTTTGAACGAGAAGGTGGACAAGTTATTAGAGAATAAAGAATTTGATGATGTATCGTATTCTTAAAACATCTCCGTACTTTTTATTTTTATCTCTCTGTTTTTTTAAATGGTGGTCGCATAATCAACCACCAAAATTTAAAAAATAAATAAATAAAAAAGGTATATACGTTACGGTTATTAAGTAACAACTGTCACTTATTAGAATACCATGCAAATAAATAATGGTTGTACTTTGTAACCGTCATAAATAGTCTCAAGAGTATGATAGTTCTTACGGCAACACTGTCATTAAATGTTAGATGAACAAACAAATGATTTGTCTTTTAACTTCGTAACAAAATGGTTTCTCTTAAATAACCGTAAACTAAATGATCCAAACCCTGCCCCTTCCCCATGCTCATGATGAGAATACTCTATGCTTCTTCGTTCTTCGATGATCAACACGAGAGCTAAGTACCCTTTCATTAACCACCACTGCGCGCAACTGCTCCTCTTCAACTTCCAACGTGTCCAATAATGGTTTGTATCATCACTTCTAATCTATATAAACTCTCAATTTCCTTATGTTTATCATCCTCCTCAATTCTTTCAAATGCTAAGATGAAATGCCATAGTGGAGACTTGCTAGAAAATCTATGACGTCATCCTCCTCCTCCACCTCCTTCCCCTTCTCCACAACCACCACCACCTCCTTGTCCCACTTCTCCTCCTCCACAAGCTTCTCCCCCGCCTCAAGTGGAGGCAATGATTCAACATGCCAAATGCATTAGCCATATAGTAAGGAGTCTAGCCGGATACTTGTCGAGTATGAACAGCAAGGTCAATCTCATTCTTGATAAATATGAGATTGGCCACCATGATCTTGACATACTTCCAGATGATTTAGGCTACTCCTCTGGTGATGAGTAGAGTAATGATTGTGGTTTGTTGTGAATTTATGAAACTTTTGATTTATTCAAATTGAACAAAACAAAAGTTTGCAGCAGATGTCAGATCATCTATCAGGTAACTATTCACCAATGGGTGATATTCTTTTGTTTTATTTTTATAAAATATAAAAATGTAATTATATGGGCACTAGATGCCCCAAAAATTTTATAGAACATACCTCATGGTTATTAACTAATAACCATGATATAAGTATGTGTTAAAATAATAACATAAATCATGGTTATTAATAAAGAATAGTAATAAATATAAATAAATAAATAATTTTATAGATACAACTATCATGTAAAGTCTTCAGCATGACAACCCAAAAACCCTATCATTCCTCATCTATTTAAGCATCTGAAACATACCACAATTGGTACTTAGTCTATTCAAACAAAACACTCCAACATCGTAACACTAATACTCCTGTTGTCTTGTCCTGCCTTTAAGAGTCATTTTCGGTCAAGCCCCACTATAAAAATCCTTCATCTTACTTCTAAGCGATAGCCGTGCTAGTCAGTACCTTCACATTTGTCTCAACAACTGCCGAATGGGTTGCTTTCGTCATTCGAGAGCCCTAGCTAGGTTGCATTCCTTTGGTGCTCTGTTCTCTTTGTTCGATTGATGTGCCTTTGTGAAGTCACGATGCAATAAAGTATTCAAGGTGATATTACCTTGCTTTTATAAAGTTATATTTTTTTAAAAAAACCTATTATTGCTCTGATCGAAGGTTCATTTTCAAGTTGTCAACCCATTACTTTGACTAAAGGTTCCTACTTTGTTGATCTATTTTGAAGTAACTTTTGGATATATGATCCCTAAGGAAAATACACATCCGTTTTTGGAAGTATCCATATCTCCGGAAGTTACTTCAAAAAGTTCAATAGGTGTGATGAATAAAATATTTCATGTGTACCGATGAGAGTCATACATGAACAAGCTTTGTGAATAAACTAATTCAGATGTATCGAGAGTCATATACAAACAAGTTCTAAGATTAAACTAGTTTAGGTGACATATTGAATTTACTGTTGAGAAGTTACGTTTTTTTCGGAAATCCCATATTACTCTAACTGAAGGCTCCGTTACTGTGTTTCTATTGAGTAGGTGGCACCAAATTAAAAGCTATGAATTTCAACATTGTAATTAGTCATAGATTTTTCAATGTGAGAGTTTCTAAGCTACTTGGTCTCATATATATATATATATGGGAAAATCCCTTAAAAAGGACCTGAAAATCATGAAAAGACATATAAGTGGTCTAAATTTTTGAAATCCTGCAGAGGTGCTTTAAGCCTGATTAGGGATTTTCAAATTCAAAGGAAATGACCAATTTGCCCTTACTTATTTTTTATTAAAATAATAATTACCCCACCGGCCAGCCACCGTCGGCGGGGGCTTCAGCCAGGGAATATTCCTTTGGGAATAATTCCTAAAGTTTGTGGGGGGCGGTTCAAGCCCCCCACCAGTGCCCATGCATAAAAGTGCATGACCACTAGGCTAGCAAAGCCTTTCAATATATGTAGTGCAAAAAAAAAATATATATATATATATACTAATCTTTGATTTTTAACTAAGCCAACCAACAAGTTCAAATAAGGAATTGACAGATTGATAAAAGAAATTAACAAGTTCATATAAGGATTTCACAACTTTCGTTTTTTAAGCAAAAAATCCACATACTCTCTCAAGACCATTCACTAGTTTAGATAAGAAATTCCCAAGTTCATATGAGGAATTAACAAATTGAGATAAGGATTTCACAACTTTTGTTTCAACCAAAAAATCACTTTTGCTCTCAACCATTCATGAGTTTAGATAAAGAATTCTCAACTATAGATAATAAATTAACAACTTGAGATAACAAATTCACAAATCTTGTTTAAGTAAAAGATTCACTTGCGTTTTTAGATTATTTACAAGTTTAGATATAGAATTACCAAATTTAGATAAATTAATGACAAATTTCGATAAGGAATTCACAAGTTTATATATGAGATCAGGAATTCGCAACCTTAGATAAAAATTCATAACCTTATTTGAGCTTGTGAATTCCTTATCATAAATTTCTTATCTGAAGTTAGGAATTCTTCATCTAAACTTAGATAAAAATTCGTGATAAAAATCTTGATAGAAATTCATTTATTTATCTCAAGTTGTCATTTATTTATCTAAACTTAATAATTTTATATCTAAACTTGTAAATGGTCTGAGAGTGTAAATGAATCTTTTACTTAAACAAAAGTTGTGAATTTGTTATCTCAAGTTGTCAATTTCTTATTTGAAGTTGGGAATTCTTCATCTAAACTTGTGAATGACCTGAGAGCGAAAGTGAATTATTGGTTGAAACAAAAGTTGTGAAATCATTATCTCAATTTATTAATTTCTCATATGAACTCGGGAATTCCTTATCTAAACTGGTGAATGGCCTGAGAGAGTAAGTGGATTTTTTGCTTAAAAAATGAAAGTTGTGAAATCCTTATGTGAACTTGTTAATTTCTTTTATCAATTTGCCAATTTCTTATTTAAACTTGTTGGTTGACTTAGTTAAAAATCAAAGGTTACTATATATATAACTTTTGTAGTATATATATTAAATGTCTTTGCTAGCCTAGTGGTAATGCACTTTTTTCTGCATGAAAGTGGTGGGGGGTTCGAACCCCCACGCCCCACTTTGGGAATTATTCCTAAAGCCAGGGAATATTCCTTGGCTGGAGCCCCCACCGGTGCAGGCGGCCCGCCGGTGGGGTATTTATTATTTTAATAAAAAAATAAGTAAGGGCAAATTTGTCATTTCCTCTGAATTTATAAATCTTGACAAGTCACCAAGCACCTCTGTAGGATTTCATAAATTTAGGTGACCTGTCTATCTTTTCATGATTTTCAAGTCCTTTTTGAGGGATTTTCCCTATATATATATATATATCATAGAGTAGTACTTCCAACATCAGGTAGCATGCAATTTGGATGGATCAAGATTTTCTAGGATGTGTGGCTAGAATTAATCATACTCCTGATCTATATATATAATAATATAAGGGTTCACCTATACCTTGTGTCTCTTTAACAATTAAGCCTAGAAAACAAAGGAAGATAGGGAAAAATAAATTACCCTATCAGAAAGGGTGACGGGTTATGCAAACCCTTGAACTCAAGGGTTTGCATGCCCCTCCACCATTTATGATATGGGTATATGCTTTTTCCCCTAATCCTTTGATTTTTAGGGGTTAATTCTTATGAAGAGACATAATTATATATATGTCATCTGTTACATTATCACTTATATACATCAACAGTTACTATTAATTCTCCCCACAAAGCCTGGAATGTCTTGATCCATGCCAAATTACATAGCCATATGGTGTTAGATGTACTGCTATTTTGCTATATATATAGAGGAGGTCGCTAGCTTAGAAACTCTCACTTGAAGAGTCTTGTATCTATATATCATGGTTATTATATAAAAATCGTCATGTATCATAAATGTTCACAGTTCTTTTTTTTATAACAAGTGTTATATTATAACTGTTATAATATACCCGTAATAAAAAATGGTTTAGAACCATAATGTATTTGCATCGAGCTTTTATAGCGGTCGCATATATGTTAGTTCAAGACCATGATGCATGGCAGTTAATGACTGTTATATATCACAATTTCTATAGTAGTGATGAATTTAGATACATGAATTAATTTTGAGTAGAAATTTTTTAAGAGGGAAAATTATATAATTGAATTGAATAACATGCTAAGTCAAAGCTTTAATAATTATTTAAGGAATAATTATGATTTCGAGTAGAGTTATAATTAGAAATTAAATAATTAGACCTAGCGAGTAGTTAGAGTTTATGATTCCAGCTTAGTTATATGCATATTCATATCCATTGTTGAATGATGACAACGACAGATATATTTTCAAGGAGATTAACCCTCATATTTCTATGCATGCGTCTTTTCTATTTTTCTGTTTATTCTTATTTTCATTTTTATTATTTATAAGATTGAAAAAAAAAAAAAACATCATTCTTTTCTTTAGTTTCTTGAGTCTTTCACATTTAGTTAATTGAGGGATTAATTACTATTGACTCCACACAAGAGAATACGGCCTAGGTTATACTGTTGTGCTGCATATTTTACTAATTAATTTGAGCGATAATAACAAGTCCGATCAACTGTTGACTCTCACACTCTAATATTTCTTCATCTCTGTTAATGCCTTTTATCTTGTCAGTAGAGGATGTCTTAGGAGCTTCAAGAATCGACCTCAACATAGAAGGAAGCTCTTGAGGAGATTTCTAAGTTTGCAACGTGGGCCTTCAGAATGTTTTCTCCAACATTCGGAACACCATTTTTCATCTTTTTAGAGCTTCTTGCTAACAAGTCATCTTCTTCACTTGAAGGAGGCACGAGAGGAGCTTTCCCCCCAGAGAGAACGAGCGCCATAGTCTATCTGTTTTGTTGATGATATCACCGTAGCTTTTAGTTGGACTTGATCTTGGATTAATTCATTTTATATTGATGATGATAGAAAGATAGATTTGAAGCTTTCCTTCACTGCTTCTCTTTTTGTAGCATAAATATTAGGGAAAATTTCACTCATGTCCCAAGGATAAAAAAAAATATCAAAAGAATTTTAAGTGTAGATTCCTCTATTAAAAAACTCCTAGTGTATAATCCTCTATCAAAAAAGTCCCTAAGGACCTAAGTAATATATATGAGCTTGTTAATGATTACTTTATGACTTGTCAATAGAGTCATATATACTTGTCAATATAAGTTGTTTAGTTAACATATATGAGCTTGTTAATAGCTACTCTATGACTTGTCAATATAGTGACATACACTTGTTAACAGGAGCTGATTTAGTTAACATAGATGGACTTGTCAATGGTTACTCGATAATTTGTCAATATATTTACATACACTTGTCAACAAAAGCTACTTTAGTTAACATATATAAGCTTGTCAATGACCACTCTATGAATTGTCAATACAGTCACATACACTTGTCAATAAGGTAAGTTCACATTTGTAATATATCTCACTAAGGTCCTTAGGGACCTTTTTTATAGAAAATTTTACACTAAGACTTTTTTGATATTTTTTCTGGTCCATAGGACCTTAGTGAGATTTTCCCTAAATATTATTTGGATGACAAAGGGGCGTACCAATCATTGGTACCTTTCTACAAGAGTGGGCCAATATTTGGCCCAATTAATGGGTCGAGAATTCCTGTCCATACATATTATGGTCAATTTGGGCTTCGCCCAATCTCAAAAGAACAAAAAAAAAATGATGTAATAAATGCTATATGGACTGATAACTCATAGAACAGGAAAAATATTGTAGCATGTGGAGGCGCGTTCACTGCTTGGGAACCCTATTGGGGGTAGATTTGAGGTTTTTCAGTTTTTTGGAAACTGCTATCCTCTTGAAGTTGAAAAGGGGCTTTGCTTTAAAAGAATGGCTACTTTGTGAGATCTTGACTTGATGAGTGTTGTTTTTCAGTTTGATTGCAAACTGCTAGTGGATCTACTCACTTTAATGAAACTCCTTCTCAAGCTTGAGATGGACTAAAGCAAGATCATGATTCCCTTTTGTTAATAAGCTGAGGAGTTCAACGGTATTGTTCGTGGCAACATGGATTTATTGTCATTTTTTATATTAGAACCTATTATTGTATGATGCTCATTGTGAAACTTTTTTTCACTATAAAAACAGTTAATTACTGACAAAATTAGCATCAAAAAAAAAATTTTCATCACCAATTTCCAAAGGATTATCAATGAAAATTCTGCCCCTCAACTAACGACATAATAGTGACAAAATTTCATTCTATTACTAATTTTTGTTACTAATTTTGTGACGCTATTAGTCACCGGAGCACGTCCATTTAAGGAGGAGGAAAAGCATATATGTGGATTTGCGGAATGAGGACGAAGGCAAGGAGAATTTTGGGTGAGGGACATTGAGGTAAAATCACCATAATTTCTAATCTCATTTATTTTTTTCAGTTATCACTTAATGACTAAACTTTGCTTATTTCTGTTTTTCTTAGGATTCATGAATCAAATGAATTATAGTAGCTTTGGACTGATTTCATATGAATTAAGAGTATTTTATTAGGATTTTCCCTAAACAATATTAAAAGTTAATAAAAGTATTAAAACGTTCAGATAAAATTTGTACCTTACATGCACGTTTGTAAATATGAAGTATGAACAAATAATTGATATAAATGTATATTAAGATGGAGTTTATTAAATATTCATATAATTTTAGTTATTACATGGTCATTATTTATTCAATAAAGCTATACAGATCAGTGGGTCTGCAGCAACATTGGAAATGCATAAAGAAATAAGTACACCTCCCACCTCCCATGTAACCATTCTCAAGACAAAATTGATAGTATTCTGTAGGACCATCACAGTCCCATCCATTACAGTCTAGATACTCGCCTGTAACAATTCCACTTGTTGGACCTGCATTGTTATATTTCAAACAATAAATTAATTAAATGAATACAAATAATGAGAATCTTCAAACCCATACATTCATGTGTATCCATGTATTCGCGTGTGTGTGTGTGTGTAGTCATACTATAAGTTGTCTTCATGACATATGCTTATATAACTATTGAACATATCCTAGACCCAAACTCTTACTCGTTAAGGTTGACAAAAAGGGGGAAAAACATAAAATTTTATTATGAAAGTATATTTTGTTGATCTTGGTATATATTTTCATAGCATCTAAGAAAATTAATTTATTAGATAAATAAAAAAAGAGCGTAATTATTCATATAGTTTGCCAGTGCTTGACGTCAATATGTGTTAGTCCTAGTGAGAGGGCTATGGCCGTTGAAGTACAAAATCTCGAGTTTGAGTCTGCATGAATGAAGAAAACGCCTCTGAGAGAGTCAACCGCAAATTGAGTTAGATAATGCTCTAATATGATAAAGATAAAGATAATCATATTTAAAACAGAAAAAAAAAAAGTAGAGTGCTTGAGAGAATCTGCAACAAGAGTAATATATTACCTTAAGCCAAAACAAGAACGAATCATATAACAATCCCAGCAAGGATATAGGTCTGAGAAACACTAGAAGTCGCCATTCTGAGACAATTTCAATCTGCTTTATAATATCTCTAATTTCTAATCGTTTTGCTGATAGATACATACATATTTATGTGTGTATCTATGTCACCATTAGTAAGCCATCATAATAAATTTTTAAATTGCGTAAGTGATTAAAATTCTAAGCGGTGGGTATAGGTGATTTAATTAACTAGATATCTTTAAGCTCTGTGTTGCTTAGAATGAAAATCAACTCTCCTTTTTTCTATGTGAAGAAATTTTAAATTTTCAAAATAAGAAATTGAATAATAAAAAACGAGTCCTAAAGAGAGAGTAGGAAATTAAGGGAAAAATATTAAAAGAAGAAGGAAAACTAGTACATGTATATCACTATTTCTGATATCGAATGAGGGAGTTTGATTATATCTTAATATCTTTTTAATTATTTTCTTCTATTTCTACTAGAAGTTTATAATCGAGTTTTACAGGGATAGAGGGGCGCTTTTAAATGATCAGCATGCCTAGATATGATTTTTTGTTTTTATAAAAAAAATCAATTATATTATATAAAAAAGAGGAGTACATAAAGATAACCACACATAGGATATCAATACACACCAAACTATTGGCCCAAAAAAAAAAGAAAAAACAATAGACACCAAACACAAACTTAACAGAAAGTTGAGTAGGCAGAACATAAAATGAAGGATGAAAGGATATTGCAGCCAACTTCCAGCCACGCGCATGAACAAGACGCGGTTACAAACCAAGGCAAACATAATCTCTAATATAAGACGTAATTGAAAAGTTAATATCTGTGTATAAGACCGTGATTACAAATCAAGGCAAATATAGTCTGTAATATAAGTCATATTTAAGGAATTAATCTTGATTATAAATATAAGACATAGTTTTTATATTTGTCAATATTTTCCTAATTTAGTCCAATTGGTGGTTTCTCAACAATAATCAAAGAGGAGAGAGAATGAAGAATTAATTAAAAAAGATGCCTATGGTATTTTAAAAAATGCATGTTTTAACTAATTTCTTTAATATAATCAAGTTAGATAAATATATCTTATATTAAAGACCGGAGAGTATACTGTGGGTATATATCAGCTCTAACAAGGGTAATAAGACCAGCAGCCAAACAAGCAAATGATTATGCAAATCAATTACTTTCAAATGATTAAAAGTACTATAAGTGAGTTGGTTCCTTTGTGCTGCGTCCGTTCGTTTATTATAAAAATCAATTATTTTAAGAACCACTTTTGACGAACAATATTCAAAATATAAAAAAAAAATCGTAACAATCTCTGATTAATTGCATGGTTAGTTAGAGAAAGTACTGTATATTAATATGAGGAAAGTATTTTTAATGTATTTGATATATGAGAAAGTGGTTTTGTTAAAAGAAAGTCTTTGTTACTAATATAAATTTAAATTAAAAATATTTTTTCCGAATATTCTTAATGGGATTAAGGGTTTGAACTTAAATGTATATTTTCAAAACAGGTGAAAGATTCGAGTGATTTAGGCAAACTACAAGAGAGTGACGTTGAAGCATTTTACTCTTATTTTTTTTATAAGTATCCTCCTATTAGAGTTAAACGTATTTGAGACAATGTTATATATTAATTGTAGGTACTTCTTCTAATAGATATTTAAACATTAGTTCATTACGTTGTGAGGAATTAAACCTTTCTGCTAGATCCAACCTAGCCTTGGTAGCTTCACAACTGTTTTAGGGTAGGAAGAGATGTGCTTTAGTTGATTGAGCCAAAGGTGAAAAACTGACTAGATATAGTTCAACAGTCCTACGTTTTCCCTTCGACATTTTTTTTTTTTTTTTTTGCCGCAAAAAATGCAATGCGGTTATTAAGCATGCAATTAAGAATCGTAAAAGGGATAGGTTTTGATCAATAGTGATTCCATTTTATGCCAATTTCACTATGACCTTCATATCGCTTTCAATTTCTATTTCTTTGTTTGATGGAAGATCGATCTGGATAGATGGAGTTGCTGTAAGAAGCTCTATTACTTAAGGGCTTGTTTGCTTCACTTTTGTTGAAAAATATTCGGAAGGTAAAAAAAAAAGAAAAAAGATTAAGATGTATTCAGGATCCTAAGATATTTTAGTAGATGTCTACTTAACATCCTAAAGTAATATATGGTACAATTTTGCACTTAAAGTATTTTTTTTAGGTGCAATATGATTTTTCCCATTGAAATATTTTTTTCAGGTGCAATTTTGACCTTACCATTAACTCCTAAAAATTCCATTAAGTTTATATGCATTCAGCACTATAGAGTATTTTTTCAATAACACTCAATATACTAAAACATTTTTTTTTATGCAAATTTACCCTAAAAGTATCTTCTGAGTTTTGTTTTAATAACTCATTGTTTATATTTTCAGTACTTATCTTCTATATCTTTGATACATCTTTAACATTTTCAACAATAAGTTTTTCAATATTTTTAGTCATCTTAGATATTTTATAGACTTATCTTCCATATTTTCAACTCTAAGCATTAGTTATTTTAAGTACTGAAAATATTTATGAAATATATGAAATATGTGCACTAAAAATATAGAATTTTTTTTAGTTAAAATTCTCTCATTAAAATGTTCCTAAGTTATTTTTTCAACACAAATTTTTCACATTTTCATTACTTAGCTTTTTCTACTTTTCATTTTAATAGTCATCTTCAATTTTTTCAATACTTTACTACTTTGAAGAACGACAAAACTTATCCACGTAATCTTAAGGGCTGTTTGGTGGGAGGGAAGGAGAAGGAAAGTGAGAGGAGGCAACATTTTTTTTATTTAGATTAAAGAAAATAGAGAGGCGGAGTTAAAAATTATTAATTAATTTTTCTTACTCTTTTATCTTTTATCATCTTTTCATAAAAATTTTATAACCTCCTTTTTCCAATTTTTCAAATACAACTCATAAAAATGTTTCTTTCCTCTCCATCTTTCAAAATCTCTCGTACCAAACAGGAGAGAACATGTCAACCTAATTAATAATAAAGTTTGGGGCTCTATGAATTTATTTAGGGTTAAGGAGCAAATTTACCAATAACGTTTTGTCTGAGGAGCGTCTAGTACAAATATGTTTTAGAAGGGGCAAAAATACCAATGAACAATTAAAAAAGGGCATCTAGCACAAAAACCGTTAAATCCCTACTAATGATGTTAAATTATAAGAGAAGAAAACCCCTAATGACGTTAGTACGGATTTAACGGTTTTTGTGCTGGATGTTCATTTTTAATTGTTCATTGGTATTTTTGCCCATTCTAAAACATATTTGTGCCAGACGCTCCTCAGACAAAACTTCGTTAGTAAATTTGCTCCTTAACCCTTTATTTTATGCCCCACTATAGAAATTGTGATATATGACCATTATTAACTATCATATTTCACGGTTCTGAACTGTCATATATGCGAGCACTATAAAAGTTCGGCGTAGATAAATTACGGTTTCGAACCATTATTTATTCCAGATCTATTGTAATTGTTATAATATAACACTCATTATGTATTGAGGATTGATGAGCATCTGATATGCCAATATCTTTGATAATAATTAAAGAGCACATGCAAACAACTGTCATAATATATGGTAATGTTTGCATCATTTATAACGGTTTCACTTTAACAATTGTTATGTATGTTAAACATATATTACAATTATTTTAACAACAGTTATATATAGTTAATGTAATATCCCGATTTGTGATTAGGGCTAATGGCTCTGATAATTGTTGTAATTAGTGTAATTAAGCACTTTTGGGATTAATGTAATGTGAAGTGTGGAATAAATATGTGTGGTATTTAAGATCAAGGGTTGAGATTCATTGATAATGGGTCGGAATCCTGTGCTTTGCGGTTATGTGAGCTTTTGAGGGAATGTGTAAGATGATGACATGTGGCATTGTGGGAGTGGTTGGATGATGCACTAGAAGACAAAACTTCACTTTTTCTCTCTCCCTCCTCCCCATTTTCGGTTGAGTGTGTGTGTGAGAGAGTGAGAGGGCTTGTCATCATCATCATTCCATCTCACTCATCTTCTCTCTCTCCCATTCCTCCATTTTCGTTGGATCAAGCAAGAAAGAGGAAGAAGAAAGCTTGAATCTTGGTAAGCTATGATCCTCTAATGCCTTAATCTTCTTCTCTAATGTGATGTGTCTCATTGAGAGCTTCATTGTGGTAATTTCAGAATCTTGAATAGTGTTGGTTTGTGATTTGGTCGAATTTGGAAGTTGGAGAAACAAAATTCTGGATTGACCAAAGTAAAGAGGTAGGCATTTAGAGCATTTTAGTATGTTGTTTGTGATTTTTGGCTAAACTTGGTAAAATCTGGAAATTTACCCTAATTTGCACCAAATGTGGATTTTAGGAGTTTCATTGGGTTTGATGTTAGAAATGAGTTATTGTGGAGTTATTTGATTGTTGGATATAATCTGGAATGTTGGAAATGTGTTAGGGGAAATTTGGATATTGTGTATCATAGAGACCTTAGTGTTTGATTGTGGTCAAAGTGGTTTTTGGGGTGTTTTTGGAGTTGCCATTGTGTTCCCTAATTAGTGCTTGAAATGTATGAGCTTTGAGAAGAGTTTGGGAACCATTGGGCATAATTTTGACCATATGGCGTTTTCTGGTTTTTCTGCACTTTTGGGTCTCTGATACACATCACTCGAGCAGAGGAAGAACGTGCTAGAGTGATGCGAGAGTTTTTCCCTTTTGTGCTTCGAGTTTGTCTGGGTTCTTTGAATAATGCTCGAGTGCAGCTCTTTGTGCTCGAGTGAGGGAAGAACATGATCGAGTGAACTTGGGCTTACTCGAGTGATGGTGTAAGTTCTGAGTGAAGGGTTGCTTTCGGGTCTTCACTTGCTGGTGGATGCCACGAGTGTGCTCTGACACTCGCGAGCATAGCCTTCTCACCCGAGCACTGGGGATCATGCTCGAGTGAGATTGTGCCTCAGGTGGGAGTGGTGCTTTCGGATTCTCACTCGCGAGTAAGGTGCTCGAGTGAGCCTTCTCACTCCCGGGTATGGTGTGTGTGCTCGAGTGCATATGATTGTGCTCGAGTGATCCAGTGCTTGGAGAGCTTTGTGTGCTCTCGGGTCCTCACTTCCTGAATTTCACTCGCAGGTGCTCGAGTGAGGCATTTGGCCTTGTGCTCGAGTGAGGTTCAGCGTGCTCGAGTGAGCCAGTTCCTGAAAGTTCTCTGTGCTCTCGGGTGCTCACTCGCAGTCTCACTTTCTCTTGTGCTCGAGTGATGTCCGTACTGTGCTCGAGTGAGAGCATCTGTGCTCGAGTGAAACTGCCAAAAATCAGTGTTTTGTCTTCGAGTAAGGGGTCTTTTGGGGAGTGTCTTCCAACCCTTTAGGCATATGTTTAGGCCTCTATTAGTCACCTAAAGAGTCCTAAATGATAACCAACTGAGAGTATTATTGAAATAAGCAATTGGAAAAGAGATTGATCTATTGTCCCTAATTTGGTATAGGATTTGATATCTGCCGAACGCGTGAGCCCACTGTGCCAAAGATTGTCAGGAAAGATACAGGTAGCGACTCCTCTCTTATACTTTGTGTAAATGTATTGTATGTTTGTCTGTCATTCATTGTGTGGATGTTGCTGCTGCTGCTGCCTTGTGATACTTTGTGCATTGAGATGCGTTGTGGTGCTTTGTGCTTTGTGTTGCTGCTACATAGTGTTCATCGCGAAAGCGGGCGTTGTGCATAGTGATTACAGCGAAAGCTGGCATAGTGTTCACCACGAAAGTGGGCGTAGTGCATTGTGATTACAGCCGTGAGTGCTGTCGTATGTGGCGTGTAATACCCCGAATTCTGAGACTTGAGGCTAGAGAATGAGCCTGAGATTAGTGGACTGCTAAGCCCTGGTTTAGCAGGATCCTAAATTGTGATTAAGAGATAATGACTCTAAAAGTGGATGTGGTTAGTGTTAAATAAACCCTTTTGGAGATTATGGTGTGATTTGGCACCCGATGTGATTCGAATGTGTTGTGGGCAGCGCCGAAACCCTGTATTTAAGCTCAATTATGGATTAACATCTAAATTGACTTAAAATAGAGGGAAGGTGCATATTGTGGCTAAATGAAAGATATGAAGTGTTGGTGGTGGTTCAATGAGAATTACCGTAATCAGGGGCAAAACGGTAAAGTTACAGACCTATTGGTCAGTTACCGAAAAGGAAACTCATTGGTAACTTCAAGATCAATGGTTGAGATTGATTTGTGTAGAGATTAAAGGGTGGAATCCCATGTGGTTGTGCCCATGTGAGCTCATGGGATGTGTGTCAAGATGGTGACACTTGGCACTTTGTGAGCCCTTGGATTTTGGTCAAATATTCAACTCATTTTCTCTCCTCTCTATTTGGACGTTTTTGAGGCCCCAAAAACTGATCATCGTCTTCATCTTCACTCCCTCTCTCTCTCTCTCTCAAGACTCCATGGCGCCATGCTTCAAGGGGGAAAGAGAAAAGAAAAAGGTAAGATTTGCCTTGTTTCTTGTCCTCTATTGCTAAAACACCCTTCTATAATGTTGTTCATAGTGATGAGAGCTTCATTGCTATGGTTTTAGATTCTTGATTGGTGGTGTTTGATGGCTTGAGGAAATTTAGAAAGATGGAGAATCAAAGAATTGGTTTTGAAAAGAGGAAGAGGTGAGCATTTGAAGCATTTTGATCTAAGTTTTGTGAATTATGGTTGAGTATTGTAAATTTCGAATTTGCCCTGATTTTCTTGTGATTTTGGATTGGATGAATTGGGTTGTGTTTTATGTTGGAAATGGTGCCATGTTGTAGTATTTGGTCATTGGAATTGATTTGGGAATTTGAATTGGAAGAGTTGTAATGTTGTGGTTTGAAATGTGGTATTGTGTGACATGTTGCAATTCATTGTGAAACATGTCAATATAATGTGAATTTGGTTGATTTGGTATTTCCAATGGATTCCTTGTGCAAATTTGTGTGGGAATGATGTTTGATGTGAAAATGGGACCATTGGAAGCCAATTGTGCAAATCTGGAATTCTGTCTTTTGTAAGTCTGTTCTGGACAGTCAGATTGTGTGGACGTTTTGACTGGGCTAATGATGTTAGAAAATTATGAAACTTTCCAGTCTTAAATTTCACATCCCAAGGTTCAAAATGGACATATAATGTGTGCCATTTCGTTTTGAGAACTGGGAGTTATAGCTGTCCAAAGTCTGGCATCAAAACTGGATCCTGTTTTGGCACAATGTTAGGTTTTTGGTAAATCTGGACTTTTGTGGTGATTTCCAGTATTGGTCAATATTTTTCCTGTGTAGAGGACTTGAATAGCTTTCATTTGGCTTTGGAATCACCCCATTTCGATTTGTTTGGAATTAGTTATGATTTTTGGAAGTTCAGCCAGGAAACTGGATTTTCTGGGCCGCAGCCCAAATGTTTCTGGGCAGTTTTGGGCCGCAGCCCAAGGATTGTGGGCCGCAGCCCACCCCCAAAAATCAGTGTTTTGCATTTTTGAAAGGTGATCTTTGGTCAAGTGTTTCCCAAGCCTTTAGGCATATGTTTGGGCTTTAATTAGCCTCATAAAGGTCGTGAATGATAACCAACTTAAGTGTTTGAGAGTTAAAGAATTGGAAAAGGGATTTAACCCTATGTCCTTGTTTGGTTATAGGGTTTGATGTTCGCCCTGAACTTGGTTCGATATTCGCCTGGTCGTGAGTAAGCAGAGCTAGAGCTTACGTGGAAAGAGTGTAGGAAACATATCTCTTCTGCTTGTATTTGATATATGTGTTAATGTGTTGATGCATGTCTTAGCTTTGCATGGTTATGTGCTATTGAAGCTATGTTTCAATTTATGCTATGGCCATTAGTATATTCTTAGAAGCATTGAGCTTACAGATTTGTTATTATGATAGTTATGTGATGCAAGCATGTCATGCATTAAACATTTATCGTACATGCATATTGATATTGTTTTCCTACTGAGATTCTCTAGAATCTCACCCTCCCCTACTAACCTTTCAGACAGGGTAGTAGATTGAGGATAGAGCATGCAGCCAAGGGCGATGAGGACTTACTTCGATAGTTGTTTTGGTAGTTGGTTATCATCCCAGATGGGATATTTGTATTTGGATGTATATATATGTATGTGGATGAGGATTTGTATATGTATTTGAAGAGAATTGTGTAATCCCCATATGAGGGCTTGTATGGGCTAATGTGCCCTATGAAGCTTGAGTTAATGAAGAGAACCCGGGATTGCCGGGATTATTATATTGCGTACTCTGATATATTTAAATGTGATTTATCTTTGTGTAGTAATTGTATTCGAAATGTGAATGTGAGACCAGGTTATGAATGATTTCGAAAGGTATTTATGAAAACCCCGTCTGGTAGATGGGTTTGTAAAATATGTTATTTGCTTCTTATTGGTCTCTATTTCACTTTAATTGCGTATTTCAGATATAATTACGGCAGGGGGTTACATGGCGCAAGCCAGAGATCATTGTGAAGCTGCTGAAAATGATGAACATACATGCTCTATGTTTATATATCGTATGAGTGTCTCGTTGCTACTGAGATTCTTTAGAATCTCACTCTTTCCATATGACTAACCTTTTCAGACAGGGCGAATGGCTCGAAAGGGAAGCGACCAACCAGGAGTGGTTAGGGCTTAGGGACATGTTATATTTGGGATGTTGGTTATCCTTGTTTTGGTTTTGGGATTACTAAGTGTATATATGATGTAAATGAATATTTTGGTTATGTAATCCCCATTGTTGGGAAACCTTAAACCCAAGTTATATGTAAGTAAACCCGGGGTTTTGCCGGGATTTTAGCTTCCGCATTCTGATATTCATTATGTAATTTGATTTCTCAAGTAATTATATTCGTAGTGAATGTGAGACCAGGGTGAAATATGTTTTGGAAATTGATTTTGAAATACCCCATCTCTTGGATGTGAGATTATAAATTGCTATCTCTTTTTATTGGTCTCCATTTCACTTAAAATTCGAAGTACGGATGTAATTACGGTGAGGGGGTTACAGTTAACATAAATAATAGTTGTTAGATAACAACTATTATTTATCAAAGCTAATTTTTTTTTTAAAAAAAAAAAAGTTAAGGGGTTTTGCTTTTGATATCCCCCCTATATATACATTTGTACATAATGAATTACAATTAGAGGTGATCCCGAATAAACGGGTTCGGGCCGCCATTTAATTCGGGCAAAACGGGCTGGCCCGCATTATTTTTTTTTTTGGTTTTTTCTCAAGTGCTCTTAATCTCCCTTATTTGAATCTCCTATCCTTTGATGATGTGTTTAATTAACTCTCCATACTTTCTATTTGACACTTATTTTCATATTATATTTATTTATTCTACTATTATTAAATTTAAAAGAGATGTGTTTATATAGTTTTGTGATGTGAATAGATAAAAAAAGGAAAGTAAAAATGAAATTGATTTCATAACACAAATATATAAAAGAAAAGAAGTGTGATATGAGCGAGTGAAAGAGAAATAGAGTAAAATTTTTTAAAAAAGAGTGAAATTATAAAATTAAAAAAAAAATTGGCTGGCTGGCATGCCAGCCCGCCTAAACGGGCTCGGGCTGGCTTAAGGGGGCGGGCTGGCGCTAGACTAGCCAGCCCGCATTACCACCTCTAATTACAATATATATTTACATTTATTCATATATAGAACAATACAACAAATCAGAATATATTTACAGTCATTCATGTACATGCATACACTATTAAAACCAAAACTTTAAAACAAACAAATCATCACTATCTAGAAATTTATAGTTGTTTTATATATATTTACTCTTCTACTAATGTTGCACAGATGCCTCCAACTCTTCAACAACTTCTTCCATTTGTAAGTCTCTAAACGTCGTGCAAAATGGAACAAGATGGAAATTAGATATTGTAATAAAAAAAATTCTTATGTGCACTAAGTGCACCATGTAATATGTGGAATGGCCAACCATAAATCAACAAGTCATGTCCTTTCACTCTAATATGGCACTTACATGTGTCATGTCCTTTTTATCTTTCTGTGAGAAAAAAAAGTAATTAGAATAATAATAAACAACCCTCCATATGTCTTGTTCCTCTCCCACTCTCTTTCTCATTTTCTCGTTTAGCGCGCTAATCAGAGCTTGACGTAATCCCCCCATTGCTCAGTACCACATCTCTTTCACTCTTTTTTTGTTGGGAGAATTACACAGGGGTCCCATGGAAGCTAAAATATGAAGAAATGGTCCCGAAAAAATCTGAAATTACCCTCAAGTCCCAAGGGACTATTTTGTAATAAATTCCATTTGAGAAAAGTCTCAATTGCCCCCTATCAGACAAACAGTAAAATAGATGATTAAATGCTGTGAATCACACACATTACGTCCGGAAAAAGGCTGGAGATGGCGAGAAAAACTAAGTGGAGATCAGCAGCCATGGTTGAAGATTAAGGTAGGGAATTCATGCCATCCACTATCTTGTCTTGATTATTGCATGTGACTCACATATTCTGTTGAGTTGGTAAATATAGCTTTAGGTTTTGTTGAGTCATGTTCGTTTTGATCATGAAAATGGAAAAAATTATCTACTTTTGATGGGTATTGTCCTCTATATGCTTGCAAATTACAAGGGAAGATCTATTAAATGCAATGGATATGGTTTGACAAAGTTTGCATTGTGTTTGGGTATGGTTTTGTATGCTCTGTTTTTGGTGTTATTATGCTCTGTTTTCTAGTGTGTGGTACTGTGTTTCTGCAATATAAGAGGTAAGGAATGAAGATGTGAGTCAAAGGTTTGGGGCTACAAGACATGATTTATGTAGGGAAAAAAGAGTTGTTAATGGAAGCAGCGATAGTTGTCAATGGAGGCACCTTAAGTTGTTAATGACAACTAGAGGTCATATTTAAATGTTTTTTGTGACAACTAAAGGTTTTTTTTATTGATATTTGTTTTAGTCATGATTTTTGTGGGCATTGTCCTCCATATGCTTGCAAGCTATAAAGGAATGTATTGTAAATGCAATGATATGCTTTGCCTAAGGTTTCAATGTGTTTTGGTATGATTTTGTATGCTCTGTTTTTTGTCATTATGCTCTGTTTTCTGGTTCATGGTGGTGTGTTTCTGCAATAGAAGAGGTCAGGAATGAAGATGAGGGTCAAAGGTTAGGGGCTACATAACCTGATTTGCATAGGAAAAAAAGAGTTGTTAATGGCGGCAGCATAGTTGTCAATGGAGGCTCCATAACTTGTTAATAACAACTAGATGTCATATTTAAATGTTCCTTCCTTTGTGGTGTAATGGTGTTTGGAATGGGGCTAAAAAGTTTGCTACGTTTTTTGGTATTTTGTGCCGTTTTCAGTCATTATAAGTGGGATTTAATGAACAAGGTGTGAAATATGTGTGGTTGGCGGTCATGATTATGTAGTAAGAAAGTGTTGTTAATAGGGGCCTTGGCATTTGTTAATAAGGTTGCTGACATTGTTAATGACAACTTTTTTGTGCAGTAGACAGTAGAGATGGCTACGACGTCTGGTAAGAATCTACTATGTTTCCTTCATATAAGAGGAAGGTTTGAAGTCAGTAGAGATTACGGGGTGCGTCTAAATTATAGTCAAGCGTACAGGGGAAAAGAAAGAGCATTAATGGAAATACATGGCTGCGTCGAAGATTCATACATGACTCTTCCTTGGATATGTGATAGGCTTATCATTGTGGCAGGTGCAATGAAGCTGGCCACACTGTAAAGACTTGTAAGAATCCTAATCCAAGCTAATAAATCATGGACATTTTGGTTCTTTTAATTTTGGAAAGTGCATGTCATAGTATTTATGTAAATATGAATAGATACAAATCCATACTAGTTCTATAGCAATGGTATGTGACTTTTGTCTTACTTGTGCATGCATTTTCAGCTGTAAATGAAGGTTGGATATGATATGGCTTGGTATCCTACTTTCATTTACGGAAAGTTATAATGAGTTGTAAATTATGTTGTCAATGTATGGACCTAAAGTTGTCAATGTACGCCCATGGAGTTGCTAATATATATATATATGCAATTATATTGACATTTGTGGAACCTACTTTGATGTTTTGCAAGTTTAAAGCTGATATAAATTATGTTGTCAACGAATGGACGTCAATTTGTCATTATAGGCCCATAGAGTTGTCAATGTACGCCCATGGAGTTGTTAATATATGTGTGTGTGTGTGTGTGTGCAGTTATATTGACATTTGTGTAACCCACTTTCATGTTTTGCAAGTTTGAAGCTGATGTAAATTATGTTGTCAACGAATAGACGTCAAGTTGTCATTGTAGGCCCATGGAGTTGTTAATATATATTTATGCAATTATGTTGACATTTGTGTAAACCATTGTCATGTTTTGAATGTTTCAAGATGATGTAAATTTTGTTGTCAACGAATGGATGTCAAGTTGTCATTATAGGCCCATGGAGTTGTCAGTGTATCCCTATGGAGTTGTTAATATATATTTATGCAATTATGTTAACATTGTGTAAACCACTGTTATGTTTTAAAGGTTGTAATATGATGTAAATCATGTTGTCAACCAATGGACCTCGAGTTGTTAATATAGGCCCATGGAGTTTTCAATGTATGCCCATGGAGTTGTTAACATATATTTATGCAGTTATGTTGACATTTGTGCATCCCACTGTCATGTTTTAAAGGTTGTAATCTGATGTAAATCATGTTGTCAGCCAATGAACCTCGGGTTGTCAATATAGGCCCATGGAGTTGTCAATATATGCCCATGGAGTTGTTAACATATATTTATGCAGTTATGTTGACATTTGTGTATCCCACTGTCATGTTTTAAAGGTTGTAATCTGATGTAAATAATATTGTCTGCCATGGACCTCGGGTTGTCAATATAGGCCCATGGAGTTGTCAATGTACACCCATGGAGTTGTTAACATATATTTATGCAGTTATGTTAACATTTGTGTATCCCACTATCATGTTTTGAAGGTTTTAATATGATGTAAATCATGTTGTCAGCCAATGGACCTCGGGTTGTCAATATAGGCCCATGGAGTTGTTAACACAGTTAAGCAATTATGAAGAGTTGTCAACGGAGTCACAATGACTTGTCAATGGAGGCATCACGAGTTGTTAATGAAGGCCCCTGGAGTTGTCAGTGATGGCCCCTTGAGTTGTTAACACAGTTAAGCAATTATGAAGAGTTGTCAACGGAGTCGCAATGACTTGTCAATGGAGGCACCACGAGTTGTCAATGAAGGCCCCTGGAGTTGTCAGTGATGGCCCCTTGAGTTGTCAATGAAGGCCCCTGGAGTTGTCAATGAAAGGGCCTTGAGTTGTCAGGGAAAGCCCTTTGTCTGGCAAGTTACACAGAGACTAAACTTCTTTAAATCCACATTTGAAGCTTACAATGATCCACATAATAAGAATCATGTATGTTTTTTTGTACAAAATGCCTTGCCACAGCGAAGCTGAAGTGAAAACACATAAAAAAAGGGCCTTCTAACCGCGTACGCTGTGGGTTCACTATAGCAAAGCTGAAGTGAAAACACATAAAAAAAAGGGCCTTCTGACCGCGTACGCTGTGGGTTTGCTATAGCAAAGCTGAAGCAAAAACACATCAAAAACGTTACAAAGCTTCTTTTTGCTTTGATGACTCACTCTCCACCCTGATTCGATTTCAACTCTCAAGGTAGTGTACATGCGAAAACAAAAATAACTATGTAATTCATAAATATTCAAAATGTATCAAGTACATGTTTGAAGTTGGACAACAAGCTTATATGAATAAACTACAAGCTTCTCTTTTCTTCTACCGAATAAAGTAACACCTGATTCGTTATTACATAAACTAGAAATTCAACATGGCCACAAAGTTTCAGCAACATACTAGAACGAAAACATTACAGAGAAAAAGATTACAAAGCTTCTTTTTTCTTTTCCTGAATAAACAAGTAGTTGTGTCTGTGGATAAATTGGAAAATCAATAAGACTACAAATTGTAATGTTAAAGATTGTAGCTCCAAATAACAAGGCATGTTCTTGAGAGAGTTGACTGCTAACTCAAACACAACGGGTGTCTTGATTAAAAGTCATGTATGCCAACTTTTTATGTCTTCAAATTTGTAGGGCATCTACAATGGACCATGCCAGACTTAGCACTTCAAATGGAGCTTTCTTTGCTATAGCTTTCATAGTTAGAGGCCAAGAATCAGTGATCCAGAAGTATGCAAATGCATTTGTGCCATCTGTCAATTTTCGTTTAAATACATACAATCAGATATCCAAAAAATATAGGAATCCATTATTTGCAACATAAAGCTACCATATTTACAATTAGTGTGCACATAATCATTACAATCCCCTAATGCGTTGTACAATCATAAGTCAATACAAGTCATAGACTACGTTAAAGCTATACACTAACGGAATGTACAATTTAAGTCAGCATCCTAATTGGTTCTCCTCCTCTTATATTTGTATTGAGGATGAATAACCAGCTACCACAAGAACCCAACCTTCATTTCTTAGAGCTCGTATGTGGAATAGTAAGGCATGTTGTAACCATTATGACTTTGCTCAGTACTGTCCCATATTTGTAACTAGGATAGTACATGCACACCACAAGAGTCTTTGCACATATACATGTTAACAAATAACAAACCAGATCAGTCATATTTACAATGTGTTTCAATAAACAAAGTGTATCTAGAAAAGCTTGTTGCCTTTGGTCGTATTGGGCTTTTTCTTCCTTCTCTGTCTTTGAAAGATTTTCCTTTATCCATCTTGCTTCCCTAGAAAAAAGAATTTTCACCACTTTAACATTGCATCCCTTTTCCATTATCTTCGTAAACAAACTAGTTTCAGCTAACAGACATTTACATTCACATAGTAGACCAACTAAATGTCATGTTCATTCAAATGCCTAAAGAACAGTTAACCAAACCCATGTCAGCTGAATAGTTCTACATCTGTGGGAGCCATAGGCAGACATATATGTTAGAGTCAAGAGTCCTTGACTGATTTATTCCAACAAGAGCAAGGGAAATATTTCTTGCATAGTGTGTGCTATGTGTTTTCTATGACAGTTACTTTCATTTTCTATCCTAGGACTTGGTGAAATTTTAGTTATGGTATTGCTTATTTCAGTGATGATGTTGGACTATTTAAATCACTAATGTATTTGCTCCATGTCATGCGACATGAATAAAGTATTATTCAGATAACCTATTCCCTTCCCTCTCTTCTACAATTTCAGATTCTACTTCACTTCTCTCTCCCTCTCTCCCTCTCTTCATACTTATTTCTCTGTTCTTCCCTTATCCTAAACTACGGAACCTATCACTATTTGACACTCAGTGGGGGCATCTTCCCCACTAAAATATTTGATACATCCATAATCAACATAATACCCTTTTAATTTTTGTCCCAAATACTTTGACAAAGATGCTTTGGGAAGCCAATTGATTTAGGCAACACTTCCAAGCCACTGAATAATGACAATTTAAACTCAACCTTCTAAATTGTTAGATACAACTAGAGCCAAGTCGTTTACCAGATCATGCATCACAAATACCCCAAGAATTTTATAAATTGATGATGTTATAAGGAGATTAATATACATAATACCAATACATGTCAGAACTTTATACCAACGAATGAAATGAGGATCATACCTTAACCTCACCAGCATTGCTATCAATCTCCGCAACCTTTTCCACTGCAACTTCTAAAATGACTTGTGTCTCTTCTTCCATGTTTGTTTCCACTTACTAGCCTGCTTCTCTGTGATTAAAATATATAATTGTTATATTGTAAGAAAGAAAAAGAAACAACAATAATATCATGGATATAATTGATTTAGAATCACTATAGACTATACATAAAACAAAATAAAGAATTCTGCCAAAAATTATAGAGGGATATGAGTTTGTAACGGGATTGTAGGTTAGTAAAAAAAGTATGCAACGGATTTAATATATGAAATCAGCCACACTGGACACCATAAAGGACAATAAATAATTGAATTAAAAACTGCTTCGTGATTTGTTTCTTTTTCTTATGAATATTTACATGATAACCAGCTGAAATTTTGGCAGGCAACAAATCTCCAAGCAGGGGAAAGACTCTGCAACCTTGATCGGAGCATCAAATCAAAGGAAAATTCAAATTGGCCTTTTACTTTTTCAACTTCTTTTCTGCTTTAGAATTTTAAAACCATTTTTGAATGGTGAAAAGAAAATTCATTGAAAATGGAACTTCACCTAATCCGTAAACAATGAAAAAGGATTAATTTTTGATAAAAAAAATAAGCAAAACCAAATGCCTATAACGATAGAATCGATCCATTTCTGATGAAACAAAAAAACCGCAGCTCCGAAGTTGCTCGGTGGCTATACATGTAAGAAGCAAAAGCAAAAATAGAAAGAGAAGAGAGAGGAAGTGGATTCTTACCTAAGAGAAAGTGAAATTCCTTTTGATTGAAGCAAGCGTATGTTGGTCTGTTCAGAAAATATATAAATAAACTAAGATGTGAGAAACTTGAGATTGGAAACGAAAGAAGGAAAGAGTGTAAAGAGAAGTAACCCTAACCTAAACTTATAGATCCCAAACGAACCTCAACGATGAGGAATAAATGAATGAGGGAATATGATAGTTGGTTTACTCAGCCAGCAACCACCGAACCTTGACGGTGAGAACCCACGAACGCCGCCGCTTACGATGCTAGCTTCTGTTTGTCGAGATTGCTGAGTTTCAGGGATCAGAGAGCAAGACGAATATCAGGCGACTGCAACTGGAATTAAGGTTTAAGGAATTTCTGCCTTTTTGTCAAATACTGAGGGGTATTTTAGACTTTTGGCATTTTCAATTTATTACAAAATGGTCCTATGGGACTGGAGAGTAATTTCAGATTTTCCCGGGACCATTTCTTCGTATATTTGCTTCCATAAGACTACAGTGTAATTCTCCCTTTTTTGTTTTAATTTTCACTTTTAAGGAGTTATTTCACTACACCCCCTAAAACATGAAAAGACACAATATAGCTAAAGCTTCATATACATCCTCATGTGAATCTGAATTTATCTATATATATATATATATTTCATGATTCATTTTTATATATGTTTCACGTATACTCAACATAATTGGAACTATACATGCATGTGTTGAATTGCACCCGTACGAAGAGACACAATTACACGCACATGATAATATTTGGAAACCATATACTCCCTCCACTCTATAATATAAAACACTTTAACTAATTCATAATAATCAATAAATGATAGTTAACTCATTAAATATGTCTTAAATTGATTTTTTTTTCTATTTTGCCCATATTAAATTATGTTTCAAATGAGAGAGGACCTATAAAAAGTCACATTTACGCACTAACTGCGTTATACTTGAAGCATATATAAAAATTAACTATGAAAATTCAGATTTGCATGAGGATGTATATGAAACATTAGCTATACTGTATATTTTTGTGTTTTTGGTGGTGTAGTGATATAACTCCTTAAAAGTGAAAATAAAAAAAAAACGAGTGAAAGAGATGGGTACTGAGCAATGAGGGATTATGTTAGGCTCTTATTAGCGCGCTGAATGAGAAAATGAAAAAAAAAAAGAGAGGGTGAGGAACAAGGCATATGGAGGGTTGTTTATTATTATTCTAATTACCTTTTTCCTCACAAAAAGAAAAAAGGACATGACACATGTAAGCGCTAGATCAGAGTGAATGGACATGGCTTGTTGATTTCTGATTGGCTACTCCACAGATTATGTGGTGCACTCAGTGCACACAAGAATTTCTTTGTAACATATGGCTGACCAAATGTATATATAAACAAAATGAGCATATAATATACCTTAGTTGTATCAATATTTTTAGGACTGTGGGTGATAATGTCTTTTATGCACTATGTCACGTAGTACCCACAATAGTTGTTGTTCTCAGGTTGCTTTGGGCACTATAAAGAAATGAGAAGAAAAATTTGTTAGTCAATCCCACACACACACACACATATAAACTATACTTCATCAATTTATTAATATAGTCATTGGTGAATAATATATATATCCTCAGATACAGCCATTAGAAGGCACATCTGTAGGTACTATCGGTAAACTTGTTCTTGGTGCACTTAAGACCATTTGAGTATAGTAACTGTAGACCACTCTGAAAAGATATAATATAAAATTATATATACAGAAACATGCAAGCCGAACTGAATTACAAGAGATGATGTGAATAACTTAGTGATTGAAAATCTCTTGCATGTATGGTCTCGTGTCTGGAACCGCGCTCATATAGTCATAGTACCAAATCCTTTTGCATATTGGATTTATCACTATGAGCATGCAGTGGTTTCTAAGTACAATAACAGATCACACAATCAGGACAATTACAAAATAAATAAAAAATAATCCAAGTAGAGTTAATGATGTTCCTACCCTTAAATGTAAAGTACCAAGAAGTAAGCATCACTTCTGTCTAGCGCCCTCCTAAGGAATTCATCCCCCAGAAACCTTGCATATCATTACTTGGCATCTTTTTTCACACCCTCACCCTAGTAAGTAATTTGGTCAGGGCGAGTGAACTTTATCTTGTCTTAGAGGCCGCGGGGGATGAGGTGATTATGGTATAGTTGCTTGAAATGTCGAAACCAACATATCAAAATGTAATCAAAGTTCTAAACAGTCAAATATTCAATCACAGTTGAAGAAATACCTCATAAAGAAGTTGACAGACATTAAACTTGCAATGTCCTTGTTCAAGATCTCAGAAATAAGCTATCCGATTATAGCTTCCACTTAGTTTGGAAGGTCAAAGGCCTCTCTATCAAATGTGATCATTGGACACGGGTCTAAAGCAAAGCACTTGTCAGCAAACTTCTAAAGGGACTTCTGGGCAGATTGACCACAATCTTATTCTGTGAGGAAGACTTCTTCTTAGATTGATCATTGAGGGTGGGATGCTTCCTCTTCTTGGATTGAGTGAGGGCGCTTGGTCTTATTAGGGGTCTTGGGCTGAGTGGGAGGCTTGGACTAATTGGGGGTCTTGGAAGTAGGGACCTTGGACTTATTAGTGGGGGGCTTAGACTTATCAATGGGGGGCTTGGACTTGGTGGCTAGCTTCTTTTGAGCGGGTAACTTCTTTTAAGTGGGGGGCTTCTATACTTTAAGTAGACATTGAGGCCACGCAATGAAGTTACCCATATCCCCTCCCACTATATTTGTGTCTTTGGTGTGCACAAAGAGCAGATAGCTAGGGTTGATCTTATTGTTGATTTGTACCTTCACATGCTCAAGAGGGATAAGCTTGTTATGAAGCTTGTTTAGGACTATCGGTAAAACACTCAACATCCGCTAAACCCTCAAATGGATCTTGGGGAGGAAATGTGTAATTGCCTCTAATACTTGGGCTACCATTTCCCTCCCTTACTGCTTCGTAGAACGCTCCTTTGTCAACTCTTGTGTAAGAAATTATATTTGTTTCTGCATTTCATCACACTGTTTGTAGAGCTTATCATACTTCTCTTCCCTGTTATTTCTTCAAGGTTGCCGCTGACCATAATATTTTATCTTGGTCAATCCAAAGCCAGCACCCTTAAGAAGGCCAAGATGGTCAGGCCCCAATGTCTTAGCCAATATGTTCTCATCCGTAGAAAGGCAGCCCCCTATGTTGTAACTTCATAGGACATGACTTGCTATGCATTTAATAATAATGTTAATATTGGTAGTTAATTGAAGATATTACTTCATGAATAAGGGACTAATATTAATACTTACCATTTTAACGACAACCTCCTTTATTTGAGGATCGTTATAAGAGCTATCTTTATTTTGCCTTACCACTTACCAAAGTTCATAATGGGGTAGTCTACTACCGTTCCCCTCTCACCAGCCAACTTTTTAGAAATCTGAGCATACCCTGTTTACCCTCCTTTGTAGGGATACTTATTGTTCTTCACCCTTTTTCTATTCACCTGGCTTAATATCTGCGAAAACACACAACACGTAAGTTAATATTAAATAGGTACATGCAAGTTTTATGAATTGCGAATAACAATTATGTGGAATGTTAGGGTTGCAACGTAAGATAACAAAATTTCTCCAATCATCTGATTTGATGGTGGATCAAAGATCCACAGGAACTTCTGTCTCATCAGCCTCTTCAAGATTATGCAAATACGCATTCGTCAATACATGACAGAATGTGCGTAGTGATTTGCCAGCATTCTTGATGACAAAGTCCTTGATGTAATCTCCATCTACATGATATACAAACTACAAAGCACACAATTCAAGTTAACATTTTTTACAAGTACATAGCAAGTAATTAACAAGCATATATACCTTAACCTGTCATTATCCTAAATAACTTCTGTGTAACCTTCCTGTACCTGACGCCAGTTACCCATCGAGATAGGAATGTTGGTCCTTGTCCTTAAGCTGATGTAGCTGATGAAGTGTGACGGATGAAGAGGTTGACTATCATTGTTTTATGTCACCTCAAATCTTCTCCCTACAGCCTTTGTATCGTTCATAAAAGTCAAGGCGCAGTGGCCCCTCCTTACAATATCCCATACTCGTTCTAACACCATTTATGGGGTCTCATTTCTTAGTTTCCTATCAGTACCAGTGGGAACATTATCAAAACTAAAGGCATTATCAAAACTAGGGGCATTATCAATGCCACGAGAAGTAAAACTGGCCATTTTAACTGGAAAACAAAAACCATTCAGTCAGCCACAAGGAATAGAGCAATGGTTTTTCTAGAAAAGAAAAATGCACGAGTAAGGTTATAACCTATCTAGCCAAGACAAAATGAAAAATAACGAGAATGTGTAATGAAGAATATAGAATACAATGCAAAAGAGAAATCGTACCTTAAAATAAGAAGAATATATCATGCAAAGGAATGAGACCTAGCTAGGGCTCTGAGACAAAAAAGTAAGTTAGGGAAATCGAACCGACTCACACGGCTGTTGGACCGAAGTTTAAAGAAAGTAGTGGAGAATGTGGTTCATCTGGATACGACTATCAACGAACAAAAAAGTCAATCTGAGTTATGGGGTTTCGAGGATGGTGGGCAATATTTGACTAAAGACAAACGTGTTAAGTGTAATAACTTAGGAAAGTGAAGAGGCATGAGATAGCTGGTACGTATTGTAAAAGACTTGATGAAACCTGCTCATGGTTCTAAGTTAAGAACCGTTATGAAAGGTAGCCTTTTCTTATGATTCTTAATCAACAACTGTAATGAACCTTTAAATCAAAGTTCATGGTTTTAACATCATAGTCATTAGGTTTTGTAAACGGAAACGGTGATTTCTTAATAACTGTTAGGTATTTGACATGGTATTTTGAAAAGTGATGAGTTTTACATATAACCGTAACTTATCTAACTTTCTGTAATAATTTTTAAAGTTGATTATTCAACCCCATAGTATAATCAAAAAAAGAAAAAAAGAAAAGAAAATGAGAGTGTGAACTAGATAGGTCAATTCCCCCTTACTGCTCTTGTCCATGCGTTCTTGCTCTCCCATGTAATCGATAAAGAACAAAAGTCAGAAGTTGGAATAAAAGTGAATGGCTAAATGGGTTTTATGGTTTATCCAGCAGATCGTGTCCTTTGAAATGGAAAGGGTTACGTTATAGAGCCAAACATGTCAGTATAAATTGCAACGGTTAACACAAGTAACAGTTGTTTACTAATAACCATGAACATCCCTTAAATTAATAATGGTTGTTTATTAATAACCATAAAGAGACCATTGTTTTTAAAAAAAATATTTTTGGGCTACATTTCCCTAATGATTATTTATTTTTAATATTCAAAAATACAAAAGCAATAGTGGTTTTCAGTCATCACCACTACCATTGTCCTTCTCCTGTTGTCCCTCCCCCTTACTCAACACATTATCGACATCTGAGGAAGGAGATGATGGGTCTGACTAGAAGTGATCATATACAAACTGATTGTGGTAAAGGATGAGGTCCAACTTTCTGTTTAGACTATGGGTGTGTTTAGCAAAACGCCTTGTGGAGTGGTCAAGGCTGGTCAACGTCTACAGCAGTGCCTCTATTTGAAGAGGAGGTAGAAGAGGTGGAGGGGGAGGGGGAGGGGGAGGAGCTTATGGAGGTGGTGGTAGTAGTAGAGGTGGTGGCGGAAAAGGAGGGGCTTGTGGAGGAGGAGGAGGGTGAGCATGTGAAGGAGGAGAAGGGCGAATGGAAAGAGCTCTCTGGCGTCTGATCATGATAAGGGAGAGAATGATGAGGTTATGAAAAAGTGCTTTTTAGAAAAGTACTAAGGATAAAAAGAATAGGTCAGTATAAATATAGTTGAATACTTCGCTCTAAAGTATATTTAATTTAGGAGAATTGGTACTTGGTGTCGGACAAAATGAGGTTTTAAAAATGTGCTTTTTAGATTTGTTCATTACATAATGATTGTTTATTATGAAATGTCATTTTTGTCATTTATATTTTATGGTCTTTGTGTTTTTGCTGATATAAGGTTAGAAGATAAATCATTTATAAGCGTTACATGACGGTTGTTTTGAAAGAACCGTCATTTTTGTCACTAAATAAATGACGATTAATAACTACTACTATTATTTTTGTGTTTTCATAAATTTTACCTTTCAATACAAGACGATGCGCATAATTAACTGTTACTTTTAAGCATTGTATATCCTTATGTGACCTCCGCCTTGACATACGTGACGTTTATTAGTTGTAACCGGAATGTATCAAGTGTTACAAATGTGCAAATATGTAATAGTGATGTGTTAATAATTTATACATATATTCTTATATACCAATAATTATTGCCATCGCTCTTAAAAGTCATTGTGCCTCCTATACTCTTGCCACTATTACTTTATACATATGAAAGATGTTGCTTACAATAATCATATCTTCCTTAATCCTTTCGCCCCTTAATAATTTTTTTGGAATTTTTAAAATAAAATATCATTTATTTTTAATTATTTCCTCAAGGTACCAACAATCAGATTTATCATTAAGTGTCTGTTTGGATTGGTGATAAAAGCTGCTTTTTCAATTTAATTTACGGTGTACGAGGCAAGTATATAAGAGGAGTTTCATCTCGACTTACGTCAACGTGCTTTTCTAACACTATCTCAAACAAGCCCTAAAACAATCAAGGCAACGGTTCAAGAGTAGTAGTCTAACCGTAGTTGAACTAGGTTCAACTCAATTATTATTAAAATAATATAATATAATTAAAATGAATGTATAAAAATGTTTATATATAAACATGAAAAAAAAAAAATAAAAAAGACATTAATCCAAAAATAAATGAAACATTCAAATATAAACCACAACATTAACAATATTGTTTCAAGCTCACCAAAACATTTGCATAATACTATCAAACATAGTTAGGTAAATCATAAATATGACTAATTGTTAATATTTTTAATTCAAAAAGATGTCAATTATGAATAAAAATTAATGTCGTTTTAGACTCAATAAGGGATGAAAAATATAAAATTAACTTGATTAACCCATCAAAAATTCTTCATTATACTGGTCAAGTGACTTGTTCGCCCGTTCTCTAGTTTAATTGATTGAATGGAGTTAGATTTTAATAGCATGATTAAATCAGTATGTCTTGTTGTGATTCAAAACATGTTGTTTATTGTTCTCTCAATATGATTAATTATCACTTAACCCATATAGGTCCTAATATAAAATAATGATTCTTTGTTTAAAGGGTTAAGAGTGAAAAATGTCCATGAATTTTTTCCAAATGTGCACCTGGCACTATATACATTTCTTAGGTCCAAAAATACATATAAAGATTACAAAAAGTTGCAAAAATGTCAGCTTTGTTTGTTTGAGCTAACAATAGTTATTTTTACCAAATATGCATTTGGTACCATATATGTTTCTTGTGTGTAAAAATACACACCAACTTCTTCAGATAGAGTAAAAATGCCATATCAACTAGTAAATGAGTGAGATGTTTCTCTTCATGTAGATAAGTCAATAATCGTAGAACCCAGGGATCTCATAAGTTGAGATTGAGATTTTGACTATTTAAGCCAATGCTATAGCAGATCATCTAGCTCACCAGGCTTTAGAATCAGAACACGGTTTGAAGATGATATTGACTCCGAGTAAGGATTAGAGTGTGTTTGGATGCACTTAAAAAAAGCTATTTTGAGCCCAAACCATGGTTTAGGAAAAAATCATCCAAACACTCAAAAATTTTCCCAGACCATGGTTTTGAGCTCAAACCATGGTTTTGCAAAAATCATCCAAGCACCTCAAATTTTCCCAAACCAAGGTTTTGAGCTCAAACCATGGTTTGGATCTCAAAACCATGGTTTTGAGAAAATTTAATTTTTTTTTTTTTGCTATTTTTCATATGTGGACCCCACCATCTCACTCTAATTGGTCATTTTTATTAATGTGGGCCCCACACCACACTCTCTCTTCTTCTTTTTTTTTTTTTTGAATTTCACCAATTTTTCTTTAATCCCCTTTTTTTTTTAAGAATTTTAAAATTTTAATACTCCCTTTTATCTTATAAAACCTATTTATCTAATTTGATTATATTAGAAAAATTAGTTAATCTGCACACGAAGGTCCCATTTGGTAAATAAGTTGGCAATGAGGGATTTTTTCACAATTTTCCTATAAATCATTATTCTACTCATAATCTATTCTCCAAAAGCTATTCTATTCAAAATCTATTCTCCAGAAGTTATTATTCTCCATTTTTTCTCCAGAATCTATTCTCCAAAATCTATTCTCCTCATAATCTATTATCCAAAAACTAATCCAAACACACTCTAAGGATTTACAAGCTTTATGCAAGTTGGTTGTAATGATTTAGGTATGTACGATGGTAATTGTTGGTTACCTTCAATGTGGCAATTTTGCTTTGGCAATTTTGCTTTATTGGAAGAAGTTGGTGTTTATTTTTATATCTAGAAAAGGAATATGGTGCCATATGCATATTTGGAAAAAGTATAGGAGTATTTTTGTCCCTTAAACCCTTATTTTTATTTTAGCAAAAATTATTACATGAATTAAAATAATTATTAAGTTTGTTTTATACTCATGAACAACTCTGTATTCTTCGGAAAAATACAACCTTGTATTCTTATAAAATTAGTGAGCTATGATGCATGAATGAATTTGAATTTTATAGGGATAAAATTACTAGCCATTTAAAGACAACATGATTATCACAAAATAAAAAGGAAATCACATGATATTTCTCAACATCAAATCAAATTTATCAACGTTCTTAGTTTTTTTTTTTTACCAACTTATTAGTTGCAAAGAAATTGAATGGATGCCACATTTTAAATCATGAGAATAAATTATTTTAATCAAATATATGTGCGAGTTAACTATAACCTGCCCAGCTTATTAACAAGAGTTTGAATAGTTAATCTCATGTTTATTAATCTGTGAAAAGTTCAAATTTGAAAGACTATGAAAAGTGATTAAAGTATGAAAAAGATGTTTTTAATTGTAAATATAATTTATCAATTTCATATTGGGGGACTGCTTATGATAAAATAACAACAAAAACAGTGTATTATATTAAAAATTCAAAAAATAACACAACTAAATCATATAATAATTGAATTAGTCACTAAATTAACAAATTAATTTCGAAAAAATCAATTACCATATGGGGACATATTGTACTAAAATAAAGCTTAGAAAATATGTTCATCATATCCACGTTTTAATATATAAATTGCTGGACATTAAAAGATGCTTGAGAATACCGGTGCATTTTTTTCCCCTGGTGATAAGGCACTTGCGCAGTTGTGCTTAGAGGACAAAGGAGGAAATATATGGGGAAGAAAAGGTTGTAGTGCTTAAATAAATTATTGATAGATGCAATATTGCAAAGTGAAAAATAAAATAATAAATAATCATGGTTCAATTCAGTGCAGAGTGCAGAAGCCAATGTTTGTGTTTGTTGCTTTGAACTGCAGCTTCTTCTTTTATTATTTTTTTTTTATACTGAACTGCAGCTTCTTTGTTAACTCTTAATTAATTCTTTTTTTCACTATTGTCCAATAAACAAGCTCAAGAACTAGAGCCGTCTAAATGGGCCAGTCTGACCCTTAATGCCTGGCCCATATGAACTCAAGGTTATGCTTTTTTTACCCTAAACTTAGAATAACTTTTTTTACATAAAGATTTAGGGTATGTTTGATTTGAGAGGAGGGGAGGGGGAGGAGGGGAGGGATGGAGGTGGAAATTATAATTTTGGGTTTAAGAAATCTAAATTTACTCTCTCATTCTTTTAAATTTTGGATTCCAGTAAAAAATTTATCCTCTCATTCATTTTAAATTTTAGATTTCTGCCCAAAATTTAAGTACTTTTAACCCAAAAAGATAATTTAGCCCCCTCTCTTTCCCTCCCCTCCCCTCAAACCAAACAGGTTCGCTTTGTTCATATACAAATAAATTTCAAATAATTAAAAATAAATGTTTAAAATCCAAATGATCATTTTTTTTTGCTTGAACAAATGACCAAATTAAGCTTCATACTGAATAAAAAAACACACGAATAATAAACAAAGAGTTAATACAATGTTTTAGTCTTTATAATTTACCTTTATATTGATTTGGATTCCTATAGTTTTAAATCATAGGTTTTCATCCCTAAGAGATTAAATTGTCAAGTTTTTATTAAAATATAGGGACTAACGTTTTAAATAAAAAAAATTTGAGGGAGCAAAACTAATAACTCAAAAATATAGAAATTAAAACAAAAATGATGACAGGCTATAAGGACCAAACACTACTTTAAGCCAAGAACAAAATATAAATTATCTTAAAGTCCAAGTTTTTTTATTTAACAAAAGTTTTGAGGCTTGTAGGGTAAATGATTTTTATCTCTCTTAATAGGTGCAATTCCTAAAATTCAAACTTGTGTTTTTATTTTTATGGGTATGTGGGCCAGCCCGAGCCCTTTTTTCAAGGCTTATATCAGAATCGGGCCCAAAAGCCTTTTTCTTACTTAAAAGCCCCTGCTATCCAGGCCAACCCTCAAAAAATATATGGGCTCAAATGAGTACGCCAACGAATTCCAATATTAGTTTTTTTCGGGGTTTACAAGTTGTATTGTCTCTTAACCACAAACAAACTTGATAAATGAGACTTTCATTAGTTAAAACTAATTCAATGCCAATTTATAACTTTCATTTCCATTATTTAACTCTCGCACTTTTAAAATTCACTAGTTGCACTAAATATTTACAACTCAAGAAAAAAAAATGGCAAGTACCAATTCAATTAGAATTTAGATTTGAGTATTTAGCACTTATTCGTGACTTTTCGTTTGAAGGGTTGAATATTTCCTACTCATAGATTTGATGAGCCAGGAATGTGAACTCAGTGATGAAAATGAACACCAATGACAGTCAGGGAGTCGTGATGGAGCAGACAGTGCAGGGCAATTTGGTAATAACCCGTATAAAATCTCTTACACTCAAGTTTCCTGGGACTTCTTAATTATTTAAAGATTTCATGGGACATTTTTATCATTATTTCTCTTACTTGGGATTTTACATTGTTTCTCCTATTTTTAGGTCCCCTTGCTAGTTAACTCATCATTGTTTCTAGAATTTTGACCCTGGTGCTAACCAAAATTGCTCTAATTGACAAGCAGGCAACTTATATCCAACAAAATCATAGTTTTGGATCCCATTATTAATATAAGGATGGCTTTGTTAATAAGTAGGAGTATTTTTCTAAGAAAAGCATCTTCAGCACAAGGCTCAGTAAACACCGCCCTTGAATTTAGCTCACCTAATATTTTTTTCATGGAAAACAAAAATTTATTCCCCATAAAATATTAATAAAAAAGGATTGAAATCTTGCATGGCCATTTTGATTGTTGTCTAGCTTTTAACAGAGATTTTTTTTTCCAATAATTAATAAAAATTTATAGATGCTATAATTATTGGACGAGATAAAGAAAGGATTAAAATATAGGGGCTTTAGGTGCCTTCCTGGCTGTGATTCCTAATAAGAAATAGAAGTTAGGATATTGTAATGTTTGTTCATGCGGAAATTTAGAACTGTGGTTGCGCCCGATCGCCGCTTGATTTGTCCTATTCTTAGGGTGTGTTTGGCATGGAGTTTATTTTGCCATACTTGACATTTTCAACTTCAGAAATGAATTTACATAAAAAATAATGTTCCGCATATTTTGACAGGTGCAAATTTTTTTTTAAAAATCCACTTTAAAGTTGAAATAACTTTTTTTTAGTCTTTTTTTTTTAATTTAAACATTATGAAGTTGAGCTATATTTGAATACTTTTTTTTAACTGCTTTTTTTTTAATAAAAGTCTCTCCAAATATAAATTACATTGACTTTTACTACAACTTCAATTTTTTTAAAAAAAGAATCAGTTGAGATGAAAGTCAATTTTACTCTTATAAAAAAAATTATTTTTACAAACATTAATTCAAAAGAACCCTTATTCTATTGCCTTACATTTTCTTTTAACTAATAAATCATGAGTTAAGGAATACAATCTTTTTTTATACCTTCCAATCTTTTGTTATTTCTAGTTTGTAAATAAATTGTGAATATAGAGCAGTTTTAACAATTCTGTTAAAGTAACTCAAACATCTGTATCTTTTTATGTAGGATCCACTTGTTCTCCATCTAGTTTTATAATAGATGTTTGGGTCAATTTCACAAAATTGATAAAATTACACAATTTTTAAAAGATTGTGTCTACTTTTACATCCTTTAAACTTTAATTGTGCTAGATGCTTATGCAAAAAAATTTTATTGCTAAACTTGCACCGTAACTCATAAATCATCTTGCTCTAATATGCTTACTTTGGGCCTTAATGTAGGACATAATTGAGGAGTTGTTCTTTATCCTCAATATAAGATCTATTTTTTTTATATTTATCAATCTCTTTTTAATTGGGGAGTTGATGGCAGGAATTAGGCAAGTTGATTATGATTTTTAAATAAAAGTCATATCAACCAACTTACTTAATTTAATCAAATTAAGAACATAGATCTTATATTAAGGATCAGAAGGAATATTTATTTATTTATTTTGTCATAACTCACACACTGAACATATACATGTGGTTAGACTCAACCTCGCGCTTAAAAAAGCTTTAAAGGAGATGTTTCGGGTTACAATGCTTCTACTAAATATATTTAATTCAATCACATATTAAATGAGTAAATTATATACATTTATCTAATTGATTAGATTAAAAAAATTAGTTAAATTATATAATATAATATGTATTTTCTAAAACATCTTAGTTATTTTCCTTAATTCTCCCATTTTCTTTCTTCCTTGATTATATTGAAGGAGCATTAATATGAGTGAATTAGGAAAAGACTATCAAATATAAAAACTATATCTTATATTTAAGATCAAGATCAACTCCCCAAATACATTTTATATTAAGGAAAGGAGGTAGTATAGAGTTGTTTTGAGTAAATTTTTATAGTCCAATTGACTAAGACATTTAGGATATTGTCTTTAATAAAAAAATGATAATTTTAAAATATGAATAATCCAAACGAACTAAATTATTAGAATTTATTCAAAAGAATAATCATCAATATTATGTTCAAAATTGAGGGGATTTTCCAACAAAACGTTTTTTGGCAAAAATTATGGAGATATGTTAAGGCACATAAAAAGATATTTTAGAAAAAAAAAATTGCCGCATGAAAAGTTTTATAAATTCCAAATATAGATTAAAAAACGTGCAATTTTAATGAAATATTTACAAAAAATATTTATATAATTATTCTTGATGACATTGAAGGACAACAATCCTGACCCATATAGAATCTTAAAGAGAACAAACAAGTCGACCTCCCTATAATAATAGGGTTTGGGGCTCTATGAATTTATTTTATGTATTAATAATACCTTATACATAAATTATTATACACCAACAATTCTTGTCTCGGCCCCCGAATACCTTTGGCCCTATTACTTTATACCCATGAAAGAGACTACTTACACTAATAATATCCTCCTCAATCCTAAATTAATTCTTTTTGAAAATATTTGGGTGTAAAAAGAACTATGAGCATTTATTTAATGTGTGGCTAGCATCATTTTCGGAGGTATAAAAATACTTATGAATATTTAAAATTTGAGAAAAATGTCAAGACCATTAAATATACCTAATATCGTTGCTTTTTATGGAGCTCACACTATTTTTGTATATTTATATATTATGATGTTAGGTTATATTTAAGGGTCATGACATTTTTACTTTCTTTTTCTAATGTATATGAGAATTTTTTGTACATCTGAAATGCATACGGCGGTAATTCACCTTTTTTTTCCCCCGCTAATAGTTACAAACCAAACAAAAGTATATTACAAATTTAGAAAGAAACCATCAAACACAAAACAGCCTAGTAAACTAGAAATATCAGAAACCAACATTCTACTCTCTTGTACAGGCTGAGACTACTCATGAAGTGCCACTGCTGCATAAGAAACTTTCGGAAGACCAACTTGCGGGTGATATATGGATGGCTGTAAGATGACAGATTGATGAAGAATAAACAGCAGCATCTTTCTTAATTCCACTAGGAGCCAATGCAACTTACCTGACACTGAGAATAAATCCTTGAGGCTATCCCCAAGACTTCTGAAGGTTGTCCCTCACATTGACCATGCGATCTCTTATTACTCGTTACCTATAAGCAAAACAGATAATGACACAGATTTGGGTCTTGACTGGAGTTTCAAAATTAGTGAAAATGCCCCTCATCCAAGGTATAACAGCAACACCATCATCTACTGAGCTTCTAAAACCCAAAGTAGAAGCAAACCAAATTGCTCTTGCATGCCCATTGACAATGAAGACATAAATGATTCTGATCTTCCTCCTCTTGATTACAAAAAACACATGTGACATCCCATGGCAAATGATGTCGTCCAAGATTAAACCGAGTAGGCAACATATAATTATATATATAAATAAACAAACACTATTAGCCACCAATAACATCAGTATATACATGAAACATACGTGTATACAATAACTGCAATAACCACAGAGAATATTGAGCAAGTAGAAAAAATTTTCGCACTAAATTGAACATACTAGCAAGCAATATAGTTGTCATTTATGTAGATTCAAGACAAAAAAATCTAAACTTTCATGATAAGAGAGTTTTTGACTTACTCATAAATATAAGTTGCCATTAATTACACAACTTGGTGCTCATCTAGCCTCTATGCTATATATACATGTCTTGTATTCATTTCTATTGCTGGTTGGACCTTGTGATATATGTGGTGATATTTATTGGCCAGAATTAATGGCAGCTCAACATTGCATTTGGAGCAAGCAGTAAATAATTCTAACAACCAACACCACCACATATATCACATATCATACACTTCTCAAGCTCTTCATACTCTTTTCTGTATAATATGCAATTATTAGGGCATATGCAAAGATTTTCACACTCAAGTGAACATACAAGTAGGCAACATTCTATAAATATTGATGTGGGTATAAGACAAAGAAAATATGAACTCTAAACCTACATACTCAGGGTTTCAACAAAAAAACAAAAAGGAGTAAGCATCAATGACAACCAATTAAAACCTTCATGCAAGCAAAGGTAACGAAGGAGAACACTTACAGAAGAGGGCTAGTGAGGATTTGTGAAAGCTAATGATGGTCGTTGAATGTGAGAGCAGAATGGCAAGGAAAGAGAGGGAGATCCCTCCAAGAAGGAAGACCAAGCCATTACGATGGTTGTCTTGGGGGGGGGGAGAAAGCATGACGGCTAGAGGCAACAGAGAGAGGAAGAGCGTGCACACGACTTGGTGAGTTGAGAGATGAAGTTTGATGAGCATGAAAGTTAGTATAGATACTAGGGCAAACTTTTCTAGACTGATCCTCCTTACATATGGTCTAAATATGTTAAAAAATATATTTAAATCATACAGAGACTGACTTTAAAAACAACCGGTCTATTATGTAATTTTTAAAAATAGAGAAATAAAAATTAAAAAAGAAAATTCAGAAACAAGAATTTAAATGATATGAATAATCATATAACACGAACTAATGAAGATCATCAATAGGAAATAATAGGAACTGATCAAAAGACATAAAAATATTGAAACTTTTTCCTTAATCTCTTCACCTAGAGGCCGTAGTACATGCATATATATATATGAGGATCATGCTCAAAATAAATTAAATCAAAATATGTAAACAAAAGAGGGTTTTTGAAACCTAGGCCATCAGGCGATCATCATCATTTTAAGAGACACTCCTTAGGCTAAATGGTACAGGATGTCATCCCCCTTTTCTGCCAACTCCTCCAATTGTTGAGAGAAGTGATCTTACTTCTCCATTACCTCAAGAACAGTGCTCTAAAAGCGAAAGGTCAAAGGTGGAGGGGGCTGCGACGAGGTGGCTATCGCCACTGGAGGAGAAGGAGAATGCTGCCTTTTTGTTCTTGACATTGAAAGTTGCCACTTAAAGAAGAAATAAAAATTTAGAAAGGGACTTTTGAATTTTAGAACTAAATGTGCATTAGTATTTATAATTGGAACTGATGACCGTAAACTTGTGTGATGATATATATTATTGCTTTGATTAATTGTATGGAACATATGTGAATGATTGAAGCTTTGTTTGTACTTATGCTATGGTCATGAGTGTATTATAAAACATTGAGCATGCATATGTCATTATATTGGTATAAATTTATGTAGCAAGCATGTCATATACAAAGCATTATCTTGCATGCATAGTTAGGATTATTTACTATTGAGATTTACTCCGAATCTCACCCTCCCCCAACCAACCATATAGGTGTGATGAAATACAGAAAAGTATTGCAAGGAGGTGCACAAGAGGGAGCTATGGCAGAGAAGTGAAGATTGATCTGTTGTGTATTATATTAGACACGCTGGTAGGCCTGTGTGGCTACACTGTCTGTATAAATATACAAAAGAATGAACTAAGAATGAGCAAAGGAATAATCTGGCTAAATAAATGAGTAGGGAATCACTCTGATTGAATTAAATAAAGATAAAAATCGATGAGTAGTAATGAAGTTGCAAACCGCTGAATGATGCTTTCACAAGATTTTGAAAATTTCTGAAAAACCCACTTAACTACAGGTTCAAATCCTGTCCTGAGGTTGAAAATTGAAAGACCTTCATAAATGAATATCATTTCGTGATTCAAATTCACTGCATAAAACTTATCAGAATGATTATAGAAATAAGGTGTTACAAGTACAAAGGCAGATTTGCAGGAGTAGTTTCAAGCAACTTGACGGGATGAGGAGATACCGTGGGCCAAACATTTCCTTTCCTAGGCATCACAAAGATAAATACAGAGCCACCGTCGAAAAGGTTAAAAAAAACTTCATTGGTGCAAGGCGCTGAGCCTTTCAATGGCAGGAAGAATGACTTTAATCAAGTCAGTCACAAACACTATGGAACTCTTCGACACGCTGTAACCCCCTGCCGTAATTACATCCGTATTTCAAAATTTAAATAAAATAGAGACCAATAAAATGAAATAACAATTCATAATCCCTCATCCAAGAGATGGGGTATTTCAAAAATCAATTCAAAACATACTTATTGCTGGTCTCGCTTTCACAGGTGGATATAATTACTATGCAAAGATAACTTACATTTATACAATTATCAGAGTACGCAATATAAATTCCCGGAAATCCCGGAATCATATCTTCGCTCAATAATCATAGGGCACATTAGCCCATACAACTCCACCAATAGGGATTACACAACTTACTCAATACATAGACAAATGCTAATCCGAATGTACAAATACATATTCCTAATTACGCATTGATAACCAACAACTAAGCTCTCACCCAGAAACGAGTCCTCTTCATCCTTGGATGCTTGCTTCATCCTCAATCTTCCTTCCCTGTCTAAAATGTTGATAGGGGAGGGTGAGATTCTGGCGAATCTCAGTAGGAAACAGACACCAATATGCATGCAAGATAAGTATTTAATGAATGACATGCTTGCATCACAATAACTCATGTTCACATAATGATATATCCGCATGCTCAATGTTCACATAACATACTCATGGCCATAGTATAAATAGAAACAGAGCTTCAATCATTCTCATATGTTTCACATAATTCAAGCAAGGCAATAACATGCATCAATACACAAATACAATTATCAATACATGCAGGAGAGGTAAGTTCCCTACTCTCTTTCCATGTAAGCTCCAGCTCCGACTGCTCACGATCAGGGAAATCATCAAATCCTATAACCAAAGATCAAGGACATAGGATTAATCCCTTTTCCAATTCCTTAACTTTTAGACACTCAAGTTGGTTATCATTATTGCTCTTTAAGTACCCTCGAACACCTCAATCGATAGCTCTAAAGGGTTGGGAGACTATCCCCAAAGATCCCCTTTTGAATGCTCAAACATGATATTTTCACTGCTTCACTCGAGCAAGGATGGCCTCACTCAAGTGATGAGGCACGGATGCTTGAGTGAAGACGGCCTCACTCGAGCAATGGTACGGACGGAACTCGGGCACGAGAGAGAGTGAGAACAGAAAGCACTTGCCCGAGAGCACAACACCTTTCAAGGAAGAGGATCACTCGAGCACAAGTACGGAAATCACCTCAAGCACAAGGAAGTGAAGACAGAAAGCACATGATCACTCGAGCACGAATGACCTCACTCGAGTGATGGCCAAATGCCTCACTCGAGCACTAGCGAGTGAAGTCCAGGATGTGAGAACCCGAGAGCATAAGAGAAATGGCAGTAGCCCAAATGGCTCACTGCACTCGAGCACACACGGCTCACTCGAGCACGATGCCCATACCCGCGAGTGAGAAGGCACACTCGTGCACCTACCCGCGAGTGACAACCTGAGAAGCAAGTCCTTTGGTGTCAAATACACCCATCACTCAGCACAAGGAGGCTCACTCGAGTGATGTTCATCTCCCACTCGCGAGTGAAACAACACTCGCCATGACCACGGAAGTGCAACAAGAACACAAGAGCAAAATACGAAGGCTGCACAACCGCACTTGAGCAGAGTTCATCCCTGCTCGGGTGATATTCATCCCTCACTTGAGCAGGCCATCTCTGCTCGAGTGAATCTATCAGATTCCAAAAAACGCAGCAAAACATACTACATTTCCTACCACTTGCCCAATTGATCCAAATGGACCCAAAACTTCTACCAAAGCTACTCCCACACAAAATCACTCAATGAATTCAATGGAATCTACAGAATTACCAAAATCCCATTCCACTAATATGCTTTGGTCTAAGGCAATACAATCATCACTTCTCTAAAATCACCAACCTTAAACATTTCAATACCAAATCCATTCTATCTATTCAAAACTCATACCAATATACCATTTCTATAACCATAACATGCCAAACTACCCATTGACCCATATTATGAAGTTAGGGCAATAAATTCCAGAAATTCCCAACTTATTCATTTGGCACAAATCATAGATAGAATGGTTGGTTTCACATACCTTATCAACTTTCTCAAAGACACTCTTTGATTCTCCAAACTTCATATTTTCGTGATCCTCAAATCACCACCAATGGAGAAACTACAACCACCAAAATAAAGCTCTCAACTCAAGGATTAACATTAGAGAAGAGAGTTTGAGCAATAGAAGCCATTTGCTTACCATAAATCTAGCCTTTCCTTTCTCTCTCCCAAGCTCCATGGCTGCCGCACAAGAGAGAGAAAACGAGAGAGAGAAGATGGAGATGATGATGATGTGTCTCACATCACTTATGCCACATCCAAAGGTCCACACTTTGCCACTTGTCACCATCTCACTTCAACTCTCATGGGCTCACATGCACACACATACACATGATTATGCCCCTTACTCAACTACACAAATCAATCCTAGCCATTGATCTTAAAGCTACCAATGAGTTTCCTCTTCGGCAACTAATCAATTGGTCGGTAACTTTACCGTTTTGACCCTGATTATGGCAATTCCTCTTAAATCACCATCAACTCATTTTTATATTTCTTAATCATAATTTGGACTCTTGCTAAATCAGGGCTTAGCAGTCCACTAATCTCAGGCTTAATCTCTAAGCTCAAGTCTAAAAATTCAGGGTATTACATTTCTCCCCCCGTTCAATAAAATTCGTCCTCGAAATTTGTCGCACCCTATAACCATAATACTCGGATGCCTCATCTTGACGGCGTCCGTTTCACAATTCATTTCTTACTGGGAAGTTCTCTTCTAGACCGCCCACACAATGGAGCATTTCAAACTTGACTCTTGCGAGAATCTTAAACAATAAATGCAACCCTAGTTGCCATAAACTACAATCGGCCCATTTCACGATTGCTACCCGAACACAATCATCACACTATTTCCAAACAAGTGCAATCGCCTCCACATACGATTGCCACACACTCTATCACCACATGACCACAATCGTCGCAAGCCCTCCTCAACTCATGAGTGGCTAGTGCATCTCAATATCCGGTGACTCTAATTCATGAGCCATATCATAAGATTTTGGCAGTTAGGTGGCATAGGCCACCAACCTGCTTAACTCAATCTTGTGATTCCATCCTGGAATAACTCAACAACATCACCAACTCATTTCACAAACAACAGCCTCAGCCGTATACACAAGCACTTATGCCTTCGTTGTATCCACTTTCACAGCATTACCCTCACCCGTCCGGGACTTTTGGGTCTCAATCACAATGTTCACGACAGATTCACATTGATGCGTGAAGTATGGCCAAAAGCTAGGGAAGTATGGCCAAGGACTGGAAAGATGGGAAAAATCGATTGCTAGGGGTAGAGATTCAAAACTACGCAAATAGTTAGTTGGCCTATGGGAAAAGTTTCAAGCCAACCTCCTTCGTGAAGCAAGAGATGGAAGATAAATGAATGTTTGGTACGATAAATGGCTGGAAAGCCTACCTCCACTTATAGAACTTATGCCTTCTAGTTCTGAGATAGATAAGAAACCCACTGTGTCCAGATTAATTACAGATACAGGTGAGTGGGATCTACAACTCTTGAACTAGATCCTCCAACGCCTATTATTGACGTTATCAAACGCACCCCGTCCATGCACCAAAGAGGAGAGAGACTCAATAAAATGGATGCTTACGGAGAGTGGGAATTTCACAACCGCAAGTGCCTTCGCGTGGTTACAAGGAGACACCGAGGGGTGATATGAATAAGCAATCTAGAAAGCCATTTAGAAGTTAAAAATCCCTAAACGGGTAACATTACTCATGTGGCAAGCTACTCATGAGTGCTTAGCAACAAAAGCAAATACGAGTAAAGAGGGCTTGGGAGAAACAAACTGTGGGGTCTGTAATGCAGGGGTAGAGGATCAGTTACATGCCTTGAGAGACTGTTCCCATTAAGGCTAACTTGGCAATAGATCGTATATTCGCACCAGCACCACACGCTCTTCAGGCAAGGTTGGAAAAGCTGGTTTCTCTCCAACCTCACGGTAAGGGGGAGAGAGATCGATAACTACAAATGGCCAAAGGTGTTTGCAGTTTCATGTTGGTACATTTGGAGATGGTGCAATCAACAATTGCATGAACATGATGCATAGGCCCCATACAACCCAATACATGTAATTAAGCAATTATAATCAAAGATGGGATGGAGAGGAAGGTCGAGTTTCTTGATAGACAGTGATCTACGTCCACTGGAGCCCCCCACTCAAGGCTGGTGTAAGCTGAATGTAGACGGAATTACCACTTCAATTGGACTCTCGGGTTGCGGAGGAGTTGTTCGTGGAGACTGTTGAGAAAGGCTATGTGGGCTCTCTATCAGGTTGAATCAGGGTTACTGAACCGGACCGGCTGGTCCGGCCCGAAAACTGACGAACTGGCCGGTAGACTGGTCTGGTTCAGGTTCCTATTTAAAAAAATGTTAAATTTTCTTTAAAATTTCATATCAATAAACCTAAAATTTTCAATTTCTCACCGGTTTTGCCCTGATCTGACTCACTGGCCCTTAACCCAGTATCCTGACCGATTTAATACCTGATCCGGGTTCATGAACCTTGGGTTGAATGGATGTAATAGCAAAATAATGGAAGTATGGGGGATTCTTGAAGGCCTCCAATTGTTGAATGTGGAAGTATGGGGGAAAGGGGTTCAAACAAATAGAAGTTGAATGTGATGCAACGCAGGTGATTCAGGAACTAAAGGAGAACCAACGGATTCATGGTTGCTGTTTGTTAGTAAATCAGATCACTAGTATGCTTCAAAAGGAATGGCAAGTTCAATTTTGACATATCCATAGAGAAGGAAATCTGTGTGTAGATAAGCTTGCGAGTATGTGCCTAAAGCTGCCACAGCGAAAAACTGTATGGTAGACCCCCTGAAAGAGATCATAGGAATTCTTCAGGAAGATGCTATGGGAGTTTCGTTTCCTCGTAGAATAGAAATGTAACACACTTGGGCTTAGCCCTTCATTCACAAAAAATATTAATGATAGATGTTATATATGTTATGAAGAAAACAATAGAGAATTATGTTTCAATTTAGTGTAGAGTACAGAAGCCAGTGTGTTTTAACTGCAGCCTTTTGGCTTAATTTTCCTTCATTAATTTTTTAAATTCTTTATTGCCTAGTAGGTTAGTTCTATCACTAGAGTTGTCTAAACAGGTCAAGTTGGCCCCTAGACATGGTCCATACGAGCTTAGGTCTATAAACCATTTTATTTCAAATTTAAATATTTTCTCAAGCTTGACCCTAATTGACAGGGCTTAGGTCCGAGTTTGAAAGCCGAATAATTTTTTTTACAAAAATTAAATTTCTTATTATAATAATGTATATATAAACTTTATAGAGCCAAAAATAAATGTTTAAAGGATTCTTCACAAAAGCCCTTTTGTATTAAAAATCGTTCATTTTTGAAACTTGAATCTAGAAAAAAAATTCAAACTTAAACTAGTAGCTTCACGAGCTTCACCCATTTTGCCAACTCTACATGTAACTCAGTTGAATTTTTTTTTTTTTAAAAAAAATATGCCTAAGGACTAAATTTGTAAATCTTTTGTTCCTAAAGACCCTAAGCATGTGAAACTATTATGAAGGCCCATGATTCTTCTTTGTAAAAATAATTAATTTAAATTAAAGTAAAATACATCAATTACTTCCCTATTTATCTAAATTATAGAAATCACTTCTCAATTTTGAAAATTCATATAAACTTCCCTTATAAAAATGCATGTTACACAAACCTTCCTTGTATTTTTGAGATTTTCTTTTCATCAATTCAACTGTTAGCTGACTGTTGACTTAGATTTTGACCAAAATACCCTCATTTAACAAAATAATTATTCAAACATTTATATTTGTCCAAAAAATTATAAAACCAATAAAAAATTATAAATTTTATAATATAATCAAAATTACAAAAAAATTATAATATATAATGTTATAAATATTTTGTAATTTTGATTATATTATAAACTTTATAATTTTTTATTTGGAGATTATGTTAATTTTTTGAATTTTTTTGCTAAAACATTTATAAGCATATTCAGTTTGTATATATTTATGAAAAGAATTAATCAAGTTTTCAATTTGAGTTTTTTATAGGGTTAAGGTCCATTTTTTGCATAGAGTTGTTAAAAATTTTCAATTTTTCCCAGAATTATTTTTAGATCAATGTCACTCTGGAAGTTTCCAAATCATTGCAATTTTTGCTCTGACCAATATCTATGTTAAGTTTGACCATTAGTTGACCAAATATGCTGAGTTGGCAGGTCCACATGTCATCCATGCCATTTTTGTTAAGGTACAAATTTGCCCTAGAGGATTTCACTCAGGAGCAACATTGTGTCGAAAATCTTTTTTGTTCAATATTGCCCTGAAAGTTTTCAAATGATAGTAATGTCCCCCTGACCATTACAAAGGTTAAGTTTGACTGTTAATTCACTAAATATGTTAAGCTAGCAGCATGAACAACATTGAAGAAGAAGTTGCAGATAGATCAAAGACTTATGTTCATTAGAGAGAAATGAAGGAAAAGATTCAATTACTGGATTTAAGAAATAATAATCAAAATCACTATGAACAAGGGCACTGGTAACCCTCCATCGCTTGCACTTCGATTTTCTCTTCATCACACAAGATACTTTCACCTTTTTTATTTTCTCCAATCATTCAAATGGGATGCTTTTTTTTAAAAAAAAAAAAATCCTTATTTATAAATCTAGGGAAAAAATGAAGTGGGTGATATATGGACTTACCATGTAAGAATATTTGGCAAACTAATGGGTAAACTTAACTTGGATAACAATCAAGGTGAAATTGTTATGGTTTGAAAACTTTTGGGGCAACATACTCATGAGTGAAAACTTCTAAGAAAAATTTGAACCTAAACCCAAAAACAACAATAATGTGGATATCAAGTTGACTGCCAGTTTAGTATATTTAGTCAACTAACGGCTAAGCTTAACTTGAATTAGGGGTGTTCAAATCCGGGACCGGGACCAGGATCCACCACTTCTGGTCCCGGTCCCGGTAATCCCGGGAGGGACCGGGATCAAACCGGGAATTCCCGGTTTTTTTTAAAAAAATTAAATTTAAAAAATATTATTATCTTCGTTAAATTTTCTATAATCTAGTGTTTAAAGTAATTATTTAACATCTAATAAGGTCATAATAATCACACAAATTGATCTAGAATTGAAGAATAACATTTTTATCATCATCATCATCATCATCACCACCTTCATCATTTTTGTTATTATTTTTATACATTAAATAGTAGGATTAGTATCACGATATATATAGTTTAACTCCAACTAAATATGTGATACATATTTTATCAAATAATAACTTAAATTATGGGATAAAAAATACAAAAATAAAATAATAACTTAGTTTTTAAGAAAAAATCTAAAAATAAAAATAAAAAAACCGGGACCGGGATCACAAAGTGTGTGACCAGTCCCGGGTCCCATAGATCCCGGTCCCGGCTGGGACGGGAAATTCCCGGGATCAAAATGTCCAGGACCGGGATCAGACAATCGAGATCGGGACACTTTGAATACCCCTAACCTGAATAACGGCTAGGGGGAAATCGCTATAGTTTATAAACTTCCGATAGACATTGCTCCATAAAAATCTTTCAAGACAAAATTGAGATTTTTTGACAATTTCCCTTTTTTATATCTACATTGAATAAATCAGTAATCTATGAAAAGTCTAAATTTGTTTTTGTAATTTTAAGATAGGGAAAATGACTAAAAAATACCATTTGAATACAAAAAGCTCACAAAATGTCAACTAAATTAGTAAAAGGACAAATAGGTAATAAATATGAATATGGGATTTTGAAGTTTAGGTGCGTTTACCAAAATACCCATATCATTTTTTAAAAAAAGAGAAAAAGCCACCGAAGCACTACTAGCTACCAACTGCTGGAGCTTCGGCACCAATGGCAATTTTTGGGGGGCTTTAATTTTTTGTTTAAAAATTTAGAGCCAAGGTGGTGAAGGTGGGATTTGAATCCACCCCACCTTCGTTCCAAAAGGTTAGGTGGCCATTGGTCTACCAAGCCTTTTGGATATGATAATGCACAACTTTATATATATAATACAAATAAGAAAATGTAATGTTTTACTCACCAACTAGACTTATGTAGTGAATGACAATATTTATAAAGGTATTCACCATTTCAATAACGGCATTTGTAAAGATATACCTATATTGAAATGTATTGGCTAAATGAGTAAAGGTATTAACTAAAAGTGTAAACATGTTGACTAAATGAGTAAAGGTATTAACTAAATGAGTAAACATATTGATTTAAGGCGTAAACGTATTGACAACTTAAATATATACACCCCTATTAGGTGACATTGATTAGTTTATGTATAGAAACTAACAACTTAATAATCACAATTAAAAACCTGGGTTGATATATTGACGACTTGAATTCCCCAAATGTCAACAACTTGGGTATCAATATATTTGCGCATTTAGTCAATATCTTTACTTATTTAGTCAATACGTTTGCGCCTTTAGTTGATACACTTATACCTCTATTTAATACCTTAACTCATTTAGTCAATAAATTTCAATACAAGTATACCTTTACAAATGTTGCCATTGAAATGGTGAATACTTTTACAAATGTCGTCATTCACTAGATAAGTATAGTCAGTGAGTAAAACATTACTTTTTCTTATTTGTTATATATATATATATAATGTTATGCATTATTATATTAGAGAGGCTATTGTTAGCCCAATGGCCACTGAACCTTTTGGAACCAAGGTGGTAGGGATGTACATGGACCGGACCGGACTAGACCGGGTTAGAGGTTAACCCAAGGTCTAGTTTGGTTAAGCCCTAGAACTGAAAAAGGCAGTCCATGGTATTGTCTGGTCTAGTAACAACCTAAACTCGGGTTGGATTAGACTTTGGTCCATCGGATTGGTGGACTGGTCTAAGTAATCCTAGATCTCTAATTTTTTTAGAAGTTCACAACAGAAGAGAAGACATGCACAATTTATTAAACCAAAAAAACCAAGAAAATATAAAGAAAAATAGAAATCATTCCTTAACAACTTATCTAATCTAATAGAGCCTTCAAACCCATCTCCTCCACTCTATTAAGCCGGAAAAAAAAACATTTTTGCTCTCACTAAAAAAAATTAAAAGACAACCAGAGGATTGAGTAGTAGTGGTAGGGACACTGACTGAGAAGAGAACCAGAGGGAGAAAAAATATATGAAACAGAGGTGTAGCTTCTAATGGCTAGAAAAGGATTTATAAACAAAATATGACTAGAAGGGGCGACGCCATGAGGAGGATTAGACGGAGTGATGCCATGTAAAGAACCAGAAGGATTGATGCCTAAGAGGAAGAACCAGAGGGAGCGACGCCTGAGAGGAAGAACTAGGGGGATCGACGCCTGAGAGGAAAAGACCAGAGGCACTAGGGATTCTCTTTGAATTGGGTCACGTGCAAGAGTGAGTAAATTTAACTGACAGCTTGAAATTAGAACGAGACATAAATGAGTAATAACTCATTTATCATAAATTTGAAATTTTAGGATTTGTTTGTCCTCTAAGTCAGACTGAGAATAGTGGACAGACAGTTGAGCATGAAAGATATTTTAGATAATAACTATATCTTTCATACATTATGTGATTATTTGTATGCTTTGTATATGTCATGTTCTATGATATAAATAGTGCCTAGGGCACAATATCTAGAGTGGTGCAGGAAAAGCACAAGTATCTATCGGCCTAGTGGAATCCAACTATGATATACACAGTACGTAACGTAACTGTGATATGGGAAAAGCACAAGCATCATCTGATGGGAAAAAGTACAAGTACCATTTGGCCTTATGGGACCTAGCTGAGATAGTGAGACAGACAGGTAGGAGGCTAAGCAGTCATTTAGCTCTGAACAGTATGTACAAACATGTTTACAGTATGATTGTTCAATTATATTATATGGTGCATTGCATATTTATCTTTCACATTTTATATGATTGATAGTATGTTACTACTAAGATTTGTATGAATTCCATTCTTTCCATAAATGTATAATTTATCCAATTGAAGGAAGCGGCTCAAAGGGAAAGATGTAAATACCAGCAACTGAAGGTTCCGATTCAGTTTAAGCAAGGACGTTGGTTATTTGTAGATTGTATTATTATTTTTTGGATTTGTAATCAAGTACTCTAGTTTTTTGGATTGTATTATATACAATCCTGTGGGAATTTTTATAATATAATCAAGTACTCTATATCAGTATGTAGATGCTATTTCTGAATACCCACTACACAAACACTCTGATAAATATCAAAATTTTAAAGGGTTTGATGTTACTTATTTACCATTTTGCTAATTTAATAGATATTTAGAGGTTTTTATAATTCAAATTGTGTTTTTTAATATTTTTTTAGGATATGTATAATATCTATATCGTTGGCCAAAAAAATCTCTTTATCTTTAAAATTTTATTACCCTCTGAACAGGAGATTATGTCAGAGTCATATCATATCAAATGTCCTAATTGATGAATTTTTAATGCATCAAAAGGGTATCTATGGTTCCGTACAAGATTTAAACTTAAGAGAGTTACCAATTTTTATTTTTTATTTTTAATTTGATAAAAGGTTTCTTAGTTTAAAACTCAAAAAGTTTTCGCTATAAGTTTACTTCCCGAATGTTTAACTTGTATTTTTCTCTTTACGATAAAAAAAATAAAACCTAAAAAGGTTGATTAGCTCAGAAGCATCATATTTTGTTACTAAATTAACATATTCATTGACATAAAAATATTATTAGTTGCCAAGAAAAACATAAAAATATTATTTGCTTTTCTTTAGTCAAGATGAATTCCGAACTTTCAAATGGATAAATTGCAATCTACGAATCCTTGTCTTTTTTGTATCTCTGGTCTGAGGTTAATGTTGCATTGGGTTATTCAAATTGCCTCACCATTTGCCACAACTTTGAACCACATCAATATCATCACTTTTAATAAGTTTGCTCAATTGGTCTTCTGCATTCAGACTTCAGTGGTACCTTTAATAAGGATATAAATTTATTGTTTCAATCCTCTTTTAGTCATTCTCTCTATAAAATTGATGTATTACCTCATATCCTTAAGATAAGAGTTAGATACCTAATTGATGGTATTAAGAAAATTTGTTAAGTTAGTTATTTATGCAATCATTAAGGATATTTTAAGAAGAAAATTATAAATTTAGGAGATAAAGTAGCTTGAATCTTATATTTAGGATCAAAATGAACCCTATATTGAGCCCTTATATTAAAAAACCGATGTAGTATTATGAATTTCCCATTTCTTTTTTTTTTTTTTGGGAGAGATTACTAATTTCCCATTTTTTGTTCCCTTTCGTATCAACTTTAGTTGTGTAATTTTGCTTATTACACACATACACACACAATTGATCACTTTTTTTAAAAAAATAGCATTACCCGACATAAAATAATTATATAAAAAATTATCATTTTAAATTTTAAATTTTAAAATAGAAAAAATATGCACATATAAATTAATAAGCATATTATATTTTATAAATGTAGCCGCTTGTTAAAGCAAACTCTGAATCCTATTTCAAGAGATTCTTTGTTCCAAGAAGAGGGAACTTGCTGGGTCCAACTAATTTTCTTATAAATCGTTTGGTGTCTATAATCATCATTAATTTTCCATAACCCTAGAATTAGGGAAAAGAAATATAAATGGATTTTTAAGTTTGACTATATAATAATATAATATGAGATGTAATTATTATCCACTTTAAAATCTCGTAGATCTTGGTTTACAAATATACGTTACAAGTGGGACATTGACATTATTAAAATTTTTCTTATTTGGTCTTTCCAACATCTTTAGTAGTTCAGTTTCTTTCAATACACTTTTCTAATATATTTTTTTAATTCTTCAATAATTTTTTGCATTATAATGCATATATAGGATTGTTTTAAACTTTCCTTGACCTACTCCAATCCCGGATCAATGAACACATATCAATGACTTAATTGTTTTTTTCTTCTTATTTTATATAGTTACTGTTTCTGAGATCCCTTTTTTTTGTGCAAGCAATCTTAATATTTGGAAACTTGAATAGTTGAATGATTATAAGCATTTCCTTTTAAACTTTAGTCAAGAACCCATGATAGGATTATAAGGTCGTAGTTCCTAATGGGATTTGCATAGATGAAAAAATTGGTTAAGTTGATTATAGAAAGGCTTAATAGAACTGTTAACTCTCATGGTTTGACCGAATTTTTATTTTGGTTCATTTAGTTTTAAATTGTTAGTTCTGGTTAGAGTTTAGCGACTAGTTCCTATACTTTTAACGAGTTAGTTTTGGTTTTAGTCTCTATAGTTGAATCCCAACCAGGTCCTTATGAAGCTATAAACACAAAAACCAACTTTAAAATTACAAGGATCAAAACTAAAATTCAATCAAATTATAAGGTTCAACAATGATATTAACTCTGATAAAAAAAAATATGTGTTGGTTTCCCTAAAATATCATTTTTAATTATTTGTATTAAAATTACTTTTTGATAAAAAATTCTTAATATGTATAATCAATTATGGTAGTTTAGAAACATTATAAATTAAATTTAGGAGGATAGAAGTCTTATATTTCCTAATTAGCTACTATATTTAAGAAAAGAGGGAGTGTTATATTTTGTAAATACAATAGTAAATTAATGGATGATAAAATGTTATTTTTATCTATTTAGAAAATTTAAGAAAATTATGATTTGTATCAAATATTTAATATAGATGGATACAAAAATAATACTCCTATTGTGATAAAAACATAATACTACTCCTCTTGTCAAAGAGAAAAAATTATTTGGCCCTATTTATAAATAATATAATTAATTTTTTCATATAATTGTACTCCTGCCATTCCAAAATATAAGCTTTAAGTTTGTGACCATGTTCCAAGATATAAGTTTCAATTTAGATTTGTCAAATTATTTATTGTATTTTTTCCAGCTTTATCCCTTAACTGTTTTTGTTGCATTCATTATCTTTCTCATTTAACCTCTTTACAAATAAAGTGTAGAGTTGGAAAAAAAAATATTTATTGTTTTTAACTAATTTTAATTATTTTTTTAATAAGTACAAATCAATTATTTGAAACTAATTAAGGGTATTGTGAGTACAATTTTATTCTTTATTTATTACCGTGTTGATTTTTTTCTTATGTAAGTATAATACATAATAAATAGAGATAAATTTAGAAAGTTGTTAAATCTTAAGACAAAATTAATGAAATTTAAGATTTTTTTTTAGAGTATTTCAGAATTGATTTATAAATTGGGTGAAAAGAGTACGTGAATATGATCCAAAATAAAAATTATTGCAAACTTACAAATTACGATGGATTCTTCATGGGTGCATATGAAATAATGAGTATAATACTCATCTACTCAACTTGATAAAATTAAATCCTAATCCAAATCCAGGAAATGTACGAATAAATAGAAGAAAAATGGTTGCGTTTTTGGATTCAAGTGGTAACTCGCACCACCCATCAGGAATCTCCATAATTCTGCTTCATGTACACTAGCTACTCTTCACTAAATCACTCCATTCCAGTTCGATTTGTTCTTGTTCTTGTCAGATTCGGATGTTCAATTGCTTGCAGGTTTTATGATACTCCATTCTAATCACGCCATTGCTCGAACCAAATCTCCTCGGAGTATGTTAAAAACTTTGGGGCATTTTATCGAACAGGTTACCTGCAAAACTGAACTTGGTTATTTCTGAGTTTTGTTGTTTGAATTGTTATGAATTCTTACTTGTGATTGATACAAATGACGGATATTTTAACCGGAATCTTTTGATCAATAAAAAAAAAATTATGAAACTCTTCTAGTTTAGTACACAAACTAGGTTTTCCATGTCAAAAAAATCCAAAGAAAGTAATTAATGGATGCCGCTAAAAGACTATGAATACAGGCACAAGCTTCTCAATTCAAAAAAATTTGTGACATTTATGAGAGGTAAGGCCTCGTGCAGCTGAATTGCAAGAGGAAACAGTCAAAACCTAAACCCTAATAAGAACCCTAATCGTTAATTGTGCCTTAAATTATTCTAAGTCACACTCTCTCTAATGTGGCAAATAATTTTCTTTACTTTTTTGCTCCACTCCCAAAACCCACCCACCTCCTCCTCCTCGGAAACCAAATCAGTATAGCCTTTCTTAATTCCACCCTTCACAGTTTTCACAGTAATCAATCAGACAGTAAAAGGGATAAACGAACAAAAGTAAAATCTCCACAAAATATATATATTTACTGACTCTTGCCATTTCTTCCTTATCCTTTTCTCTCTCAACCACATGCTCCAGGATCAGTGTTCCTCTTTATCTACGCTAATCTTGCCTTCAAATCCTTTATATGATGGAGCTTATAGTTTAGTTGATCTACTCCCTCGTGTTTATAATATAAAGCGCTTCTAGAAGAATAATTTAGTCCACAATATAAATAACTTGAAGAGTAATTAATGTTTTTTTAATCAATTTTGTTCTTATAATTAATATCTAAATATGATTTATTGTATTTCTCTCCCTCATTCAAAATTTCATTTAATATAGGTAAAGTTGTAAATTTTTTAAAATTTAGAATAAATTAATTATCATTTTTTTAATATAAAAAACTGATTAAAGTGATTTATATTATAAATCGAAGGAGATTAGAATACAAAAGAGTAAAAAAAGACATTGAAATTGTTTTGCTTCTCCAACCCTCTTAGCTTTCACAATCTCCGAAGCTGCCTCACTCCTATATTATTATCACCAAGTACACTCTTCCTGTTCCCAAGGAAGGCCTACTCACTCCTTATATCAACACTTGCACTTAAACATGGACCTCAAGCTCTGAATCTCTTGCTATTGTCCCAATGTCCCCACCACCACCACCAGATGGATAAGGAGTTCCTATATCTTAGCTTCAGCACAGTTTTGTTGTGTTTGATATGGAATTTTGAGACGGATTAATCCAAAATCTGCAAAAAGGGTACTTTGATAATGCTAAATCTTGTTTTGTTTATTTGTTTATTCTAAGCCTTGGTATGTGAATAATAATAGAAAGACAAACAGTCACTTCTTTGTCTTCACTTTTATCTAGAGTCGGGAAAACGGGCCGAGCCCGTCGGGCCGGCCCTTTTAGGCCCTAGCCCTTCAAGGGTCGGGTTTGTAAATTGTAGCCTCAAAAGGAAGTCGGGCCTAAAAGGGCTGGTCCTGTAGGGCCTCGGGCTTAAAAGGGCCGGCCCTTTAGGCCCGTTTATTTTTTATTTTTTTACTTGGAAAGGAACCATGTTACATTTTTGAATTACCTTATTGAATCTATATGTCAGTCTGTCCTCATATTGTATAGAGTATGATTTTTGAGTATATTGTTTTGTCTAATTGAATCATATTGTGATTTTTTAGTATAATTTTTGAGTATATTTTTCTACCTATTTAGACTAAAATCATATTATATACTATTCTGCCTGATAGAGTATAATTTTTTATGGAGATTGTGATTATTTGACTACTTGAACCTACTGCTCAAAGTGAAACACAATCAAATGTCCTTGAAATTGATGATAGTGGCGAAGAAGGTGAAAATGATGGTCGTCATATTCATGTTGTTTAGAGGTTAGAGTATTTAGCTTCTTGCCTTCTTATACTTTGGTATTTGTGTGAGTTATTTATGGACATGATTTTACCTTTGATTATACATTAGTAATTGTGTTTGTTTGTTGCAAGAGACGTGTTATTTAAACTTTAATGTTGACAACATTTTTGTATTAAATTAGAACTTTAATCGTTGTTATTTACTAATTATATCTCTTTGGGGAAAATATGAAGGAAAAATAGTTAAATATTGTGAAAAGGATTTCCCGACCCTGCGGGCCGGCCCTAGCCCTGATGCTCTCGGGCTGGGCCTTGAAAAACTGCAATTTTCCTGACCCCGAGCCCTTTAGGGCCAGCCCTGTTAAGCCCTGGCCCGTCAAGGGCCAGCCCTGTAGGGCCGGACCAGCCCTGATTCCCAGCTCTACTTTTATCCGAATTTTCTTTCATTCTTATTAAGCAGCAAGATTCCATTTTGAGTCATCAATAAGGAGCTGGAAATTAATTCTGTTAACTGTTCCCGGAGGGGATTTTCCCAATGAGGTCTTTAGAAACTTTGGCCACTTGTCTAATTTTTCCCCCAAAGTTAAACGTTTTTCTTCAGGCCTATATAACAAAGATTCCATTTCACTTATTAACTATCCTAACCCCTTTAATGGTGAGACCTTTTCTTTAATACTCTCTTGGTCCATTTTATAAGTAATTTTTATCTTTATTTCATAAAACAAATTAACAATTAAAATTAGTTAAAAATAATAATTGTGTCAAAAATGTCATGTTTATTTCAAATATACCTCTATTTATGAAAAAGAGCATAGGATTAGGAGAGGAATGAGTAACAAATATGAGAGAATATGTGTATAAAATATGAGAAAGAATGTCTAATAAATGAGTAAATAAAAGAGAATTTATGGTGAGTGATAAGTAATTAATATAAAGATGTGTATTTAATAGGGATAGAAAAGGAAAAAGTAATTTAAATTTTAAGACATAAGAAAAAATTTACTTATAAAAAAAGGGACCAGAGGGAGTACACAAATTTCCCTTAGTTTGTCATATACAAATTGATTAAAGGTTAATACAATCTTTGGTCTTATTATTAAACAAAAATCTGTATCATTTTATCTTTTAAGAGACCAAAACCTCCCATTTGAAACTTAAAAAACTAAAATCAAAATGAGGATAAACTTGAGAGATTAAAGATTATATTAACTTTAATTAATTTTATAATGTACATTGCTACATATAATTTTAAAATCAAGAAATATTAAAAGTTTGCAGAAGATAATTGGAGCAATAAAGAGCCGCTGTTACTGAAGCCCACTCGTCACTCAATATTTTATGTAAACGGCAAATAGCGCCAAAAGCAGGGCAATATGGTACATTGAACAACCTAAGAAGCCAAACCAATGAATAAAAAACAAAACTAGGCTTGGTATTTAAATGCAATATACATCTGGGTGTTGAGGTTTTCCAGGTGCTTTGAACTAAAAAAAAAAAAGCTCACCCTCCTCTACCACCGCCGAGCTAAAACCCCCATTATCCAGTAAGCATTCACGCAAATTATGGAACCCAATAATGGTTATCCATAGCTCTCAACAAAGCCAGAACTTGAAATAGCTACTATGATGTCCTTTTCCACCACCATTAGCACTAAAAAAGAACAGTAATGCAGCAGAGAAAGTGGAGGCAAATGCATTTTCTGGGAAGGAAGAGGAATAGGTAAATACTCTTTTTATGACCAGTATTTTCACTTCCTTCTTAAAGATAGATGCCACAATCTCTTTTGTTTCACATGCAAGTATTGAAAACGCTAGTGTAAAACTTCAGCATCATACGTCAATAGAAACCTCCTTCACATGCATGTTGTCTCCTTAGAGTGGACTTTTATCAGCTGCACCACCATCTTCAACAGCAGGAAGATTGACTCCAACTAGAGTTTGGACCCAGTTCTTATTTGTCTTCTTCACTTTCACCATTAAAGTACTATTAATTTTCCCCAAATGGGAAATATTGTTCCTTCTAGTGTTACCCCGTCTCTGTTATTTTCTCTGTTCTTCTACTGGCTGATCATGGCAAAGATTGAACAAGTCTCCTCTCTCTCACCTGATGGACATGCCCTTCTTTCCCTTATATCTTCAGCTGATCCTTCTGCAAAAGCCTCCTCTTCTGTTCTCTCCTCATGGAACCCATCAAGCCAAACCCCTTGTTCATGGCGTGGTGTTACTTGCTCCCCACAAGGCAGAGTTATTTCGTTATCTATTCCAGACACTTTCCTTAACCTTTCTTCTCTGCCTTCCCAGCTTTCTTCTTTGTCATATCTGCAACTTCTCAATCTGTCTTCCACTAATATATCTGGCTCTATTCCACCTTCTTATGGCCTACTCTCCCATCTTCGCCTCCTTGATATTTCTTCAAATTCTCTCACTGGTTCCATTCCTGGAGAACTCGGGAAACTCTCTTCGCTGCAGTTCCTTTACTTGAACTCCAATGGATTGACTGGAAGGATTCCTCAGCAACTTGCTAATCTTACTTCACTGCAAGTTTTCTGCCTTCAAGACAATCTCTTTAATGGCTCAATGCCATCACAATTAGGCTCTTTGACATCTCTACAAGAGTTTCGGATTGGGGGTAATCCTTATCTAAGTGGTGCAATTCCTCAACAATTAGGACTTCTCACCAATCTCACTACTTTTGGGGCTGCGGCCACTGGACTTTCAGGCGTTATTCCCTCTACATTCGGGAACTTGATCAATCTCCAAACGCTAGCACTTTATGATACAGAAATTTCTGGTTCTATACCACCAGAGCTTGGCTTGTGTTCTGAGCTAAGGAATTTGTATTTGCACATGAATAAGCTGACAGGTTCTATCCCACCTCAACTGGGTAAGTTGCAAAAGCTTACCAGCTTGCTTCTCTGGGGCAATGCCTTATCTTGGTCGATCCCTGCTGAGATTTCCAATTGTTCATCACTTGTTGTGTTTGATGCCTCTGCCAATGAACTTTTGGGTGAAATACCATACGATTTTGGAAAACTGGTGGTTCTAGAACAGCTCCATCTATCAGACAACTCTCTCACTGGGAAAATACCATGGCAACTGAGCAACTGCACTAATCTTGCTACTCTTCAGCTTGACAAGAATCAGCTATCAGGTACTATTCCATGGCAAGTTGGGAGATTGAAGTATTTGCAGAGTTTTTTCTTGTGGGGTAATTCGGTGTCTGGAACCATACCTTCCTCTTTTGGTAACTGTACAGAACTTTATGCACTTGATCTTTCAAGGAACAAGCTAACAGGTTCAATTCCAGATGAAATTTTTGGCTTGAAGAAGCTGAGCAAGCTTTTGCTTCTGGGAAATTCCCTGTCTGGAGAATTACCACCAAGTGTTTCAAATTGTGAGTCTCTAGTACGGTTGAGGCTTGGAGAAAATCAGCTTTCAGGACATATTCCTAGGGAGATTGGCCAACTGCAGAATCTGGTGTTCCTTGACTTGTACATGAACCATTTCTCAGGAAGCTTGCCGGTGGAGATTGGTAACATCACAGTTCTCGAGCTTCTAGATGTTCATAATAATCAGATTACTGGGGATATCCCATCTCAGCTTGGGGATCTTGTAAACTTAGAGCAGCTAGATCTCAGTAGCAACAGTTTGACAGGTGGAATTCCTTGGAGATTTGGAAACTTAAGTTATTTGAACAAGCTCATTCTCAACAATAATTTACTCACAGGGTCAATTCCAAAATCCATTAGAAATTTGCAGAAGCTAACGCTATTGGATTTGAGTTACAATAACTTCTCTGGAGACATCCCATCTGAGATTGGTTATGTTACAAGTTTAACCATCAGTTTGGACTTGAGCTCAAATGCATTTACAGGAGAAATCCCCGAGTCAATGAGTGGTTTGACTCAGTTACAATCACTTGATCTTTCTCATAATTTGCTTTATGGAGGAATTAAGATTCTTGGTTCCCTCACCAGTCTTACTTCCCTAAACATCTCCTACAACAACTTCTCAGGTCCTATCCCAGTAACTCCTTTCTTTAGAACCGTATCTTCAAATTCATATTTTGGGGATGCCCATCTCTGTGAATCCCTCGACGGGACCACGTGTTCTAGCCTGCTTAGAAGAAATGGTCTAAAGTCTGCCAAAACCATAACTTTGATATTGGTAATTCTTGCCTTTGTTACCATAGTTGTCATTGCATCTTGGATTTTGGTGACGCGAAATCACAAGAATATGATTCAAAAATCTTTGGGGACCTCAACATCTGCTTCAGGAGCTGAGGATTTCTCATATCCTTGGACTTTCATCCCATTTCAAAAACTAAACTTCTCCATAGATAATATCTTGGTTTGCTTGAAGGATGAGAATGTGATTGGAAAGGGTTGCTCTGGCGTTGTATACAAGGCTGAAATGCCTAATGGGGAGTTGATAGCAGTAAAGAAGCTTTGGAAAGCAAACAAAGAGGAAGAAACTGTGGACTCTTTTGCTGCAGAAATTCAGATTCTCGGGCACATCCGGCATAGGAACATTGTGAGGTTCCTGGGTTATTGTTCTAACAGAAGTGTGAAGCTTCTTCTGTATAATTACATTCCAAATGGCAACTTAAGACAGCTGTTGCAAGGGAATAGGTATCTAGACTGGGAAACTCGGTACAAGATTGCTGTCGGGTCGGCTCAGGGTCTAGCATACCTTCATCATGACTGTTTACCAGCGATCCTTCACAGAGATGTTAAATGCAATAACATACTTCTAGATTCCAAGTTTGAGGCATATCTGGCAGATTTTGGTCTTGCCAAGCTGATGAGTTCACCAAACTATCACCATGCAATGTCCAGAGTCGCTGGATCTTATGGTTATATTGCCCCAGGCAAGTATCCAATCTACCTTACTTTTTAACCATATACATAATCAATGCCCTTACATTTAATATAACTGCTTTATTATTGAATTGAATTTTAGATTTTGAAAATGATTTATTACTTTTCAAAATATTGATGGCAAAAATAGTCACTTTTTAAAGGGAAAATCACTTTGAGATCTCAAGGAATGAATGTAATCATAAAAAAGTCTTAAAACAAATTAGCAGCATATAATGATAAGTTTCAGTGCAAGAAATGATAACAAGTCAATGCTGCTCACTTGTTATTGGGATATTTTGGTGATTACATTTCTTCCTTAGGACCTCACAGTAATTTTCCCAATTTTAAATCCATAGGAGCTCAATAAATATTTCCCCAAGCCACCGCATGTTTATTGATCAGTGTTTTGCAATTTAAAGCGACAAATTTTAACTGTAACTATTTTAACGTCCATTGCAGAGTATGGCTATACCATGAATATAACAGAGAAGAGTGATGTCTACAGTTATGGAGTCGTTTTGCTTGAGATACTGAGTGGGAGAAGTGCTGTTGAGTCCCATGTTGGGGATGGAGTACACATAGTTGAGTGGGTGAAGAGGAAGATGGGAAGCTTTGAACCAGCAGTGTCAATTCTAGACACAAAGCTTCAAGGCCTACCAGATCAAATGGTGCAAGAGATGCTTCAAACTCTTGGGATTGCCATGTTCTGTGTCAACTCTTCACCGGTCGAACGACCAACGATGAAGGAGGTGGTGGCTCTGTTAATGGAGGTGAAGAGCCCACCTGAGGAGGTGGGAAAGACCTCGCAGCCTCTAATAAAGCAGTCCTCAAATCAAAGTTAAATTTCTTCTGTGTTTTCCCCCCCTCCATTTTTGTTTCTTTCTTTTGTATTTTTCACTTGTTTAGAGATTGGTAAAACTGTTATTGTGGGAACTTTGAGAGTAGTAGAAGGGTAGAGAGACAAATGGTAATGGATTCAAACGGCTATCATTGTACAGTTTTAAGAAATATAAGTATCTGTCATCTCATTTGCATCATGTGATTGTGTGGCAACAACCATGCTACTTCATGACGTCTCTTTTTATCTTTTTTTTTTTTTTTTTTTTTCATTTGGTCAGAAGTTTTTCCTCTTGAGCATTAAAGCGTAAAGGGTTTTCATCTCTTCAAATAAATATATTTTTCAGAATTCGAATTTGTATTCTCTTTCTTAAAGAAGTGAGATTGTATCATCTCAACTAACAACTTATTCATTGTTTCATGACATCTCTCTAATTCTTCTTTTTGGCTTATTTTCATGTACTGAATTGCTAAATAGTTGTTGGCTACATTGATGCGAGGTTACACCAAAATTTGTCATTTGTGCTACTCTATTGGTCCCGTTATTTCTGCCTAAAATTCTGCCAATTATTGTTTCACTTCACGCGCAAGAGGTCCCTAGGATGTTTGTCCAGAAAAAGAAATTTCATCCGAGTCCTTATAGTTTTTCTTGATATTTAATTAGATTCTTGAAGTTTTATTTTTATTGGATACTTACATTTTTTAATTATAATATATTAATCATATCTAGATAATTAATCAGGTTCTTGGAGTTTTATTTTTATTAGATACTTTCATTTTTCTTAATTATAATCTATTAATTATGACTGATGTGGATGCTAACGAAGCTACATATAAATTACAGTAAAATACAAAATAAAAGAGGTTTTTTAAAATGAAAATGGTGAATGAATGTATCTCCTTAATCAATAAATGATTGATTTTTCTTATTTCTACTTCCTTGGCCAATTTTTATTGTTAGACTTTCTTTTTCTCTCTCACTAAATTCAAATTGCAAGAGGAATTGGGTACTAGGAACAAGGAAGGGAAAATCCCAAAAAAATACAATCAAAATATGCAAATCCCAAATTAGTGCGCCAAAATTGCGAAATCCCAGTTCAGTGCTGTGTCAGTACGAATGACAGTGCTGGGTCAGCGAAAATACGATTTTTCCATTCAGCCCTCTCTCTCGCCACTTCAGAATAACAACACGAGACACTTAATTAACAACTCCGGATTCTTGATTAACAACTCTCATTTCTTCTTTATACTTTCACAATAACAACACCGGTCTTGTTATTAATAACACCATATTCTACATTAACAACTTCCATTTCTGGATCCGGCTTTCCTCCTTTGCAAAAAAGAAAAGGAGAGTCCGCTGTAGAATCTAGGCCGTTGGATCAGATCTCAACGGTTCATATTTAATATATTATAAAAAATTATTATTATTATTATTATATTATAATAATAATATTTTTATAATATATTAAATCTGGACAGTTGAGATCTGATCTAACGGCCCAGATGCTGCAGAAGACCCTCATTTACAAAGGAGGAAAGCCGGATCCCCCATTTCTTGTTTCACAACTTCATAATTTAAATTTCAGGGCCAATAACAACACCTCTTTTTTTTATTAGCAACACCGTATTTTACATTAACAATACTATATTTTTGACATAAGAAGATGTGAAAGAATAAAGTAGAGTTGTTAATAAAAAATCCGGAGTTGTTAATTAAGAGTTTCGTTTTGTTATTTTGAAATGGCGAGAGGGAGGGCTGAAGGGCAATATCGTCTTCTCATATATCTAACACCATCATTTGTACTGACATAGCACTAAACCGGGATTTCGTAATTTTGGTGCACTAATTTAGGATTTGCATATTTTGATGGTATTTTTTAGGGATTTTCCGAATAAGGAAACTAATCCAATTACTAGCCAAAATCTATTTCAAGTAGGTAATTGAGTATGCTTCCTGATGCTAACAATCTCTCCCCCGATCCCGATCCCTATATCCTATATATAACTTGGTGCGACCATGATGAATTCTTATAGTTGTTTTTTTACTATTATTAATAAATTATCCTATCTATATTATTGTAAATTTAAATAAGATTCATTTAAATAATTAAATGATTAAATCATTTGTAATCTATTATAGTCTCAAGAGTGTTTTTAAATATGCTTAACAGATTATATATGAATGTGAAGGCATAAACTTTTAAACCTATTTAAAAACCTACATTTTAAATAAGCCATAAAAAAATTAAAAAAAAAAGCTTCAAGCTGTATTAAGCCTTTTGAAGCTCAATCATAAGTCTTGGAAGAAAAAAAAACTTACATACATGCTTAAGCTTTATAACTCTATTTCAAGCTTAGATCTATTTGATTAAAATCTAGTATAGCCGAGCTTATTTCGAACCTTAGATCCATGTGACAATTAATCTAGACTTATGTATGATCTGCTACTAACATCGTTTCTCTTATAAATTAATAAATTATAAGAATAGGGATCGATACTTATAATTAATAAAACTATAAGTACTAACAAAATTATAGGGATTTAATTAAAAATGCAATCAAATTATTAAAATTTCATATTAATCTCCCCCTCCAAAAATTTGAGGAAAATCCCATTTTTACCAATATTCGAGTGTTATGTTGGTTTTGTGGGAGAAGATCTTCCCATGCGTCACATGTTTGAATCCGACATTGAGAAGAGAGGAAATATGAGTTGTAACACTTACCGTTTATGAACAATATGGCTCACTATAAATTTTATATTTGTATTAATAATTGAAGATATTGATATTAGAGATATGAATGTAGAACTATATATGTTGGAAATAAAAAATAGATTTATATCGTCCTAACAAGATTTATAAAAAATGTATAATGTATTCAAAAAAAAAAAAATATATAATATCACTTTGCTACCTTACAAAGAATTGAACACAATCATTTTTTTTTTTCACCACTAAAGTGACAAAGATGGACTTTGGAAACATCCAAATGCTAATAGAGTCAAAACGGAAGGACGGGAAAGAAACTTCACATGAATTAACATATCAAATACTCCCTCCGATCTTAATTATAAGATAAAGTTGATTTTTTTGGAGAAATTAAGGAAGTCAAATAAATCACTTTAGAGTATTTATATTTTTAGTATCTTTGGATTATATATTAGTTTATTAATCAAATTACTTAGTTTGAAGAAAAAAATATAAATATAAACATTCTAAAGTGATTTAATTGGCTTCTTTAATTTCTCCAAAAAAAGTCAGCTTTATCTTATAATTAGGACTGGAGGGAGAGTATATATATGTATATATATATATATATTGACATATTTCCATAATTATTTAAAATTAATAGTTTTAGTCTACTTAGTGCTTATTTGGGATAACTTAATTTTAGCTTATAAGTATTTTTTGATCGTGATTTACGGTATACGAGGTAAGTATGTGAGATGAATTTTATCTCAATTTACGTTAAAAAACACTTATAAATAAAAAAATAAGATATCCTAAATATATACTTAATTTGGTAAACTAGCCCATCTAAACCCGGATTGCTCACAGGGATTTCCTTTCCTTCCCAAGAAAAAAGTTTTTCCAGAGAAAAAGGTGAGGGAAAACGACAAAGCCGAAAGTCGTGGGGAAAGTAGAGAGAATCTTCAAAGCCAAAGTAGTTTCCATTAGTACTAATTGGTGGAGAACCAATAATGCTTTTAAGCAGAAAAATAGGCAACAATCTTTAAGAAACATTGTATATGAAGGAAAAAGTAAAGGAACCAAACAACAAATCAATAAATCATCCATAGTTCCATCTTTGTGTAGGGTCAACATTTCAGTGTATTAGGAGACACAGGAAAACAAGCCATACTTCCCTCTCATACATTCAGAGACAGTAAATTTGTTTCCCATTTAATATATTTTCTCTTCAGTTCTATCATTTCTGGATTATTTCTCCAGTCTAAGTCAAACAGGAGAGAACCTACATGTTCATCAGTTTGTCATTTCTACTTCAATGTTCTTTTCTTGTCTGGGCAAGTATGGCTCTAGTCCTTAACAGTTATTTTCACGGTCATATAAAGACACAACAGCATCATGCATATATTCCATAGATTAATATATCAGCTCAATAAAATTGCTTGAGAATAAATCAATTTGCAATGTAACAATGAGGGGTGTGAGTAATTCATATAAGCTCTATACATACTGTTGGCCGCCATTATGTATTGTTCTTTCATTTTCTATTATTGCCTAGTCTTCAAGCTTATCAAGTGTCAACAGTGATATCAAGTTGAAGGTTGAGTTTCGTGAGAGAAGACGAATCTGTATACTCCTCCGGTCATAAATATAGAAGCTAGTTGGCGATTAGTGTTAGTTCTAAATGTAACACAATGTTTGCCTAAACTACCCCTATTCATACTCCCTTAACAATTAATAGTAGAAATCAAATTCAAATAGTTACAAGACATTTGTTGCACAAGAGTATTTAAGGAAGATTAGGTCACATTTCTTAAGTATTACAATTAACTATTAACTAATTTATCTAACTTCTTTAATACACCCAAATTAGTTAAATAGCTTTTATATTAAGGACTAAAGGATCAATTTTCAAAATCTTTTTTTTTTTTTTTTTGTAATCACCATTGGATGAGAAGTTACTTGTTAATCCCAGATAACCAGTAACTGATAGTACTTAAAAAATACAGATTGGATGACATACAAATAAGAGGAGTTAGTACATAAAAAAGGTGTTTTCTTCTCTCATCTTATCGATATGGATAATGTGGGAACAACTCCACAAAATGTGAATAGAGGAAACAGATATCTTGTTTTTATTTGCTGACAATGAAAGACCAACGGACAAGCTTGGAACTAAACAAGTAGAAACCAATCACAACTGACCCACACTGCATGTGGAATTATTATCCGATTTAACTTCTAAATTGACATGTGTGGTATAGAATTCAGCAAAAGTACAAATGAACCCAGGTAGACCACAGACTATCATGAAAGTTAAGTTTCAGAAGGCCAAAATAGCAGAAGTGGGGATAAGCAGGCAAATGGGAACTGCAAAATCTTTGAAAACACTCATTTTGTCCATATGCATTGCACATCTTCACTTCTCACCCAATGTTCATGAATAAAGTTTCTTTTGGCATTGACTATTCAGCAATCATAAACTACATTCTAAGTATCATGTGGTCATTACCAGGTACAAGCTCATTTAGAAAGATGACAATGCTTTTACTTGACAACAACTCACTGGTCTGTAGCATTACTAGCACCATAATTGAGGGGCAACGACAAACGAAAGGATCTTCCAATTAATAAAGTTGAAAATTCACAAGACCTGCATGTCAAATTTTACATCCTAATCTATCTCAGAAAGATAAAAATTTCCCCAAAAACGAAGAAACTCCTTGTTATTCTGGTCCATTATGCTCTGAAGAATGAATTCATAATTTCTAATATTCCAAATATCACACACCTCTAACCACAGAGAAACATAGCCAGCAGCACACATCCATGTCACTTGTCAGCATTGATAAAAAATTCAACTAAATTGTTTGTCAGATCCATGAATTGTAAAATCTATGGAACTGCTGAGTTAACATGGTTGGGAATGGCCTAAGGCAAGTTTTTATATGATCAATTCTGATAACATTTTGCTTCCATTCTAGTTAAACCTCTTTTGTTCAATAGTTCTATCTTACTGAAGCAATCAAGATGTTAAAAACAGTAATAAAACCAATCATGGGTTTTCTATTAAGAGTTTAAACCTGTGACCTGTGTTGTCACTCACATCATATAGCCTCTATAATCAAATGTTAGGACTCATGAAATTAATCATTGTCTCTTCATTATCCTATCTAAATTGATCTGGAAGGCTTGTCCTTTCTGCATGCTTCAAAGCCAAAGAGCTATTGTGTGAGGGATGAATTGGCCCAGAGAGTATGGGCCATCACCTAGCAAGGCCTTTTGGGATGCATACACCCATGAGACACAAAAATTTTGGTTTTTCTTAAGAGAATGTGTCACTTGCTCTGTAAATTTAGCAAATTTTAAAATGTTTCAGCCCAAATACCTTTTCTAATACAAATATGTCATCAGCTACATCAAGTGAGAGCTTGGAAAGATTGAATTATTTATGACATTTGCAGAATGAAACTTTATCAACATTCTAACATGAGCTTTGAACTGAAACTTCTTATTCTGAAAATTCTTCAAAACGTAATCCACAAATTAAAACAAGCAAAATATTTCAACAATATGCTTTGCCAAGAAGCTTAAGTATATTTTGGTTTTCTAGAAAACAAAAGAAAGCCAAAAGCTCTCTTCACAAGCATCTCCTAAAGTGTATCTAAAAAGTCCCCCCCAAAAAAAAAAAAACAAGGCAATTTTAGAAGGCAGTTTCAAGAAATTTACAAAACTAAATCTGTTAATTTGTACTAGAGACTCGAGTTTAACGCGTGTACTTCTGATATGTAGAACACTCCTATGTCCGGTAAGCTGTTCATGCAAGTAGAATGAAGAGCGGGACAACTAGCTTAATCACATCAGAGCTGAAACTGTGTGTGAGAGCTAACGTGCATAACTCTTCTTGCATTCTAAATGATGCAAAAATCAACTTAACTACTTAGTGACAGAAATCCAACGTCACAGAATCTCATCTTGCGATATTTAATCAATTTATTCTCTGATGACCAACACCTCAGAAAAGCTCTTGCAAAGTTACAAGTCACCAACCATCAAAACAGTAAAACGAATTTGTCGAAGTGTTAGAGAAAATGGTAGAACACTGATCCCCAACAAAAAAGAAAGATCAAGCCAAACGAATAAAGAAAAAAAGTAACAACATTTGATAGACTGCGTATAAGGATTAATGGTGTCAATCTCAAGGAATGGCCATACAGCCAATACATTTGATTCAAAGTTACATTCAATTTAACAGTACAAATAATTCTATTATTAATATCTTGAGACATATCGCTCAGTAATTCATCAAGAAACAAATTTAGATGAAGAATGAGAGAGGAGAAAAAACCATCTCTTACTCATCTAACTGCTTAAGCTCAGCTTTTAATTGCTCAATCTTCAACCCCATTGATCTCTGTATTGCTGCCTTCTCGCTTTCTGGCAACTTAACCAACAATCCCTCGAACATTTCCAATACTTCAGTGACAGCAGCACGAGCACACTCTGCTTCTTCGTTGAAATACACAGTATCTTTCGACTCCAATGCTGCCTCAATTTCTTCCCTCGCTTCTGCAAACTTCAGATTAATCATGTCCACTTCCTTGTCCTTATCCAACTCGGATCCCGAAGTACCCGACACGGAATTGTAGCTCCTCAGATATGATCGAGGAATGATCGAGAAAGAGTGAAAATTTGAGGCAGCTATGGTGGGAATGGATAGTTCTGGAGATGAAGATCGGTGCGAAGAAGATATTGAGAGAATTACTGAAGGTGTGTGTGGGGAAGATGAAGTTGGTTTTGGATAATGACGAAAAGGATATCGGTAGATCATATTGAAGATGGAAAGTTTAGCGCTTCGATTCATTTCCGCGATTTCTGTTTTCGCACTTTGCTGAGAAGAAAGCGTGTGAGATCTACGGTTCAGCTTAAACCCCAATGAGGGTTTTGAGCTTTTGGTAACTTTTGTTCAAGGCAGGCGGAACCCCAGAAAATTGGAGATGGTAACAATGGAAGATTATTACTACCACTTTTTTTTTTTTTTTTTTTTTTTTTTTTTTTTTTTTTTTTTTTTTTTTTTTTTTTAAAACTGAGTTTGTTACAATACTTCTATTTGTCCAATTCTATAGTAAAATCTTGTGATGTCCTACTATATTATTATTATTATTATTATTATTATTATTTGGTTATCACAAGGAATATGTCAGATGTAATTCTTATTATTAATAAATAGTCTAGTGAAATCTTAAAATTTTATAAGTAAACTTTTTTGGATGAGATTATATGTAAATTGGTATTGTTATTATTACGAAAATTCTATACAACAATATCTGAAATATCAAAGCCATGCACTTTTAACAAATTTCCAATATATTTAAAAGTCTTAATTAAAAATTTCTGAAGATTGTTAAAAGACTAAAAAATCCCTTAATAATTAAAAAAGAAAATTAATAGTAGTAGGTCTAGGCATGACTTCAATTTTAATTATTTCAGTTGAAGTTAAATAGAATTTTGTTTTTGTTTGTTTTAATTTTCATTTTTTGTAAGACATACGAATATTTATTTTCATGATTCTACTCTAATTTCGTGATTTAATTTATTTGGAAAAGGCATAATTTCGTACGATAATTGTGAAGCCTAAATTCTTTGTTCCAATGCTTCCATAGTTTGATATATATACAGGGTTAAGCTGCAAATTAGTCTCGGAAGTTTTCGCTGAGGAGCAATGTTGTCCTAGAAGCTTTTTTAAGTTTAATGTTATCCCAAAAGTTTCAAAATGTAGCAATGTTACTCTATTCTATTAGAAAAATTGACATTGACCCTTAACTTTTAACGGAAATAGACAATATTGTTCCATTTTAACACTTCCAAATAAATATTGAGCCTAAAAAAACTCTTGGAGTAATATTACTCCTCAAAAAACTTTCAAGAGAAGTTTGCACCTTAAGGACAAGTTTACACCTTAACGCTATATATATTGTTTTTTTTGTGGGGGGTTGGTTTTTTTTTTTTGATGGTTTATGCAATGGACCATTTTAGGCCTTCGGTGCACCCACTGTCCAGGTATCTGGCGTTAACCTGAAGGCCAACGTCGGATTTACCGACATGGGTCCCCGACAACCGACTAATTCTGGCGCCCCCTATCTGATAGGCCCAAAAGGAAACCACCTCTTTTAGAGGCGCCCTAGGGAAGAGAGCTCCCAACGGAAATTCTTTACACCTTCCGTTTCCTGAGATCGAACCCAGGAACGGATTGGTGTGGCGCAAATGCCTATCCATCTGCGCCAACTTCCGTTGGTGGGTTGGTTTTATACATTAATAAGACATATTAGCAGCATTTGAACTATTTTTTGAAGAGATATTTTATTTAAAGGATATGGAGTGAAAATACCTATAAAATTATATCAATGTGTAAAAATGCGCATAAACTTTTCTCAATTGCAAAAATACTCATGAATTTTAAAATCGGAGTAAAAATGACATATTGTTAAAACCACGTAATGTCCTTTGCTTTCCAATTTTTAAAGTTCATAGATATTTTATGCATCCGATAAATGTTTATGACTATTTTTTACATTAAGTATAAGTTCATTAGTATTTTTGCACTTTCACCCTTTATTAAATATAGAGTTAAGGATGAGAGTTAAAGTGCATCTAACACCCTGAAATATTTTTTTATATACATCAAATGCCCTAAAGTATTTTGTATGGCACCCAGCATCTGAAGATTTTTTTTCTGGCAACACCTTGAAATATTTTTTTAAATGCATCTAGTACCATAAACTATTTTTTTGTGCACCCAACACCCTAAAATATTTTTCTAAGTGTATTTAAACCCTAAATTATTTAATTTTTTAAGTGCAAAATTGCAGAAAAAAATATTTTAGGATGATAAACACCCCTAAAAAAAATACTTGATAGTATTAGATGTACCATAAAATATTTTAGGTAATAAATATACTAAAAATATAATATTTCATGATATTGGATGCACTTAATTCCTTGAATATACACGAGACTTAAGGGCCCCACATGGCAAGATGGCTACAAGTCAAGCTGGAAGGCCTACCACATTGCGGGCTCTTTTTGCTCTGGGGTTGGGCTGGGTACCTAAACGTTTATAGAGTTTTTTTCCCCCACACCTTAACTTTTATAGATAATAATAGATAGTTGATAGATATTCCTAATTTTTAATATAAGAATTATTTAACTAACTTACCTAGATGAAGAAAAATAATTAAATTAGTTAATTGTATAAATTAATGTTTTTAGAACTGGACGGTCGAACCGATTTGACCGTTGACTGGAGGGGATCGCGGTCCATTTTCTTACTTTGGGTTATTCGAGCAATTGAATTAGGATGGATCTCTACGAACCGGCTTTTAAGCCGGAAACCGAAATGGATTGAAGAGAATTGGTCGCGTTTTTAGGTTGGAGGAAAATCACAAATTGAAATATGAAGAAGAATAAAAAGACGACCGAGGAAGAAAAATGAAAATCAATACGGACTAGGAACCATAAAAAGCAACTCATTAGTTTAGATGTAGATTGAAACAAGATTTATTTGAGTTTTGAAACTATGATGGAGGATGTAGACGGTAAACAGTAACATCTCAGATCGAGCTTTCGAGAATGATGAAAGTGAGGAAAACAGAAAAAGTTTGTTTTGGAGAACGTGAATCATGGTTGCTAAAATCGTGGGAATTTTAATTTTAATTGCGATTATATTAATTAGGATTTATGGATAAAAATCTATCAAAATAGAGAAAGTTTGTTTTGAAGAACATGAATTATGGATGCTAAAATCGTGGTAATTTTGATTGTGATCATATTAATTCAGATTTTTCAATAAAAATCTATCAAAAGAAGAAGATTTAGTATTAAATATATTTAAATTGATGGTGGGTACATATTTTTGTTCAATTAAAAATATAATTGATTTTTTTTTAAATATTTTTAAATTATAAATGTTTTTTAAAGTTATCAATCTTTTTTATAACGGTTATCAATCTTTTTACCTTTAAAATTACTTTTCGTCTCGTCATTTTACACGGTATATTCTTATCTCTTTTTTTCTAATTAATATATACATAATATTTAGAGGTTGAGAAATGAATATGAAGGGGTGAGAAATGTTGATATGATTATATATGTAGGTAATATTATTTTTAATTAGATTAATTATGCATGTTTATATAATTATATATGTATATAATATTAATTTAACTTTAATTATTGCATTACCAATCGGATTGGACGGCCTGACTGATCTTACCATTTAGACCATGACCGCCTAACCTTTGCGGCTCATCGTCCGGTCTGACTTTTAAAATATTGATATAAATATAACATGTTTTTCTCAAAATACAATTGTTTTCTTTAACAAAATACCATTTTTAAAACTAAAAGAAAAAGGCATTTGAAAAAATAGAATTAAGAGCCTGTTTGGTTCAATTGCATTGCAGGTCTACAATGGTAATCAACATTGCATTACGAAGAAAAGCATGTTTCATTGTTCTTTAGCTTGGTAATAGAATGTTTCCTCCAATCACGTTTGTTATTTTTTTCTCGTCTCCTCCTTTGTTATCCATTGTCGACGGCCACCCCCACCCCCAATCGGTTAAAGGCGGTGTTTTCTCTATCTCTCCAACCCTTCTCCATTTTCTCCTTCCCTTTACTATCCTCATCTCCTTCTTAGTTCTTCTCCTTTATCTCCTTCATTCCATTACCAATCGCTATCTCCATCTTTCACCATCAATGATTGAAGTTGTGAATGTGTATTGTCTCCCTCGCTTTAGATCTCTATGAACATTTGAATATGTAAGCCTCTCCTTCACATATCTGTGTTTTGTGGTTTAGATCTATATAGAAGATAAATTTTTTTGTCCCTTTGTACAATTAGAACCCATGTTTTTAACTTGATTCATGTATTTATTTTCTTTCAATTTGTTAGTATGCGACCTTACTGCTTAGATCTGCTCAAAAAAATTTTAACTTGCTTATTCTTGTTTGAGTTTTGCACTGACGCTGTTATTTGGGGGGGAATGGAGGGTGTTTTTCTATTGTTTTAAGGGGTATTTTGGACCTTTCATAATTAAATTTAAATATAAAAAATAATTTCTCCACATCTTATTAATAAGCAACCAAACATGTTGATGGTAATCTTTATTGTATTGCACTCCATTGCATTGTACTCCATTGCATTACTGGAGGGGTTTGCAATTAAACCAAACGGGCCCTAAGTTAATTCATATTGATAAGTAAAATATTTGTGTATATTATGAATATTATGGTAATGGATGTTCATAGTCTCTTAGGATTTCATAACATTTATAACCTCCCATGATTTTATGTAGTTTTATGTTGTAGATTCATTCTTATGTTTATGACATTGTAACTCCAACATAATGTGGGTTAATTCTTATGTTTATGACATTGTAACTCTTTGGAGAATTGGGGGCTTATATATAGAAGTTTAATATAAAGGATTGAAAACACATGAAAATGCTATATGAATGAAAGCTCTTCTCCACTCTTCATCTTTACAATTCTCTCTTGTTTTTCTTCATCTCTTAATCTTAATCTCTTATATTACTTTGATTTCATAACACGCTATCAGCACGAGTTCGCTCAGAAGGCCTATGGTTTAGTTTTCTATCTCTTCTACTCTCTAACTTTCTCATTTCCATACTATATTTTATATTATTTATTCTCTATATTATTTTATTTTTTAGTTTATATTATTGATCTATTGTTCTATATTATTTTTATTACTTTTCTTTTACGCATCTATTTTTATCTTTCCTGTTGTTATCTTTTACATGTATATCTAGGATAATATAAGCCATTATATGGAATTAAAGAGACTCTTTTACAGATTATTTTATATATCGGGTTCTATTGTTAAATCTAATAACCCGAAAACCCAATTTGGTGCTAACAGCAATTGTATTATTTCTCATAGATAATCAATAGCAAGTACACCCTGTATATATACAATCAATAAACTTGTGAGAGCCATAGACATTATCAGGTCATTGCTCATATGACCCTTATACCCTCACTACCTGAAGAAAATAACCTAAACACTAAACAATTAACAATTACAAATTGACACAATTATCCTATACAAGATTTACACAAATACCCCTATCTTCTAATACTCCCCCTCAAGCTTGGGGGCTTATAAATCCACAGTCCCCAACTTGCTCAAGAGACTCTTCTGCAGATTCTTTCCAATAGCCTTTGTGAGAAGATCCGCTTGTTGATTCTTTGACCTTATGTGTTTCAAATCGATCACCCTCTGTGCCCATTTTTCTTGCACAAAGTGGCAGTCGATTTCAATGTGCTTGGTGCGCTCATGGAATACTGGATTTGCGGCAATATGTATGGCCGCCTTGCTGTCACAGAAAGTGCCAACTGGAGATTTATGTTCAATGGACAGATCCTTCAGCAATTTTAATGCCCAAATGATTTCTGAAGTTGCCATGCTGAGTGCTCTATACTCTGCTTCTGCTGAAGACTTTGAAACAGTGCTCTGTTTCTTGCTTTTCCACATGATGAGGGACCTTCCAAGCTTTAAGAGATATCCGGTTACTGATTTCCTTGTTGTGGCGCATGATGCCCAGTCAGAGTCACAAAAACACTTCATCTCTGGTGCTCCTTCTGCACTTAAGAGAATTCCCATTCCTGGGGTTCCCTTTAAGTATTTGACTACCTTCAATGCTGCAGCCATGTGCGCTTTCATTGGTGTTTGCATAAATTGTGAGAGAACCTGTACAGAAAAAGAAATGTCAGGCCTAGTTATTGTTAAGTATATCAACTTACCAACCAGTCGCCTATATCTCCCTGGATCTCTCATAAGTTCTTCTTCTTTGTTAACACCTTCTTCATAAGCCATTAGCTTTAAAGTTGGCGCCATAGGTATACTCTCTGGTCTACAGCCACTTAAACCTGTCTCAAACAGCAGATCAAGTACATATTTTCTCTGTGATAATAAAATTCCACGTTTGGACTTTGATACTTCAATCCCTAAGAAGTATTTCATTTGCCCAAGGTCTTTAATTTTAAAATTATCACGCAACAATTTCTTAGTTCTAGTAATGGCTGTTTTTGAATTCCCAGTTATTATTAAATCATCTACATAGACTAATATTAACACAATCTCACTATCACTAATGGATATGAATAATGAATAATCATTTTTGCTCTGTTGGAAATCCCCTTTTACCAATGCCTCTGACAATTTTTGGTTCCATTGTCTTGAGGCTTGTTTCAAGCCATAAAGAGATTTATTTAATCTACAAACCATGTGCTCCCCCTCACACTTATATCCTTGAGGTATACTCATATATACCTCTTCATCAAGGTCTCCCTGCAAAAAGGCATTACTCACATCCATTTGGTAGACATTCCAGTTATTAACAGCTGACAATTTCATAACTACTCTAAATATAATCATTTTTATAATAGGTGAAAAGGTCTCATGGTAATTGATTCCCTCTACTTGACTATATCCTGTAGCTACAAGCCTAGCCTTATACCTATCAATACTTCCATTGGAGTGATACTTTACCTTGAAGACCCATTTACATCCTATGGGCTTCCTATCTTTAGGTGGCTTCACAATTGTCCAAGTGTGATTTGCTTCAAGTGCATCCATTTCTTCTTGCATTGCTTGAATCCATTCTGCACTCTTGATTGCCTCATGATAGCTAGATGGTTCTACAATAGAATCTATAGAGCACATAAAACACATGTGTTTAGCAGAAATATTATCATACGATATATAGTTTTCTATAGGGTAAGTACACTTACTCCTTTTTACCTTTGGATGGTCCAGATGCAAGCAAGCTACAAACAAAATCATTTGACCATATTAGGGGTCTTCTTTCCCTCACTGGCCTAGTTATGGTTGACTCATCAGAATTATTAAAATTTGATTGTAATCTTACTTATTCATTAGATTTAAGTTGAGTCATCTGTGGGTCTTTGTCACTTTGTTCTGATTGTGACTTAGAAGGATCTGGTTGTAGTTCTTTCTCATGCAATCCAGGTTGGTTTATTAAATCATACCAAAACATTGTTTTACCTTCTTGATGTGCTCCCCCTTGCTATTTTGGTTCCATATCAATAAAAGGGAATTGATTCTCAAGAAATCTTACATGTCTGCTGGCAAAGACATTTTTATTTTGAATATCCAGCAGTAAATATCCCTTTTTATTGTCAGGATATCCAAGAAACACACAGGGGATGGACTTAGCCTGCAACTTGTCACTAGATTGTAGATTAGTAGCATATGCCATACAACCAAAAACACGTAGAAAGTTCATATCAGGTACAGAACCATATACCTTCTCATATGGGCTCTTATAATCTAGGATTTTAGAGGGCAATCTATTCAATAAATGGGCAGCCATCTTGACCGTTTCCCCCCAATATTCTATTGGAACGTTACTTTGGAGGATTAATGCCCGCGTTAATTGCATAATGGTCCTGTGTTTCCTCTCTAGTACTCCATTCTACTTAGGGGTGTAGGGACAACTAGTCTCATGTATTATCCCTTTTTGATTAAAAAATTGTTTAGACTCATGATTCACAAACTCACTCCTGTTATCACTTCTAACTCACTTAATTTTAGTAGAAAATTGCGTTTCAACATAGGCATAGAAGTTCTTAATATACATTAAGGACTCATATTTAACTCTCATAAGAAATAGCCAAGTAGACCTAGAGTAATCATCAACAATAGTCAAGAAATATTGAAACCCTTGATGTGTTGGGGTTTTATATGGACCCCACACATCAACATGTATTAGTTCGAAACATTGTCGAGTTTTTATGCAACTTGAAGTAAAGGGAAATTTAGTTTGCTTGGCCTGAATACAGATTTCACAATTTTCTAACATAGCAGTATGTTTTACATCAACAATATGCATATGCTTCATGATAGAGAGTGGCGCATGACCAACTCTTTTATGCCATATACAAAATTTATTAGCATGCTGAATCTTATTTCTACTTTGAACTACATTGGTAGTGTCACAGTTCTTTGGAATTGTCAATATGTATAATCCACCAATTTGTCTACCAATCATCTTCGTCCTCGCACCCTGAAGGCCCTGCATTGAACAGAGTGCAGGGTAGAAGGACACAGAACAATTATGGTCTTTAGTTACCTTAGAAATTGATATGAGATTAAATTGAAGTAAGGGAGCATATAAAACATCATCTAAAGTTACTCCCTTTATCAGTTTAACTGATCCTACATGAGTAATAGGGACACGTTTACCATATGGTATTCTTATGGATTTAATAGGTCCATTATAAATCCTATAGTTATCTAACAAAGTCAAATCCCCAACCATATGGGTTGTGGCTCTAGAATCCAAAATCCAGTTTATATCAGCAGATATGTAATCAAGGGGAATAGCCAAATCTGTACCAGTCAAAGCATGTACGGTAGGCTCAGTTGAGTGCTTCAACATCAGGAGGATCTGGTCATATTGTTCTTTTGTGAATGTTGGCGCTGTTGTGCTGCCATCATTGGTGTGTGCCTCAGCATCACTCAGGAACACGATGCACTGCTGTTCAGGCCCTTATTCTGCTTGGATTTTCTTCCTCTGAAGTTGGGTGGATATCCTATCAGTTCAAAGCAGTTTTCTCGTGAATGTCCTTTCTTTGAACAGTGAGTACACTCAATTCCAGTGTCTCCATGGCCTCTTCCTCTACTGCGACCCCTTCCTTTTGCAACCATGGCAATTCCTTTATTTGGTGCATTTTTCTCACCATTGGCGATAACTTTCTGAGTCTCGTCCTAAATGATCATGCCATATGCGTCGTTCACAGAAGGTAATGGAATCATAAGCAAGATCTGACTTCTTGCTTGAAAATATGATTCGTTGAGTCCCATTAGGAACTGCAGAAGTTTCTGCTGTTGAACTGCCTCTGCATAAGCCTTTGCGGTCTCACAGCTACACGTTGGGATAGCAAGAATAGCAGACTACTCCTCCCACAACTCTTTTAATTTGGAATAGTATGAAGTAATAGAGGCCGAACCCTGCCGAAGATAGTTGATCTCTCGGTGTAGAGCGAAGATGCGCGAGCCAGATTTTTTATTGAATTGTTCCTTCAGATCGGTCCAAGCATGGTGCGAGCTTTCAAAGAAAATAATACCGCTGGCCAACTCCTTAGATATCAAGTTCAATAGCCAGGAAAGAACCACCGCATCACATCGTTCCCACTGATCTTAAAGCTCCCTCGGTTGAGATTCTTTTCTGCAACTGCCGTCGACGAACCCCAACTTGTGTTTCCCTTTCAAGGCGATCCTAAGAGCTCGACTCCAGACGGTGTAATTGTCGATGCCGGTGAGAGTGTGAGAGATGATAGAGGAGCCTTGGGTGTCCGACGGGTGAAGGAACAACGGGTGAGTGAAGGATAGCGAATCTGCTGGTGATTTCGGCTCTCCCATGGTGAAATTTTGATAGATTGAGGAAGAAAGACACGCGATCTAGGGTTCTTTGTCCTCGAGAGATTTGGCGATTTAGCGTCTTCGAGAAACTAAACCAGAAGATGGTTCTTGGCTGTGCAACGTGGTTTCTTGGGCTTCTAATCGGGCTTCTTGAATTACCATGAATCAATTGGATCCGACTCGGTGCTCTGATACCATGTTAAATCTAAAAACCCGAAAACCCAATTTGGTGCTAACAACAATTGTATTATTTCTCATAGATAATCAATAGCAAGTACACCCTGTATATATACAGTCAATAAACTTGTGAGAGCCATAGACATTATCAGGTCATTGCTCATATGACCCTTATATCCTCACTACCTGAAGAAAATAACCTAAACACTAAACAATTAACAATTACAAATTGACACAATTATCCTATACATGATTTACACAAATACCCCTATTTTCTAATATCTATGGCTAAGATTTGATATTATTGTTGCTTTATTGTCCTTTGCAAGTTTTCTTTCCTTTCACTTTTATTTATCATTTTACGGTAATATCTTATTATGCAAAATTTGTATTTCTCTATTTTATATTCTAGTATTCTTTACATTTTATGTTTTTATATTATGTTATTTCATTTTATTTATCTTTCATTCCTTTTTTTTTTACTTATTTAACATTTATATTTCTTTATTTTATTTACATTTTATGTTATATATTATTGTTTATGTTTCTTTATTTTATGTTATTTATTTCATCTTGTTTTATTGTTTTTTTTACATTTCATTTATTTATGTTAATATATTATTGTTATATCATTATGTGAGTCTTTTGTTTTCATTTTTTTATTATATTACCTTAATATATAATAGTATTACATATAATCATATAATGTGGTCTATATGATCATGGGCTTATCTATTATTTATATTTGATTATGAATTTGAATTTACTTAATTTATTTATAGTATTTTAATTTTATCGAGAGGCCAGAAGCCATAATGTTCTTAATTTCATGATCAGATGACCAGAAGTTACATCACTTTTGTAATAGTTCTTATAAGAAAGAACGCTATTGGTTTCATTAAATTGCAATATTGACAAGAAAAAATTTGGCACTTTAATGATTTAATTGTTACAAATATCAAAGCCCTGGAGCAATGTTTTAAAAGCCGGACCGGACGTCGAGCCGGAAAGGTCAACGGGTCAAGGTTTAACCGGTTAGACCAGTTGAGCCGTTTAGTCGAACCGATGACGTAATAATTAAATTTAAAAATATTATATATATATATATATATTACAATAATTAGTTATTAGTCTAATTTCATATGAAGTTAGTACAGTCGTAAAACACCATTTAAAAACCTCATCAATTGTCACCCGTCAAGATAAGTGCTTAAAATATCCACCACTCAAGGGTTATACAAATCTGATTATGTTGATATGTTCTTCTGGTATAAAATTATTAAAATAAAATAACTCAATTAATATATTCTTCTTTTTTTTAAACAATTCTAAACCTTTACATCTAACTCTAAGACAGATTTGAAGCACTTATCTTGCTGCCCAACAAAAAAAAAAAAAAATATATATATATATATATATGCATGTGTGAAATATATTAACCTTTTTAAAATAACAAACAAGAGAATGTAGATTTATGACGCATTTGAGAAGAATGAGAAGATATCTACCATTTGAGAATAAAAAGATGCATATAATAAATACTTTAAAGTAATTTAATTAGCTTAATTAATTTCTCCAAAAAAATCAATTTTATCTTATAATTAGGATGGAGAGAGTAATACTAAAAAAAGAAATTAAAATGGAAAACATGTGTAAATGAAGATTTGATTAAAAATAATGAAGTATTGTCATCTTTACATATTTCAAGAAGTAAAAGTAAGAAGCGCCGGTCAAAAACGTGAAGGGAATTTTTTTATGAATATAATAAAAAGATTTTTATGAACAAAAAATAATAAGTTTTATTAGAGAAATATTTAGCAAAAAAATTGATTATTTGAATTGAATGGGTCAAAAGTTGAAACGTGTTGCAGACGATTTCACTGCTCAAGGTCACGGCTAACGAGGATAGTCACGGGTTTTTTCCCCTCTCTCTAGCAATTGCCTCTTCATCCTTCTTTTCTTCCTTATTTCATTTGTTTTAGATGTTTCGGCGATGAAAGATGGGCATGAAGGTTGGAGAAGAGTCCGAGGAAGATCATATTTCTTGTTTCATTTCAAGAAAGAATTGATCTTGTGTCACAGATAAGACTTTTACATCGTGTTCTTCAATAATCATGTTCGCTCTTTTGCTCTTTGTCTTCAATCCCGATCTTCCTTCTCGCTCTGCTCATCTTTCATTTTTTTTATCTTCATCTGCCTCATTTTCAAGACTCATCCGGTTCTTAATAATCTGTTCTGGTTCTCGGCTAGATTCCGGCCAACAGCTCAAAAGGTGGTTTTCGATGGCTCAATCCGGTTTAACTACTCAAACGGTCTCGCTGTCTGAGCCAAGCCGTTCATTTCTCCGGTTGACGGTCCGGCCGTCCGATCCGGTCTGGTTCCAAAAACATTGCCCTGAAGGCTAAAGGTTCAAATATCAAACTAAACAAATAAAAAAAAAACTTTTTAGCTTTGCAAGATTTTTGCTATGGTTCTAAAGACCAATATTTGGAAAAATTGATGATGCTATTAAAAGCAAAGAACATATGTAAAAGTGAAAATGAACATGATCACATTGCATTGGTGGAATTGATAGTTAAAAGCTAAGAATACTTTGTCTTGACTATTGAACTGCAGTTGTGGAAATAATAACATTTCTAAGGTGATTAAAATTATGAACAAATGTTATACTATGACTAGAAGTCATAAGGATAGAAAAAATGGTATAATATGACCAGAAGTCATATAGACTAATATGTACCAATTTATTGCAAAATAAAGATCAAAATGTTGTGAAGCCAAAAAAAACCAAGAGATATTTTGAAAAATACCAAAATTAGTTATGGAGAAAGATGATCAACTTGTAAAGCCAAAAGAAATAATTGTAAGTTCTGAAAGTTATATGATTTTGATTTTGATTTTGATTAGCATTTAAATTTAAATTCATTGTAATTAATCTGTGAGAGAGAAATTATTATTTGATATTATGATATTGACATGAGGGATATATAAAATCAAATAGACAAAAAGGTAATTATTGGTCATTTTAAAATTTTAGTATATGCCAACTTATTTACAAATTTAAACATTATGGTGTGTGGATATTTATGATTTTATGGCCTTTTAAAATTCTAACTACCTCATGGTTATTGTCATTATGCCCTATAACTCTCAAATCAAATGGTTTCCAATATTTATTCATATAACCTTCAATTATACAATTAAGTTGTTTAATTATCTTCTTTATGTATAATTGTACACTTTAAGTATATAGTGTATGCGAATACTATTCATACATCAATTGAGATTTACCACCTCTATTTTCTTCTTGGGACTTGTGCTTCTTTGTTACACCATAAATTTTCCAACAAACACTCAACTCATATACATCAAGATCAAGGTATTTTCTTTTATTATTAGTCATATTTTTAATTTTAACTTTGTCTTCCATCTCTTTTCTCCTCTTGATCACTCTTATGTTGCCTTACATACATATGCAATTTTTCTTAGTTCCAAACTTTCATTATTGAAAGGCATACAAAAACTCTACAATTTGTATTTTATTTTAGTATTGATAAGTTATTGTCTTCTCTCCCAATTTATTGTATTGTCATTTTTTCTACTCCTTAGCATTCTCATATGATATGTGCAAGTTTCATACATTAATCATGATATAATATATAATATGATATACATATTGGAATCAAATTGGCTTTATTTGACATTTGTGGGAAAAAAATCATATATCATATTTGAATTAAGAGAATGAGAATTTATTTAATTTTATGAGAAAATTCATTATGAATAGTTTATGATTTGTTAGACAAAACCATTTTTGTAATGTAAGTGAACTATGTATATAGTGCAAGACAAATTTATGGATGATCAAACAATAGGAAATATTTGAAAGAAGACTAAGTATATCATAAGTATTCATTATTTTATATTATATTACATTTGTCTTTACATTTCTCTCAAATTAATTTTAGCCTCTAAACATCACAAACCGTTGCAATAAGATCTTTATATATTTTGATTATGGATCTCCTTATATTTTTCTTTATGTAGTGAAAAATTCTTAAACATTTCATATTTTGAATATGCATCAAAAGAGGCAAATTGAAGCATATTATTATTAATGAGTAATAAAATTATATAAATATGCGATAATGTATGTTAGTTCCTGAAGAACATAAATGTAACAAAGTCGATATAATTCTTGGAGAACTAATATGGATTTTCTTTTAAAAAAATTCTATGGGTAGAAGAAGAATTAATTATGAAAAGTTATGACCCATAGATTTACATTAGAGTAAGGGTCTAAATGATAGCCCAATTGACCGAAATCCATAATTAATTGTGAGTTATGAAATACTTGAATTTTCAAATGAAAGATATATTATTGGTTTACTATACACTTGTAACACCCCAAATTTTATTCACCAAGAATATATTGTGATTATTTTATATATTCACTAAAATGGTGAATATTTAAGGTCAAAAGAATTAAATATTGAAAATTGAAAGGTGAACAGTGTTTTCAGTGAAATCATCTACGAGACAGTGAGTTTGTCGTATGGTTTTGGAAGACTAAATGATGATAAAAATTATGAAATTTTACAAGATGAAAGTAGACATCCTAAGCTTTAATTTGATAGGTCATATGCATCAATTGAAGCTATGTACAAAGAGTTATGGATTTTTGAAGTTAGCCCAGAAAATCTAAAAAGTCTCTGGAGCAGCGGTCAAAGAAATGAAATCTGGGAATGATGTGCTTCCAACTGGCTAAAGTCCATATTTGTTCTTGAAACTAGACTCAATAAGGGTTCCATAACATTGAGAATCGCTCTGAAACGATGTCTACAAATTTAATTATGATTTTTTAAATTTTGGTCAGAAAATCTACCAAAATTGCTAATTGTTGCGAATTTGAAAAAGAAATATGTAATAGTGATTGTATAAATTGTGAAATAAAGAAATAGTAGGGAGAAATAATTATTTGGCTCATAAACATGCCAAGTGTCATTATCATATGGTAAGGGGATTAGTTTATGATTTATGAAGATGAGCACATGTCTAATTGCCTTAAAATAATGCTACATGGACATAGTAATCATGATTAATCATGATAATGGTACACTACTTGAGTGTATGGTTGGATTAGTTAGAGAAAACCCATTTGGTTATGGAGAGCATAAGGGGGGGAAGGTTTTATGCAAACCAAAAGGGAGAGGAAATTAGTTCAAAGCCAATGGAAGTCTAATGACACACATAGAAGGAGATAAGACTTAATGCCAAGAGTTACAACAATATTGCATCTTGAAAATCAAGGGATTAGAGGAAAGAAGAGATATTTTATAAAACACATTTTCCTTCCTCTTCCCTTCACATATTTGGCCAGCCATAGAGAAAGAAGAGGGATAGAGAGCTTGAAGAGTTCTTGAGATCTAGAGAGAAGGAGGAAGAAATTCAAGGTAAGATTGATCTCTTAGGCATTTTTCTTGTATTATTTCATGGAAACCTTCTCTAAACTCCTCTTCTTCATGGAATCTATGGTTTTGAAGACACATCTTGAGCTCAAAGAGAGAGAGGAGAGGACGTCTAGAGAGAGAGAACTCAAGATCTCAAGAGGTAACCTCAAAAACCTTAGATCTATTCTTGTATGATGTTGTTGTTTAGGTTTATGGTTGATTTGGTGATTTTTGGTTAAGTTGTAAATTTGAAAAGTCCTAATCCAAAGGGGTTATGCTACACAAATTTCTTTGAATTATGGTTATTATTTGTTTAAATGACTTAATAAGGGATTAGAAGTGAAAAGGTATAAGCTTTGGAAGCTAAAACACAAAACTCCAATTTTTCCTTTTTCTTAACCAAAGTTTTGGCCAAGACCAAATCTAGGTGAAGGAGTGAGATTTTCAATGATTTGATGATTCCATTGGATTCAAGAGGCAAAAATAGGTGGGGTTACAATTGGTCACTTTTTTGGAAAAGGCCGAAAAAACATAATTACGAAAATGTCCCTAAAACCCTAAATCGGGGTTGTCATGGGTATTCTCATAATTTGACACTGAATTTTGTGATTTTGAGCTCGAAAATGAATTCCTTGGGCTAAAATATATCAGGATAGCCATAGTTAAAATTTTGAAAAAACGTGCCATCGGGCTGGGTACTGCAGGGCCGAGCTGGGGTCCCGGGGGCATTTTGGTAAAATTTCACCATACACTATTATAATCACAAAACACACTATGGAAGTGTCTAAAATGATACTTGGATAGGTTATGGCCTATTTCTTATACATTTAATATTTTAGGACAGAGCCGGAAGCGACACGTTTTACGAGGCACACTAAAAAGGGGTTGAAAGAACTTTGAGGTAGAGACATTATCATTCATACATGATGCCATGGTTATATGATTGTGTGGATGCCATTGTTGTAAATTTACTTTATTAATCAACATGTTTTGCCTAGAGAGGGGCAATTAGTGCCAGGGGTACTTACACTGGGAGTTGTTGAGAATCCAACCGGCGCAGAGTAGTGGGGCTGGGCCCTACTCATGTATACATACAGATGATGTGTTTATATTATTCATTAAATGGTGCATACATAGTTCATATTATATTTACTTTTCATATTTTCTATGAACAATAGCATATTTCTACTGGAATTCTTTAGAATCTCACCCCTTTTTCTAAACAAACATCTCAGCGGGTGCCAGTGGGATGAAAGGCAAAGGCGTAGATGCCGGGAAGTGATTGGCATGTGTCTCGAGGCAAGGTTGAAGTCGGTGGTTATAATTTGTTTATGCATAAGATATATTGGGGAATCTTGTATATATTGAAGTTTTCGTTGTATTCTGTATTTTGTCTACGAATGAATTTGGAATTGTAAATGAATACTTTTATCAGTATATATGCACTTTTCTGTATGCCCACGGAATCTAGTCTTTATTACTCCTCATATATCGAAATGGAAATGGGTGTTGACAATACTAATTTGTCTTTGAAATAGAAAAATAATTAAAGAAAGTGTACTTATATGACTCACTTGAGGGGGGAGATTGTTAGAATATAAGTATGAGTTAATATTAAAAAGTTCTACTCATATACTTCCTTATAAAACCTATTGATTGATCTCTAAAAAATGGATGTCATATTGATATTTTATATCAATATCTTATAGAAATTGAAAAGTTTGTTGTTTGTTGTTGGTTGTTGGTTAAGCAACATGTCACAGTAAACTAGCAATTTATTAATTCAACCAAATTTATTGTTAGCATGACTTATTTGATCATTAGAGTCATATATATAAAAGATTACGTATGACATCCATTGAAGAACCAGAAGATTCTCCATGAATAGCCAACATATTATATAATTCAAGAATTATCATATGCTGCTTGTTCTCAAAGAAATTTGATTATGAGAGTATCACAAGTTATGATTTGGAATAGAACTCTATATTTCTAGAAATATATCAAACTCATATATGGGCTCATTCAAATAGCATGTAAACCATATAAATGTTCAATAATTTTGATAGATGCATTTATAAGATGGTTACATGTGATATTACTATTAGTTTGCAACCTGAAGTTTGCAGGAATGTTTGAATAAATTATTATGTTAAGCGCAATTTTTAGATTATACATTCATTCATTGAAGCCTCAATAAATAGCTAGATTAATACTTACAAAATTTATATTTTAATGTTGGCATATTTGATCTTACATATTGCTACACTTATACTAGCCAACCAAATTCTCCCGATAAAATTGGCTTTTGGTCAGGAGTCAGATATATTCTATCTTAAAAAGTTTGAATGTGCATTCCTATTGATCCACCATAATGCACATAGATGGGTATTTAAAAGAAATTGAGATAAATATTGGGTAAGAACCTCCTTCTTCTTATTTGTCTCTAAAAGAAACAAAATGATGTTTCTAATAAAAACAAATGGATTTTGGAGACTTATACTGTACGATTAGTCGATTGTCATTTGACAAAGTTTTCCTAACATGAGGGGGAGAAATTGAATAGTTGGAAACGAAAACAAAAGGAATGCATTATTATTATTATCAAGTATAGATCCTTGAATATAGCAATATGAACCAGAAGTTCATTAGGTTTTGCATTCATGAAATATAGCATAAAATCTGCCAAATGCAATTACTGACCTAAATAGGAATTACAAAATATCATATTCTAGCTGAAAATGCTCTAATCCGTTTCAACACTTATTTCCATCTCGATATTCGAAGAGTAATAAAGACTAGATTCCAAAGGCGTACAGAAAAGTACATATAGTGAGTGTTTGGATGGGCGAATATATAGCGTTTAAGCTGCTTTTCACGTAGAGAGAGACAAAACTCATCTCATATACTTAGTGGGCATTTGGGAAGTTTCAAAACCTAGGTTTCAAACCTAGATTTCAAAATCTAGGTTTCAAACCTAGGTTTGCGCAATCCAAGATAAAACTCCTCTCACACACTTACCTCGTAAATCGTAAAAGCTATTCTCAAAAGCTAATCCAAACACACACTAGGGAAGTGTGTGAGAGGAGTTTTGTCTTGACTTGCAGAAAATAGCTTCTGAAACCATGATTTGGGTGTTTCGCAAACACTCATTTACCTCGTATACTGTAAATCACGATTGAAAAGATGCTTTTAAGCATTCCTATCACTGTTCCAAACACACATATATACTGATAAAAGTATTTGTTTACAATCCAAAGTCATTCATCGACAAAATACATAATACTAAAGTATTTTCAATATTTATAGGATTTCCCAAAATATCTTAAGTATAAACTAACTATAACCACAAGCTTTGACTTTGCCTCGAGGCACGTGCCACTCACTTCCCTATGTCTACTTCTTTGCCTTTTGATCCACTGGCACCTGCTATGATGTTTGTTTAGAAAAAGGGGTGAGATTCCAAGAAATCCCAATAGAAACATACGATCAACATATATAATGTGAAAATTAAATATGTAATGCACCATATTAGGCAAAAATGAAAGTTCAATTCGATTCACATGTAAGTACCTCAGTTGAGTCACCGACTACAACTAGGATTTTCGATAGTGTACCTCAACCAAGTCACCGATCACAGCTAGGATTTTCGATAGTGTACCTTAGCCGAGTCACCGATCACAACTAGGTACTGTGTCTCTAGCACGCAATCATATCACAATTAATCACATAGTATATGAGAGATGGTAGTCCCTATCTCGAAGTTCTATCAACCCCTTTTTATACGCCTCGTAAAACGTGTCGCTTCCGGTTTCCGACTCAATCCTAAAATATTAAACGTATAAGAAATAGGTCATAACCTATTCAAGTATCATTTTAGACTCTTCCATAGTGTTTCTTGTGGTTATATTAGTCTATGATGAAAATTTACTAAATTGCCCCTGGACCTTGGCCCGGCCCCGCTATACCTGGCTTGACAACTTGTTTTCCCAAAATTTTGACTAGGGCTATTTTGACATATTTTCACCCAAGGAATCCATTTTCATTCTCGAAATTACCAAATTCAGTATTAGATTATGAAATTGCCCTTGACAGCCCCGTTTTAGGGTTTTAGGGGTGTTTTTGTAATTATGCTTTTTCGGGCTTTTCAAGAAAAGTGACAAACTATAACCCTGAATAATTTTGCCTCTTGAATCCAATGAAACCATAAAATCATTGAAAATCCAACTCCTTCCCCCAAATCTGGTCTTGGCCGAAACATAGGTCAAGAAAAAGGGAAAAATTGCAACTTTGTGATTTAACTTCCAAAGCTTATTCATTTCCACTTCTAATCTCTTATTAAGTCATTTAAACACATACTAACCATGATTTAAAGAAATTTGGGTAGCATAACCCCTTAGGATTATGACTTTTCAAATTTACAAACTTGACCAAAAATCACCAAATCCAACTACAAACCTCAACAACAATGTCATACTAGTATAGATCTAAGGTTTGTGAAGTTACCTCTTGAGTTCTTGGGCTCTCTCTCTTGGCGTCATCCTCTTTGTCTCCTTGAGCTCAAGATGTGTTTTCTAAACCATTGATTCCATAGAAAAGAAGAGTTTAGAGAGGATCTTATGCTATGTTACAAGAAAATGCTTAAGAAACCATCCTTATCTTAAGTTCCTCTTCTTCCTTCTCGCTTGAAATTGAGAGCTCTTGAACTCTCTCTCTCTTCTCTTCTCTCTTCTTAGCCGAAATATGCAAGGGCAAGAGGAAGGAAGAGTGTTTTATAAAATATCTTCATTTCCCTTAATTACTTTATTTTCCAAAAATCCATCTCATGACAACTCTTATACCTTGCCTTATCTCTTCCAAATTGGTGTCATAAGGTGCAATTAGACTTGGACTAATCTTCTTCCTCTTTTGGTTAGCTCAAAACTGTCCCCCCTTATGTGCTCACTAACCAAATGGCTTCTTTCAACTAATCCAACCATGCACTCAAGTGTTGTACCATAATCATGATTACTATGTAAAAGTAACATTATTTTAACACATAATTAGACATGTGCTCATCTTAATTAATTATAAACTAATCCATTTACCATAGGATAGTGACACGTGGCATGTTTAATTCCAAAAATCATTTTTCCCTCCCATTTTCTTATGCTAGGCGAAATTTTATAAGAAAAGGGAAATAGAAATTGTTTCAACACTACCATAACTCAATTAAAGGAATTATACACAAGTCCTTCCAATTTCACAACTCTAGATTTATTTCACCAAGAATATTCAGAATATGTATTCTCCTTTATTTTCCTTATTTAATTGAAATTAATTTCAATTAATTGACAAATAATTAATCTTGTGCTAAATTGGCAAAGTTACGATTTTGCCATAACCTTTGTAATCTAATTTCTTTTCTTGAATTAATTTTCCCATTTTCTCATGAATATGAATATTTCTAAAATTCATAAGTTCCAATTTCATGAGCATTGGTCATTTTATTGAATTTCTCGAATAATTACAATACATTTGGTGAATATAAAATTTGGGATGTTACAATCAACATAAATGAAAGTGAGACATGCCCGAAGCATGAGAGAATAGTCAGGTTCAAAAGTAAAGAGAAAGGGGTAAATAATCAAGATGATCATATTGAGGAGGCATGTACTCTAGAAGAGGCCAATACATAATTAATTGCAAAGACTTCAAAAGAGTTTCAGGTAGCTGAAAGTAATAAAGAGATCTCAATGAATTATGTCACAACAATAAAAATGGAATTGAAAAGATAAAGTTGTCGACAACAGTTTTAATAACAATATCACGTGATCAAATGAGGATCTTATACATAAATATGTCAGTAGAAAAAAAAAGGTGATTGACCAATTGAAAAAGGGGATAAGACGCATTGAAAAATGTCCTTTTAATATGTGAAATTTATGGACCTGTAGTCCAAAACATTTGAAATATAAAGCTATTTGTGATATATGAATATTTAAGTGAAAATAAAGATTTTCACAAGGTCTAATGATGATTATGATGAGATGCAACATTTGGTGGTTGATACAATAATTTTTGCATATATTTTTAGCATGGCGGTATATGCAAACGAAATAATGCGTCTATTATATATCATTATATATAGCATATGCATATGGATAGTGAATATTACATGTCAATTCTTGAAAGGATTCAAAAATATTGAAAGCATGTCTAAGAAAAGTATTTAGTATATAAAATGTTATCATGGATTAAAATGTTTTAAGTATATATATAATTGATTCAATGATATATTAAAAAATAAATAGTTTTACGGATTAAGTTATTGGAAACCTTAATGATCTCAAAATCATATATTTTTCTATGATGATGTTGTTTGCAAAAAGTTATTGAATTTAATGGTCCAAAAGTACCTGTATTTTATGAGAATATTTTTGTATCATGCTAGTATTATATTTGTTATGATTTTATTGATAAAAATTAGTTCTTGCAGGTGCATAATGGATAACAAAAATGAGATTTGGTGTGACAGTCTTATGAACATATTATATGATATTATTTTGTTCAGAACAAATTGAATATATGGATGCAAGATATATTTTGGTTATTTTCAGAATAATTTTTCTTTATTGTTTTCGTAGTAAATAAGATAAAGACATAATATACCAATATTTTAACATATACAGAAGAGGTGTTAGAGGATTGCATTTCAGCAAACTTTTGGTGACAATGCATCATTCATAGTTTGGAGGCTAAAAGAAAGATATTCAAAAATATATTGAAACTGATGTTGTTATCAGGGTCGTAAACATGATATTATCATCAGGGGGAGCAGAGACTATGCATGGAGTAAATAGGATACTATCATCAAAGGAAGTAGAGAACTTGTTGTACTCTTTTCCTTAACCAATGTTTTGTCCCACTGGGTTTTCCAAGTAAGGTTTTTAATGAGGCAGCTTCAATATATATTGTGTACTCTTTTTCCTTCACTAGGTTTTTGTTCCATTGGGTTTTTTCTAGTAAGGTTTTAATGAGGCATAATATTTGTTTATGAACATCTAAGGGGGAGTATTATGAATATTATGGTAGTGCATGTTCATAGTCTCTTAGGATTCTATAACACCTATAACCTCCCATGATTTTATGTAGTTTTATGTTGTAGATTCATTCTTATGTTTATGACATTGTAACTCAACATAATGTGGGTTAATTCTTATGTTTATGAAATTATAACTCTTTGGAGAATTGGAGGCCTATATATAGAGGTAACATAAAGGATTGAAAACACATGAAAATACTATATGAATGAGAGTTCTTCTCCACTCTTCATTTCTACAATTATCTCTTGTTTTTCTTCATCTCTTAATCTCAATCCCTTATATTTCCTTGATTTCATAATAGTATATTTATTTTTTCTCAAATGATGATTTTGTGGAGGATATTTGAACTTAATTTAATGAATATGGGGTGAAATTAATAAATAAATAATGATTTTGGCATAAAATTGAATTTCTTAAAAAAAAACTAAATTAGACTCTTTTTCAGTTTTCAAGCAATATCTGGAGCTCTAGATGTCGGATTGAGACATTCTTCATATAGATAAAAAGCTAAGAAAGAGCTCTACAACTTTTATGTTGAGACCAAAACTCAGTTCTATCTCCAAGAGTTGCTAATTTTGCTTGAAAATTGAGGACGTGAATTTGTTTAAGTATAACCTTTGCCCACTAATTTGACCATAACTGTAGTTGCAAATATTGAAATGAGGAGTTTCCACTGGCATCTTCAAGGTAAGATCCAGAGCTACAACTTTCATAAAGATCAAAATGTGAAATTCCACTAACCATTCTATCTATCACATTTCATCTACTATTTCACCAACTCCATTCCATCTACCACATTCCACCAACCATTTCATCAACTCCATTCCACCTACCACTTCATTTTCAATTTCACCTACTACTTCATTTACCAATTCATCTTCCATTTCACCTATTACTTTATCTATCATGTCACTTACTCCATTCTTTCCTATATATAGCCATCCTTTCCCTCACATTTGCCACACACCATTTCATATCCATTACTTTCCTCTCCTCTTCACATACACCATTTTAGACTTAACTTCATGCATTGTATTTGCTTCTTGCATGCCTCTTACATGGAAGGCTTTGGTAGTCCTCCTTTATGGATGGTATAGGTTGCCACCTACATGGAAGGTTTTACCCCCTAAAGGGACGATTAGATTTCTATATTTTCATAAATCTTTTGGTTGTATATTTATGTTTTAGAATTTAATATTCAAGTTTTATGCAATGTTTATGAAGTTTTCAATTTATTTTTGTTTTTTTTAATTTCATTATGAGCTAAATTTTTATTTTCCTAGGGTGATGATATAACTTACTAATGATGGATTGAATCTTAACTTTTAAATCTAGTTAAGTTTTCCTTCATGATTGAGTTTTAATTATTATTCTTAATTCTTTTGATTGATTGGCCATCTTTTGAATGATTTCAATATGCATGTTGAGACCGGAAGGAGATGCATGTGTGTCGATCCTATAAATAAAATCATAACTTGCATATAAAATAGGAATGTGTTCATATGAGTTTTGTAGTCTTAATGAGTTCTATAAATCTTAATACTTGATTAATTGCTTGAATTCATTTAGGAATATATTGGATTAGTAATTAATTATAGAATTGCTTGATCTTGGAAGAGGCTAGTAATTAAATGAGGAAAACTCGACTATCAATCATATGGAATAAATTGGACTAGAATAGATAGGTGATTTAACCCAGAATTTGAGAAGTGAAATCTGATCCCTAGGACTTTTTCTCATAGTTGTTTCATATTATTTGCATTCATTTTTAATCATTTTTAATTTTGTAATCTCAATCACCAACTAATCGATCGACTAAATAGAGTTAAAATTACTCATTTTAGTATTTAGTGATCAATCTTTGAGGAAACGATATTTTACTCACTTCTATATTCCTTGTTCACGACAGTGTACACTTGCACTATTTAATAGACTATTTACACCCGTAACAAGTTTTTGGCGTCGATACCGGGGATTGTTGTCATTAATATCAATACCAAGTAATTTTAATACTAATTTGGTCTTCATGTTAAAATTTCAATAAATAAATAAATAATTAAAAAATAAAAATAAAATTGATTATTCACATTATTCTTTTGGTATAATCTGTGATAAATTGTCATATCTTAATTCTTTTTTAGGAATGCATATAGATGGAATGAGACAAGAAGATATAAATACTGGTTGGATTGAAAATTCTTCTCTTTATAATTGTTTTTCTTGTGCTTATTGTGGAGAGTGTCATTCTTACGAGCATTGTCCATATAACACTACTAGTGATTACATGAGAGATGATTTCATATGAACCAAACTTGTTTTGATCATTGCTTTTATCCTGGTAGAATTTTAGAGCAACAAGAGTCTTTGGATACATATGTCAAGTATTGTCATAATCCTCCTTTCTACTCTTATCCACATATTGAAGAATACTCCCTTGAGTGTAAGGAAAAATCTAATTTAGAAAGATTATATGAGGAGTGTGTGGAATTAACAGAGAGATTTAGTAGAGAGCAAATAGAACTTGTCACAAGAGTTGAGTTAAGTGTCCAAAATATTAAAATAAATGTGAGTCAAATTGTTGCGTCGCTTGAAATTATGAGGCAAGATAATTCTTTGAGCATGATGACCACTTCTTTTGTTGATGATGATTATGTGGAATTGAATGAAACTTGAGCTTTTGTGGAATGTGATAAGGAACTTGAAATCACTTTTGGAGAGAATAGTGGGTGTAGTCTAGAAGAGGTTCCGGTTGTGGAACCTAATTTCTGTTATTTTGATGTTAAAATTAATGTGGATGTTCCAAAAATTGTTCATGTCTCTCCTATTGAAGTGTTGACTCTTACTAATGAGAGTCAAGTGGATTTTGCGAGATGCTCTAAATTTTTGGAAGCTCCTAAATCTGTTTGCAAATATATGCATGTTGTGCTTTATTTGAATTCAATAAATAATTGTACTCTAAAATTATCTATGATTGAAAAAGTACAATTAATTATCTTGAATGATTATTTCTTGTGTTTGAACCATTGTTACTTGAAAAGAAATGAAGACAAGGTAATTGGGTTTTTTGATACTTTTGATTAGTGGTTTGTTTTGAGAAGTCTGGCTGAAGACTATAAATTTAACGCTGCTTGGGAGGTAACCCAAGGTTTGGTTTGATGTTTGTTGTGATTTTGCAGGACTTCTGGTAGCCCTTGATGATGTATTCCACTTTGGTGGTTACAATCAAGAACATTTAAAGGAGTATAATGACAGTATACCCAACATTTTGATAACTATCATCATATTTGGGGAACCAACAGGTAAGTCCACCTTCTCATAAAAAAAAAGTTAAAAAAATAGAAAAAGGGTTAATTGGTTTGGTTTTTTTATAGTTAAAGATGTTAAAGAAGAGCGGCTACTTGGGAGGTAACCCAAAACTTCTATCCTACTCATTCATTTTCTTTCCTACTCATCGAAACACACTACACTGTGTTAAGAATTTTAGTTTTCATCAGTTTCATTTCAAGATAACATGTAGGAATCTCTTGTAAAGCTTAAGAACAGGTTCCCTACTCTTCCCAAAGATGTGCTTAGGAAGATCTATAGCAGTTGACTTGAAAGGATGAAGATATTCAAGCGTTTGGGCCTTCCTGAGGACGTGCGTTGGATCAATGAAGTTAATGTACATTTAGCAGGTGAGATTCATAAATAATTTGTTAAACATATGCTAGGAATGGGAAGAAGTTCTTACTCTAAAAAGAGAAGAGCTAAAAGAAAGAATGTCTGTCATAAATGTGCAAGGTGGACATATGATCAGTGCTGCAAGAGCAAAGGTATGGTTTCTATAAATTGAGAAGATAAAATTAAATTCCTAAAGGATGGATTGAGAAAGGAGTCATTGGATGATATCATTCAAACTCTTGAGACGCATCCGAGGGTTATATTCATCATATTCTTCTAGATTTAATGGACATATTCAACAAAGAAAAAGAGCACTACTGTCTTGAGAATCTGACGTTAAAAGACCTTGTTTGCCAATTTATAAGAAATCTGGATGGGAAGCAAATCCTCGATTCATAGAAAATGTTTAAGTCATTACTGGACCTAAAATCAGAGGAAGATGTGAGCCGAAATCACAACTACTATACATAATCATGCTTTTGTCTAATATATTTTATCTTTTCAGTAACTTTTGACTAATCTATCTTATTTTTTTAGTAACTTTTGACTTTCTTTACTCTTTTTATTTAATTTCTTCAAATAACGGCCTACTAGTTATTCGTGTCAAAACTTTTTCATACTTCTTTGAAAAATGCCTAATTTACATGATCTTGTTGTTACTGTTTTAGTGTTATATATATGCACTCTTCCACTTGTAAACACAAATGGTCCGAGAGAAAAGAAAAGAAAAAGGGTATCACATAAAAATATAGATCTATATCTATTTGCACTTTTGGTGAAACTGATTCGGGTAAGGATGGAGAGTTTCTAATTGCAGTAAAAGAATTTGGAATTACATTAGCTTCCATAAAGATTAACTTTGTATATGGGGGAGGCATCCAGAGCCTAAGGGGACGTGTGGCCATTTTTGCATCTATTAATGGAAGCAAGGGTTTAAGTGTAAGGGTGAAGGGGCTGGAAGATTACACCTTTTCTTTAGGACAACAGTTACAGGTTTCAAGCTTGCCTGAATGAATAGGACAAATATTCTACCATGCTTAAGCTTTTATTGCTCTACCTTGTGGTTTTGGATAGGATTTCTAGCGTTGCATATTAATGGTTTTTATGATGATTGTTGTTTTTTTTTATCATGATTTGGAAACAAGATTCATACCCTAAGCGACTCGCCACTCCATAATTTCTGCACCAACTGCTGATCAGCTGCTCAATCAACTGCAAACCTATGAACCTAAACCAGATCTACTAGTCAAGCAAATAGATGGGTAATCTTCATATAGCAGTCAGAAGCAGAATCCGGATACTACTCTTCAGTTGTAACTTTCCTTAATCTTTTGGTTTTACTCTTAGTATTTTGGTTTACTTTATTGTGTGTTTATGTTTTAAAAAAATTAGTTAGTTAGTAAAAACAATTGATGCATGGGGTGTGGAAAAAATGGCAAAGTAAGGAGTTATTCTTAACTCTTGAGACGCATTTTATTAGTTGCACTTTTTTTTGTTCCTTCTTAAAAAAAAAGAGTAAAAAAAAACCATCCTGTTCAAGTGTTTTTTAATGATCTTAAGAAGTATATAAGTTTTGAGTATGAATCAATTGAATTTAGAGATTTCATAGCATAAATGAACAATTGATTGTTGTAATTGGTGATGAATTTTGAGATTGAATGAGCTAAGTTTGAAAGCCCCTAATTGTGAGTTTTTGGACCTATAATGATTATTTCTCTTGTGTGTGACATTTACCTATTAAGTTGTCACTCTAGAACTTGCTTTAAATCTGGTTGAGATTATATTTCACATGCACATTCAAACTTGATAAAGGCATTCATATTTTTTAAGCCAAAGCCAAATAGACAACTTTGCAATTATATCATTGATAAGCCCCTTTGAGCCTAATTGACTGTTTCTTTATTCTCAACCCATTAACATGTGTTTTAATGATATATCAGTTGCTTTTATCTAATTCGGAAGATTAGCAGCGTAATACCCCAAATTTTGAGATTTAAGGCTAGAAAATAAGCCTGAAATAAGTGGACTGCTAAGCCCCAATTCAGCAAGAGCCCAAATTTATTCCCTAATGATTCTTATATCTTTAGGGTATTAAAGAAAGTAAAATGGTGAATTTTGGAGAAAGTAATTATGTTTTTGGTGAAATTGCCTATGAGCTACTGAGTTTGTCATGCAATTTTTTATGACCAAATGATGATAAAAAATTAGGAAATTTTAGTGGGTGAAAGTAGACATCCTAAGCTTTAATTTGATAGGTCATATGACTCAATTAGAGCTATATACAAAAAGTTATGAATATTTGAATTCAACACAGAAAAACTATGAAATTTCTGGAACAGTATGCAAAGATTGAAATTCTGAGAATTTTGTGATTCCATATAGCAAACTTCTATATTTTTTTCTTGAAACTAAACTTAATAAGGGTTCTATAGGCTTTGGAATCACTCCAATTCGATTTTTCTAGAATTAGTTATAATTTTTCAAAGATTGGGCAGAAATCTGCCAGAATTTCCAATTAATCCGAATTTTGGAAAATGATTACATAATTAAAATACAATATCGTATATGATAAAATAAATCACCTCCTTCCTCCATCAGGCTAGAAATGACGTCCTTTTTGCTGGAAATAGAGAGAGAAAGCTTGAGAGGGTTTAGAGAAAGAAGGAGAAGAGAACTCGGAAGGTAAGCCAATTTCTCCGACAATCTAGCTCATAACGCGTATAACTCCGCTCCTAAGCTACTCCTCTATATTCTTTAAGGTTTGGAAGCTCAAAATCTGATGTTGAACACCTACAGTTTTCAGTCAAGTCAAGGAAAAGCTATTGGGAGCTTGAGGTAAGTTCCAAACTCTTGTATATTGACTATTCTGGCAATTGTGGACAATTTAATCAGTGAAATTTCGCTAGATTGTCATTGGTTTCAAAAATGGAAAATGGGTGTGTGGGGCTGTTATGCTGCCCAAATTGGTACTAAATGGTAATTGTAACCTAATGGAATAGTCAATAAAGTGGTGAGGAGTAGAAAGGAACGCGTTTAGGTAGCTGAAACCGAAAAACCCCAATTTTTCCCTGACAACTAAGAATTTCAGCCAAGGCTAGCTTGGAGGGGTTAAATTTGGATATTCAATGATTTGATGGTTCCATTGAGTTCAAGAGTGAAAATTAGGTGGGGTTACAGTTGGTCACTTTTTCAGAAAAGGCCGAAAAAGTATAATTATGAAAACGCCCCTAAAACCCTTAAAGTGAGGCTACCAAGGGTAAATTTGTAATTTGACAATAAATTTGATAATTCTGAGTTCAGAAATGAATTCCTTGGACGAAAATATGTCTGCCGGACCGAGCATGGCGTGGCCAGGTTGGGTCCCTGGGGGCATTTTTGTAAATTTTCATAATAGGCTCATAAAACCCTCAGAAACACTAAGGAAGTGTCTAAATGGTACATTTGGAATTGTAGGATCGAATATGGAGCCCAAGCTATTGTCACACTTTACGAGGCACACGTTTCGAGGCGGGAAAGAGTTAAGGTAGGGAACTTGCCTCTCCTGCATGTATTTGATATTTGCTGTGTATTGATGCACGTTAATGCTTTGCTTGATTATGTGAAACATATATGAATGATTGAAGCTCTGTTTCTGTTTATACTGTGGCTATAGTTTTGTTGCATGAAACATTGAACACGCAGATATGTTATTGTGTTAGCATGAGTTTATGTAATGTAAGCATGTCATCATTAAGCACTTTTCTTGCATTCATATTGGTATCTGTTTTCTACTGAGATTCTCTCAAATCTCACCCTCCCCTACCAACAATTTAGATAGGAGGAGATAGAAGCTACGATGAGAAAAAAGAATAGAACCGTATGAGGGGATTGCGGTGGTGGAACGAAGACGAGAAGATATCTCTATTTCACTGGGACGGGTTTAGATACCCAAATAACCCTGTGTGGCTACATTGATGGTAATAATCATGTATGAACCCCTATAGGGAATTTATGTAATTATGCACATAATATCAGTATGTTTATGCTATTCCTGTGTTGCCCACCGAACCGCATATTTTTTTCCGCAAATACTCTGAAAAAGGTTAAAATGAGATAAGGCTGTGACAAGCAGAGCATTTGAAATTTTTGTGAAATGGGCTTTTGACAAGTGTGAGGGTGTATATATCATCAACTTCAGAGTTACAGAATTATACCCAAAAAAAGAATCTCTATGCCCTAGAAGACATTGGGGACAATGTCTGATTTAAGTTGGGGGAGGAGTAAAAAAAAGAAAAAAAAAGAAAAAAAATTAGGTATTGTAGGTTGTTGTGATGAAATAAATTTATTCATAAGTAGCCAATTTTTCAATTTTTCTATTTCTTTAACCCTTCATATCATGTTTTACATTTATTTTACCTTAACCTCATTACAACCCTCAAAAAGTCCTTTTGATTTGAACTATGCATGTGAATTAGGTAGTGGAGATTGAGATTTTTAGCAAGTTTATGGTAGTGTAATGTTTTTCAGTTGAATTTGAGCAAAACACTTACCCTTTAACACTTGAGAGATTGAGAAAATGAGTAACAATTACGAACTCGGTTTATTCATTTTCAAATAAAGTTAACAGTTTATATTTTCATTGATTCATGAATACTATGATCTCTTTATTTTTCAAGTGTAATCTTACTTATGACTTGATACTTCTAATTTTTTCGAAAGCATTTATTAGTCGCTCCTTGTCCAAGGACGTCCAAGAGCTAAATGTGATTGAATTTGAAAAGTAAAATATTTGTATATTTATTTTCCCTCATATGATGATTTTATAGAGGATATTTGGGCTCAATTTAATGAATTTAGGTGTAATAAATAAATAAATAATGATTTTGGCAACTAAATCAGACTCTCTTTTAGTTTTTAGGCAATATCTAGAGCTTTAAATGTCGGATTGGGACGTTCTTTAGATAGATAAAAAGCTAAAAAAAGCTCTACAACTTTTATATTAAGACCAAAACCTAGTTCTATCTCCAAGAGTTGTGAATTTTTCTTGGAAGTTGAGGACGTGAATTTGTTCAAGTCTAAAATTTGCCCACTAATTTGACCATAACTGGATCTGCAAATATTGAAATGAGGAGTTTCCACTTACGTCTTCAAGCTAAAATCCAGAGCTACAACTTTCATGAAGATCAAAATGTATGTGAAATTCCACCAACCATTCTATCTATCACATTCCATCTACCATTTCACCAACTCCATTCCATCTACAACATTCCATTTACCATTTCACCAACTCCATTCCAACTACCACTTCATCTTCCATTTTACCTACTACTTCATCTATCACTCCATATACCACTTCATCTTCTGTTTCGCCTACTACTTACTACTACAAAATAGAGATTTAGTGGCGCTGATCTTATGACACTTCTTTAAACAAGTGCTGGAGGAGACTTCTATTTTTAAAAAAGAAAATATATGTGGTAGCTATGACTTTTTCTGTGTTGTGTTAAGTGTTGTAGCTGCTGAGTACCTTCTATGGCCCTTGCTTAGGGAAGCGCCATACAAGGAGTTATTTTTTTTTAAAAAAAATTAGACACCTTGTATAGTGCTTACCCAGACAAGTGTTGTAGCTGGGCACATGCCTTTAATGGCACTTTCTCTAAAAAGTGTCATTAAAGGCATATATGGTATAACGTAAGCATATATGCCTTTATTGGCGCTTTGCAGAGAAAGTGCCATTAAAGGCATATAATCATATATACTTCAATGACACTCGTTCTATAAAGCGCCATTAAATGCCCTTCAGTTTTTTTTTTTTTTAAAAATATGTCATGAATCTTAGTTTATAGTTTTATTTGCGCTTATAATTTTTTCTATCTCTTGTTAAACTTTCTATACATTGTAAGTTTTTAAACTTTTAAGCTTGCAAGTATAATTTTATTAGTTATTACTTGTTTAATTTACTCAAGGTATTTTATATTTAACTTATTACATAAAATTATTTTTAAAAAATAATTGTAGTAACTAGTAGGAGTCAAAATTAATTAAAAAACAAAGAATTTCTAAAGATTTAAAGAAGGAAAAAAATTTAAGTCAAGTTCTTTGAATTTATCATGTCAAGTCTTCTAAGACCATGTGTCCAATTTATTTCAGCTAGATTTATAGTGAAATTATAATATTTCTAAAATATAACACATTTGTCCTATTAATTTTTAAGTTTGCAAATATAATTTTATTAGTTATTACTTATTTAATTTATTCAATGTCTTTTATATTTAATTTATTACATAAAATTATTTTTCTTAAACAAAAATATTTTCTATGGGAACTGGTTTTAAAAGCCATACAAAGTGGGCTAATTTTTTAAAAAAATTAGAAGTCAAAACTTATAAATAAATCGTCCTTATTAAAAAATATTTTAATATTTTTTTAAATAAAAGGCCTTGGACGGTGCTTGGTGTGAAGTCCAAAACCAAGTGCTATCCAAGGTGCTTGGTGCATCTAAGGCACCTAGTGCCTTGAATATTCAAGGCACCACGTGGTGCCATGATATTCAAGGCACACTTGGTGCCATTCAAGGCACCTGGTGTCCTGAATATTTAAGGCATTGAGGCTTTGAATTTGTAAGGCCGGGGTTCTTTTTAATAAAAAAATTTAATTATTTTTAAGATTAGGAAATTGTAAAAGATACATGCTATGTTATTTTATTTTGTCATAGATTGTATTGTAAATTATTGTGGATTTGGAATTGTAAATGGAGATTTCCAACAGGAAAATAAAATAATTATAAAAAATTATTATGGTAGCGTAGTGCAATTTTTTTAAAAAAATAAATCCCTTCAGTAAAAGGCTTTTATTTTTTAAAAATAAATCTCTTGTACATACAAGTGTCGGAAGATACTTTTATTTTTTTAAAGAAAAAAAAAAAGAGATGGCACCTATAGTTGTCTAATATCTTGTATGGCACTTTCATAGGAAAGCATCATACAAGATGTTAAAAAGATAAATCACACTTATTAAAAAAAATTTTAATTTTTTTTAATAAAAGGCCTACCTTGGCCAAGCGCCATCCAAGGCACTGGCTTGAATGTATATTCAAGGGCCTTGGACGGCCTTTGGCCTAAGGAGCCTTAAATTCAAGGCATAGGGGCCTTGAATATATATTCAAGGTACTGATGCCTTGAATTATTTTTAAGGCCGGGCCCTTTTTTTTTAAATAAAATTTAAATTTTTTGAAGATTAGAAAATTATAAAAGATAAGTGCTATGTTATTTCATTTTGTTATGGATTATATTGTAAATTGTTGTGGATTTTAGATTGAAAATGAAGGTTTCTAACAGGAAAATAAAATAATTATAAAAAATTATTGTGGCATTATGGTGTAATTTTTTTTAAAAAATAAATCTCTTGTACATATAAGTATAGGAGGATACTTCTATTTTTTTTTTAAAAAAATATATGGCACTTATAGCTGTCTAATATCTTGTATGACACTTACCTGAAAAAATATCATACAAAAGATCAAAAAGATAAATCACCCATATTAAAAAAATTTTAATTTTTTTAAATAAAAGGCCTACCTTGGGCCAAGTGCCATCCAAGGCGTTTCCTTGCGCATATATTCAAGGGCCTTGGACAGCGCTTGGCAGGTCAAGCGCCGTCCAAGGCGCCTTGAATTCAAGGCACAAGTGCCTTGAATATATATTCAAGGCACCACTTGTGCCTTGAATATTCAAGGCACAGTTATATCTTATGTTTTGGATATAGCTTTTTTTTTTTTAAAAAAGATTGGGAAGCTAAGACGCTTTGGAGAAAAGTGCCGCAGCTGTTCCCACCTTATATAAGGTGTTATTTAATTTTCACAATTCGTCATTCTTATTTTTATTTTCATCTTCCTGCGTTTCCTCTAACTTTCTCATTTCCCAGAACTCCGTTGCAGTACAAAGCTTCTTATCCCATGTGTTTTTTTTCTTGTCTCGACCTCTTTCAGAAGTTCTATAGCGTTTAAGTGTTTTTTTTTCTATATTTGGTTCATGTTTTCTCTTTAGTTAAAATCTATCATAAATCTTATATGTGTGCTCATAATTTTTTTCCAAGTATTTATTTGAAGTGTCAACTCTATTTTCTTGAACTTTCTATACATTGTAAGTTTTTTAATTTTTGAGTTTACAAATATAATAATAGTTAGTTTAATCCTCTGTAGAAGTAATGTGTATGGCTCAAGTTTAAGCAACTTAAATACTGGAGTTCTTTTATACTTGATACATGAAGACGCAATATTGCAAAAGATACAAGCTATATTATTTCATTTTGTTGTGGATTATATTATAAATTGCTGTAGATTTTGAATTGTAAATTGATGTTTTCATAAGGAATATAAAATAATTGTAAATTTGGAGAAGCGCCGTAGGAAGTGCCACCTTCCTATGGTGCTTCCCCAAGAAAATGGCGTAGCTTTATATTTAAAAAAAATAAATAAATAATCAAGCTATGACGCTTCCATATATTCAAGAAGTGCCGTAGCTTATTTTAATGGCGCTAGAAGTTATGACGCATTCCAAGCACCATAGTGTTCTTTAAATTAAGTGACATAGCTTGTGTGTGTGTTTTTTTTATAGTAGTGACTTCATCTTCCATTTCACCTACTACTTCATCCACCATTGCACCTACTCTATTCTTCCCTATATATAGCCATCCTCTCTTTCAAATTTGCCATATACTATTTCATATCAATTACTTTCCTCTCCTCTACCCATACACCATTTTAGAGTTAATTTCATGCATTGTATTTGCTTCTTGCATGCCTCCTACATGGAAGGCTTAGGTAGTCATTCTTTATGGATGGTATAGGTTGCCACCTATATGGAAGGTTTTACCTTCTAAAGGGACGGCATATTTCCATGCATCTTTTGGTTGTATATTTATGTTTTAGAATTTAATATTCAAGTTTTATGTAATGTTTATGAAGTTTTCAATTTATTTTGGTTTTGTTTTTAATTTCATTATGAGCTGAATTTTTATTTTCTTAGGGTGATGATGTAGCTTACTAATGATAGATTGAATTTTAACTTTTAAATCTAGTTAAGTTTTCCTTCATGATTGAGTTTTAATTATTATTCTTAATGCTTCATGATTGAGTTTTCCTTCTTAATGCTTTTGATTGATTGAATTTTAATCTAGTTATAATTTTAACTTTTAAATCTAGTTAATGTTTCAAACTTTCCCTTATGTTTAAAAAAAGTTACTAAAAAGAACATATATTAATGTGATAGTCCTCCGGTTTTTAATATAAAACATATTTAGAGAGTTGTTCTTGGTCATAAATATAAGACATAAATTTTATAATTGTTAATCGTTTTCTAATTTACACACCTATTGATATTTTCTCAACAATAATCAATGAGGAGCGATAATTAAGGAGAGATTTTTTTAGAAAATACATATAATATTAATAAACTTCATTAATATAATCAAATTAGATAAAAATATTTTATTTTAAGGACCGGAGATAGTACTTTCATTGAAAACTATGGTTTTTACTCTAAAAGTAGAAAAAGTTGGTTTTTGGAAAATCATGATTTCCACTCCCAAACCATGATTTTGATGAGAAAAGTGCTTTTCCTATGCTTTCTTTTTCAGCTATTTAACATCTTTCACAAAAATATTGGCAAAAAAAAAAAAAAAAAAATCTTTCTCAAAACTATGGTTTTGATTTTTGAAGGGAAAAATATTTACCCAGAGGTTTTGATTTTTGAAGGGCAAAATAGTTACCCAGACAGAAACCAAAAGATACTAGAATAGCCCACCCACATGACAGATCATCCAGTATCTATGAAAAACAAGCCAGATTTTTCTCCTCCACTGACCTCTTCACTCAGCCAACCCTAAAAAAAAAAAAAAAAGAATCAGAAACATCTGATCAACCTATCTTCAACTCCTCATTCAGCACTATTCAGCATTTGCCATTGCTAATAGACATTGCAAGTCGTCCATCAAACTCTTTCAATTTCTTCATTAATCAGTATTTCCAGAAGATTTGGTTGTGTCTCCATGCTTAAAGGAATGTCAGCCTGCAATGTTACCGAAACTCAAACCATCTTGAACCACCGATATTCGATTGGAGAATTACGAGTAGAGGGAGGTATAAGAGAATCAAAACTTGGGGCCTTGACCATGTGATTGTGGCCCCTATGTTTACTAAAATACCCATCCATTGATAAATGTAAGACTTAATTTGTAGTGCAAAACTAAGCCCTACGTTTAGGACCGGAGGTAGTAACTCATAAAAGTATGGTACGGAACAAATTTACAAACAGAGAAGCATATAGAAGAAATGAGGTATTACCACCCTTCGGCCAAAAACTTGACTGCCTCTATAGTGCCACGAATGTACATTGATCCACCCTTAATGATCATTTCAGACTTGAACTGAGCTCTATGTAAAATAACAACAAAGTAAGGACATATGGTCAGTAATAGAAGAAAGATCACATGCGGATGAACACTAAGAATGAGGTAAGAAGGGCTATTTTATTTGTTACATAGATTTTGTTTGGCCATATCAATTCATCGTACTCATGAGTCTTGTGAAAATCTGAGTAGTCTTCAATTTCCAGTTGTCGCAGGGGATGCTTAATTGATTTAACCTGGCAAAGTTGAAAGGAGAGAAATGAAAGAGGCAAAAGAAATGATAAAAACCCTCCCTTTTAGAAAGAACGAAGACGTATCAAACTTATTAAATTTAGATCGAACTCGAATATTTTAAGATGAATGTCTGTTAAACATTTTCGATGGAATGACTATTAATTTTTACCGATTAGAGACTAGAATCAAGGTTTTTCTTGACTAATAATAAAGTATCTAATCCAAATCCAATCCTAAAATATAATAATATCAATCCTAATATCACGTAATATTTAATTCTAATCGTAATTAGTAACTCTAGCTTTTTAATAAAATGAATTAACTGTCCTAACCACTTATTTACAAATTAATTATCAGAGCAATGTGTGTCAAGATAGCAATATCCAGAAATATGAAGTCATATACTATACTACTAAATTAAAATACGAACATCAACTTCTACCAAAAGAACAAACTGACATCAATCATTTTAAGAACCAAGAGATTATATTAGCAATATAAGCAATAGGTAACTTAAAATTAGAATTTATATACTAATACGTATAAAGTATGATGATGTCATACAATATCTTCACTAATCACTTGCATAGAAAGTAAATAGGATGTCAGCAGCCTAATGACGGAGCAAAGAGTTAGTGTGCTTGATCAAAATGAAGATGCTCTAGCTGTTTGGTTTAGCTTATTGGGCAGAAATAAGCCAGTTTTTGGGCAATAAGCCCAAATAAAAATGTGTTGTGTTTTTGTAGTGTTTGGTTCAGCTTATTTTAATTGCATCACGGGTAGAATAAGCTACTTATTAAATAAGCTCCTCACTACAACTTTTCTATTAAGTCACTTATTACGTAAGTCGAGATAAAACTCCTCTCACATACTTACCTTATATATCGTAAATCACGATTTATAAGCACTTATTGTCCAAAAATAAATCGCTCATCCAAACATAAATCACATTACAAAAACTGACTTTTCTATTAAGTCATTTTTAATAAGTCAGAATCATAATAAGTCATTTTTCCTACCGCTATCCCAAACACAATAGATGTCAGAATACATTTGGAGCTTAATTTGAAGCACATCATTATATGGACAATGAGCATAAAGGTGCAGTGATGTTGAAGATGATCTCATATTGTATTCATGAACCATACAATGCAGTGTAACATGTAACACCCTAAAATTTATATTCACCAAATATATCATAATTATTAGAGAAATTCAATAAAATGGTGAATATTCATGAATTTGGAATTTATGAATTTATAAATGTTCAATTTTATGGGAAATTGGGCAAAAATAAATATGGAATTAATTTGGGTAATTTAAAAACCCCAATATTAAGGTCCAAAAATGGAGAAATATTAGAGAAAATATTTGGTCCAAAATGGGTGGAAATTGGCGAAAGAAAGATAAGAAAAGAATTGGATTAAAAAGCTAATGACAAAATTGTAATTTTGTCAATTTAGCACAAACTAAACTATTTTCCAATTAGTTGAAGTTAATTTCAATTAATTAAGGAAAATAAAGAGAAAAAGTATATTTGGAATATTTTAGTCAATTTAATATGAATTTATAGAAAATTTGAGCAAAAAGTGTAATTTTGACCAAAATTGAGACTTTACGTGCATATATAACTTGGACAACTTGTGAAGCCAATTGAGACCATAGGGAGGGACCTCTAGGTGTCTCTTACATGTGGCATGAAGAAGGAAATATTAGTTTGGCTTAATGAGTAAGATTACATGTACATGAGATTTATGTACATAAAGTAATTTTTGGAATTTTTGGAAAATTCCATATATATGATTAAATATTACATTATATGATATAAAACACTCAACCTCTTCATGTTCAGCTCAAAACCGACGTCCATTGCAGCTGGAAGAGAGAGGAAGTGTAGCAAGTTCTTAGAGAGCGAAAGGAGAAGAGATCTTATACAGTAAGCCGATTTCTCTGACGATTTAGCTCTTAACGCGTATAACTCCGACTCTAAGCTACTTCTCTTCGTTCTTTAAGATTTGGAGGCTCAAAAATCTGTTGTTCAAGGACCTAGGGTTTCAGCCATATTGAGGAAAAGCTAGTGGGAGCTTGAGGTAACTTCCAAAAATTCGTATATTGTCTATTTTGGCTGCTGTGGACAATTTAATTGGTGAAATTTCGCTGGATTGTCTTTGATTTGAAAATTTGGAATTTGTGTTGCCTAAGGGTTATGTTGCACAATTTTAGTTCAAATGGTAGTTATAACTCAATTAGATGGTTAATAAAGTGGTTAGGAGTATAAAGGAACGCGTTTACGAAGCCGAAATCGCAAAACCCCGATTTTCCCTGGAGAACCCATAAATTTCAGCCAAGGCTGTAAATAGATCTTACAGTTAGATTTTCAAAGATTTGATGATTACATTGGGTTCAGGAGGGAAAATTATATGGGGTTAAGTTGGGCACTTTTTCGGAAAAGGTCGAGAAAGCATAATTACGAAAATGCCCTTGAAACTCTTAAAGCGGGGTTGTCAAGGGCAATTTTGTAATTTGACATTGAATTTGGTAATTTCAAATCCGGAAATGGATTTCTCGGGTGGAAATATGTCAGAATAGCCCTAGTTAAAATTTTGGGAAAAGCGCAGCTGGGCCGGGTACAGCGGGGCGGGCGGGGCCAGGGTTCTAGGGGCATTTTGGTAAATTTTTATCATAGGCTAATATAACCAAAATAAATACTATGGAAATGTCTAAACTGATACATGGACAGGTTATAACCTATTTCTTGTACATTTGATGTTTTAGGACCAAGTTGGACACTTATAGTCAACACGTTTTACAAGACAGACCCTTTGAGACAAGAGAAAGGTTAAGGTAGGGACTATTATCTCTCATATACTATGTGACTATTTGTATGATGTGTGTTACTATATTTTGTGATTTGAACACGTGTTGGAGGCACATTACCTAGTTGTGGTCTATGATCTAGCTGAGGTACACTAGTCTTACCTAGCTGTAGTCAGGTACTCGGCTGAGGTACATGTAGGGGTTTCAACAGGTTAGTTGGCCCTGAATTTTGTGTACACACACATATAATATGAATTTTCATTTTACTTGATACGGTGCATTACATATTTAATTTTCACATTTTATATGTTGATCGTATGTTTCTACTGAGATTTCTTGGAATCTCACCCTTTTTCTAAACCAAATGTCTCAATGGCTGCCAGTGGCTTGAAAGCCAAGGACGTAGAGAAGAAAAACTGACAGGCACGTTTCCCAAGATGAATACAGTGGTTGTATATAGTATGTATTTGGAATAGTTTTGGGACATTCTGTACATATTTGTAATTATTATTGATTTCTACTCTGTTAATAATTGTCTGTAAACAAATACTTATTATCAGTATAACTGTACTTTTCTGTTTTCCTATAGAACTTGTTCATTATTTCCCTGCACATATCAAAATGGAAACGGGTGTTGACATAACGCACTTGATAAAAGTCAGATGGCAATCTTAGTAGTTGATAAATTGGGGTGCTTTCTTCTAAGGAATCCAATGCCTAGTATCTCACAAGAATGAAGGCGAAACATATATATAATTGCATAGAACTTACTCAAGTTAAAAAGATCAAGCATCTAGAGAAGATCATATCTTTTTTTTTTTTTTTTGCCAAGTAGAGAAGATCATATCTAAACATTCAATAAAAGCAACAAACGGTTGTGTATGATGGTTCAAGGTTTTTTAGCTTTGATTTACCGGTTTTTCCATTTGAAGGGATAGCAATGCAAAAACACCAGAGTCTTGAATGGTTTTAACCAATAAATCCCTATCTTCACCAGTGCTCACCATCACAAAGGGGATCGCAAACTTACCATATAAGCTTGCATTATCTGAGCAAGATGAGAAGACAAAAACAAAAAACAAATTCAGAATTCGTGGTGTTCAAAATGAGAAGATGTGTAGTCTATGATGAAGGTTTACATGCACAAGGATAAAGCTATATATATATATATACCATTAGTAGAAGATGAATCTGAAAAATCCACTGCAATAAAATTTTGATATAACAAAAGCAGATATGGAAGTATTGCCTCCTTGTAAGTAAAGCCTTGCAAAAACAACTTGTTTCCATTCACATCAACAATGTCATTACCATACTTTCTCGCACCACCGAACATCACTGGAACAACAAACAATCCATGCATTTCTGTTGCTTCAAGCAGAGCCATTCTAATTCGTGTCGTACAACAATTGACCTGAATCTAAACTGTTTACACAGTGAGAATTCTATTTAAGCTACAATGTGGCAAATCAGGCCTTGAAACCCTAATTTTTAGCTGGAGTTTCAATAAAATCAAATCAAGAACCGAAAACAACAGTGATGACGACTCACCATGATTGGAATGTCACCATTCGATGAAGGAAATGGACAACGCACAAGGAAAACTCGAAACGTTAACATAGATTCATCCGCAAGCAACGGATTATTCGGGATACGAGTCACAGAGTCTCTCATTGATTTGGCCATCGAAGCTTGTAAAGAGGAGGAAGAATGTAAAACCCCATTTTTATTTCTCAATATGCCTTGTGAATATCTGTGGCATTCAATGAAATAAGATGGTGGATTTCGATGCAATTGAAAAGATAACAACACTTTTAGTTGAAGTCACATATAATCGGGCTAAAGCAAGACATAATGTAATACCCCGAATTTTGGGATTGGAGGCTTGGGAATAAGCCTAAATTAAGTGGACTACTAAGTCCCGATTTATTGGATGTCCCAAATCTATTCTGTAATTTTCTTGATATCTTTGGGGCATAAAAGAAAATAAAATGGTGAATTTTGGAGAAAGTAATTATGTTTTGGGTGAAATCACTTATGAGGTAGTGAGCTTGTCATGTGATTTTAAATGATCAAATGATGATCAGAAATTATGAAATTTTACAGGATGAAATTAGATATCCTAAGCTTTAATTTGATAGGTCATATGATTCAATTAGAGCTATATACAAAAAGATATTAATTTTTGAAGTCAGCACAGAAAAATTGTGAAATTTCTGGAACAACATGCAAAGATTGAAATTCTGGGAATTTTGTGATTATATCTAGCAAACTTCTATATTTTTTCTCAAAACTAGACTCAATAATGATTCTATTGGCTTTGGAATCACTCCAATTCGATTTTTCTAGAATTAGTTATAATTTTTCCAAGTTTGGGCAGAAATCTGCCAAAATTTTGTAAAAATCCGAAAATTGGATATATTATTATAATCATCCTCCTCCTTCTTCAGCCCCATTTCTGACGTGAACAAGCTGAAACTAGTGAGAGAAAGTTGAGAGAGCTTAGAGAGAGAAGGAGGAAGAGATCTTGTACGGTAAGTTGATTTCTTCAGTAAATTGGCTCTTAACGAGTATAACTTTGCTCCTAAGCTATTCTTCTATATGATTCAAGGGTTGGAAGCTCAAATTTTCTTGTTGAAGTGACCTTGGGTTCAACCATATCAAGGGAGAGCCAGTGAGAGCTTGAGGTAACTTCCAAACCTTCGTATATTGACTATTCTAGCTGCTGTGGGCAATTTAATCGGTGAAATTTCGCCAGATTGCCGTTGGTTTTAATTTATGGAAATGGGTTGGCCTAGGTGTTATGCTGCCCAAATTGTTACTAAATAGTAGTTGTAATCTAATGGAATAGTCAATAAAGTGGTTAGAAGTAGAAAGGAACGCGTTTACGAAGTCGAAATTGCAAAACCCCGATTTTTCTTGGAAAACCTATATAATTCGGTTAGGGCTGTAAATGGGTCTTAGAGTTGGATTTTCAATAATTTGATGATTCCATTGAGTTCAGGAGGGAAAATTAGGTGGGGTTACAGTTGGGCACTTTTTCGGAAAAAGTTGAGACAACATAATTATGAAAATGCCCCTAAAACACTGAAATAAGGGCTGCTAAGGGCAATTTCGTCTTTTGGCAGTGAATTTGGTAATTCGAGAAAAGTACAGTTGAACCGGGTACGATAGGGCCAGGTCCCCGGGGGTATTTTAGTAAATTTTCACAATAGACTCATATAACCCCCAAAAAACTATGGAAGTGTCTAAATGGTACATTTGGCATTGCAGGACCGAATATGGGGCCCAAACTGCTGGCACATGTTACGAGGCACACGTCTCGAGGCGAAAATGGGTTAAGGTAGGGGACTTACCTTATTTGCATGTATTTGATATCTCTGCTTGTGTAGTGATGTATGTGATTGCTTTACTTGATTGTGTAGAGCATATTTGAATAAATGAAGCTATGTTTCTGTTTTCGTTGTGGCCATCTTTTTGTTATATGAAACATTGAGCATGCAGAATTATCATTATGGGGTATGCATCTAGTTAAAGCTAACATGTCATACACATAGCATCTATCATACATGCATATTGGTATCTATTTCCTACTGAGATTCTTTCGAATTTCACCCTCCCTACCAATAATTCGGACAGGAAGAGATAGAAGATATGCTGAGAACAAAGAAGAGAATCGTGCGAGGGGATCACATTGGTAGAACGAAGACGAGAAGATGTCTATGTTTCACTGTGATGGGTTTAGACACCCTAGTAGCCCTGTGCGACTACCTTAATTGTAAGTATCATATACAAACCACTATGGGAAAATTTCTGTAATCATGCATATGTTATCAGTACATTTATGCTATTCCTGTTTTACCCACTGAACCGCATATCATTTTCCGTGAATACTCTGGTAAAGGTAAAAGTAAAATAAGGGTGTGACACATAAACTAAGTTATTGTCTTCCAAAAAGGGCATCACTAAAGCCCATTGTTAAAGCCCAAATTGAAGAATAAAAGAGTACAACTTTTGGCCCAATATTAAGGGTTAATTTTGGCCTAAAAGGAGGAAGAAACACTTTGGCTCAATTAAATGCAAAAATGTAAAGGTAAAATGTTAAGTTGTCAATTAAGCCAAGAGCTAATTATTTTCCCAATAATTTGGGGCCATTTTTGGCCAAATGAAGAAAAGAAGGGGAAATAAATATTTGTGGATAAGCATCCTAATTTTAGAGCAATTGTGGCCAAGTATATAAGGTTTGAATCGTCAAAGGAGAACTTGTACACAAATTAATTAGTAAGAGATTGTGGAAAAATGTTGGAACAATTATAATTTCTCTTTTTCCTATGATATTTTCGCCCAAATAAGGAAATAAGGGGGAAAAATATTTGCTTGGGTATTAATCATGCCAAGTGTTATCATTCAAAGCCAAGGGATTAAATAAGAGTTAATTAAGGATAGTAGCACATGTTTAATTAGCATAAAATAATATATTTTGGGCAATTGGTTAAGGCAACTAAATGAAGCTCATGTTGTTCATGGAGGACCTTGTGTGTGTGGCGTCTTTTGGGCTTAACAAGAGGAAGGAAAAGCTAGTTCAAATCCAATGGAAGGTTATGGCATAATTATGAAGGGATAAGATTAAGTACAAAGCTATGTCATAAACCATTAAATAAATATTTCTTAAAGTAGGATGGAGATATTTTAAAGCCTTGTCTTCATCTTTTTCTCTTCATTTTCTTGTCCAGCACCAAGAAAAGAGAGAGAGAAGAGAGCTTAAGTCATAGAGAAACAAGAGAGCACAAGGAGGTAAAAAGTCAAGGTAAGTTTTGTGATTTTAAGAGTTAATGCCTTCTATCTTGTGTAGGATCTCTCCTAAGTCCTTTTCCTCCATGTAAATCATGTGTGGCAAACAAAACATCAAGGGACGAGAAAGAAAGGGAGGACGCCTAGAAAGAGAAAGTTTGAAGATTAAGAGGTAACTTCAAGAACTTCAATTCTTTTAGTAGTATGATGTTGTTGTTGTGGTTCTTGTCATAATTTGTGGTTTGATTGATGATTTGGTAAATTTAGGATGTTGAAATCCTAAGGGATTTTGTTGCCCAAATTTCCTCAAATCATATCTAATAAGTGTTTAAAAGGTTTACCAAGTAGTTAGGAGGGAAAAGGAGCAAACTTTAAGGGTTAGATTACAAAATCACAAAATTTTCCCTTTTCCTTAAAGTTTCAGCCAACTCAAGAATTAGGGCTAAGAGCTGGAATTTCATTAATCTAATGATTCCATTGTGTTCAGGAGGGAAAATTGAGTGGGGTTGATGTTGATTATGTTGTGAGAAAAGCCCAAAAATGTGAAATGTCAAAAATACCCCTAAAACCCTAAGAAGGGGTTGTCAAGGACAAAACTGTCATTTGATAGTGATTTTATGAAAACCGAGGTCAAAATGGATTTTACATGAAAAAAATGTGTAGGAATAGCCAGGGTCAAAATTTTTAGAAAAGTACAGTCGGACAGGGTAAAAAGGGGCTTAGACTGGGACTCCAGGGGCATTTTGGTAATTTTTCAGTTTTAGACTAATATAACCAACAAAATTAATTTGGAAGAGTCTAGAGTGATACATGAATGTGTATTAACCTAATTCTTGTAAATTTGAATTTTTAGGACCATCCTGTTGAGCCTAAGCCAGATCGAATTAAGGACTTAATTGGACATAACGTAGTAGCAATTTCTTTCATATACTATGTAATTGTCTATATGCTTTATTTATGTCATCTTCTGTGATATGAACACTATTTTTCCTGGAGGGATAATTGTGTGTAGAGGTACAATTACCTGATTGTGAGAAAGAACCCAACTGAGGTGTTTACGAATTGTGTGTAGAGGCACACTTATCCGGTTATGAGCAAGAACCCAGCCGAGGTGATTACGGGCAATTGTGTGTGGAGGCATACATGCCGTGTTGTTTGTGTTATGTTGCATTACATGATGTATGACATATTTATTTGTTGCATTTTATATAACTGGTTGCATGCTACTACTATGATTCGTTTGAATCTCACCCTTTTTCAAATTCAAAAATTTTCCAACAGAAGCTAGTGGCTCTAAGGGCAAAACGATAAATACTGGAAACTGAGGTATCTGGGCCAGGAAGACAGAGTTGTGGGTTATTATTAGTTTATTTTGGATAGTTTTGGACTAAGTTTGTATATATTATCAAACCCTACAAGAGACTCCTGTATTAACAAATACTTAGTGTCAGTATGTTTCCGTTATTTATGTATGCCTTATAGAACTATGTGCTTATTACTCTGGCATATCGAAATGTTAAGGGGTTTAATAAAGAAAGAGAGTAAGAGAAGGAGAAACTCGAGGGCTAAGCCAAAGAGTTGCTTTCTCTACTATGCCTTGAACATCCTTGCCTTAAAATGATGGTGGCAACATACTGGGGCCCAAAATAAGATACTCCTCGTATATTTATTTAATTTGATTAGATTAAGAAAGTTAGTTAAATTAGTTAATATGTGATATATTTTTAAAACATATTATTCTAATTAAATTAGTTAATATGTTATGTATTTTTTAAAACATATTAGTCATCTTCCTTAATTCCATCATTCCCTCTCCTCCTTAAATATTGTTGAGTGAATATCAATAGGGGTAAATTAGGAAAAGATTGACAAATATGAAAACTATGTTTTATATTTGGAAAAAAAATCAACTCCCAAATATGTTTTATATTAAGAACCGGAAGGAGTAGTAATTTTAAAAATAGAATGATTAAATAAAATTTATTTATTTATCAGCTTAATTAATACAGTAAAAAATTACTACTATTATACTCATGTACACCTCTTCCCTTTTACATACTTGTAATTGTAATATTATTAGTTTTTCCAGATTTGTTTTGAGCCTAACTTATGTTCTTCAAATAATAATATATAAATGTAAGAAGAGGATTCTTCTTATAATAATAATGAATTTGTTATAGGTATATTGGTTGGGAAAAATAATTTTGTTATATTACGTTGGAATATAATAATCCACCCTTAGTGGATTAGGGCTCAAACCCGATTCAAAAAAGGCTGTTAGGCAAACATGAAGAGACATGAGTCCATAAAGAGATATCTTCATTATGGTTTAAGGGTTTTGTCAATTCCTATGGAGTTGTTTGTTTAAGAGTTACATTTATATATATTCCTATATAACTGTATGTACGCTATATATAGGATGTGGGATAGGGAGAATATAAGAAATCAAAAGATAATACATACAGAATAATGTCCATCTCTCCTTAAAAGGTTCTCTCACAAAAGAGCTCTCTTCTCTTTCTTTCTACGGTGTATTTAATGTGTAATGTAATTGGGGTTACCATCGGTGCTTTGATTTTATATGGGTACTTTAGTGAGTCAATCGGATTCTAAGTATGCCCAACATTCTTATTTGATATAAATAAAACTAAAATCAAAATCAACTACTACCTCCGATCCTAAATATAGGACATAATTTGTGGTGTAAATTGCACTATAAACTATGTCCTATATTTAGGACCGGAGGGAGTATATTACAGAGTATATATAAATGCAAAAAGATGATTTTGGCACATGAATTTAAATAAAATTAAAATAAACTATATATAAATAAAGAAAATGGTTATGAGTATAATAATTATTTTATATCAAGTATAGTATTTTTTTTTATTACGCTGATCTTAAACAAATAGTTTTGTTGTTAGTGCCAGGATACTAATAGTAAATAAAACAATAAATAGATAATAGTACCTTTAAGGGAAAATCCTAGTTAAATTCAGCTGAAATACTAATATCCAAAATTAAGCCTACACTTTCAACAAATTCCTAATTAGATCGTGAGGCATAATTAGGGATTTCTGAATATTGTTAAAAGATCAAAATGCCCCTCTATGGTTTAAATGAATAATTGAAGGTGAGTGTATTCCTGATTTCTATTTTGATTGCTTCAACTGAATTTAATTAGAATTTAATTATAACTATTTGGGATTTAATTGCTAAAATATAGGGTATTACAACAAGTATTAAGCATAAAGAGCGACCTATCGAATACAGTTGTAATATCATCAACTAAAACTATACTTTCTGACAGGGACGGACATGGTTTTTGGCTCATCACAATCTATGCATAAACCCATTTTGACACTCCCACTCGAATTTGCTTCGCTGGCTACTCAATGAAGGACTGATTTAAAATGAATAACAATGCTTGCCTCAACTCCTTCATTACCCAGCAAAACTCCTCCTGTGCAGAGTATGAAAATGAATATGTTCCTCAATATAATTTTTAAGGCAAGGCCAATATTTTCATATAGCAATCACTACTACAAACTAAAGATTTAGAGGCGCCCCTTTTATGACACTTCTTTAAAGAACCACCATAAATAATTGTTTAACAAAAAAAAAAAAACAAGTTAAGACGCTACGATGCTTCCTATAATAAGTGTCATAGCTTGTATTAGGCTTTTGTGGCAGTCTCCTTAACAAGCACCACACAAAACGTTCATAAGAAAAGAAGAAAAATGAAAGTCCCAGCTATGACGCTTTCTTAAAAAAGCACCATAGCTAGGTTTTCGTTTTTTTTTGGATCTACAGGCTATTGGCTCTACAAATTCCTTCTAGCTTGTTAGAGAGCTTATAGTTCTTTGTCCTTCCTTTTTCCATATGGTTTATTATTAAATATCTCATTGTGTCCTCACGTTTTCCTCACTAAATTCTTCTCCTATAACACATGCCTAATCTCTACTTTAGGTATGTTTCTTATGTTACTTGATTGCTTCACGGATCAATGGAATGTCACTTTATTCATGCATATATACGCTATTCCCCCATTGGCGTGCCTGCCGAGGCCACAGTGTGTGGCATTGGCAAGCACATGGTGGCTACAATCGGCCTTGGCGTTTTGCCAAGGCCATTGTTGACCAGTGACGCTAGCACCAACACTTACTTGAGAAAGTGCAGACCAAGGTTTAAACCTTGGCTGGCGCTTGCTCAAGCAAGCGTTGGTGCTTAAACCTTGGTGCTTGCCTGGCTGCCTTGGCCAGCGCTTGGTGGGGCAATCGCCGACCAAGATGCTACCCTTGCCTGGCACTTACTCCACCAAGCGCCGGCCAAGGTTTATTCTTTAAACCTTGGCCGGCGCTTGGTGGAGCAAGCGTCGGCTAAGGCACTTGCTGACAAGGCTGCAGCAGCCTTGGCAAGCATGTTGCAGCCTTGGTAGTTGGGCATGCAAGTGGCCTAGAGTGTATTCTCAAAAGTTCTCTTACTTCTCTATATATTATGTAGACAAATGAGAGAGTGAGAGATCAGACACCATGCTTATAGAGACTGAGAGTGAGAGTTAAGAGCTACTACCACGATAATGGAGAGATCACAGAAGGCGATCGAGCTTCGATCATCACCTTCATTCCTCCTTCATATGCTAAGGATCAAATGCAAGCTGATTATTAGTTAAGACACCCTATTAATTAAGGTAAGCTTAAGCACCTTCTTTCCTTATTTATTTATTATTTATTTTCCAGTATTCTTCTTTCCTTAACTATTTAATTTATATGGTTTGGGCATTAATTGTCTTAGTATCTTTACTTCCATTTAATTTGCCAATACTTATATTTCCCTTAGAATTATTTCAATAGGGGGAATTTAGATGATATTTTTTGTATTTTAACTTATCTATTTTTTTTTCCGATTAATTACAAGCTAAGAAGCTAATTGGTAGTTTCACTGTCACCATTCATTTCTTCACTTAGCTTTCACGTGAATAATAGAGGCAATAATATATACTGTAATTTATAGTCTTAATTTTCATTTGTCTGAGTTGTTAATAATAATAATAATAATAATTATAATTACTATTCATTTGTCTTAATTTATATCAATTAAGGTTACGCTTGAAGGCTAATAATAATAAGGCGTCTAAGGTAGATTACAACAAACATTTGGGATGCAATGAAGCTTGTCCAGCAAGTGTCATAGCTCCCTTCACCATTTAATTTTATTTATTTATTTATTTTATATAATGAATGGATGCTATGACACTTGGACACTAAGTGCCGTAGCTTTTATATACCTTCTATGCCGCTTAAGGTAAAAGCGTCATACAAGGTGTACAAATTTGCTGCTCCCGCCATTATCATCGTCTTTCTGTCTTTCTCGTGCGTCCTCCTGCACTCTATTTTTTAGATCTAATTGGTCCCCATATCGTCTTTCTCACGCATCCTCCCGCACTTCATTTTCTAGATCTAATTGGTCCCCACTATAACTTTCTTTATCCATTGTCCCCACACCCTCCTCTCTTTGACGATTGCTATTGGAAGCTACGTTGGTCTCACTTTTTGTTTTTTCTTGTCTCTGTATGCACATTTCTTCAAAAATTTTTGGTCACGCACTTTTGTTACAGTACAAAGCTTGGTTACTCACATGATTTGCTTTGTCTCAGCCTTGTACAAGAAATTTCCCAGCTCCTAAGTTTTCTTTAGATACGTTTTCTTCTTCTTCTTCTTCTTGTTTTTTTGGGTAAAATCTGTCTTGAATATTATATGTGCGCTCATGACTTTTTTTTCCAGGTATTTATTTAAAGTTTCAATTGTCTTCTTAAAGCTTGGCCCCCGAGTTGTTTTTTCCTCTGTCTCAACCTCTTACAGAAGTTTTTGCTAGCTTGTAAGTCTTTAAGTATATATTTTGTAGATAACCTTAAGTCGTACATTTTCATGCACCTTTTTAAATTTGGGTAGTTGAAGATTTGTCATCAATTTAGAATAGTTGATTGCCAAAGATTTCTTATGTGTCCTGCCAATCATTAAAGTAAAGGAGTATTGAACTAACTAGTTAGAGCGTTAAATATCATTGAACTATGTAATATTCTTTTGATTTATTTTTGTTTTGAGTTGTGAAAAATTAGTATGATACATGCTGTGAGAATTAATTGGTTGATTATTTGTGACTTTAATTGTGTTTAATACTTGAAAAACTTTAAATTTGATGATGTTATGCTGCCGAATTTTTAAAAAAAAAAAGGCAGAAGATAAAAGTAATTAGTAACTGCAAGAGGCAAGCAACTAACTACTTTCAAACATATGGTAAAGATGGATGGAAAATGGATGTCATCTGATCGATGCTCAAGGGAATATATAGATGGGGTGAAAGAGTTTATTAGATTTGCAAGCAAGCATACAAATGATCCTAACAAAATCTTGTGTCCTTGCTTATCTTGTTGTTATGGAAAGCGGATTAATCCACTTGATTTGCTAGATCATTTAGTGTGTCATGGAATTGATCAATCATATACATGATGGACGGATAATGCACATACTGATCAAGTGCATACCACGATCGGTCCTTTTAATGAGTTTGACCCAAGCATATATGATGATGAGGACGATGGTCTTCAAGAAATGTTAAATGTAATCGAATGGGTGCTTCATAACTTTCTTGAAGAATTTGAGAAGTTGAAAGGTGATGCTGAGAAACCATTATATATTGGTAGTACTAAATACACAATATTGCTAGTAGTGTTGAAATTGTACAACTTTAATGCGCTATATGGATTTAGTGATTTGGGTTTCATTACACTACTTGAACTTGTGCAAGATATACTCATAGAAGAAAATGTACTTCTTACCAAGACATATGAGGCAAAACGGATACTTTGCTCTACAACTGACATAGGTTATGAGAAGATACATGCATGCCCTAATGATTGCATATTATTTAAGAATCGGTATGCAACGTTAGAGAAGTGCCTTAATATATACCTCCAACGGCACTTCCCAGGGGAAATGCCGTTAGAGGTATTTATTACCTCCAATGGCGCTTCCTAAAGGAAGCGCCATTGGAGGTAGTAAACTTCTTTTTGCGATTCTCTCAACAAGTGCCATAGCTTTTTATTTAAAAAGAAATTAAATACTTAAGTTATGGCGCTTCCGTATATTCAAAAAGCGCCGTAGCTTGTTTTAATGGTGTTGGAAGCTATGACGCTTCCTAAACGCCATAGTGTTCTCTAAATTAAGCGTCATAGCTCGTTTTTTTTGTAGTAGTGAATACATAAAAAAATTTCATAGCAATTAACATAGTTTTGTAAGTTAATATAAAATAATAACTAGTATAATCAAAATTGATATTATTATGCGTCAATCAATTGAATTATTATAATTAGAATATTTTTAATGTCTAAAATAAATATAGGTTCCTCCATTCCAATATAACAAATAAAAATATTTTAATTCATGACGCAAAAGTATCAACACTAAAATATTTTTTTTTTTGGAATAAAAGTCAATTATATTGAGTAAAATGAGGAAGTTACAACAAACACAATCATACTTAACAGATTGAAGTATGATGGTAGTAAAAGTACATATGTCTAACACAGAAATTAAACTTTTACAAATTTAATTGAAAAGAAGTTCTTTAAGAGGTTCCAGATATCAAAAGCCAGGATAAATGAAATAGAAAATGTAGCTTTGAAGCATTAATCCAAATCCAACGGGCCAGTTTGAGATAGCATTACATACGCACATTTATGCAAGCTAAGACACAACTTTTCTCACATATTTATCTCGTACACCGTAAATTACGTTGGAAAAATAGCTTCTGCCGCTAATCAAAACATGCACGTTGTCTGAAAAACCCGTCAGAGCATTGTTTCTGTTGAATAGCGAATTACTAATAATCCACCATATATAAACAAGCTCTCATGCATTTGAGGAGGAGGTTTGTCTGGTAAGAGGACTCGCTCCACCATTCAAACTTCTGCAAAAGATTGGAAATCAAAACAAATCCACGAAATGATTTTTGCCTTCCTTTTCATCCTGAATTTACTTTTGAAAATGATCCATATCCCATTGCACTTGTTGACAGAGGAGTTAAAGTAAGAGAGTTACTTGGAAACTTATCCTTGTAATATTTCAAATTTTATTCATCAAGAATATATTATAATTATTTAATATATTCAATAAAATGGTGAATATTTATCGCCAAAGGAATTAAATATTGGGAATTGAAAGGTGAACAGTGTTTTAGTGAAATCACCTGAAAGGCAGTGAGCTTATCATGTGATCTGGAATGATCAATCAATGATAAAAATTTATAAAATTTTTTAGGATGAAAATAGACATCATAAGCTTTAATTTGATATGTCATATAACTCAATTAGAGCTATATGCAAAAAGTTATGAATTTTTGAAGTTAGCCCAGAAAAACAGTGAATTTTCTGGAATAGCACTCAAAGACATTAATTAGGGGAATTTTGTGCTTCCAAATGTGGGAACTATATTTTTCTTTGAAACTAGACTCAATAAGGGTTCTATATCCTTTAGAATCACTCTAATTTGATTTTTCTAATTTAGTTATAATTTTTCAAAGGTTGGGCATGAAATCTGCCAGAAAATCCAAAAATAAAGAAAAATGCAATGACAAACTTGTAATTTTTCCAAACAAATACAAAATTAATTATTTTTCAATTAATTGAATTGAATTTCAATTAATTAAGAAAAATAAAGATGAAAAATATATTTGGAATATTTTGGTCAATTAAATATGAATTTAGGGAAAATTTGAGCAAAAAGTGCAAATTTGACCAAAATTGAGACTTTACATATATACGTAACTTGAACAAGTTGTAAAACCAACTGAGACCATAGGAAGGGACCCCTAGGTGTCTCCTACATGTAGTAGGAAGGAGGAAATATTGGTTGGGTTTAATGGCATAATTACATGTACATAGAATTTATGTACATAACAAATTAGAATTTGTAAATTTTGGAAATAGGAAAATAAATGAAATATAACATCATCATGATATTAAATCATCATCCTCCTCCTTTCTCCAGCAAAAACGACACCCAAGCTAATCTGAAATAGGGAGAGAAAGTTGAGAGAGTTTAGAGAGAGAAAGAGGAGAAATCTCATAAGGTAAGCCGATTCCTCCGATAATTTAGCTCATAACTTGTATAACTCCGATCCTAAGCTACTCTTTCATGTATTTCAAAGGTTGTGAAGCTCAAATTTGTTTGTTGGGAGTTTAGGGTTTTCAGCCAAGTCAATAAAAGCCAGAGGGGAGCTTGAGGTAATTTCTAAACTCTTTTATATTGACTATTCTGGCTGATGTGAATAATTTAAACGGTGAAATTTTGCCAGATTATCTTTGTTTGTAAATTTGGAAAATGGGTTGGCCTAGGTGTTATGCTGCCAAAATTTGGTCCAAATAGTAGTTGTAACCTAGTGGAATAGTCAATAAAGTAGTTAGGAGTAGAAAGGAATACGTTTAAGGAGCCGAAATAGCAAAACCTCGATTTTCCCCGAAGTATTGTTTAGTTTCGACCAGGGCTGTTAGAGGGGCTTAGAGTTGGATTTTCAATAGTTTGGTGATTCCATTGAGTTCAGAAGAGGAAATTAGGTAGGGTTACAGTTGGTCACTTTTTCAGAAAAGCTTGAAAAAGCATAATTACGAAAACACCCCTGAAACAGGGGCTACCAAGGGCAATTTTGTAATTTAACATTGAATTTGATAATTTTGAGTCCGAAAATGGATTTCTTGGGCTAAAATATGTTAGAATAGCCCATGTTAAAAATTCAAGAAAAGTATGATCAGACTAAGTATGGCGGGGCCGGCCGGGACCCCGGGGGCATTTTGATAAATTTTCACCATAGGTTAATATAACTACAATTAATACTATGGTAGTGTCTAAAATGGTACATGAATGTGTTTTAACATAATTCTTGTACATTTGACATTTTAGGACCTAATTGGTAGCCCAAGATGCGGCACGAAGTTCGAGGAGCCACTCTAAGGATCAGAAAAGGGCGATTAAGGTAGGGAACTTACCTCTCTTGCACGTATTTGATATTTGTGCGGGTGTATTGATGCATGTTACTGCTTTGCGTGATTATGTGAAACATATACGAATGATTGAAGCTCTGTTTTTAATTATGCTATGGCCATAAATATGTTGTTTGAACATTAAGTACGCAAATATTTCATTATATTAGCATGAGTTTATGTATTGCAAGCATGTCATGCATTAAGCACTTATCCTACATGGATATTGGTACTGTTTTCCTATTGAGATTCTCTTGAATCTCACCCTCCCCTACCAACGATTTAGACAGGTGAATACAGAAGGTATGCATAGATCAAAGAAGATAATCGTACAAGAGGATTGATGTGGTGGAACGAAGACGAGAAGATGTCCCTATTTTACTATGATGGGTTAGACACCCAAGTAGCTCTGTGTGGCTACATTGTTATCATGTACGAATTCCTATGGGGAATTTTTTAATCATATACATAATATCAATATATTTTGATGCTATTCCTGTGTGTCCATCGAATTACGCACAAACACTCTAAAAATATGAAAAATAAGATAAGGGTATGACAATCCTCAATTTGAAATTGAAACTTAGCTTGGAGAAAGCTATTGACTGATGAATGTTCCTTATCAACTGAGAAGGATGAACCTGAATTCCTTTATGCAAAACGGAATTTCTAGTAGTCCAGGTTGTATTCAATAAGATAATAATGCCATACTTCATGTCTATATTATGGCCTTCCTGATATAGCTTCACAAGAGAATCTTTTAACCATATTTTAAATTCTGCAAAAGTTTGAACTTCAATCTTGATAGAAAGACCCCCAAACCAAACTGCACGAGACAAAGGGCATAGCAAGAAAATATGATCCAAGCTTTCATCACAGTAACAACCAAATAGACGCAATCCCTTAACATTTAAATGATGATTTAGCAGAATATCACATGATGCAATTGCACTATTTAGAAGTTTCCAAATCATCAATAGGTATTTATGAGGAAGATCAATTGACTAAAGAAATTTCCAGAATTTGTCGTTGTTTTGATGAGAAGAAACATTTAACATGGAGAAACCATCCTTGGAAGAATAACACCCAGATGAGTTGCCTAAAATAAATTATTTAACATATTTTAATACATTTTTTTTATGATTACAAATTTTAAATAGGCGAGTTTTATGTGTCTTTGAGCAAGTGAAAATATATTCAACCCGGAAATGTAAATTATAAGAGCTGAATATTGAATTTTTATTAAACTAAAAATATATTTAAATAATTTAAAGGCTGCTTATATTGTAATTTAAAATGTTTAATGTTTTTTTAAGTGTTTTATTATAATATTTTTTTTAATGTTTTAGTTATATATTTTAAACACTATAAAATTATTTATATGTTTTTTGGCCCCAAAAAATAATTATTCCATATGAGAGACCAATTGGGAGGGGCAAAATAATCAGGTTTTTTAATTACAATGGGGTATTATGATCTTTTAACAATATTAAAAAAACTTTAATTAGGTATATTGGCTTGAGTAAGAATTTGTTGGAAGTGTAGTCTTAAGTTTGGATATTAGTATTTTAGTTGGATTTAATTGAGATTTTTCCTTATTTAATTGGGAAAATTTCTAAAAAAATATCAAATAAATTATGAAATCCCCAAAATGTCTCTTAAACATGCAAAAAGACAAATAAGTGAGAGAGTATCAATATGGGATTTTAAAGTGTTAGTGATTTACAAAATTATTCCTCAATTTTTTTTAAAAAAAACTGATTTTGCCATGTATAAGAATAGACACCATTTCCGAGTTTTGGATTATCTTATAATCCTTTTTCTATTTTTTTTTCTTAGAATCTCATTTCCACTATCAGATTTAAAAAAATAGAAGGTTCAAATTTAATATTTCATAAAATTATTATTTTGAACCTAAATAAATAAACTTAAAATGTTAAAACATGATATACACAATTTATAACTGCAATGTAAATAAAATTAATTAAAAAAAATATAAAATACTATAGTTATAGTTTTAGAAAATATTAAATCTGAATCATCTACCTTTTTATCTTAGAGTGTAAATGTGATTTTGAGAAGAAAATGAGTAAAACAACATTATGAGAAAATCTGCTCCACACCATATCCATGTGTCGCAACTGTTTTAATTTATTGTTGATATTCATCCCACTATCAGTCTGCCAGTCGCCCTAGTCATTGCATCCACTACGGCAATTGCTCTCTCCAAAATATGGTACATCTTCGTTTTATATTCTCATACAAGGGAAAGGAATAAAAAATGTCAAAGACAAAGTCAAAGAAAACCAAAACCACCATACGTCTCCAAGCTAAAACCACTAATACCAAAGTTTTAACTAATCCTACAACGAACACCTAAAACACACCATATATAATACAAACCAAAGCATTAAGCATCGATCACTATAAAAATATAAATACCCAATGCTTAGCTATGTGTATATATCACAGTCTCCGATCATCCAGCTACCTCAATCTTCTTCTATGGCTCGCTTGCTTCCACTGAACCAGCCCACTTCTTCTTCTTCTTCACAGGTCGGCTTCGCAGTGACGACGAGTCTTTTCCTCTGTGTGTTTGCGTTGATGATATGCGCTTCTCATTCCATGAAACGAAGTCGTCGTCAGAGCTGGAGCAGTTGGTTCTTCGGAGAAGATCGAGAGCCTGTGATAGAGATTCAGAATGATGCGCCAGTGATTGTGACTGAGACGACGTCGTCAGAGGGACAGAAGCAGGAAGCTTCGATTTGGCAGAAGAACATTATGATGGGTGGCAAGTGTCAGCTCCCTGACTTCTCTGGTGTCATTATCTATGATTCCGAGGGCAAGATCGTCACTCCATCCAAAACTCCTCGTCCTTTGTTACTCACCTGGAAATAGTAAGCAGGCCCCACTAGCTTCAAATTGGGTATATTTTGATCTGAGTCTTGAGAATTAAAAGTTTGTTTAATATTTAATGTGTGTTAGAGAGAGGGAGGGAGAGACAGAGAGGGTGTGGAAAAAGATAAAAGTAATTTTCATGTGCATTTGCCATTTACCGTACGAGAAAGGGAGAAAGAATATGTATTAAAGTATGCAATATTTATTATGCAACATTTACTGTAATTTTGTTGTTCCATTTGTAAGCATTTCTTCACGATGTAAAACACTCACACATGAATTGATTTTATACAAAACAGAGATGATTTATGAGAGAGAATATAGAAACAGAGAGAGAGAGGGGAGGGGAAAGATGTGCAAAAGCAGGGAAGAATTGAAGGGGAAATGACGCGGGGGAGGGGGGGGGGGGGACAGAACATAATAGAACTTGAGGGAGATGCAGAATCAAGGGGACACTAGCGGAAAATTGATTTTTTAGACTGGTTAAAAAAGAATCTTTAGATCGGTTGTGTATTAAGTCTTGTTATAGCAGATCTAAAAAGTCTGTTATTTTTTAGACCGGTTGTTGCAACCGGTCTTAAAAGTCATACTTTTAAGATCGGTTGTTCCTAAAACCGGTCTTAAAGGTGACCTTTAAGACCTGTTCTGCCTACAACTGGTCTTAAAGGTTAGACCTTTTAAGACCGGTTGGCAAGGGGGATCAATAATATGGTAAAAAGAAATCCTATTAATATGGTAAAAAGAAATCCTATAGGATTTCTTTTTACCATATTAATAGGATTTCTTTTTACCATATTATTGATCCCCCGGTGAAATAAGATCGGTTGTAGGCATAATGGGTCTTAAAGGTCTGACCTTTAAGATCGATTGTAGCTACAATTAAGACCGGTTATAGCGACAGTCGGTCTTAAAGATAACCTTTAAGACTAGTTGTACCTACAATTAAGACCGGTTGTAGCTACAACCGGTCTTAAAGATTCTATTTTTTTTAAAAGGTCCTTTTTATATATATACGCAGTGGATGTTCAAAAAATCTTATCTACGCAGTGGATAGTTTCACAAATTTCATGATTGTTAAATTCAAGTTATGCACAAGTGAATATATATTCTCAATATCATGTTAATAAGCAAAAGGTTAGAATGATAACAGAAATAGAACCCAACTCCAGCAGCATGTTTAATGAACCAATTTTAACAGCAGTACAGAACAATCACAGATTTCAATTTCAATCTTCAAAGGCAACAGTCTATAATAGCATCAAATTTTCAGACAAGCCAGTCACACATTGATGATTCATTTGCAGCACTTTAATTACAGTATGAAAGAATATGGCAGCAAGTAATGTATACTTCATTGGCTCAATTTCAGTGCAAATGCACTTGTAGTTTCAGTCCCTAACTTAACAGATTGGGAAAGTATTTCACAGATTTAATTTACTATGACAGCTTTCCAAAGACTCAATTTTGTTCCATCAAGGTAAATGAAGTGCAAATGCACATTTTCACCAAGTTTCAAGCAACATTCATTTCAAACAAAGGCTAGAAACAGGGAAAAACTATGAATAAGTTCAGACAATGTTAATAGCAGAATAGTGCAATAGAATGTGCAGCAAAACTCAGATGAAGATAATGCTTGACCTAACCCAACCTGCAGAAACAAAAGCATAGAAGAAATTCATATCAAATGCACAGAAAATGCAAACAGATTTGCTCAATTTCAGCAAAGGCTTCATAATAATACAGAAATTTATTTAAATCCCACACTTCAGGAAACTATGCATGATAGCTTAATGCACAACTTTGACAGTAATTCCAGTTACATTAGAGTGAAAGCAAATTTGTCAAGAATTTAGCCAAAGGTAATGACCAACCTTAGTTTAGCACTAAAAAACACCAATAGTGCAATTAGACAGTAAGGAAAACCAAATGACAGCAATAATGAATCTTGAAGCAACAGAGAACAATGCAAAATTCAACGGATGCAATGGAGTGCATGTATGAAGTAAGTAACAGATTGCACAGAAGCAACGTAACAGATTTCACAAAAGCAATGACAGCAGTAATGATCTTGAAGCAACAGAGAACAATGCAAAATGAAACAGATGCAATAGAGTACATGTATGAAGTAAGTAACAGATTGCACAGAAGCAACGTAACAGATTTCACAAAAGCAATGACAGCAGCAAGATCAACAACAAGCACAAATGAAGGTGTAAGCCAGGTGACTTTAAATAAACTTCCAACAAATGGTAATTAGTGTAGAATAAGGTTCAAGATCAAATGTCACAATTTAAGCAACAAGCTAAAATAAGATTATAGGAACTCCAAATTCAGTCAATTTCTTGCAATTTCAATGTGCAACATGAAGTTGTCTAAAACTAAAAACATTAAGGAATGTCCAAACAGACACATTTACATAGAAATGGATGCAAAACTTTGAAATGACAATGGCAGCAATAAAATTCAAGTATTGATACAAGAAATAATAGAAATTTCTCAGTTTTACAGAATACAAATGGAAGAAAAGTTACAAAGGTCAGTCCCTCAATTCCCATGCCTCCTATATCACCCATATAACAAAAATTGTCCTACATAGATACATAAACCTTGTTAGCAATACATATGAGAACAATGTACAATGTAACGTTGGATCCAAAAACTCACTATTTTTGTAATAGTTCATGGATGAATTCAGCACAACATATGCGAATGAAATCAATATCTTCTTCAGGAAAGGGATCGGTAAGATCAAACATCTGTAACACCAAAACCAGACAACACATTAACTTAGTAACTTAAAAACAATAAAGTAATACAAAAGTTCTGAAATATAAATTTATCTCTTGAGTAAAATCAGTCGTGCCTAGAGTGATAATATTGTAAATGTGTCTCAAAACATAAAAACCACATAAGTTGGACCCCTGTGGTTGTCTACAGCTCTGAGAAAAAACATGATATCATTAAAACAAATATAAAGGCATGACTTATTACATTCTTTAAACAAATCAATATGTACTAACCTTTGGCATGATCCATGTAGGGTCCTTTAAGTCACGAATATGCTTACCATAAGCAGTATGTAGGAATGTCCGCATAGCCCTATTATCATCAAAATCACAAAGGTTATTTATTTTATACAAATTCCATAAACTTTACACACAAAAGGTATTAATGCAAGAAAACTAACGAGTTCATGGTCTTTTTCAAATCATTCCCTGGTTTGAAGTGGAGGGAGCATAAGAGGATGATAGTGTAACTACTCTTGCATAGAAGAACCAATTGCCAATGATCACTGAAAAAAAGAGAAGAATATCAAGCAAACATATGATATGAATTATAAAATGTAAGTTTTTTTCTTACCCATGCACATATGGAGCCAAGAAACACTCAGTTCTAGTTTCACTAAGCCTCTATGATAAGTATCTATGTCTGATAGCAGCAGTGGTCCTATTCTCTTGGATTTGATGGGGGCATAAGAATCCAAATTTTTCATTTTTGCCAAAGGAGACCAACCTACGATGCATGTACCTACAATAATGCAAGCACATAAATCAAAGGTAAATGATGAAATTTTTAAAATATTTACTTTGAATTGCAGAAGATACTTACATTAAGAATAGTTGGACAATCCCAATCGTAAAATTTTGTCTAGGAGCTACCAGAGACATCAAATCATCCCTCTCAAGATAGTATGTCACCCCTGACTTGCCAACAACTAAATACGTAGGCCAATCTCTTATTTTAAAGGATGTATCATATGCCATCAGAATCACTTGTTGCATGATATTCAATGGAGGCTATGAAACTTCTTGAGTGAAGGGAGTTGGACTTGGTGGGGCTTTGATTGGACTTTCCTCAGCTCGAACAGAAATAAGGTTCTTTGGCCACAAGATGAACGTACCCAAGACATCACTTACGATCTTGAATTCATCAGAAGGGATAGGGACATGTACATCTGCAATGATCACCTCATCAACTGACACTCGAAATTGATAAGCTTCCATTTGTTGGTGGTGGACAGTTGATCCTAGGTTATACACACTATCCCTTGCAACTAACCGTCTTAAAGGATCCTCGACAAAAATATCACAAGGCTCAGTAATTTCTTTTGCTGGACCCTCTGATGACTGCCTGATGTTGCAACAACTCCCTTTGTGCTATGCTTATTAGGATCAATCGATTGTGGCTGGGGAGCATTGGTATCTTGTCTTGAGCTCATAAATACTATCATTTCCTCTTTCATCTTGCTCAACCGGGTCTCTAATAGTGCATCAAATGATGCTTCAGCCTTGGCCTTTGCTTCTGTATACTTGTCGCACAGATTAGGACAAGGCTGACCATATTTCACCTCGATATGAATGTAATTGTTAGTCAGATCTGTCTTAAACTTGCTCTAGCGCTCATAACAATAAGTCATTGTCTTGTTGTACAACATCTCATTCTGAGGAACGTCGTAGGTAAGCTGGAATGCATGCATTGAAGGACTAAGTGACAAATTTGTGACATATTTGATAATAATTACATACAAAATATAAGAGAATTGTATACCTGGACAGTGTCCCAAATATGTTGCTGCACCTTTTCATTGACATTTCTCCACTCCTTTATCAAGATGCTCGGCTTGTTACATGTAAGGAGGCCGACAAAACTCCTATATTGGCTTGCATTAGGCCCAATTGGTTTCCAATATCTATCAAACTCAATCAGTATCTTTTTCCCTGCACTTTGACTGAGGGAAATGTCTGTCAACCTTATGCCACGTCTACGCCTTCGTACAGACTGGCTACTAGGCTCACTATGATCCTGGCTCCGAGCATTGCTAGGCTCGCTCTGATTAACACTAGATGGCTGACTCTGCTGAGCAATAGGTAGCTGACTCTGAGGAGCACTAGCTGGCTGACTCTGCTGGGCAATAGGTGGCTGACTCTAAGGTGCAGTAGGTGGCTGATCCTCTACACTAGGATGCCAGGGATATGTCATTTTCCTGTAATGACAACAAAGAAAGATAAATTGTTAAGCTACAACATAAGAAGACTATATCTATGGAAAAACTATATACATTATTCTGATATAAATCATAATCATAATTACTTTAGATCAAAGTAGTATCATAAAGAGATATCCTCCCATATTCCCTCATGATGATCATTTCTTGTGCCGTGTTCATTATCTACTTCATCTTCTTTGTTCAATTCTGGTAAACACCTGGAAAAAGAAGGAATCAATTAGATGTTGAAGCTTTCTGTAATATCCCAATTTTTGATTAAGGGCAAATCATGATTATTATGGATAATTATGAATTTAAATTGAATTGTTATGTGTTTTATGGCAATATTAATGAATATGTCATAATTATTGAAAAATTGGAAGAATGGAATTATTGGTCATGAGTTGGTAATTAAGGGAGAAATTAATTACTAAGAGAAAATGGGATGTGTGATTTAAATGGCTAATGGAGAGATTAGATAAGTTAATTGGTGACATATTTTGTGTAAACCAATGGCATGTGGACATGTGGCAAAAGTGTGTATGGTGAGTGATGAGGAGAAAAGTCAAATAGGAGAGTATTTTAATTATTTTCTCTCTCTTCCTCTCCTCTCTTTTCGCTGAAGCATGGAGGGAGTATGTCATCATTTCCTCACTCTCAGCTCTCACCATTTCTCTCTCATTCTTGCTCTCTCTCTCTCTCGTCAGCCATTTTTGCAGCAAAAGGAGGTAGAAGAAAGCTTGAAAAAGGTAAGGAAAATGGCTTCTATTGCTCAAAATTCCGTCTCTAATATTGATCCTTGAGTGATGGGCTTCATTTTGGTGGTTGTAGCTTGTCCATTGGTTGTAGTTTGTGATCACACAAAATTTTGGAAAGTAGTGAATCAAGAACTCTCTTCGGAGAAGTTGATAAGGTGAGTGAGACCTATCTATCTACCTAAGTTTCATACCATTTGAAATAGTTTGAATTTTCTGGAATTCTGAGCTCATTTTCAAAAATGAGGGCCATTGGGAGTTTGGTATGTGTTTGGTATGGAATTGGTATGTTTGAAATGCATTTTGGATAGATAGAATTGATTGAGTTGGAAATTGTTAAGTTTGGAGATTTTGAGACTTTAGTGTGTAATGTTACCCAAAACCAAAGCATGATAATGGAATAGGATTTTGGTGATTTTGACATTTCCATTGGTTTCCTTGAGTGATTTTGTGTGGGAATAAGCTTGGTTATTGATTTTGGATTCATTTGGATCACTTGGGAAAAGTTGGAAATCTGTCTTGTTTGAGCTCTGTTTTTTGCAGTCAGTTTGAACAAGCGTTTTGAATCACCAAATGGTATTGGAAAATTATGAAACTTTCTAGTCTTAAGGTTCACATTGCAAGCTTCAAAATGGACATATATTTTGAGTCATTTCGTTTAGTATTTTGTGAGATATGGTTGTCCAAAGTTTGGGATTGAAACAGAACTCTATTTTGGAGTAGTGTTTAGTTTTTTGGTGATTCTGTATTTGTGTAGTGATTTCCAGTGATGGGCTATATTTTTCCTTGAAAGAGTACTTATATACCTTTCATTTGGCTTTAGAATCACCTTTTTTTGATTTTTATAGGATTAGTTATAAGTTTTGGAAGTTCAGCCAAGAATCAGAGGATTTCTTGGCCGCGGCCCAAGGTGGCTGGCCGTGGCCCAAACCTTTCTGGCTTGATTCTGGCCGCGGCCCATGAGTGGCTGGCCGTGGCCAGTGGCCTTCTGACCATATTTTGGCTGTGGCCCAAGGAAGGGTTGGCCGCGGCCAACCCCTGTGTTCCAGCACTTTGAGTTTTCGAAAGGAGATCTCTAACCTGTTGTTTCCCAACCTTTTAGGGCTTTTATTAGAGGTATTTGTGGCCTCTTAAGGGTCAATTATGATAACCAAATTTAAGTGTTTCAAGTTAAATAAGTCTTGGAATAGAATATAACTCTTCATCCCTAATCATGATTCTAGGATACGACATTTGCCCTAGGCGGGAGAGACCGGTGCTAGAGTACGCCCGGAAGGATCAAGGTAGTGACTCTTCTCTCATATTATGTATGATGTTTTGGCATGCATAACTTATCATTGAATTTGTGAAATATGTGCCATGGTCCATTACGGCGTGAGCAGGTCAGCGTGAGCAGTGTAGGGATTAACGGTGGTCATCTCTAGGTCGGCCGTTGAACTGCCGTCGTAATCGACATGGATATTGTGAATCCGACCCGTGGGGCGGCGTTTGTGAATCCAGCCATGGGCTGTGAGTATCTTGCCTGTATGGCTTGTGTATGAAATGCTTTTTATGAATCCCAGCTGTGGTGAAATGTATTGTGTGGATTGCTGTGATGCAATGCAACGTGAGCAATTCAGCGTGAGCAATCGTAAGGGATGACATATGTCATACTAACCATTGCTGTTGTAACTGCCGTTGTAGTTGCTTGTTGTGGTTAATGATTTGCTTACATACATTATTATTGTACATTATATGATTGATTTGTTACTACGGGGATTCCTTAGAATCTCACTCTCCAAAAAACCATGTTTTAGACAGGGCAGAAGGATCAAAGGGAAAGCGAGCGACGAAGGCGGATAAAGCTCTGATTTAGATGTATATTTTGGGTTATTGGTTATCATGTATATCTTTTGGATATTTTTGGGAAACAATTGTGTATATTGGGATTTGTAGTATAGTTTTGTGTAATCCCCAAGTTAAGGGTAATAAATTGTGGGTTTTGTGCCTTTGTAAAACCCTTATTAATGAATGGAACCCGAGTGTGTCGGGAATTTGTTATACTCTGATATTTGTGAATGAAATCAACTTGTATAGGCCATTTAGTATTGAAATGTGAATATGAGACCGTCATGAACAGATTTTGTAAAAGTTTTTGTAAGCCATGATTTTGGGAAGTTTGATTTTGTTTAAGTCCCAAAATCATATAAGGTCTCTAATTCTACATTAATTACATGTTTATGAACTAAATCTCGGCCTTAATCGTGAAGGGGGTTACACTTTCCATCAGAAATCTACTCATCCGCATGGCATCTCAAATTTTTGGCATCAATTTCATTGGCAAACAAGCGCTTGAACCATGGTATGATTAGAAGATACCACAACACTTTTGCAGGGTCCTTGTTTGATTTATACCTCGGAGTCTCACATATCGGACATTGGTCCTTCTCTTCATGCTCTTTTCTATACAATATGCAATTGTTAGGGCATGCGTAGATCTTTTTATAGTTCATCCCTAATGGACACAATATTTTCTTAGCATCATAGTATCGACAAGGCAACACATTATCATCAGGAAGCATGTCTTTAAAGGCCTCAAGCATTTCTAAAAAACTCTTGTCGCTCCATCCATGCTGTGCTTTCAAGCTTACCAATTTCAATACAGCTTAAGCAATTGGTATTTTTTACACCCTGGGTACAGCGGTTTCTCAGCCTCACTGCACATATTACCATATGATGTGATTGTTCAAAAGCCTCTTCTCCTACATCACGAATAATATCCTCTATCCGATCATTTAGATCCATGTCATTATCATCACAAATCACTCCCCCTATTGAGATGCACTTAGCATTTCTAATTGTTCACCATGCCATACCCATACTATATACGTCTTACAAAGCCTTTCACAAATTAAATGTGTATATATATTTGCAGCACTTGGTCGCTTCTCATTCAAACATTTTACACAAGGGCAATAAAACATCCCACTATCATCATCGGTATTTCTTTTTGCAAAGTCTAAAAAACCCTCATCCCAACATCATATTCAACACTCATCCGTTTAGCTTGTATCCAACTACGATCCATATATTCCAATACCTTTTTTTGTTTTCTACTTTTTCCCTTGGAAAAGGTAGGAGTATGATGAGAGCATGCAATCATTACACCCAAGTACCTAGTTTAACTACTACATAATGAACAGGTAGAAGAGAGCTGAGAGATAAAGATAGAAGAAGAGTAATTCAAATAGTACAATTCTCATTAACAATGTAAATCTGTCCATTACAATGGGTCGACTGCCCATATATATTGGCAGTATGAATAGTGGAAATAGAATAGTACCATAGGGATTAGGGGTTCAGTAATTAGAGACCTATTAGCAATTAGACACGGTTAAGGCCATGTTTGGCTGATGCCGCTCTTAAACGGCTAGTATCACTAATGGTTAATCCCGGTCTTCTAATTTACTAACCTAACTAACTTTCAAAATCTTCCAATTATAGAAAATAATCAAAGAAAATAAAATCAGAAAGGCAATTTGTAGGCGATGGAGAGGGGTTGGTGTGTTTGATTTCTTGTGTTGATTGAAAAGGTTCACTAGTTGTGATCCATTAAGAAATCAAATATAGAGAAAGGTCCTAATTCTTTTTAGGAGAGGTCCTATAGGTGTAGGGTATGTCCTAACCTACTCTTCACGCTTAGTTGACAAAGAAGGGCTCTTTTGTTTCAGTGTTCACTAGCATGCATAGATACAACTTGCTTCGAGACATGTAGATCATGATTTATTTTAAATAAGAGCAATACATATAAAGAACATAAATAAGAGCAATACATAGGGGATCCTTGCCCTATTATCTATAAACATAGTAGGATTCAACTCAAAAGAGAATTCACAATCATTATTATATAGCTTTGCTTGTAAGTCAGGCGGAAAGCAAGAAATGAAATAAAATTGATCTTTTGCCTAAGTCCACTTGAAGCAATTTATTAATTTATAAATTATAAATTGGTTTTAAACAGAAAAATTGCCAACTTATGTTGCTTAGTGATTTCCAGATTCGCTCTCTCTCGTACCAGTTCCCAGCATCTACTGGCAGAAAGATGAATGAACACCTCACTTGGTTGATGTTCCAAGGACACCTAAAGGAGAAAAACAAGCATGTTATTATGTCTTTAACTTCATCCAACTGAACCGCACTTTGGAAATCCTAACATACCAACCAGTTCTTCATTAGAATTATAGCTTTCAAAGTTCAAACTAAGTTTATTCATGAAAACTAATTCTAAAAATTGCAATCCCAAGTAGGGCATAGTTTCAAAATATTTTTTTCAAAGGGCTAAGAAAATGGCAAGTAATGAAATGTTGGATCAAAGAGCGCCTAGAAGGCCATCAATGCACCAAACTGATGAATTTAAAGGAACATGAGTTCAATATGCTAAGATTAGCAAGGAACTAAAAATCCAACGCAGTAATGGTTGATGATTCCAATGTCATGCTTGATTAAAAAGAAGTTTCCAGTCGTATCATGAACCATTGATTTGTTGGATTTTTAATTCTCCACTAATAATTGCATATTGGATACATAATTACATAATCAAGCTATTCCAACATATTCAATATCAAGCTTAACAAACAAATTGGCATATGGATAAATCGCAATATACAAATAGGCAAAACATTATATGAAAATAGTTGAAGAAGAATAGTGTTTTTAGCTCATTATTGAAGCTATGCAAAATAATACATATGCAGCTCTTGTTTACTAATAAAGGAGATACTTTTGTGAATAATAATGATAAGAAATCACACAGATACCTTTGAGAAATAAGGTATATATGATTAAGCAGTAGGGATTCCTTCAAACAATAGTAGAAATCAACATCAATGATGAACAAATACCGAAAAAACAAAATGGATTTCAAGGCAAAGAAATAGCTTTAAAACATGGGCTAAAAAAACTGTCCTCAATAATTTGGCTAAAGAAAATAGAAGTCTTTTGAGTTGAAATTTTTTTAATAAAAAACATGCTTTCAATAATTTGGCTAGATATCAGTTTTTTCGTGGACTGAAGTTCTCAATGCAATATTGAGATTTGAGAGGTTAACAAGGGACCAACTAATAGCCTAGAAACTCAATAACTACAACAATGCATTACAGTCACATAAATCTAGAGAAGGGGAAGATCTGCAAGCAATGTCTTCTCGTCAAAAGCTAAAGTTCTTGTAATATTAAACTCATAGTAGAATAATAGTAAGGCACTGACATTGGCATTCAATAAATTCACTAATTACACAGTGGTTTGTAATACACTAAATTGAATCCTGCCTGAACAACTATTCAGTTTTCACCAAAACTTCTGCTCATACAATCATTGGCAGAACTATGATAGATTTTTGTGAGACGGTTTTAAACACCAAACACACCAAAAAATTTACATTAAGCTAATGTTTAGGGGACAACTTCTGTATAGTAATTGTAGAGGGGTAAATGTAGAGGACGAGGAAGCATACCTCAAAAAAGAGGATGAAGATGAAGACGTCCCTAAAACGCAGTGAATAACGGACGGAGCTGACCACCTGAAGCAAAGGATGACAGTGACCCATGAGCGACAACTGCGAGCAGCTCGACCGGATTCGATTGTTCCAATTCAAAGATCAGGTAAGGGACGGGGAGTTAAGGGCTGAGGAGAGAAAAGATTGGGATCAAAGTAGCTAGGCTGATTCAGAATGGAAGAGGGATTTCAGAATAGAAGAGGGTGGGGAGTTAAGGCGTGAAAATATTGGGGAAAAATTTTAAGAGCGGTTAATAAATAAACCGGTCTTAAAAGTTTTTTAAGATCGGTTCTCTAACAACCGGTCTTAAATTAGAAGAACCAATCTTAAAAAGCTTGATTTTAGACCGGTTATTCTATTAACTGGTCTAAAATAAATATATTTTAGACCGGTTCTTTTAGTAACCGGTCTAAAAAATAAAAGGCTTAATCTTTTTAGACTGGTTAGTATAGAACCGGTCTAAATAATATTTTTTAGACTGGTTAATATAATAACCAGTCTCTCACGTTGTTTATAATTACGAAAATGCCACCGTGCATTTCTTTTAGACCTCATCCACTATAACCGGTCTAAATGAGTTGGTCTAAAACACCTTTTTTGTACTAGTGGGAGTAGAGAGATCACACCACTCAAATATAATTTCATTCATGAAAGCTATCTCCATACAAAGGATGAAAGCTCCTAATTATAGGTTAATAAGAAAACAATTTGTATTCCACTAGTAACAAAAAATACCCACTTGCACAATAAGCAACTTGCACCTTAACCTCCAACTTGCTTCTTTCTTTTCTTTCCTATTAAGAAAATAAACAACTTGCTGTATAAAACATTAATAAAACATAAGCTTGCAGCTCACTAACAGAGAAATTGAAAAAATATATAAAAATATTGTAGAATTCCTTCCATAAAAGATTTCTTCAAAATATCACAAGGTTCTTTTCAAAATATCTTATTCTTATATTCCATTATTTTCCCCCTGCTTGATGAACTTGGCTCCTGACGAGTTAAAATGGAAGCACAAATTTGGGGAGGGAATGATAGAATTTGAATAGCACTTTGATCTAGAAATCCTTTCCAAAAATTAAGATAGTGAAACAGAAGACTATGGAAGTCGTGAGCAACCTGAACAAACTTCTCTATAGGCTTTTGATTTGGAAACCCTTTCCAACATATGAGGTACCAAAAGAGAGAACATGGGGGGAAATGATTAGCTTAATCAGTGAGAACATCTAGAAAGCCTTTCCAACAAACAAGATGCTCATGGAGCTGCCCGTTAACTAATGGATCAACCTTAAGAGGCACAACTTGTATAGAAGGTAGAGCTACAACATGATTAAGTTGATTCTTATTGGTTGCAATTTGAGAAAAGTTACATGTACTAGTGTAAAGAGAACAACTTGATCATTGCTTGGAGAATCCTTGTGAATGATTATAGAATTAGTGTTCTCACTTATATGAGTCACAGGAGTGTCTCACGGAGCTTATTTTGGGGTTGGTACTGACGTGGTCATATCGATGCTCTGAATGGGCTCTGTGGAAGATATCACTTCTGGTTGTGAGAAAGGGACTTCTACATCTATTGGGCCACTTGTTGGTTTTTATGCTCCTTGACTAGATCCTTGCTCCATTGTCATTGTATTGCTAATAGTCTTTATTGGAATATGCCTAGTCCACCCTTGGTGGATTAGGGTCTAAGCCCAATTAATTGGGGTTATTATGTGAATAAGGAATAATATGGGTCAAAATATGAAGTTTTATCTTTATGATCCAAACCTAAATTACTTAGAGGAATGTGAGCCTTTGAGTGATGGATGTAAAAGGGATTTGCCCATTTAAGTTTGAGCCTTTAGAGATAACCTAGAAGAAGAAAATCATAAAGAGGACTTAGTGGAAGATAATCCAAAGTAAGGCCTAATTTGAACCTTAAATGGATTAAGAGGTGTAACCTGAAAGAGAATCCAAAATATGAACCTAAAGAAAAACTTGAATCCCTTGAATCTTGAGAAGGAGAATGTCAAGACTCATATATGAAGAAACCTCAAGGAGGTGAAAGTGAGGATCCTATACTAAAGACACAGTATCAAATCATAGCGAAAGGTAATTTCAAAGGGAGCAATTTCCCAACACTAAAACTCCAGATCATGGTGAGATTCAGGAAAATGATACACCTTAGAAGGAAGAACTCACTTCTTGAGAGAAGAAAGAATCCTAAGCCTAATCCAACCACTAACACTATGAACCACAAAAGACTTGAGAGCAAATGCAAAAATGTTTCTGTGAAGAAACAAATACAAATTGCATGAGACATTTGGGAAATGATTGAAACAACATGGGACATAAAATTCTTGTAGCCTTAGAAAACAATGGTTATTGAGAACCTATCAAACCGGGTCTGAGAAGTAGAGAAACTTTTCTCTATTGAAGATTTTTTAGCTAAAAATTAAGTATGAAGAAATATGATGAATATAATACCAAAGAAAACTATTGAATTGTCCTAAAATGGCCAGATAATAAGTCATTATAAGCTTAATAATACAATAAGAGACATGAAGAAGTAGATATCAAACACTCTTTTTTGAGTGGGAGCTCTTAGAAAATGAGTCTTCTGAGAGAATCATATGTTCTATCTAAGTAAGAGCTTTCAGAAATTGAGCTTTCTGAGAGTCATAATTGAGCATAGTATATGAAGTATTTGTATGAAATTTTTGATTGATGGTAGCGGTATTACTGGAATATGTGTGATAGGAGGTACAAACTTATTCTTCTAATCATGGACCCAATGATGCTGTTATTGTTTTTAGTCAATAATAATATAAGTACATGGCATTGTATACTTCAATATGCAACAAACATACATTCTTGGTTCAAATTAATTGTTAATAACCCTATGAGTGGGATGATTTAAGTAACTAAGCTAAGGAAAGCTACCAAGAACAAGAATATAATTAATAAACCTAATGAGGACAATTATGATATCTGACATTGAAAGGTCTCATATATATAGAAGATGCTGTAAAGCCATTGACTTAGGTCATAATGGCACTAAAGCAGAGAAGTTTGCTCAGAATATAAGAGATTATGAGACTTATATGGCTTGAAAAGTTAAACTTTATAGAATATATACAACAATCTAAGTTCCATTAAGGTAGCACCTGCTTGACATAACTGACATGGCAAGGAAACTGAAAGAAGTGGAACATGCTGATGAACATCAAGTGTAACTTCTTCATCAGAACTCTCCTTTCTAGTTGGAACCTTATGAAAGTCAGTATAACCCAAAGAAAATTTTTTATTTTCAACAATGCATTGAACTACTTGGAACTTGAAAATGAATATCTAGAGGCTTGCATGTCCTTTGGACCTTATAGAAAAAGTAAGTCCTTCACATTCTAAGCCCAAATCAGGAAAGGGTAAGATATTCCAAAAAAAGGAAAGAAGGATGACCTTAAGCTCAAAGATGGGGCAATAAATTCTTTGAGCTAAAGGCTAACCTAAGTGAGGTTAAATGCTTTTCCTTCTAGAGAACCATCCATTTTGCAAATGATTGTTCAATGTAAAATGAACGCAAAATGTCAACACCTGTTTCCATTTCGATAATTGAAGAATAATAAAGATAGAATTCCATGAACATATAGAAAAGTAAAATTATACTGATAACAGTATTCGTTTACAATCAAAATTCGTTCGTTGACAAAAATACAGAAATATAGCGAAAATTCTAATATATACAAGATTCCCAAAATATCTTAAGAATAAACTAATTATAACCACCGTCCTTGACCTTGCCTCCAGACACGAGCAAATCACTTCTCTGTATCTGTACCTTTGCCTTTCATAGTATTTATTGTGGTTATATCAGTCTATGGTGGAATTTTACCAAAATGCCCCTGGGACCTCGGCCCAGCCCCGCCTTACACGGCCCGATGGCACTTTTTTCCAAGATATTGAATAAGGCTATCCTAACTTATTTTCGCCTAAGAAATCCATTTTTGGGCTTAGAATCACAAAATTCAGTGTCAAATTATGAAAATACACTTGACAGCCCGATTTAGGGTTTTGGTGGCGTTTTCATAATTATGCTTTTTTGGCCTTTTCTGAAAAAGTGATCAATTGTAACCCTACTTATTTTTGCCTATTGAATCTAATGGAACCATCTATTTCATGAAAATCTAGCTCCTTCCCTCTATTCTAGATCTGGCTGAAACTTAGGCAACAAAAATGGAAAAATGCTCTTTTGTGTTTTAGCTTCCAAAACTTGTACTTTTCCACTTCTAATCGTTTATTAACTCATTTAAACACATCTTAACCAGGTTTTAAAGAAATTTGGACAGCATAACCCCTTAGGGTTAGGACTTTTCCAAATTTACAAACTTGACAAATATCACCAAATCCAACAACATTCACCACCCATAACTTCATACTTGTATAGATCTAAGATTTATGAAGTTCCCTCTTAAGATCTTGGATTTTCTGTCTCTAGGCGTCCTCTTTTCTCTCTCCTTAAGCTCAAGATGTGTCTTAAGCTTGAAAGAGGCAAGCTTTACCTAAGACGGGAGTGAATTGGGTGATGTGATAAATTTTTGGGTTGATGCGGTGATATGAAAATAACTGTAGATAGAGTAGAGTTGAGAAGATTAGCACACGGAGAGTTATACTGGTTCGGCCTAAACCCCAGGTTTACGTCCAGTCCTCAGAGATCAAGACCTACTGAGATGTTCACTATTCTTCCAAGATTCAGTGGGCTCTTGAAAAGTCACAAAACAACAATCGTCCTTGAATGAACTACGAGCAGATATATTCTAACACTTAGAAATTTCTCTTACCCTTACGACAAGTCTTACATGTAGAAAAACAAACCTATGACCTTTCTCTCTCGCTTATGTATACAAGTCTTATGAGCAGCAACGTTCTCTCATGCTTACACCCCTGTAAGTCTTACGAGCAGCAACGTTCTCTACTGCTTGTACCTTGTAATTCTTATGAGCAGAAAGTCATACTAGGAATTCTCTCAACTGCTTCTCTCGTAAGGATATCTACCCTCTCAAGGTCCCTGTACCTTGAGATTAAATGAAAATAGAATTTGAAGTGTATACAGACTCTCTCACAGAGTAAATATAATAAACGCTGAAGTACAATATGAATACAGAGAAAATATGAATAACAGACTCATGAATTTGCTTGTGTATTTTCTTGTTCTAAGTTCTTATTATTGATGGTCTCTGAAACTCTGTATTTATAGTTAGTTGATTTTGTCCATTGAATAATAGTCATTGTGGAGCAGAGCATTTTATTGTGGAACATCATGCATATGTTTGAAATCTTTGAACAAGATATTGTGGTAGGTATATGCTTAGTTGGTCGTAATGATTTTGTCTGTCATTGTTTGACTTCCTATGTGTATTTCTAATTCAAACAATCAAACTCCTGTTTCACACATGAAATATATGTTAAATGATGTCAAATATAATAATAAATAAAAATAGAATGAATAACTAATATTAAACCATGTTCAGATTGATTACTATAAGTCTGTTGTGTTTTGGCTTCTGACAGCGTATCACTTGAGTGCACTGAGGTCTTACTTGAGTGCAACATCACAATTTCTCTTTTTCTTCAGCTTTCAGTTGTACTTTTATGCGAAAAAGCAAGAGTGCATTTTCTCACTTGTGAGTGATGTGGGTCCTCACTCGAGTGCACCTGCATTTTGAACTATGAACCCTCATATCTAGATAATCTCACATCCTATTTTTCAAGAGTGTGATTTTGTACTTGCAAGTGATGTGGGCCCTCACTTGAGTTCACAGATCCTCTCTCGAGTGCATCAGTATATTCTTGTATTAAGTACTTTTTTGTTTCAGCACTTGCATTAGGAATGGAGAGAGTTAGATTTCTCACTCGCGGTTGCTGAGCTATCACTCGATTTGAAATATAGCATGCAGTACTCATTGCATCAGCTCAGAACACTTGTGACATTTCTTTTTCATTTAGTATTGCCCTTGCCATTTCAGTGAGGACTCTGTTCTTCCTTTTTACTACTCCATTCTTCTGAGGCGTTCTAGGTGCAGAGAAGTTGTGATCTATTCCCTCGTTGTTGCAGAAATCTTTAAAGAGTTGATTATCAAATTCTCCTCCATGGTCTGTCCTGATAGAGACAATAGAAATACCTTTCTCATTTTGGACCTTCTTAGGAAACATAATGAATTCAACAAACGTTTCATCTTTTGAAGTAATAAATATAGTCCATGTAAATCTTATAAAGTCATCGACAATTACTAAGGTATATAGATTTCCGCCAAAACTTTTTACTCTCGCTCGACCTACCAAATCTATATGAAGTAGTTGTAAAGGCTTGGAAGTATAAATCTCATACTTTCTTTTGAATAAAGATTTAGTTTGTTTTCCTTTTTGACATGCTTCACAAATCATGTAGTCTTTAAATTTAAGTTTGGGAAGACTAACAACTAAATCTTTTCTAATTAGTTTGTCAAGTTGGTTTATTTTAACATGAGCTAGACGCTTATGCCATAACCAACTCTCCTCTGATTTGCTAAGAAAACAATTTTCAGAAGAATTTGAATTTAAATCAATAGTAGAATAGTTATCGTTCCTTTGAGCTCGGATATTTGCCTTGATGAATTCTTTATTAACCTATAGATCCTTCTTATTTACTATCAACCATTCTTCTGAATCAAAGATTACCCAGTTATCTTTGTCAGTGCTTTGACTCACACTCAGGAGGTTGTGGCATAATCCTTCAATGTAATATGCATCATTTATTTGAACACCATCGAATTTTCCCACTTCACCAATTCCAGCAATACGTCTAGATTGGTTACCTCCAAAAGTTATCTTTCCTCCTTCTTTGGTTTCTAGCATGGTTAACTTATTTCTGCTACCAGTCATGTGTCTCGAGCATCCACTATCAATGTACCACTTGTTTACTCGTGATGCTTTGAGACATACCTAGAGTAATGTGATCAAGTTTTAGGTACCCACACTTTCTTGGGTCTTTTGTGGTTAGTATTCATTACTTTTAGTACATGCGTCCCTTTCAGAACCCATTTGTACATACCAATGACTTGTCCTTTTCTAAAATAACATGATGAAGTATAATGTCCTTTCCTATTCCAATAACCACATGATGCAAATGGATTTGATGTATCCACAGAATTCTTAAAATATTTGAGATAAGTCCTACTGCCCTTTTTCTTCTTTCCTCTGTTTTTATCTTGTTCATATTTCTATCCAATTCTAGGTTTATCAAAGGAAACTCTGTGAGATTTTAGAATAACTTTAAGAGTTTCACTTCCTGTAGTAAATCTTTCCACAGTTTTTGTTAAATCACGTATTTTCTTATCTTTTTCTTCACATAATGTACATGATGATATGACAGTACTTTCTAACTCTTTTACTTTCTTCTTATGACTAACGATTTCTTTAGCTATCTTGATGAATTCAGTATGCAATGCATTATATTTAGATAACAACTCATCATAAGTAGGTTCAGAATCACTTACCTCAGAATCCGATTCTTCTTCCTTGGCTACCAAGCATAGATTTGCAACTTTGTTGTTCTCGCTTTCTTTATCCAATGTGCTATCACCCCATATAAATGATATGTATGCTTTCTTTTTCTGCTTCCTCTTGTCTTTGTTTTTGAAGTATTCAGATTTGATGTGTTTAGGCTTTTCATATTCATAGCATACTATTTGTTGCTCCTTGTTTTCTTTCTTGCTTGGTCCACCTTGATAATTCTTTAAATTCTTTTGGCCTCTTCTATAGAACTTCTTGAATTTCCTCACGATCATTCCCATATCATCATCATCATCAGGGACATCTTCATTTTCCAAAGACTCATCTTCCTTGATGGCTTTAAGTGCAACTCCTCTTTTCTTTTTGTCATCAAACTCTTCTAGTTTCTTCTTGCACCTTAACTTTCCTTCATACTCAGAAAGGCTGGCAAAGAGAGCAGCTATGGATCTCATTGACTCTCTTTTAACTTCTTTGATAGCTGTTACCTTTGCTTCCCATTCTTTCGTAAGAATGTTAAGGATCTTTCTTATATGGGAATTTTGATCAAATGTTTCCCAAATGCCAATAGTTGATTAACAAGATAAGTATATTTGAGTTTGAATTCTGAGATTCTTTCTCCAAGTTTCATCCAAAATAGATCATACTCTATAATTAGAGTTTTGATTCTATTTTCTTTGATTCTAGATGTGCCTTCATGAGTGATCTCAAGAGCATCCCACATATCTTTGGCTGTTAGTAGTGTGCAGATTTGGAAATATTCCTTTTGACTGAGGGAACTCTGTATCATTAAAATAGCTTTTACTGTTTAGCACTACTAACCTCTTGTCATCTTCAACAAACTCCTCTGGACTCTTTTTCATGACTCTATCTTTGATTTTCTTCATTGGAACATAATCACTGTCTTATATTATATTCCATAGACCATATTCGTTAGCCATCATAAACACTCTGAACTTAGCTTTCCAGAACGAAAATGGTTCTCCAGTAAAACAAGAAGGTCTAGTGATAGAAGCTCTGTCTAGAAGGATGTTCTTACCCATTGTTGCCATTTATCAGATCCTTTTCAAGCTATTAGGCTCTTTGTAGAAGACCGTGCTCTGATACCAAATGAAAGAGGCAAGCTTCACCCAAGTGGGGGGTGAATAGGGTGATGTGATAAATTTTTTGGTTGATGCGGTGATATGAAAATAATTGTAGATAGAGTAAAGTTGAGAAGATTAGCACACAGAGAGTTATATTGGTTCGGCCCAAACCCCATACCTACGTCCAGTACTCAGAGATTGAGACCAACTGAGATTTTCACTATTCTTCCAAGATTCAGTAGGCTCTCAGAAAGCCGCAAAACAATAATTGTCCTTGAATGGACTACTAGAAGAAAGATTCTAACACTTAAAAATTTCTCTCCCCCTTATGACAAGTCTTATGTGCAGAAAAATAAACCTATGACTATCTCTCTTACTTACGTATATAAGTCTTATAAGCAGTAACGTTCTCTCCTGTTTACACCCCTGTAAGTCTTATGAGCAGAAATTCCAACTAAGCATTCTCCAAACTGCTTCTCTCGTAAGGATATCTACCCTCTCAAGGTCCCTATACCTTGAGATCAAATGAAAATAGAATTTAAAGTGTATACAGACTCTCTCACAGAGCAAATATAATAAACACTAAAGTACAATATGAATATAGAGAAAATATGAATAACAGAGACTCATGAATTTGCTTGTGTATATTCTTGTTCTAAGTTCTTGTTATTGATGGTCTCTAAAACTCTGTATTTATAGTCAGTTGATTTTGTCCGCTGAATAATAGTTGTTGTGGAGTGGAGCGTTTTATTGTGAAGCAGCTTGCGTACGTTTGAAATCTTTGAACAAGATATTGTGGTAGGTATATGCTTAGTTGGTCGTAATGATTCTGTCTGCCGTTGTTTGACTTCCTTTTTGTATTTCTAATTCAAACGATCAAACTCATGTTTCACACTTGAAATATATGTTAAATAATGTCAAATAATAATAATAAATAAAAATAGAATGAATAACTAACATTAAACCATGATCGGATTGATCACTGTAAGTCTATTGCATTTTGGCTTCTGACAGAGTATCGCTCGAGTGCACTGAGGTCTCACTCGAGTGTAACATCACAATTTCTCTTTTTCTTCAGCTTTCAGTTGTACTTTTATGCGAAAAAGCAAGAGTGCATTTTCTTACTTGTGAGTGATGTGGGTCCTCACTCAAGTGCACCTGCATTTTGCACTTGCATAACACTCACATCTTATTTTTCAAGAGTGTGATTTTGTACTTGCAAGTGATGTGGGCCCTCACTTGAGTTCACAGTTCCTCTCTCGAGTGCATCAATATATTCTTGTATTAAGTACTTTTTCATTTCAGCACTTGCATTAGGAATGGAGAGAGTTAGATTTCTCACTCGCAATTACTGAGCTATCACTCAGGTGCAAGTGCTCTTCACTCGGGTGCACTTGCTCTTTCATATTCTGGCTGACTCTCGAGCAAGCACTTTCTATGCTTCACTCGGTTGGACTCGAGTGCACTTTTCCCTTTAAGTTTTCCTTGCTCTCGGGTGAACACTTCTTATATCACACTTTGCAGGACTTGAGTGAACTTGAGGCTGTCACTCAAGTGTTGAGTCCATGCTCGAGTGCAAAGATCATTTTGCTGTCTCTGACATTACTCTCTATCAAACACTTGCACAAGTGTGCCTTCATGCTTGAGTGCAAATCACATCATCACTAGAATGCTAAGTCTGTCACTTGAGTTGTCCTAATATTTTTAGCTAAAGTTGTCTTCTGTCAAACACTTTTTGTTCCACACTTGCTGTGCAAAAGTGCTTATCACTCAAGTGCTAGATTCCATCACTCGAGTGCATCAGTTAAAATCATAGCAACGACCTCTGAACTTTGTGAGATGCATTTGGTTACATTATCGACCATTATCTAAACTTGCAAAACATGAGTTTCACAACAGACAATAATCTTTTGTACCAACAAAACTTGGAATCTAACAAAGCCTTCTCTCCTTCTTTCTAGAACTTTAAGACTCTTCAAGCTCCCTCCTCTCTCTTCTTTCCTCTTGTGCTAGCCGGAATGTATGTAGGAAAGAGGAAGGAAGAGCCTTCGTAAAATTTCTCCCTTTATCCTACACCATTTGATTTCATCAAGAGTTCTTATTGTGACACTTGTCACAATCCTCTCCTTCTTCAAGTTTATGCCATGATGGCTCCATTAAGCTTCCCTTTAGGATGGAACTAATTTTTCTCTCCATTTGGTTGGCTCAAAACCGTCCCCTCTCACATGCTCCACTAACCAAATTGCCTCTTCCAACTAAACCAACCATGTACTCAAGTAGTGAATGAGTTTTCTCCAATCATGCACTCAACCATGCACTCAAGCTTGCACCCAACCTTACACTCAACCTTGCACTTAAGTAGTCCAACTAATCCAACTTCACTCTCAAGGTAGTGTACCATTTCATCATTAACCATAATTACTATGTCCATGTAGCTTTATTTTAATGAAATTTGACATGTGCTCATACAAATCCATTATAACTTAATTCCTTCCTCATATGATCCTGACACTTGGCATTTTTAATTCCATTAATCAATTTCTAACACATTTTATTTTTAATTTTCAGAATAATGCCAATTCTTGCAGATTTTTTGCCCTACCTTTGAAAAATTCTAACTAATTTTGTAGACATTGTTTTGGAGTGATTTCAAAGGCTATGGAACCCTTATTGAGTCTAGTTTCAAGGAAAAATACAGACTTTAGCCAGTTGGAAGCATATCAATTCCAGATTTCATTTCTTTGATCGCTGTACTTTTAACTTTCCTGATTTTCAGGACTAACTTCAAAAATTCATATCTTTTTACATATAGCTACAAATGATTGATATGACCTATTAAATTAAAGCTTATGATGTATACTTTCACCCTATAAAAGTTCCTAACTTTTGCTCATCATTTGGTCTTCCAAAACCATATGACAAGCTCACTGTCGCGTAGGCAATTTCACTAAAAATACTATTCACCTTTTAATTTTCAATAATTAATTCATTTAGCTTTAAATATTCACCATTTTATTGAATATATAAAATAATCACAATATACTCTTGGTGAATAAAATTTAGGGTGTTACAGTTCTTCCCGACTTAAATAAATTTCGTCCCCAAAATTTGCTACACTTATACATCCATCACATCTACTATCTACACTATCTTATGGCTCAATTTGTCAATGATAACATTAGCCTACCCTAGACAACATTTGCATTCCAGGTCTTAATCTTTCAACAACTCTATCTACTTACATTGCATCATATTTCACTTTTATTTGGTCATACATACATTTTAATCTTTATGGTCACAGTACAATTCCACAATTATGCCATAAAGACAACGTTTCCAGATTCAATACAAACATTCTTATCATCAACTCAAGATTATGTATGGAAAAGTTCAATTCTCGAAGCTTCAGCTGACATGTTGCATACGCCCTCACTCAGCTGGCATCAATTCATAACTCATTCCATGCCTACTCGCATTTGGGATTCAGTTCCCTTCCCAATCCATGCCATCTGGTATAAGTGAAGACAACAAAGGTCTACTATAGATATGGGATTATCAGTATTGGTACTTTAATAAATTTTCATCATTAGCTCTTTGAAACTCCTCTCACAATCACTATCCCATGCATAATGTTGAGTTCCGAGAAATTTCAGTATGGACATCTCATAATAATTAACAAGACTCAGAACACTGCGTATCACAACCATAGTTTTCGGCCTTCTCAGTTCAGTACTACTTCCACTTTACCAGGGTCCACCAGTATCCCTTGTTATGAGACTACGTGGCCCGTAAATGTTACCTTTGAAAGCCATACTCACATTTACTCGACTTGGCATAGAGTTGGTTTTCCCCTTACCATATTCAATTCTATTTATAATTGTTACTCACGTGTCATTTTACTTCATGAGTTCACTGATAGGTCATCAACCAACCAGATTTCATGGATTACTGCTAAGCCATGCAACCATGCAATAGTAGATAATCAAGTCCACTAGTGATTCATGTCCCTCAGCATTCATTATACCATTCATACATACATCGACTATGACAACCCTGACACCCGTGGGTGTAGGTACATTCTATTTGTATGGGAATCTACGCATACTTACCAATTCTACTACACTTTCTAGGGTAGCCCATTCATATACTTAGTAGCAAATTCCAGAGAATTCGTCAGCCTACCAGACTGTCAAAACATGATTCCTTTTTATCCTTTATTCATACCTTTCAACACACTATATGTCATCCACCAATCAACTCCTAATTAAGCCTCAGGTTCATAGAATAGCAGGTAGATCAATTCTTTCTTTCATCAGGATACTTTACCCTTATTGTACAGGGAAACCGAAAGCCACTCATACATTTTATTCTTTGTCTCAACCTTGAGACCTTATCTCGTGGCTACCTTTGTTCTATAAAGAAATATTCTTATTCAATAAGGGAATATTGTATTATCAAGATCTTTCCCTATGCTAGATTAGTAACTAGTAACCTCAAGAAACCTCATTCACATTTCGATTCATCTTAGTACTATTTTTAGTACCTCAGACCATCCAGGTCAATTCATATTCTTAAGAAATTAGTTCAATGATCGTGTCTGATTCTTGGATCATGATTCCATGCCTAAAACCTCAGTAATAGCTGAGTTGGGAATTCACTTTCCTCAGCTCCACAGATTATCACTAGTACAATACGATTCCAAATAAATTAATCACCTAAGGGCATACTAGTCTACTAGGTCTTAGGGCCTTTGGACATGCAGGTCCACTACAATATTCGACATGTAAAATTTTACAGCCTAGAGTTCCTAACCCCACCTTTAGGTCTATCATGAAATCTAAAACCTCAGCATCACATTCATTGAAAATCATTTTCCTCAATTATACCCAATGGATTCGCTAAGATTCACGATCAATAGTGCCTATTCTCACCTTCACGATATTTGGGTAATAACCTCAAAACATTACTGAAGGTTCAACATTTTTCACATGGTTCAAACTTCCATCATAAAACAAAACCATAGTGCCATAAATTCACATTTGGACCTAAGAATTATTTCACCTTAGATCAAATTTAGGCCTATCCTCAACCTTCAGTATTATCAGATTGGATTCCTCTAAGATCGGCATCTCACATAATCATCCCACATCGTATATCACATTCTAATACCTCGAGCAATTTATGCCATATCGAATGCCTAAGGAGTCAATTCAACTACTAAGTTTGATTCTCCGACACAATTTTCTCAATCACAACTCAACCTCAATTTCATAGAGATTCAAAATCATTTCGCCTCAATTATGCCTATTGCCCACCCATATCATTTGGAAGGACCTAGGGATTTACTAATCATTATCCTATCTTTTATTTTCTCTATTTTGTTCGCATTGAGGACTAGCTTACCAATTTAATCAAATATCAAACATTATTAAGGAGCATATACAATGAATAATTTATTAAACTCGAATTGTGCATTACTCCTGTTAAGTTGCTATGAAAAGAAGTCATACCTTGAATCAGCTCTGGAGACTTTCTAGCTTCTTCTTGTGTCAGTGTGTAGACCCTGTCTGAAACTCTGGGTCTCGTCTCCACCGATTGCTACTTTTGTGGGCAATTCTTGGACATGTGTCCCATCTTTCTGCAATTAAAACAAGTAAATGGTTTGTTGGGATAAGCTTTCAGTGGTAGTGGTGCACCATTATAAGCCTTACCAGGATAGAATGGTTTACGAAAACACCAACATGTTCGACTTCCCTAAGATCCTTGGCCTCCTCGGACTCCCATTTAATTTGGCCTCTTCGTAGCTTCCTTGGAAGATCCACCTTGCTGTTTCCTTTTCTGTTCTGAGCTGCCACTTTCGGAAACACTTCAATTCCTAGTTGGTGTCGCCTAGTTTGAAATGTATTTCTTTATGTATCGGCACTCTTCTGCCGCTTTATTGAATTCCGTAAAGTGTTGAGAAATTATCCTCTCTTTAAACTCGGGTCTCAACCCTTCAATCATCATGTCCGCATTCCACTCCTCATTATTGTTCAGCTTGTGATATGAAGAATATCACTACAGTTGAATATACCGGGCTAAGTAATCATCAAAGTTCTTCTGGTCTTGTTGTTTGATATAAAGGAATTCTTTCTCCTTTTCCCTTCTGACAGTCGGGGGAAAATATTTCTTATTGAACTTGTCCTGGAATAATTCCCATATGATAGGATCATTCTTCCCCTTCAGGATAAGATCCATGCCCTTCACCAGTGGTCAACGTCACCTTCTAGCTTATATATCGCTAACCGAGCCTTCACCTTGTCTAGACATTGTAGCATATCGAATATTTTGTCCAAACGAGCCAACCAGTCTTCAGCTTGTTGAGGACCAAACTTCCCCTTTAACATAGGCGGCTGTTGTTTACTAAATCTGCTCTGCAAAATTTGAATATCCACCTCAGGCCCTGGTACCAAATCTTTTGGTTTCTGTTCCTCCAGTATCTCTTCTTCATTAACTCTCATAAATTCATCCAGATGATTCTCCAGATGATCTTGCCTTTTCTGTTCTCCCTGAAGGTCAACCCTTATTTCATTCATCATCTACTGTTGTTGTTCTAGTATATCCAGTATTTGCTACTGTACTGGATCAGGTTGTGGCTCAGTCGCTACATGATTATTCCCTGCACATGGCCTGCTATGAGGTCTACCAGTTTGAACCATCTTTATATTTCAAACTACATAATGATAGAGAAGAATTTCATTTTATATAAGAGTAAGGGCATTTTCGTCATTTCATAAAATTTAGGGTATAAATATATCATATATAATGTGTAACAATTAATTACAGTAGTTACTGAGAAATAGAAACATCATATATCCTATACTACTGTACATGACATATTGTCTTTTATATATCCAAAATATCAAGTTTACGCAACTTCCCAGGGGTCACCCATCCTATACTACCCCGGGTCGAGTATGCTTAACTTTCTCTATACCCTCCCAAAAATACAGACTCTAACTAACTCTTTCTCTATTTGTTGGCTCCTCTTGACTGCCCTTAACTTGTAATACATGCTGGTCAGCTCCGGTCATCAGAATAGCTCGCGTAGGCCCCTATATCATAGCTTGGTATACATGAAATCTCACACTAACCCTTTGATGTGCTTCCGGAAAGTCCAGAAGTTCTCCTTCTATCTGTTCCAGAATGTTGTGTTTGGGAAAAAGTACATCATTGAAAGAACCCAGCACTCACCAATAATTGTAACTCCCAATGATATCTACAGTCGATATAACATCTCTATGCTGTCAAGGAATGCGACGTACCGACCTCTCGAGGTATCGTGCTCCTGCAGTGCCTTGTAATACTTAGCCATAAGAAGATAGGACAACTCCAACTTCAGATCGTACGGCACTTGTATCGGCTCTACCTAAGACTCCCGGTTGATCGCCTCATCCAACGGAATCTCTTTTGGCTCTACCTGAGACTCCCGGTATCTCGCCAACCTCTGTCACTCCTGACAACGCTGGCCTCAGCTCAAGTATCGCATACACATATCACTACCGTGCTATGTATTGCATACGCATATCACTGCACACAAAATAGTCATTCGTCGGCCCTCTGTCTGGGACATACTGGTTCAACATCGTCTCACTCGAACTATCCATGATCACATTCATCGGCTTACTCGGACCATCCACGAGTAATCCTCTCGCCCTGCAAACAAAACCATATCAGTATATAATTATGATAATGCTAGAACCGCTTATTAGCTCTGATAGCAAAAATGTCAACACCTGTTTCTATTTCGATAATCGAAGAGTAATAATGATGGAATTCCATGGGCATACAAAAAAAGTACAATTATACTGATAATAGTATTCATTTACAATCTAAAGTCATTGGTCAACAAAATACAAAAATACATCAGAAATTTTAATAGATACAGGATTCACAAAATATCTTAAGAATAGACTAATTATAACCACTATCCTTGACCTTGCCTCGAGATATGTGTAAATCACTTCTCTGTATCTGTAACTTTGTATTTTATCCCACAGGTACCCGTTGAGATGTTTATTTTTAAAAAAAAGGGTGAGATTCCAAGGAATCCTAGTAAAAACATGCGATCATTCATAGAAAATATGGAAAGTAAATATGATATGTGCCAAAGTATACACCAATTAATGAACAATATAAACACATCATTATAACACATAATCATCATAACACATCAGCATCATGTATACATGAGTAGGGCCTAGCCCCACTATTTATACTTGGTTGGACTGTCACCAACTCCTAGTGTAAGTGCACCTCTGGCACTAACTGCCCCTCTCAAGGCAAAACATATTGATTAATAAAGCACATTTACAAACAATGGCATCCACATAAAAATATAATTATGGAATGATCGATGAAGGATAATGTTCCTACATAAAGGTCTTATCAATCCCTTTTTAGTGTCCCTCGTAAAAGGTGTCGCTTTCGGCTTCCGACTCGATCCTGAAATATTAATTGTACAAGAAATAGGTCATAACCTATCCGAGTATCATTTTAGACTCTTCCATATGTTTCTTGTGGTTATACTAGTCTATGGTGAAATTTTACCAAAATGCCCCTGAAAATCGACCCGGCCTGGCCGTACCCGGCCCGATGGCACGTTTTTCCAAAATCTTGACTAGGGCTATCCTGACTTATTTTCACCCAAGGAATCCATTTCTTGGCTCAGAATCACCAAATTCAGTGTCAAATTACAAAAATACCCTCGACATCCCCAATTTAGGGTTTTGGCGGCATTTTCGTAATTATACTTTTTCGGCCTTTTTCGAAAAAATGACCAATTGTAACCCCACCTATTTTTTCCCAATGAATCATATGGAACCATCTATTTCATGAAAATCCAGATCCTTCCCCTTGTTCTAGTTCTAGCCAAAACTTAGGCAAAAAAATGGAAAATGCTCTTTTATGTTTTAGCTTACAAAAGTTGTATGTTTCCACTTCCAATGCTTTATTAACTCATTTAAACACATATTAAATATGATTTAAAGAAATTTGGGTAGCATAAGCCCTTAGGGTTAGGACTTTTCCAAATTTACAAACTTGACAAAAATCACCAAATCCAACAACATTCACCAACCACAACTTCATACCTGTATAGATCTAAGATTTTTTAAGTTACCTCTTAAGATCTTGGATTTTCTTTCTCTAGGCATCCTGTTCTCTCTCTTTTTGAGCTCAAGATGTGTCTTAAGCTTCTCTCCTTCTCTCTAGAACTTGAAGACTCTTCAAGCTCTCTCTCTCTTCTTTCCTCTTGTGCTAGCCGAAATATATGAAGGAAAGAGGAAGGAAGAGCCTTCATAAAATTTCTCCCTCCATCCTACACCATTTGACTTCATCAAGGGTTATTATTGTGACACTTGTCACAATCCTCTCCTCCTTCAAGTTTATGGCATGATGGCTCCATTTAGCATCCCTTAGCATGGAACTAATTTTTCTCTCCATTTGGTTGGCTCAAAACTATTCCTCTCACATGCTCCACTAACCAAATTGCCTCTTCGAACTAAACCAACCATGCACTCAAGTAGTGAAATGAGTTTTCTCCAATCATGCACTCAAGCTTGCACCCAACCTTGCACTCAAGTAGTCCAACTAATCTAACTTCACACTCAAGGTAGTGTACCATTTCATCATTAACCATAATTACTATGTCCATGTAGCTTTATTTTAAAGAAATTTGACATGTGCTCATACAAATCCATTATAATTTAATCCCCTCCTTATATGATCCTGACACTTGGCATCTTTAATTCCATTAATCAATTTCTAACACATTTTATTTTCAATTTTCGGAATAATGCCAATTCTGGTAGATTTTTTGTTTTAACTTTGAAAAATTATAACTAATTTTATAGACATTGTTTCAGAGTGATTTCAAAGGCTATGGAACCCTTATTGAGTCTAGTTTCAAGAAAAATATGGACTTTAGCTAGCTGGAAGCATGTCATTCCCAGATTTCATTTCTTTGACCACTGCTCTAGAAACTTTCTAGATTTTAGGGACTAACTTCAAAAATTCATATCTTTTTGAATATAGCTTCAAATGATTCATATGACCTATCAAATTAAAGCTTGGGATGTCGACTTCCACCCAGATTTCATTTCATATTTTTTGCTCATCATTTGTTCTTTCAAAACCACATGACAAACTCACTGCCTCATAGGCGATTTCATTTAAAACACTATTCACCTTTCAATTTTCAATACTTAATTCCTTTGACCTTAAATATTCACCATTTTATTGAATATATAAAATAATTACAATATACTATTGATGAATAAAATTTAGGGTGTTACACAAAAGGACTCAAGCTCCATAACCTGTGAGAAAAAGGTTCAAGAATACTTGATATAATATTTTTCCATTGTCAAATTGAAGCATAAGGCTTAATGTTGGCAGTGATATGAGGATCAAGGTATAAGGCATTAACACATGTAAATTTACTTTATGTGGTGAAACGACCTTAAGGGCCTGTTTAGTTGGAGGGAAGGGGAGGAAAAATAAGCCCCTCTCCTTGTTTGATTTGAAAATTTGGAGGGGAGGGGAGCCAAAATTTGGCTCTCTCTCCCCTTCCCTCCCATTATTTTGGTCCCCTCCAAATTGGTTTTTTTTCGGAGGGGAGCAAAATATCTTGACTAATTTGCCCCATGATACTTTTCATATCCTACCAATGCCCATGCTCTTTTTTTGGCCCCACGTTCTTCCTCTTCCTTTTCTTGATGAAGTTTTTTTCTTCATGGTAAAGTACATTCTTCCTTTCCCGTATGCTATCTTTTTTTTTCCTTTGCCCAAGTTTTCCATATGCTATTTAACACCATATATTATATCACTTTTGTATATTTTTTTATCTTCAAAGTAAAATTGTTAATTTAATTTTTAAAATATATTATTTTACTAATTAAAAATATCATTATAGTAGTATTTTTATATCCCTTGTTAAAATAGAAAAAACATATTTTTACCAACAAGTATAAATAAAAATATAAAATTAAGATGAAGGGTAAAGTGGTAAATTGATTAATATCACCCCTCCCCTTCCCTCTTAAATCAAACAAGGGATCTTTAAAAACCCATTCCATCTCCTCCCTACCAACCAAACCAAACAAAGTAACCCCTTACCCTTCCCTTCAATCCCCTCCCCTTCAATCCCCTCCCCTTCCATCCCCTCCCTTCAAACCAAACACACCCTAATTCTCTATGACATACTCATGCACTGATTTAAACGAGATCAAGTTGTTAGCTTGTGTTGCCTAGATTATGGGTTCAAATGGTTCAAATTTTCATGACATTGTGACAAAATTGTATAGTTTTGATTCAGTTTTCCTTTCATGAGATGTTTTTTGTTGACGTTGTTGGTAACTCCTCAGTGCTTACTTGCTTTACCACTTCATGTAATTCAAGTATTGACTTGATTACATGTTACTCTAGACAAGGACATAGAATTTAACACCAAAACTAGCATAACAAGGGTTTCTTGGTTTAATTCCTTATGTGGAATTGTTAGATATGATTAGTTTTGATGATGTCAAATGTTAAGAGCAAAAAGTTTGCATTATACACTTATCTTCTACATTGACTAACTACTATATTTAATATTGCATATCTTATTATTAGTCAAGCAAAGAAAGAACAAGATTGAAGATATTCAAGAAAATATCTAGTTAGGTTATGAAGAATGATCATCAAAATGAAAAACAAGAAGAAAGAGATTGGATAAAGAAGAACTTGCAAGATTTAATGAGAATATCAAGATCCCAATTCTTAGAAGGGATATCGGAGGTTTCTATGATTCAATGGAGGTTAGAATAGGTCAATTCAAAGCTAAGGTAACTTATATGGGAGTTATGGAACTTCCCTAAGGTGCTCCCTTGAGTATTTGTCTCTCTGCCAAGTTTTGGAAGGCATCACTTGAGTGATCATGTCAACACTTTTTTCTATTTCGATATATATAGAGTAATATAAGACAAGTTCCACAAGCAAACAGAAAATACAAATATTTTGATAACAGTATTTGTTTACAGACAGGTACTAACAGAGCAAAATTTACTAATACTTATAAATATGTATAGAACATTCCAAAAATATTCCTAATACAGACTAAATATAACCGTTATCCTTATCTCAGGAAATGTGCCCGTCACTTTCCTGTATCTTCGTCATTGTCTTTCGAGCCTCTAGCATCTGTTGAGGTATTTTGTTTAGAAAAAGGGGTGAGATTCAGGAATCCCAGTAGAAACATACTATCAGCATATAAAGTACAAGAATTAAATATGCAATGTAACATACCAAGTAAATGAAAATTTGCATCAATCCGTGTGTGTACATAAAGTTTAGAGCCAACCATACAGTTGAAACCCCTACGTGTACCTCAGCCTAGTCATCGACTACATGTAGGTAATACCAGTGTACCGTGCCTGGGCACCAAACCACAACCAGGTAATATGCCTCCCACACTTGTTCAAATAAAAAAATATAGTAACACATATCGTACAAATAGTAACATAGTAGTCCCTGCTTGAACCCTTTTCTAGCCTCGAACGATCAGCTTCATGAAATGTGCCAACTACAGGCGTCGAACTCGATCCTAAAATATCAAATGGACAAGAATTATGTTATAAGCTATCCATATACCATTTTAGACACTTCCATAGTGTTTATTGTTGTTATATTGGCCTATGGTGAAAATTTACCAAAATTTACCAACCGTACTTTTATCGAAATCCTGAATGGGGCTATTCTAACATATTTTTTCCTAAGAAATTCATTTCCAAGTTTAGAATTATCAAATTCACTGCCAAAAGATGAAATTGCCCTTGGCAGCCGCACTTTAAGGGTTTCAGGGGCATTTTCATAATTATGCCTTTTCAGGCTTTTTCGAAAAAGTGGCCAACTATAATCCCACCTAATTTTTTCTCCTAAACTTAAAGGAACCATCAAATCATTGAAAATCTAATTTTAACCCCTAGATCTCAGCCTAGCCAAAATATGGGCGTCCTCCGGAAAAACTCAGGGTTTTTCAATTCTAAATTCGCAAACATGTTCTTTTCTACTCCTAATCACTTTATCAGCTATTACATTAGGTTACATCATCCATTAATCCCAATTTTTGTATCATAACACTTCTAATGTCACTTTTCCAAAGTTTACAAATAAAGACAATCCGACGAAATTTCACCGATTAAATTGTCCGCAACAGCCAAAACAATCAATATTCAAAGGTTTGGAAGTTACCTTTTACTTCCTTTGTCTCTTCCCTAGTGTAACCAAACCCTAGCCCTTCTCAATAAGGAATTTGAGCTTCCAACGCCTTGATTCATGTAAAAGAACAAGAGAAGGATTACGCAAGATAGGAACTAATTCACTGAGGAATCAAGCTTACTTGACGAATTTTCTCCTCCTTCTCTCTAGAAATCTCAAAAGTCACACTCTTCCTCTTCCTCTTAGTTCAATTTTCACATCGTTTTAGAGGGAAATAGATGAAGGAGATGACTTTTATCATATGATGATGTCATCTTATATGCTTGCTTATGTCATAACTCCAAATTTCCCAAAAATACCAAGCTCTAGTTTTATGTACATATGAATGGGTTATAAAGCCCAATTAAAATCTGACTAATCCTTCCTTCTTGGTCCATGCATAATTATGTCTAAGAGTCCTTCAATTAGCCTAAATGACATTTCCATTCATCTCATAATTTTAAAAAGTGCCATCACTTTTTTATTCAATTTTCGGATTTAAAGACAATTCTGGCAGATTTTCTGCCAATCTTTGAAAAATCATAACTTATTTTGTAGACATCGTATCGGAGTGATTCCAAAGGCTATAGAACCGTTATTGAGTCTAGTTTCAACAAAGAATATGCAACTTTACTAATTGGAAGCACAAAAATCCCAGAATTTAAATCTTTGAATGCTGTTCCAAAAACTTTCCAGTTTTTTTGGGCTAAATTCAAAAATTCATAACTTTTTGTATATAGCTTTAAATGATTCATATGACCAATCAAATTAAAGCTTAGGATATTTAATTTCACTTGTAAAATTTTATAATTTTTGCTCATCATTTGATCATACAAAATCACATGACAAGCTCACTGCCTCAGAGGAAATATCACTAGAAATATTGTTCATGTTTCTAAAATTCAACATTTTATTTCATTGACTATTTCCAATAATTACCATACATATTGGTGAATTGGGGTATTACAGATCACTCGAGTGATGAGCATTCTGTTGTGCTCTATTTTTACACAGCATGATAGAGGTTTGGTATTTTTCCCATATCTCTCTAACTACACGTCGAATTAAGCTGAAACTAGTTTTATATGAAACTAGACTCCCGACACGTAAAATATGCACCAAGATCACATTCAAAGGAGCTTAGATGAAAGAGATATGAAACTTGGAAGATGACATATAAATCACTATCATATTCCAAAACATGTTTGGTGTTTTGGACATAACTCTCAAACTACACATCGGCTTGAGTTGAAACCAAAAACTAGACTTAAAGGGCTTTCTATGGATAGGTAATTTGTCAAATTTTGAGCTATATGCTGAGACTTATGCCTTCTGAAAGTTGACACTTGTGAATTCAGAGACTATCTAGTGCATTAGTCACTACTTTGATCACAACTTTTAGAATACAATGAGTTTGGAGCAGATTCTTATTGCATTGGAATGTAGACAACAAGAGCTTTCCGTTTATATGTCATTTGGCATGTTTGTAATCAAAATGAATGGATCAGTTGAGCAATTACTTGAGTGATGACCGAGGATCACTCGAGTAACCACTCAAGTGATGAAGTTAAAAAATGACTTCGATGCTCTGCTAGATTTTGAAGGGGATCACTTGAGTGATGACCTAGAATCACTCGAGTAACCCCTCGAGTGATGCAACAAACAACTTTTTCGTAACATCAAAAAACTATGGGAATGATTGTATAACTTACTCTTCTTGCTTCCAATCACTCTAACACTTTATTGTATTAAAGTTATTGTATGTCTCTAGGAATATAATGAAGAGATGATGTGAAGAGACAAAATGTGACTTTATCGAAGCAGAGCATCCAATAAACATAACAGATAGTTTTTCAAATACGAAGAACGGTCAAACTAAGCAAAGAGACTCTAACAGACAAGTTGAAATGCTCAAACGGTCATCAATCTTCATCAACTATAAATAGAAGAGTATTCAGAGTTCAGAACAATGATGATAGCTCAATGACGCCAACATGCTTATATCATAAGTCATCCACTCTGACCCAACCACTCTCTATTCTTATCTATTTTCTATATCATGTATATTTGAGAGAGAGTTATTTATATTATACTTCAATGCGCATTTTATCCACACTCTGTGAGAGAGTTTATAAATACTTGTATTTCTAATTTGATCTCAAGGTAGAGGGACCTTGGAAGGGTTGATTTTTTTTACTGGGGAAGCTATAGAAAGAATTGTTGATACGACTTTCTGCATGTAAGACTTACAAGGTACAAGCAGTAAAGAACGTTGCTGCTTGTAAGACTTACAGGGGTGTAAGCTGGAGAGAATATTGCTGCTCATAAGACTTGAATGGGTAAGCAAGAGAGAAAGTTCTTCAGAATTCCTATGCTCGTAAGACTTGCTATTAGGGGGATTATTTAAGTAAGAGATTTGTTAAAGGCTTCATAAGTGCCCGGCTAAACTTGTAGGATTAAACAAGAGGATAGTGGATTGAAAATCTCAGGAGGAGCCTGGGAACTAGAAGTAGGTTATTGTGGATTGGACCGAACTAGGATAAATCACAATTTGCATATTCCCTTCCCTAAACTCTTATATTTCCAATAAATATTATTTAATCTAACTATTGATTTATGATTCATTACTTTTATACTTACGGTTTTCACTAAGATGTGAAAAAATTTTCAAAGTTCTTAAGATTTTATCTTACACCCAATTCACCCCCTCTTGGGTATCAGTTGGTTTTAACATTTAGTATCAGAGCTAGACTCTTGTTTAAAGAACTTAACCATCTTAAGAGATTATAATGACTAATTTTGGGCGTTATATGCTTTCTGAAGGTTTTAACTATACAATTCCACCTCTTTTAAAAGATATTGATTTTGGGTTTTGGAATATTTTTACGAATGCTTTTAATTACAAACCTAGAAAGGATTGGATTAAAAGAGAAAAAATGTTTTTGTTGAACATTAGAGCAATGAAAATTTTGTATAGTGCTTTAACCGAAAAGAATTTCGGGAAAATTAGATTTGTCTCTACTACTAGAGATATTTGGACTACTCTTGATTCTATTTATACTTCTAACAATTGTGTTGAAGTCGAAAGTATTGACAGTTCATGTGAAACTATAAGCTACGGTTTATGAACAAATGGAAGTTGACAATGAAGAAGGAGAAATCATAGAAACTTCTATGATCTTGTCAACATAGAAGAACAAAAGGAAGATGATTTCCAAGAAGAGCTCATTACGAATAGATTTAATGGATCATCCTCTGGAGCTTAAGATCTACATATGGTAAACAATTCCAATTCTTCTAGAGTTATTTTGAAAATAGATTTTCAAAGTTTGCATAAAATTATTTTTCAATCAATTATTGATTCAATTTTACAAAGCAAAAATGTTTTTGATCATGCTGGAGAATATATGGGGAGGAAAGTATGTTCAAATGAAAATTACTTGAGTTTTCATTAATATGACCTACACAATACTCACATAAAATCTCATAATACATATCATTATATAGTTTGCAATTATTGTGGCAAATGGGGTCACATTTCTCACACATGCTATATTAGAAGAAATTCTAATGTAAGAAACAAATTTGTTTGAATTCCAAAAAGGCAAATAGGTTCAAAATCTGTTCAAGGACCTAAAGCAAAGTGGGTACCAAAATATCTATCTGGTGTTTCATGTGTGCAGATTGATTCTAGAAAGAATGGATAGAAGGGTACAGAGAAAATGAAGAAGATTCCAAGAGTTCCTAATGCACTTGAAAGGAGATTCATATCAATTAGGAGAACTCTCGAATCACCCATTATTGGAACAACAAAGTCTTACCATAAAGAAAGTCAATAGAGAAAAGGAACACGTTACACCTCAAGAATGGACTACCATGGTGTACCGTTCAACTATCTTAAGAAAAATACGAAAAGGAGGATATCTCAAGCATCAAGTAGAAAGCTCTTGGAGTGTATATATTTTCAGAAAAGGTTACGAGCCCCCAAAGCAAGACATTCAAAGTTTCAACATCATAAAAAGATGTAGTGGGTAAGCAAAAGCAATCTTCCAAATATCTAAGGCAAAGGTACATAATGATAAAACCTCATATGCTATTGTTTATAATATTTATTGAGGTTTTATATTTTTGAACCTTAGGAATAAGCATCACAAACTATTTTGAAATTATGTTTTCATAGTCCTTAAAAAGCCACTTTATACATTTCTTTATAAAGGGATTACAGTTTTCAGCAAATTAATTCTTTATGCATATATAATGCTTTGAAAAGAAAATATTTCTTTTATGAATAAAGACATGTTTAATTCATTATGCTCAATTGTCTTGAATCGATTATATTCTTAGAGCATGTGAATTTTATCAAGATTCCTACAAGCTAACAAGAAATGGATCCAAGCAAGGTTGGATATCATGAAGAAAAAGAAATTTATATAATTTTGTAGGATAAGAAACAGATGCTCAAGACTAAGGCCACATGAAAACAAATTCATATCTTGATGATACTGAATTTTGGGGTTTGGATTTTGGTGCTGATTGTGCAAAAAAGAAAACCAATATTATTCCACCTAAACCAAACAAGCTGTCGTAAGGACAAGAGGAATTACGGTGATATCTAATCCTTACTCTATATTGTGCTTATATGAATTATTTAATTTGGGTAATGAATTTTTGTCCATTATTGCATTCCTTTAGCAATCAAATCTTTGATGATCGTCAAAATTAATTATAGATTGCTAAATGAACCAAAAGTGAAATTATGTATAGTATTTCCTATCATTTATATTTTGAAATGCATAATCCAAAAATGTGTTTTGATTCTTAGGAGGTATACATATGGTTTGGAAATTTTTCATATTTTGTTTGCATTCAAATCAGCTTCAAAAGTAGAAGTTAGTATTTTGTACTAAATGTCAAAAATGCTTCAAATTCATCCACAAGGTTTCTCCCTATCACTGACATCTTCATTATTGGTCTTAAATGCGCTATCTTGTGCTTGACCCCTTCAGTCTCATCGTCTAAGTAGTTAGACCTAATGTCTAACAAGTTGATCATCTATGATCTTGAAGTCTATTTCCTAGAAAAGAACCTTGTGTCTAATGCATAAATCCTTGGTTGGCCATGTTATTCCAAGCATTATAAATGTTCATTAATGCATTAACCATTATAGTAGAATAACTTACTAGGATAATATACTAGAACTCTAGTCTTTTGGACTAATGAGTATGTGCTTCATCGTCCATAAATCCTTCTACTCATCTTGTTGCTCAAATGCATTAACATTTGTCTTCATCCATTTTCAAGTAACTAGAGTCTTCTATTCAAATTATTGCCTTGAATGTTCATATATTTCAAGACACAACTCTGAAAGGCAAGATTATCTCTTGGTCAATAACAAAGTCATTGTGCTTATATATATATATATATATATCAAGTTAAGCCTTTTTGTCTAATTCATTTCAATATGACTCTTATTCTTTGAAAATGTCTCAAACATGTTAACTCCAATGTCTAACATATTATCTTAGTTATTGTCTAAAAGAAAAGCTTTCTGGTATGTATATTTTATGACTATTGACTTCCACCATTTTTAACATGAATATTGATTATAAACATGTTTCAAAAATGAGTTTTGCATGTATTCAAAATCTCAATTTCACAATGCATTATTATGATTTGAAATTACATCTAAGATTTAAAACAATTTTCATATTTTATTATCATTCTTGGAAAACCTGATTTCAATCATGATTTATCATTTCACAAAAGTTGATAAAAATTTTATGGATATATCTACCACACTCTTTTGATCCAACTTACATGGATTGCATGAAAATATTATCAATGACATATTTTTTATATAAAGTGCATTTACAAATTGTCATTGATCATTGAAAAATATCATTCTTGGCCTCATTTGTTTGTTACCCAGTACAATTATATTTTGGTCTTCATTGGTTTGTTATACTCTTTGCTCAAATATCATTTGGATTAATTGTATAAAAGCATAAGAGCTGTTGTCAACACTCGTTTACATTTTGATAAGCACAGCGTAAAGTTCTGTAAGGCATACAAAAATAGCAGAAACACATTGATATTAAGTACATGTTTACATATAAGAGTCTCCCCGTAGAGTTGACAAAATATGTATAATTGTCTAACATGTTTATAAACTGGACTATTGTAACCACTGGTCTTATTTCGGAATCTACATCTTCAATTGCCCATATTTGCTGCCTTGCCCTTAGAGCTACTAGCTCCTATTGGAATTTTATATTTAATTGAAAAATGGTGGGATTCAAAAGAATCTCAGTAGTAACAAACAACCATTCATAGAAGATGCGAAAAATAAATATTCCAAATACCATATTATGCAATATTACACTAACACATAATTCAGATCATTCGGAAATATGTTCAGAGCCAACCCCTGTTGCAACCCCTACACATCCCATACCATAGCTACACATATCAGTGTACTCATAGGCACTACCCGTAGGTATTATTCATCAGTGTACCCGTAGGCACCATGTATCATACATACTACAACAAATGGCATCTATAAATCATATAAACATTCACATAGTGTATGAAGGATTAAGTTACTACCTTAAACCCTTTTTACTACTTGAAAACATCTCCTCAAAACTCGTGCCAGCTGCTAACTCGGTCTTAAAATGTCAAATGTACAAGAATTAGATTAAAACCCATTCATGTACAATTTAAGACACTTCCATAGTGTTTATAGTGGTTATATTAGCCTATTATGAAAATTTACCAAAATGCCCCAAGGTCCCGGCTCGGCCCCGCCGAACCCGATTTGTCCGTACTTTTCTTGAAATTTTGATTAGGGCTACTCTGACATATTTTTACCTAAAAAATCCATTTCAAAACTCAGAATCATCAAATTCACTACCAGAAAATGAAATTGCCCTTGGCAGGACCGCTTTCAGGGTTTCCGGGGCGTTTTCGTAATTATGTTTTTTCGGCCTTGTCCTAAAAAGTGACCAATTGTAACCCCACCTAATTTCCCCTCCTAAATCCAATAGAAAATTAAATCATTGAAAGTCCAACTCTAATCCCCCTCATTAAAGCTGGTTAAAATCCTCAAGTTCAAAAATTAGGGTTTTTCGATTCTGACTCCACAGACGTGTTCCTTTCTAATCCTAACCACTTTATTAACTATTTAATTAGGTTACAAATACCGTTTAGACCAAATTTTTGTAGCATAACTCTTACGCCATCTCAATTCCAAATTTAAAACCAAAGACAATACGGAGAAATTCACCGATTAAATTGTCAACAGCAGCCAGAATAATCAAAGATTGAAGTTTTGGAAGTTACCTCAAGCTCCCTCTGTCTTTTCCCTAAGGTGGCCGAAAACCCTACATTTTTACCATAAGAATTTGAGCTTTAAAAACCTTGAAATACATAGAAGAGTATCTTAAGAGTGGAGGTATACACGTTAGGAACTAAATCATCGAAGAAATTGGCTTACCTTGTGATTTTTCTTCCCTTTCTCTCTCTAGATATTCTAAACTCTTCTCTCTCTATTTCAGCTGAACTTAGCATCAGAAATGAGAAGAGGATGAAGATAGGAAATGTTTTTAATTTCATGCTTATGTCATCTTGGTGTATGCTTATGTCATAATTCCAAAATATGACATTTAAGGCATAAATTTCTAACTTCATGTAACTTGATACCTTAAGCTCAATTAACGTTCAACTAACAATTCCCTCTTATTGTTACATGTAATGGCATCCTAAAGGTCCCTCTTCCATGTCCAAATTGGCTTCATAACTTGTACAAGTTACATATGTAATACCCTGAATTTTGAGATTTAAGGCTAGAGAATAAGCTTGAAATAAGTGGACTGCTAAGCCCTGGTTTAGTGGGATCCCAAGTTTCAATTAACTGTAAATGACTCCAAAAGTAGATGTGATTAGTGATAAATGGACCCTTTTGGAGATATGATGTGAATTGTGATTTGTATGCGTTGTGAGCAGTATCGAAACCCTGCATTGAAGCTCAATTATGGATTAACATCTAAATTAACTTAAAATATAGGGAGGGCACATATTGTGGCTAAATGGAAAAGTATGATGTGTTTAGTTGTGATTCAGGAGGAATTTCCATAATCAGGGGCAAAACGGTAAAGTTACCGACCAATTGGTAGGTTACCGAAGAGGAAACGCATTGGTAACTTAAAGACCAATGGTTGAGATTGATTTGTGTAATAGATCAAAGGGTGGAATCTCATGTGTGTGTGCCTAGGTTAGCTCATGACTGATGGATCAAGAGTGTGACACTTGGTATAATATGGACTCTTGTATTTGGGTCAAATATTCAAACTCTTTCCTCTTTTATCTCTCCCTTATTTGGACATTTTTGGGGGCCAAAATCTGCCCACCTTCATCTTCTTTATCTCCATTCTCTCTCTCTATTTCTCCATTTTAGTCCATGGCAAGGAGGAAAGAGAAATTGAAAGGTGAGGTTTTGACCTATTTGTGGTCCTCTGTTGCTTAAACACTCTTCTTTAATGTTGTTCATAATGATGAGAGCTTTATCTCTATAGTTTTAGATTTGTGAAAGCAGGCATTTGATAGCTTGAGGAAAAGTAGAAAGATGAAGAATCAAAGAATTGGTTTGGGAAAGAGGAAGAGGTGAGTATTTGATGCCTTTTGATCTAAGTTTTGTGGCTTTTGGTTGAGTTTTGAGAATTGTTGAATTTTGCCCTGATTTTGTGGTAATTTTGAAATGCATGAATTGTCATGTGTTTTGAGTTGCAATTGGTGTTTTGTTGTGATATATGACCATTGGAATTTGTTTGGGTTGGTTTGAAACCTTGAATGGAAAGTTTGGCCATTTAATGGTTTTTTGTGGTAATAGGGTTCAAGAACAAAATATGTGTAAATGTAATGTGAATTTGGTTGATTTGGTGTTTCCAATGGATTCATTTAGAAAATTTGTGTGGGAATGGTGTTTGATGTGAAAATGGGAACCATTGGAAGCAATTGTGAAAATCTGAAATTCTGTCTATTGAAACTCTGTGCTGGGTAGTTTGATTGTGTGGATGTTTTGACTAGGCAAATATTGTCTAAAAATTCTAAAAATTTTCAGTCTTAAATTTCACATCCTAAGCTTCAAAATGGACATATAAATTATGTCATTTCGTTTTGTGTGCTAGGAGTTATGATTGTCTAAAGTTTGGTATAAAAAATGGACTCTGTTTTGGAGAGTTTTTCATTTCAAACACAATATTTGTTATTGAGACAGCTTAAGGTTGTGGAACCTTGAGTTGGAGATTTGATTACAACGTATAAGGGGGAGCGAGTGTCCAGTGAAGGAACTTGTTATGTACTGAGGTGCCAAGAACCTGCTGAATATAGGAAGATATAATGAAACTCTCATATATGCTGTGAGGACTAGACGTAGGTCAAAGTGGTTGTGGCTGAATCAGTATAACTCCCAGTGTACACTTCGGTGATATTTCTCCTAGCTCTTAATTGCTTTAAATTTCTAGTCAATTTTTATATACTCAATGAAATTTCTGGTATCACCTAATTCACCCCCCTCTTGGGTGAAACGCTTGCACTAACATCTGGTACAAGTGCATAGGTCTTCTTGTTAAGGTTTAACAACCTAAGAAGGATATAATGGCAAGCATGGGCGAAGGAATTGTTCCTGACGGAGCTTCTATCACCATACCTCTGGGTTTTAGTGGGGAACACTTCTCTTTCTAGAAAGCCAAGTTCAGAATATTTGTAATAGCTACAGAATATAAACTATGGGACGTGATTGAAAGTGGAAACTATCAACCTGTAAAAGTTGTAGATTCACAAAAAATTCCTAAAACATTAGCGGAATATGATGAGAATGACAAGAAACTCATCACTCTCAACATTAAGGCAATTCTGATGATCCAAAGTGCTTTGAGTTAAAACGAGTATTTCAGGATATGTATGCTTTCAACGACTAAGGTAATATGGGAAGCCCTGGAAATAGCTCACAAAGGAACTTTAGGATAAAGGAAAACCGGATCAACACTCTAGTTACTGAATTTGATTTACCTCAAATGAAATCAAGTAAGTCAATAGCTGAATTTGAACTTAGATATACTCATCTTTTTAATCAACTTGTAGTACTCGGTAAAGTCTATGATCGACATACCTAAGTATGAAAGATTCTGAATATTCTTTCTAAAGATTGGGAGGCCAAAGTCACAGCTATTGAGGAAGCAAAAGGCGAATCAATGTGATCGGTTGCTTCTCTATTCGGAAGTCTTTTTGAATATGAAAGTAAATTAAAGTTCAAATGAGAGCTAGAAGATATTGGTGACAAGAAGAAGAGAGGCCTAGCACTAAAAGCAAAAGAAGAAAATCAAGATGAGGATGAAGAGTTTGATGATGATGAAATGGGCCTAATGGTAAAACGATTCAAAAAGTTTTACAAGAAATGCCAAGGATTCAAAAACGTTCAAAAAGGAGGAACAAGCAGTAAAGAACACATCATCTACTATGAATGTGGAAAGCCAGGACATGTCAAATTAGAATGTTAAGAACTAACTTAGAAGAATAAAGAAAAGAGAAAAGGTAAGTTCTACAACAAGAAAAAAGCCTTTATATCTGCCATATGGGGAGACAGTTCTTCTGATGAAGATAGCGATGATGATGAAGTAGCCACTATCTGTCTAGTTCCTTAAGAAGAAACAGAAGAAAAGGTAACTAATTTTGATCCTATTTATGATGAATTACTTTTCGAATATAATGCTTTACATTCTGAATTCATCAAAGTAGTTAAAGAACTAGCTGGTTTCATACTTGAGTTATTTTCAGCATTATGTACATACATTAAATCCTTGCGCATATTGCAATTACTGTAATAGAAAGGGTCACTATACTTCATCATGTACATAAAAAGAAAGGAAAGATAAGAACCTACAAATGGGTACCTAATGGTTCATATACTTAGAAAATATTTTGTACTAACCCAAAAGGACCCAAAAAGATGTGGGTACCTAAGACTTGATCGTATTTGATTGCAGATATATCTTAAAGTATCCAAAAACAAAAAATGGTACATAGACAGTAGATTCTCCAGACATATGACCGGTGATTTCAAAATTTTTACCACGATACAACCTAAAGAAGGTGGGAAGGTAAAATTTGGAGAAAATCAATTAGGAAAGATAGCAGAAATTGGTGAAATAAAAAACGATAAAGGCATATAAGTCAAAGATGTATATTATGTTAAAGGATTGTGTTATAATTTGTTGAAGTCAAAGTATAGATAAAGACAACTGGGTAATATTTGACTCAGAGGAATGTCTAATTGTAAACAAGAAAGACTTACAATTAGATAAGAAGAATCTCAAGGCAAAGCTCAGAGCAAAAAGGGAAGGTAACTGCTATACTCTTGATATCAGTAGAAATGATTCTGAAAATTGTTTTCGAAGTAATGCCAGTGAAAGTTGGTTATGGCATAAGAGGCTAGCTCATATCAACATGCACTAACTAAGCAAACTTCTCAAAAAGGATTTAGTACTTGGATTATCCAAAGTAAATTTCAAAAATGATTTAATTTGTGATGCATGTTAGAAGGGTAAACAAACTAAATCATCTTTCAAATTGAAAAATGAGATCACAACCAATAGACCACTTCAATTCTTACACATGGATTTAATTGGACCAGTAAGAGTTAAAAGTCATGGTGGCAACTTATATTCATTGGTTATTGTTGATGATTTCTCTAGATTTACATCGACTATTTTTCTATCATCGAATGATGAAACCTTAAGAGAATTTATTGTTTTTGCCAAGAAAGTGCAAAATGAGAAAAGTATGTGTTAGATCCTAAGTTTTGATGATAACAAAAGGCAATTGTGTGCAAAGCATAGTTTTAAAAGTCTAAGGAATGATTACAAAGTTACCAAATGCATATGGCAAAGTTCTGTGATGTCTGCTATCAGATTTAACTGATGTACTCGAGTATAAGAACTAGTACTGGAGCATGGAGCTCTTTTGTACTCGAGCATATGCGAGTGATGGCCATAAAGTGTTTTCCCGAGAGCAAACTACTGTCATTTTTAGTGATGCACTCGAGCACTGGAGATAGCACTCGAGCATAAGACTCTTTCTCACTCGAGCACATGCAAGTGAGGGACTGCAAGTGCTTGGCCGAGAGCAATTCCTGTCATTCTTTCTGATGTACTCGAGCATTGTAACCAACACTCGAGCATGAAACTGGTTTGTACTTGAGCACTAGCGAGTGAAGGATTGCAAGTGTTTGGCCGAGAGTCATGAAGGTTAGAGAAGCACAAGTATGCCCGAGTGAGGCTTCATATGCCTGAGTGACACATCAGCACTAACGAGTGAGAAATCTAACTCTCTCAAATTCTGATGCAAGTGCTGATAAAAAGAGTATATTACATGAGAATATTCTTCTCACTCGAGCAGGAGTATGTGTGCTCGAGTGAGGGCCCACATCACCTGCGAGTGCAAAATCTCACTCTTGCTAAAATGTATGCGAGTGCTGTCTAGAGACTGGTCTCTTAGTGTAATAAGCAAGGCCACTAGAGCAGAAGGAGTTGTGCTCGAGTGAGGCCCCACATCACTCGCGAGTGAGAAAATGAACTCTCTAAAATCCTATAGAAGTGCAAGTATAAAACTAAAGAACAAGGAGAAAATTGGTGAGTTCACTCGAGTAAGCCCATCCATGCTCGAGTGATACTCTGCCAAAAGATAATATGCACCAGTCTTACAGCGTTCAATCCGAATATGGTTTAATGATATTTATTTATCTTATCATCACTTATTATTATTATTTAACATCATTTTGAATGTATTATAAGTGTTATACAGGAGGATGAACATTTGAAATAAACAGATGCGAAGGAAGTCAAACAATGGTAGACAACATCATTACAAGCACGTATCTACTGTATTCAAAGTTTTCAAATGTGCGCATGTTGTTCCACAGTAACATGCCCCACTCCACAATGATCGTTATTCAAACGGATAAATCTGAACGTCTATAAATATAGAGTTCCAAAGATCTTAAAAAATAACGAAGCATAAGAATTCACAAATAAATCCACGAGTCTCTGTTATTCATATTTTCACTGTATTCATATTGATCTTCAGTATTTATCATACTTTCTCTGTAAGAGATTCCATATACATTTCAAATTCTATTTTTATTTGATCTCAAGGTATTGGGACCTTGAGAGGGTAGATATCCTTACGAGAGAAGCAGTTGAGAGAATACCTAGCAAAACCTTCCATTATAAGACTTATAAGATACAAGCAGTAGAGAATGTTGCTGCTCGTAAAACTTACAGTAGTGTAAGCAGAAGAGAACGTTACTGCTCATAAGACTTGTATATGTTAGCAAGTGGGAAAGGTCATAGGTTGTTTTTCTGCACGTAAGACTTGTCGTAAGGGGGAGAGAAATTTCTTAGTGTGAGAATATTTCTGCTCGTAGTCCATTCGAGGACAATTGTTGTTTTGTGGCATTCTTAGAGCCCATTGAATCTTAGAAGAAAAGTGAAAATCTCAGTAGGTCTTGATCTCTGAGGACTGGACGTAGGCCTGGTTTTTAGGCCGAACCAGTATAACTCTCTATGTTCTAATCTTCCCAACTCTACTCTGTCTAGGACTATTTTCATATCACCATATCAAGTGAAAAATTTATCACATCACCCAATTCATCACCTCTTGGGTGAATCTTGCCTCTTTCATTTGGTATCAGAGCAAGGTCTTCTCCAAAGAGCCTAACAGCTTAAGAAGGATCCAATAAATGGCAACAATGGGTGTAAATATTCTTCCAGACGGAGCTTCAATCACTAGACCTCCTAGTTTTATTGGAGAACATTTTTCATTCTGGAAAGCTAAGTTCAGAGTGTTCATGATGGCTAACGAGTACGGTTTATGGAATGTAATACAAGATGGTGACTATGTTCCAATGAAGAAAATCAAAGATAGAGTCGTTAAGAAGAGCCCAAAGGAGTTTGACGAAGATGATAAATGGTTAGTAACGTTAAATAGTAAAGCTATTTTAATGATACAGAGTGCTCTCAGTCAAAAGGAATATTTTCGAATATGTACTCTACCAATTGGCAAAGATATATGGGATGCTCCTGAAATCGCTCACGAAGGTACATCCGAAATCAAAGAAAATAGAGTCAATACTCTAATTAAAGAGTATGATCTATTTCGTATGAAACCTGAAGAAGGAATATCAGAATTCGAACTCAGGTATACTCATCTTGTTAATCAATTATCTACACTTGGAAAATCTTTTGACCAAAATTCCCAGGTAAGAAAGATTCTTAATATCCTTAAGAAAGAATGGGAAGCCAAGGTGACAACTATCGAAGAAGCTAAAGGAGAGTCAATAAGATCCGTAGCTACTTTCTTTGGTAGTCTTTCTGAGTATAATGGAAAGTTGAGATTCAAGAAGGAACTAAAAGAGTTCGATGATAAAAAGAAAAAAGGAGTTGCACTTAAGGCTATCAAGGAAGAAGAAGAGTCTTCTGAAAATGAAGATGTCCCTAATGATGATGAAATGGGAATGATCGTGAGAAAATTCAAGAGATTCTACAGAAGAGGTCAAAAAAACTTTAAAAATTATTAAGGTGAACCAAGCAAGAAAGAAAACAAAGAGCAACAGATAGTATGCTATAAATGTGGAAAACCTGGACACATCAAATCCAAATGCTTCAGAAACAAAGACAAAAAGAAGCAGAAAAAGAAAGCATATATATCATCTATCTGGGGTGATAGTTCGTCAGATGAAGAAAGCAACAATGAAGAAGTAGCAAATCTATGCTTGGTAGCCAAAGAAGAAGAATCAAATTCTGAGGTAAGTGATTCTGAACCTAATTATGATGAATTGTTATCTGAATATAATGCATTACATACAGAATTCATCAAGGTAGCTAAAGAAATGGTTAGTTATAAGAAGAAAGTAAAAGAATTAGAAAATACTGTCATATTATCATGTGAAATATATGAGGAGAAAGATAAGAAAATAAGTGATTTAACAAAAACTGTTGAAAAATTTACTAAGGGAAGTGAAACTCTTAAAGTTATTCTAAATTCTCAAAAAGTTTCATTTGATAAATCTGGAATTGGCTATAAGTTTGATCATGATAAGAATAGAGGAAATAAGAAGAATAGCAGTAGAACTTATCTTAAATATTTCATGAATTCTGTGCATACATCAAATCCTTTCGCATCATGTAGCTATTGTAATAGGAAAGGACATTATAATTCATCATGTTATTTTAAGAAAGGACAAGTTATTGGTACATATAAATGGGTTCCGAAAGGGACACATGCATCACATACTAACCACAAAGGACCCAAGAAAGTATGGGTACCTAAAACTTGATCACCTTACTCTAGGTATGTCTCAAAGCATCACGAGTAAACAAGTGGTATATTTATAGTGGATGTTCGAGACACATGACTGGTGACAAAAATAAGTTCACCATGGTGGAAACCAGAGAAGGAGGAAAGGTAACATTTGGAGGTAATCAATCTGGACGTATTGCTGGAATTGGTGAAGTGGGAAAATATGATGGTGTTCAAATCAACGAAGTATACTATGTTGAAGGATTATGCCACAACCTCTTGAGTGTAAGTTAAAGCACTGACAAAGATAACTGGGTGATCTTTGACTTAAAAGAATGCTTGATAGTAAACAAGAAAGATCTGCCACTAAACAAAGAATCTATCAAGGCAAAGATCCGAGCTCAAAGGGACGGTAACTGTTATACTATTGATTTAAATTCAAATTCTTCTGAAAATTGTTTTCTTAGCAGATCAGAGGAAAGTTGGTTATGGCATAAGCGTCTGGCTCATGTTAATATGAATCAACTTGACCAATTGATTAGAAAAGATTTAGTTGTTGGTCTTCCTAAACTAAAATTCAAAGATAATATGATTTGTGAAGCATGTCAAAAAGGCAAACAAACTAAATCTTCATTCAAAACAAAGTATGAGATTTCTAATTCCAAACCTTTACAATTACTTCATATGGATTTGGTAGGTCCGGCAAGAGTAAAACGTTTTGGAGGAAATCTATATACTTTAGTGATTGTCGATGATTTTACAAGATTTATATGGACTATATTTATTGCTTCAAAAGATGAAACATTTGTTGAATTTATTACGTTTGCTAAAAAGGTCCAAAATGAGAAAGATATTTCTATTGTTTCTATTAGGACAGACCATGGAGGAGAATTTGATAATCAACTATTTGAAGACTACTGCAACAACGAAGGAATAGATCACAACTTCTCCACACCTAGAACACCCCAACAAAATGGAGTTGTAGAAAGAAAGAATAGAATCCTTACAGAAATGGCAAAAGAAATACTTAATGAAAAAGAAATGTCACAAGTGTTCTGGGCAGATGCAATGAGTACTGCATGCTACATTTCAAATCGAGCATATATTCGCAAGTCACTTGGAAAGACGCCATATGAACTCTACAAGGGAAGAAAGCCAAATTTTGCTCATCTATACATCTTCAGATGTAAGTGCTACATTCACAACAATGGTAAAGAGAATTTAGGTAAATTTGATTCAAAATCTGATGAAGGTTTATTTCTAGGATATTCTAATAGAAGTAAAGCTTATGGAGTTTTTAATAAAAGAACATGTACAGTTGAAGAATCTATTCATGTTGTATTTGATGAACTTGATTCTCAGACAAAACATATTGATGAAGAAGAAATGGATTTGATAAAGAAAAACAAAACTATTTCAAAACAAAATGATTTTGAAACAAATGATTTTCAGAATATAGAAGATGCCGATGATCATGCTCAACCAAAAGCATGGAGACATATTAAAGATCATCCAATTGATCAAGTAATTGGAGATATTCACGAAGGTGTCAGAACCAAAAATAGAATCCTCAATGAGGTAACTTTCTCTGTTTTTATTTTTAAAATTGAACCTTCTAATATGGAAGAAGCCTTATCTGACAATGATTGGGTGATTGCTATGCAAGAAGAATTAAATCAATTTCAAAGAAATCAAGTTTGGGATTTGGTTCCTCGACCTAAAGATCATACGGTTATAGGGACCAAATGGGTTTTCAAAAACAAACTTGATGTATCAGCAATCATTGTGAGAAACAAAGCAAGATTGGTGGCCAAAGGCTATAATCAAGAAGAAGGTATTGATTATGAGGAAACATATGCTCCAGTGGCAAGATTGGAAGCAATACGAGTACTCTTAGCCTTTACTTGCATTAAAGGTTTTAAACTTTATCAAATGTATGTGAAAAGTGCTTTTCTAAATGGTTATATTATGGAGGAAGTATATGTAGAACAACCTCCTGGTTTTGAAATGAAACAAAGCCTGATCATGTTTTCAAACTTAAGAAAGCTTTATATGGTTTGAAACAAGCGCCTAGAGCTTGGTATGAAAGACTAAGCAAGTTTCTCCTTGATCAAAATTTTGTCAGAGGAAAAGTAGATACAACTCTCTTCATCAAACATAACAAAGATGATATTCTAATTGTTCAAATTTATGTAGATGATATTATTTTCGATACTACTAACAAATCTATCTGTCAAGAATTTTCTAAGATTATGCAGGGAGAGTTTGAAATGTCCATGATGGGAGAATTGAATTTTTTTTCTTGGACTTCAAATCAAGCAAAGGAAGAATGGTATATTTGTGTCTCAAACAAAGTATTTGGAAGAGTTGTTGAAGAAGTATGGATTAGATAATGCTAATGGAGCTGATACTCCAATGAGTTCTATAACTTTGTTGGATGTTGATGTAAAAGGTCCTAGCTTCAACATTACTAAGTATAGGTTCATTACTCTATCTTACAGCAAGCAGGCCATATATTCAATTTAGCGTTGGAATATGTGCGAGGTATCAATCCGCTCCTAAGGTATCACATGAAGAGACAGTGAAAAGAATCTTCAAATATCTGGGAGATACTTCAGAACTTGGCATATGGTATCCAAAAAGAGGAAACTAGTATTTAATGGCATATTCAGATTCAAATCATGGAGGATATAAAACTGACAGAAAAAGTACCAGTGGTCAATGTCAATTCCTTGGAGGCTCTCTAGTATCATGGTTCAGCAAGAAGCATAACACAATTTCATTATCCTCGACTGAAGCTGAATATATAGCTGTAGCAAGTTGCTGTTCTCAAGTGTTATGGTTGAAACAACAACTTCAAGATTTGAGGATATACTTAAATGAGATTCCAATTTATTGTGATAACACTAGCACCATAAGCTTAGCCAAGAATCCTGTTCAACATTCAAGAACCAAACACATAGACATTCGACATCATTTCATTCGAGATCATGTGTAAAAGAAGGATGTCAAAATAGAATTCATACCAATGCATCTTCAACTTGCTGACATATTCACAAAGCCAATAGCTAAAGAACAATTCCTATATATTCGAAGAGAATTGGGAATGGTTAATCCCAATGAGTTGTAAGTTTTCTTGTTAACTATTTTAATTCAATGAATTTTTGATGATAACCATACTGACTTTGGCATCGGAGCATTAGAAATTGGTTTTGCAGTTCTGTCACTCGAGTGACAAGCTCATGCTCACTCGAGTCAGTCAACCCTGCTCGAGCACAGAACTATTGAAAATACTCTGTTTCTAAGCATGAAAACAGGGGTTAACAGAGGAGATAAAAATACCAAGAGACTATCTGAAGTGTAACAGTGAAAATTGATCTCACTTGGGTAAGAAAGATCCTCACTCGAGCATAGTATGAACATGCTTGAAGTGAAGAATGTGTACTCGAGCAGAAAGGAAGAATTTCTTTCAAGATCCTACTCAATGCATGGTTACTCAAATGATTTTGGAGGATTTGAGTACAAAGATGAAAAATATACCAAGAAATCCTTAAACCAGGTACGCTTTTACATGTTTTATCAAAATTGTCTCTATATCACTCGAGCACAGTATGAGCACACTCGAGCACAGTATGAACATCACTCGAGCACTAGGGTTATTGCTCTAGTGTTGCCACTTATATCAGTTATGTAATAGCTCAGAACATCACACTTCCTGCTCTCACTCAAGGTGTCTCATCAGTTGAAGGTCACATCTCTTCACCTCCAACCGTTACCCATTGATCAAACGTCTCCTTTTGCTTCAAATCACCGTTACAACTCTTCAATCTTCTTTATAAGGTGAGATTTATCCTCAGTTCTTCTCTTCTGTGCCCTAAGTTTCTGAGAACTTCTTATTCAAAGTTCAGAAATCTTGTGAGTCTTGTTCTTTTCATTTCGTTTCTAAATGGCTAGAACTAAGATTCCTGTTATTGCCCAAAGATCTCATTCACCCTTTCCCACTCATTGTGCTGCTAGTGCTTTTGCAACTCCGTTACCAATACCTTCATCTCCTATAATGTCTTCTTCATCTACACCTCCTCCTAAACCCCAAAACCAAAAAGAGAACTCCAACCAAGAAACCTCATCCTAAGCCTCAAATAGCCAAGAAGGATTAACCGCCTCAAAAGAAACCAAAGGGTGTGGTTTTCAAAGAACTAGTGGTTACTCGGTCTCAATCCAAAGAGGTTCAAGGAAGAAGGAAGAAGAAGGACACTGAGCAACCACAACAATCCTCTTCTTCCTCCGATGACACATTTAACATGCAACTCCGGGAAGCAATGGAGAGGTCAAAACTTGACAAGTTGGTTAGGAAAATTGCTTCTCAAACCGGTGTTTCAAGTTCACACCATGTTGGGCAATCCAGTGCTGCTGCTTCAGGGGTACCTTCTACATTACAGGCTCTAGAGGAAGAACAAGTTACAAGTCCTCCTAAAGGTTTCAATGTTGAGGAACTAAAAGCACTACAACAGAAGGTATTTAATACTGAGTTTGCACATAGGCATTTCTGTCCTATAGTTTATGTGGATTTAGATTACTTGAAAAAGAACTGTCATTTGGATTTATATCCTTATCTTGGATTCTATGCTCCCTGGCTGAATATTCATATTCCATACTCACCCTCTGTTATGAAAACCTTTTACTGCAACATGAAAACCCATAACATTATGTCTAGCGCTAGAGAATTGATTGAGGAAGCAGTATCTACTACTGTCAGAGGTCAATTCATTATGATATCTACTAAGATTATTAATGATTTACTTGGGTATGTTGCACCACCTTCAGATCCACCCACTCTCTTAGCCAATGAAGCCTTCCGGCTTTTGAGACCAAATGACCCAGTAGGCCCCCTAAATTTTAAGCCTATTGATATGCCTGATTCTCACAGAGCCCTTCATTACATATATTCTCGTAGCATGGTTAACAAGTCCAAAAATTTCACCCACTTTGCTCAAAAGTATTATTATTTGTTGGCCTCCTTCCTAGCCGGGCAACAAAGAAATATGGGGGAGATCATTTTCAGTAAGATGAGAAGATTTCGATTTTCTTCATCAAAATCCGTGACTATACCATATCCTCAGATTGTATCTCTCATTCTTATGAAAAACAAGATATGGTACTTGAAAGGAACTATGAGGGTGCTCATTCCAAGGTTTGGCAAGACTCAACTGACTCATATGAGTATCAATCTTCCAGTGAGTCGAAACCAAGGCTAAATCTCAGAGGGAAGCCACTCCATCAAGAGGTGATGAGGCTCAGTCATCTGCTCAAGGTCAGGTTCCTCTTCCAACTTTCCTTAATGTATCACTCTCTAATCATTTGACTGAAGTGATCAATCAAGCTGTGTCTGGCTTGAAAAAGGAACTAATGACTGAGTATCAGAAGTTGGTGGACAAGATGGATTCACTGGTCTTAAAGTTGGTAGACAAGGCTAATACCAACTTTGACTTGATGTTTAAGACTCAGGATGACATGTCAAGAAGGATAACTGATATGGAGATCTTCTTACGTTCTCACTTTTCGACTGTATCTTCAGAAGTGCCACCTGAGACCACACCTGCCTCGACTTCACCTCCTCATCCACAGACACATGTTCTCTTCACCGATCCAGATTCTAATGTTGACATAACATATGATCGGTCACCTTCACCACTACCCTCAACCTCTGTTCCACAGCCATCATCTCCACCCTTTGTGCCAGTGCCAGTTGACCCTTCCACTGCCATGGTGCCCTTTGTTCCATCATCTGATATCACTTTTCCTTAGCCCCCTTCTGATATTGACAAAACATGGGAGAAGAATGTGTGATGATTTTCTGAGCTATCATGGGATGTATTGGGTGTTTAGGTAGTTTTTATGTATTGGGGTAGGATTATGATGATGTTATTGGGATTATGGTTGTATATTGGCTTTATAGGTAGTTAATGATTTATGCTTAATATTGTACGTTTCGTAGTTTTTCATAAATGACTATTTTCACGTTATCAAGTTTTTTTTGTTCAGTCTTGATTGTTTCTGTGATACTTTGCTTATCTTGGTTATTAAGTGTTCAGAGGAAGTACTGCAGGGAAAATATGTAGATAAGTGCGAAAATCTGAACTTGAATCTAAACTTTAGTGAAAATATTCCTTTGGAAACATTGATTGTTGTATTTTAAAAATTTTTCACTCTAATTAATCATTTTCTTAAAACTCATCACAAAGGTTTTGTCATCATCAAAAAGCGGGATAATGTTAGATCCCAAGTTTTGATGATAACAAAAGGCAATTGTGTGCAAAGCATAGTTTTATAAGTCTAAGGAATGATTACAAAGTTACCAAATGCATATGGCAAAGTTCTATGATGTCTGCTGTCAGATTTAACTGATGTACTCGAGCATAAGAACTAGTACTCGAGCATGGAGCTCTTTTGTACTCGAGCAGATGCGAGTGATAGCCAGAAAGTGTTTGCCCGATAGCAAACTACTGTCATTTTTAGTGATGCACTCGAGCACTGGAGATAGCACTCGAGCATAAGACTCTTTCTCACTCGAGCACATGTGAGTGAGGGACTGCAAGTGCTTCACCGAGAGCAATTCCTGTCATTCTTTCTTATGTATTCGAGCATTGTAACCAACACTCGAGCATGAAACTGGTTTGTACTCGAGCACTAGCGAGTGAAGGACTGCAAGTGTTTGGCCGAGAGTCATGAAGGTCAGAGAAGCACAAGTATGCCTGAGTAAGGCTTCATATGCCCGAGTGACACATCAGCACTCGCGAGTGAGAAATCTAACTCTCTCTCAAATTCTGATGCAAGTGCTGATAAAAAGAGTATATTACATGAGAATATTCTTCTCACTCGAGCAGGAGTATGTGTGCTTGAGTGAGGGCCCACATCACCTGCGAGTGCAAAATCTCACTCTTGCTAAAATGGTATGCGAGTGCTGTCCAGAGACTGGTCTCTTAGTGTAATAAGCAAGGCCACTCGAGCAGAAGGAGTTGTGCTCGAGTGAGGCCCCACATTACTCGCGAGTGAGAAAATAAACTCTCTGAAATCCTGTGGAAGTGCAAGTATAAACTGAAGAACAAGGAGAAAATTGGTGAGTTCACTCGAGTAAGCCCATCCATGCTCGAGTGATACTCTGCCAGAAGACAATATGCACCAGTCTTACAACGTTCAATCCGAATATGGTTTAATGATATTTATTTATCTTATCATCACTTATTATTATTATTTAACATCATTTTGAATGTATTATAAGTGTGATACAGGAGGATGAACATTTGAAATAAACAGATGCGAAAGAAGTCAAACAACGACAGACAACATCATTACAAGCACATACCTACCGCATTCAAAGTTTTCAAACGTGCCCATGTTATTCCACAATAACACGCCTTGCTCCACAATGATCGTTATTCAAACAGGCAAATCTGAATGTCTATAAAAATAGAGTTCCAGAGATCGTCAAAAATAACGAAGCATAAGAATTCACAAACAAATCCACGAGTCTCCGTTATTCATATTTTCACTGCATTCATATTGATATTCAGTATTTATCATACTTGCTCTGTAAGAGAGTCCATATACATTTCAAATTCTATTTTCATTTGATCTCAAGGTATTGGGACCTTGAGAGGGTAGATATCCTTATGAGAGAAGCAGTTGAGAGAATTCCTAGCAAAACCTTCCATTCATAGACTTATAAGATACAAGCAGTAGAGAACGTTACTGCTCGTAAGACTTACTGTGGTGTAAGCAGAAGAGAATGTTGCTGCTCATAAGACTTGTATATGTAAGCAAGTGGGAAAGGTCATAGGTTGTTTTTCTGCACGTAAGACTTGTCGTAAGGGGAAGAGAAATTTCTTAGTGTGAGAATATTTCTGCTCGTAGTACATTCGAGGACAATTGTTGTTTTGTGGCATTCTGAGAGCCCATTGAATCTTGGAAGAAAAGTGAAAATCTCAATAGGTCTTGATCTCTGAGGACTGGACGTAGGCCTGGTTTTTAGGCCGAACCAGTATAACTCTCTGTGTTCTAATCTTCTCAACTCTACTCTGTCTAGGACTATTTTTATATCACCACATCAAGGGAAAAATTTATCACATCACCCAATTCACCCCCCTCTTGGGTGAAGCTTGCCTCTTTCAGTATGTCCTTTATAGGTATCAGGACAGATCATGGTGGAGAATTTGAAAATCAAAACTTTGAAGAATATTGTGATACTAATGGTATTGATCACAATATCTCCGCTCCAAGAACACCTTAGCAAAATGGAGTCATGGAACGAAAGAACAGAGTACTCACTGAAATGGCTAGAGCAATGCTAAATGAAAAGAATGTGTCTCAAGTTTTCTAGGCTGATGCAATGAGCACAACATGCTATATTTCAAATAGGGCCTACATCAGAACAAAACTTGGAAAGATACTATACGAACTATATAAAGGAAGGAAGCCAAACCTTGCTCATCTATATATCTTCAGTTATAAGTGTTTCATTCATAATAATGGTAAAGATAACTTAGGAAAATTTAATTCTAAAACAGACAAAGGAATTTTCCTTGGCTATTCTAACTGGAGCAAAGCATACAGAGTTTTTAATAAATGAACATGTGTTGTTGAAGAATCAATTCATGTTGTATTCATGAATTTGAATCCTCTGAAAAACTATTGATGATAAGCAGGAAGTTATTTTAAATCAAGAAAATTGTCAACCTAATCCTAAATCTTTCATCCCATAAGTTGATCAAACCAAGGAAGAAGATCAGTCACTAGGACAGCCTAGAGCTTGGAAATATAATAAAAGTCATCACCTAGAGTATGTCATAGGAGATGTGAATGAAGGAGTCAAAAATAGGAATAAAATTTTCAATGAAGTTAGTTTTTCTGCATTTATTTTTGATATTGAACCTTCGAACATTAATGAAGCCCTATCAGACAATGATTGGGTAATAGCAATGCAAGAAGAACTAAACCAATTAAATCAAGTTTGGGATTTGGTTCCCTGACCTAAGGATCATCCGATGATGGGCACTAAATGGGTATTCAAGAACAAACTTGATGAATCCGCAATCATTGTCAGAAACAAGGCAAGATTGGTGGCCAAAGGCTATAATCAGAAAGAAGGAATTGATTATGAGGAAACGTATGCTCCACTGGCTAAATTGGAAGCTATACAAGTACTCTTAGCCTTTACATGCATCAAAGAATTCAAACTCTATCCAATGGATGTAAAAAGTACATTTCTAAATGGCTATATCATGGAAGAAGTATATGTAGAACAACCTCTAGGTTTTGAAGATGTAATCAAACCTGACCATGTTTTCAGCCTATGAAAAGCTTTATACAGTTTAAAACAAGCTCCTAGAGCATGGTATGAAAGACTCAGTAAATTTCTCATTGATCAAGGTTTTATACGAGGAAAAGTTGATACAACACTTTTTACAAAATGAAAATGAAATGATATTTTAATTGTACAAATATATATTGATGATATAGATTTCGGTACTACTAATGAAACCTTATGTAAGGAATTTTTTGAGATAATGCAAGGGGAGTTTGAGATGTCAATGATGGGAGAATTGAATTTCTTTCTCGATTTGCAAATCAAACAAAGAAAGAATGGAATTTTCATATCTCAAATGAAGTATTTGAAAGAGCTATTGAAGAAGTATGGAATGGATGAATCAAATGGAATGGACACGCCTATGAGCTCAACTACATTGCTTGATGTTGACGTCAAAGGAAAAGATTATAACATCACAAGATATAAAGGAATGATTAGATCATTACTCTATCTTACTGCAAGCAGACCTGACATCCAATTCAGTGTTGGTATGTGTGCAAGATATCAATCAGCACCAAAGGAGTCATATGCTGAAACCGTCAAACGTATCTTTCGATATCTTACTGACACAGAAAAATTAGGTCTCTGGTATCCTAAAGGAAGAAGTGAATATTTAATTGCATACTCAAACTCTAATCATAGAGGATACAAGACAGGCAGAAAGAGTACTAGTGGACAAAGTCAGTTTCTTGGAGGTTCACTTATGTCATGGTTTAGCAAGAAACAAAGTACAGTGTCTCTTTCGTCAATGAAAGATGAGTATATTGCAGCATCAAGTTGTTGTACACAAGTGTTATAGCTGAAGCAACTACTATGGGATCTTGGTATTTATTTGAAGGAGATACCAATATACTTTGACAATACTAGCATGATAAGCTTGGTAAAGAATCCAGTTTAACATTCCAAAATTAAGCATATTGATGTTAGACATCACTTCATCAGAGATCATATCTAAAAGAAAGATGTCAAAGTGATATTCATTCCAACTCATCTTGAACTAGCTGATATCTTCACAAAACCCCTAGCAAAAGATCAATTTCTATTTATTAGAAGAGAATTGGGAATGGTAAATTCTAATGAATTGTAAGTTATTTAGTGTTTACAAAATGTTAGATGATGTTATTTATTGACGTTTTGATGATTACTAACTTAAGCATTGGAATTTCTAGCAATTTGTTTTACAGGATCTTGATATTTTGTTTTGGGGTATGAAAAGGAGAGGTTAATAGAGTACTATATCACTCAAGGGACAACTTCAAGTAATCTATATTACTCGAGTGATAACTGGAAGTTATGATAAACATCACTCGAGTGGTGACCTTGAAAATGAGGCAGAGAAGCATTAATTCAAAGGGAAACAGCAAAATGGTTGAAAGTGAACAAGTAGCAGCTTAAAAGACTGATCACTCGAATAGCTACTCGAGTGATGCCATAGAGTCACTCGAGTAAGCCATCGAGTGATCATGACAATAGATTACAAATCAACTTGTGTTCAACTCAATTCTGCCTTAAAGTGTCATCAAATTATCAAGAGAATACACATGGATAATTACAATATTATTCATGCCAGGTACGCGTTTAAATTTGCTTCATTTTTAAATTTTTGATATAATCACTCGAGTAGCTACTCGAGTGATGCCTCATGATCACTCGAGTAGGCTCTCGAGTAATGTCGGGTACTAGGGCTTTATCTGTCTCAACTCAGTCATTTTTCACAAAATCTCCTAGAGTGAATCTCCTAGTGCTCTCCTAAAAAATTTTCGCAAATACTTTTTTAGCTCATTTCTGTCAAAACCTAGTGAATTTCACTTCTAAAAACCTCTCAAAATCTTCTGCCCTAACCATTCACTTGCACAAACAAAAATTTCAAAAATTCATATTTTGTCAATCAAAATGGTTAGAACAAAAACCACCACTCCCGATAGTCCTTCTAAATCTTCTATTCCTCAGAAATCACTTGAATCTACTCCATGTACTCCAGCCAAAAGACAAAAGCTTACTCCCATATCAAAAGCTAAAGCAATGCCGCAAGCCAAACCCAAAGTCAAGGGAGTTGTGATCAAGGAACTCACTACCTTAAGAGCTCAATATAAGGATATTTTTCCTAGTAGAGGTGAAGAAACTAAGGCATTATCTCCACCTCCTACTGATTCCTCTGACACACCATCTTTCTCTGAGAAGCCATCAAAAAAGGCTAAGTTTGACAGACAACTTACTCAGGCCATGGCACGTATACTAGATGAGGCTCATAAATCTAGAAGAGAGAAGCATAGCCAATCTTCAAAGGAACCAGAAGAAGAAGAAATCATATTCCCTCCAAAGGGGTTCAATATGAAGAAGATTAAGTAGTCTTAGAAATTTAGAGATCACTTTTCAAGAAGAAGAGTGTGCAAAATTCACTTTATTGACTCCAAGCTTCTTCAAGAGGTATTTAAGTTCAATCTCATGTCGTATCTCGAATCCTATATGCCTTGGCTTTCAATTAAACTTCCTTTTTGCACCAAGACAGTGAGGCATTTTTATTGAAATTTAGAGCCTGTGAATGATCCTCTTTGAGATGCCTTAGAAGAAGAAATGGTTTTTAAGGTTAGAAGTCAAGAAGTCCTAATCTCACCTTCTAAAATAAACACCTGGCTAGGAATAGAGGATCCCCCTGAAGATATTTATCCTACCCTAGACTTGAGCCAGTTGTTTTCAGTTCTAAGGCTTGGAGAGATTGTGGGACCTCTTAATTTTAACCCGACTGATATGTGTGATTTTCATCGAGTTCTATAGTATATCTATTCTAGAGCCATAGTCAACAAATCCAACAACTACAATTATCTCATAGAGAGGGACTTTAGAAAATTTGCCTCAATTCTCCTTAAAGAGAAAAAGGACTTGGTAGAACATATCTTTGCTGAAATCAAAAGATATAGATTTGAAGGAAAATCCACTACTCAAATGCCTTATCCTCAGCTTATATCCCTATTTCTCAAAAAGAACAAGATTTGGTATTTGGAGAAGAGTGAACCAATTGAGAGGCTAACTCCAGTGGGAAGAAACCAAATTGGAAAATTACATATTGTTATTCCCCTAAAAATTCCTCTTGAATCTGGTCCCAAGAAGAAAAAGATTGAGGCTGAATCCAGTAGGTTGGATAATACTCAGTCATCTGCTCCTACTTCTATTTCTGCTCCATCATTTATTGGTTCAACATTGCAGACATTTATGGAGAATATTCTTAAGGGTTTTCATGTTAACATTGCAAATACTAATGCTGAATTGATACCCACATGAAGTTCAAGATAGGAGAGCTTGTAGAGCATATGGATAATAGGCATGAGGAGATGTTGGTAAAGCAACGGGCACATGGTGAGCTTCTGAGATCACTTGATCTAGACTTGATGCTATGGCACCTGGTTTATCCACTCCTGGTCCATTTATGCCTATATCATTCCCTGACCCAGTGTTACCTTCTGAGCCTAGATTTTTTAAGCCTGTACCTTCTTCTATCCTTCTTCCTCCTTTACCTATCACTATTTCCAGAAACCTCCTATTCTCTATGCCTGACCCAAAAACATTCGAGACCATTCACATCACCATTGATGATTCAGTTCCTCCAGCCTAGCTAGTTCAACCTGAGCCAGTGCCCATACCTATTGCATCCTCAATTGGCACTGAGGAAGTAGTTGTCTCCTCTAGTTATCATCAATCACCTGAAAGAACGATGGAAGTAGAGATTTCTTCTCAAGTCCCAACCCCACAAAGTCCTCCAAAGGATCTCATTGTGGTTCCACGTTTGGTACTTCTTGACCCTTAATCTTCTAGCTCCTCTTCAGATTCTTCTAGTACAGATGACTCACATGGCTCTGGCTCCACACCTCTTGCTGTCAAACCTATCTTTGTAGTCAAGCCATCTAGTCCTACTTCTTCTCTTGATTGATCCTACCCTTGTGATGAAGACAAAAAGGGGGAGAAGAACTTAGGTGATTTTGTGTTGTGATTTTGTAATGCATATGAATATGGGTGTATAAGGTTTAAGGGAGCTTTATTATCTTTATTAGTTTCTATTTTAGTATAATTTTGTTAATTATGTTTTGGTATCATAAACTAATTATGTTAATATCATGAACTCATTCTGCAGTTTAAATTTGAAATTATTTATCAATTATGGACTAATGATTTTTTGATTGTATGTAAGGTAAAGTCTTACAAAATTATAGGCTTTTGACTTTAACATCATTAAAATTGGATTCAGAAAGGTTTCACAAAACTAAATTCTTAGGATCATTAGATTTGAATTCAAAAAGATTTTCACCAAGTTATTTCAAAAGAGTTTTAAAGTGTAAATTGAACTTTAAAAAGTTTTCAAAAACTTTGTTCAAAATCACCAAGTTTTGTTATCATAAAAAAGGGGCAGAATGTTAGATCCCATATGTTTTGATGATAACAAATATTGGATTAATGATACAAAAGGTTTTGATAATAAAAACAAAAGGTTTGAATAAAGTAACTAAGCCTTTCATGACAGGCAAAAGCATTACTCGAGTGAGCACTCGAGTAATGAAGATAAACTGAAAGACAGAGTACAGGAGTAAGGAACACTGAGATTTTTGAAGACATTACTCGAGTGAGCCCTCAGGTAATGACCTTCATTACTCAAGGGATCGCTCGAGTAATGTGTGAGAAATTGTTCCAGAAAGCTCTCTATCAAGAATTGAGTAGAATTACACGAAGGGATCACTCAAGTAATCTGCAGAGTTATTTGAGACATTATTCGAGGAGCTACTCAAGTAATCAGAGTAGAAATCATCTAGTAGACTCAGCCAAGAAATGAATGACATTACTCGAAGGGATCACTCGAGTAATTTGCAAAGTTATTTGAAGCATTACTCGAGGGACCACTCGAGTAATCAAGTAAGCAAACAAGAAGTAACTCTCGGCCAAGAATTTGATCCTTTACTCGAGGGACCAATCAAGTATTGAGATAAGAATTGCAAGCATTACTCGAAGGATCACTCAAGTAATCAAGTATGCCAGGTATTGTAAGATGAATTACTCGATGACTTACCCGCGTAATATAGTCAGTAAACGTTGACTCAACCCTCTACCAAGTTTTTTAAAAGATCACTCAGTAGCCACTCAAGTAGTACAATACAAAAAGCATGATTTTAATCCAACATTCATTGATTTGTTATCTATATAATTAACCTTTCATTGTATTAGTTTCTGAAGTATATTTACAAAGAAGCAATGAAGAGATCATGCATTGAGAGAGAAGTTAAATGTATCATCCGCAAGGTCCGGAATGCCTGCCTACCACAAACGACTAGTTTTTAAACTTGAAGAATGGTCAAATGAAGCTGCGTGACTCTAACAAACATGTTTGAAATGCTTCCAACGGACATCACAAATCATCTATATATAAGGAGCATTCAAATAACAGAACACAACAACTAAGAACAAAAACTCACATCGATCAATATATCCTTTGTGCTCTGTTTTCTTATATTCATTATTTATACTTCAGTGATTATATATATATGCTCTGTGAGAGATTTTTTCATTACAAACTCAATATTTGTTATTGAGACAACTTAAGGTTATGGAACCTTGAGTTGGGGATTTGATTACAACATATAAGGGGGAGCGAGTGTCCAGTGAAGGAACTTGCTATGTACTGAGGTGCCAAAAACCCACTGAATCTTGGAAGATATAGTGAAACTCTCATAAAAGCTCTGAGGACTGGACGTAGGTCAAAGTAGTTGTGGCCAAACCAGTATAACTCCCGGCGTACACTTCGGTGATATTTCTCCTAGCTTTTAATTGCTTTAAATTTCCAGTCAATTTTTATATACTCAACAAAATTTCTGGTATCACCCAATTCACCCCCCCCCCCTTTTGGGTGAAACGCTTGCACTAACACAAGTGACTAGCTAGTGATGTAGTTGGAAAAAGAAAAAAGGAGGAAGGTCTCTTGGTGGACACATCTGAATTTGTTTTAAAGAAGCTCAAGTCAAAAGCAAGGCCTAAAATGACAGCAATTATACCAAGAGACTCGTTTGTGCAAATATCTATCTATATTCTCTATTGCTTAGAGGAAGGCAAACAATTATATTGAAACATGGAGTTAGCTGAAACATGCTTTGAGAAAGGCTTAATGGTTGAGTAGATTTTAAAGACCACTACTATAGATCTAAAGGTGGTCATCTCAGCCAGGAGGATCAATGAATAGATAGGGATCAAGAAGGCCTCCACTAGACCTTTCAAAGAAAACGATAAACTTGAGATATACAAAATCATCAAGCTTGGTAAGCTTATGGGGATTCTCAACTACAATCCTAGCTCTATGTCTAATCTTCACAAAATTATATAGTACATCTAAACTAAAGCTATGGTGAACAAGGCCAAGAACTTCACTCACTTTATCTAGAATAATTATCACACCTATCAACATGAAGGAGAGGAATACTAAAGAGATCATAGAATAAGAGGTACATATATACTTATACAAAGCATACTCTAATGCCATACCCTCATTTCGTATCTCTATTCTTCAAGACTAACAAGATATGGTACCTAGAGCCAAATGAGCCCCTTGTAAGGACTCTTATGGTTGAGAAGCTACACATCCAAAGGGTGAATACACACTTGTCACTAGTGAGTGGTACTAGCTAGAGACAGAGAGCATAATATAAGGCATCCGGAGATGATGAAGCACAATCCTTATCTAAAGTTAGATCACCTGGAGCCTTTTTCATTTGATCCACCATTCAAACAGACTGAGCTTGACTAGAAGTTAAAAATGAGAAGCTCATTAATGTTGTGGATGATAGAGTTAGGAAGTTATGTGCTATAATGAACCAGAACTTCCAACTGTTGTTTACTCAACATAAGATACGTAGAGGATGGGAGCTGAGACTTCAAGGATATATGAGATACAACACTTTGCCAGAGCTGGTCTCCCTGGTCCTTCATTCTTTGGTCTATCTGTCTAGGGCTATCTGAGAGAGGAGCTTTAACAATCACATAGAGCTTGCTACAAACAATACTGAGTTCATCACTTCTATGAATGGAAAGATTAGACAACTCTGTGACTTGATCAACCAGAACTTCAAGGCCTTATTCTGAGCTCATCTTGGTATACTTAAATGCTATACTCATAGAGGCTACACTTTAGAATCCCTTATTACTAATCACATTATTAAACAGTGAGTGGCTAACGATGCCTTAATAGACTTTAGAGGAATATGACTCGAGTGATTATGACATTACTTGAGTGAGGCACTCAAGTAAAATCACTCGAGTGACCAATCGAGAGATATAGGGTTACAATCTTAAAACCCCGAATAACATTGTTATTTCAAAAATTGATTTCTCCCCAAATCTTCATACTCATTTTCTCTACAAAATTTCCAATGGTTTTACAAATCCAGGAGAGTTATTAACTATATTCCTCATAACGATTTTCTTTTAAGCTAGCTTCACTTTCACATATGTTTTATATCTTAAAAAGCTCATTTCCTTTATTTGAAGAAAATTGTTCTAGCATAATCATCTGTATTCCTTATCTCTTGATTAGTTTTGATGATAATTTACTCTTATATTTTTCTTTCATGATCTTAATTTAATATATCTTATAGAAAGGATAATTTTGATACTTGATGGCACTAATAATTCTCTTTGCAAGAAAGATTTAAATTTTGTGAAAGGAGAATTTGTTTTGTGCAATAACATTCCTCAACGGACTATAAGAAGATTCTAACAATTTTGAGGAAAGATGCTTTAATGCTCAATCAAGAAAAATATATTGACTACAACATTCAAAGCAACAAATATCTATGCCAATACAAAGAAGCATTAAGCATTTTGTGATAAAAATATGGAACAGAAGCTCAACTCAATAAGAGCATCCTGGAGACACCATGAATATATATCAGAGTTGCACAGCAAAAGTAGGGTGAACTGGACTTCATGGATCCATTATTAGCTTGCCAAATCCAAATGACCATTTTTAGACCCTCTCTCTTTATATTTTGAGAATACTTTGCATATCCTTGATTATGAAAGTTTTCTTGAAAACATCTTCAAGTTGTTTCATATTTGAAAAGTGAAAACCATTTTTCATTTGCATCAAATAATAAATGAAATTACCTTTAAATCAGGGGAGAGAAAGTTGTTTTCTTGACACATTTATTTTGATTAATGAGGAGAAAAATTTTTCTAATTTATTTTCATATTTACTTCTCTACAAGCATTTCTTCCTTATACTTCAAATTTTTTGCTGATGTCAAATAGGGGGAGAGAAAATCAAGAAAAATATGTTCCTCTTAATTTGCTTTTATAACTCATACATATTTTTCTTTAAGGATTTGTCATCATCAAAAAGGTGGAGAATGTTAGATATGATTAGTTTTGATGATGCCAAATATTATGAGCAAAAAGTTTGCATTATATACTTATCTTCTACATTGACTAACTACTATATTTAATGTTACATATCTTATAGATTAGTCAAGCAAAGAAAGAAGAAGATTGAAGATATTCAAGTATGAAGAATGATCATCAAAAGGAAAAACAAGAAGAAAGAGATTGAAAAAAAGAAGAACTTGCAAGATCTGATGAGAATATCAAGATCCAAACTCTTAGAAGTGATACTGGAGGTTTCTATGATCATATGGAGGTTGGAATGGGTCAATTCAAAGCTAAGATAACTTATATAGGAGTTATGGAACTGCCCCAAGGTGTTCTCTTGAGTATTGGCTCTCTACCAAGTTTTGGAAGGCATCACTCGAGTGACCACTTGAGTGATGAACATTCTGTTGTGCTTTGTTTTTTGTACAGTATGATAGAGGTTTGATATTTTGTTTTTATCTATCTAACTACATGTCGGATTGAACTGAAACTAGTTTCATATGAAACTAGACTCCCAAATGTAAAATACACACCAAGATCACATTCAAAGGAGCTCAGATGAAAGAGATATGAAACTTGGAAGTTGACATATAAATCACTATCATATTCTAGAATAGGTTTGGTATTTTTGACATATATCTCAAACTACACATTGAATTGAGATGAAATTAGTGCTATATGCAACTAGACTTAAAGAGCATTCCATGGATAGGTAATTTGTCAAATTTGGATTTATACGATAAGAGTTATGCCTTATGGAAGTTGACACTTGTGAATTCAAAGACTATCTAGTGCAGTAGTCACTACTTGGATCATAACTTTTAGCATACAATGAGTTTGGAGCAGATTCTTGTTGCATTGGAATATAGAAGGCAAGAGCTTTCAGTTGATATGTTATTTTCTATGTTTTGTAATCAAAATGGATTGATCACTTAAGTGATGACCTAGGATCACTTGAGTGACCTCTCGAGTGATGAAGTTGGAAAATGATTCCAATGCTCTCTGCTATATTTTGAAGGGGATCACTTGAGTAATACAACAAACAATGTTTTGTAACTTCAGAAAACCATAGGAATGATTATGTAACTCACTTTTCTTGCTTCCAATCACTCTAACACTTTATTGTATTAGTGTTTAATGTATTTCTCCTGGGATATAATGAAGAGATGATGTGAAGAGACCAAAAGGTGACTTTATGGAAGCGGAGCGTCCACCAAATATAAAGGCTAGTCTTTCAAATACGAAGAACGGTCAAACAAGCAATGAGACTCTAACAGACAAGTTGAAATGCTCAAATGGTCATCAATCTTGATCAACTATAAATAGAAGAGTATTCAGAGTTCAGAACAATGATGAGAGCTCAACCACGCCAACATGCTATATCATGAGTCATCCAGTCCGATCCAACCTCTATATCTGTTCTTATCTATTTTCTATATCATGTTTATTTGAGAGAGAGTTATTTATATTATACTTTAGTGAGCATTTTATCCACACTCTGTGAGAGAGTTTATTAACACTCGTATTTCTAAATTGATCTCAAGGTAGAGGGACCTTGAGAGGCTTGATTTCTGTAAGGGGGAAGCTGTAAAGAGAATTGCCAATAAGACTTTTTGCTTGTTAGACTTATAAGGTGCAAGCAGTAGACAATGTTGCTGCTTGTAAGACTTACAGGGTTGTAAGCTGGAGAGAACATTGCTGTTCGTAAGACTTGCAAGGGTAAGCGAGAGAGAAAGGTCTTCGAAATTGCTATGCTCGTAAGACTTGCCGTAAGGGGGAGTATCTTAGTGAGAGATTTGTGAAAGGCTTCACAAGTGCCCGGCTAAACTTGTAGGATTGTAGAGGCTTCTCTTGTGTCAAGATTAAACAAGAGGATAATGAATGTAAAATCTTAGGAGGAGCCTGGGAACTAAAAGTAGTCATCATGGATTGGACCGAACGAGGATAAATCACAGTTTGCATATTTTCTTCCCTAAGCTCTAATATTTCCAGCATATATTATTTAATCAACGGTTGATTTATGATTCATTACTTTTATACTTACTATTTTCACTAAGATGAGAAAATATTTTCAAAGTTCTTAAGATTTTATCTTATACCCAATTCACCCTCCCTCTTGGGTGTCAGCCGGTTCTAACAGAAATGTCCTTGTGTGAGTCTAGCAAGTAAAGTAACATGAAAAGATTTACAATAAAGGGAAAATGACCATATTTCCTTTGCAATTATTCCATTATGATAAATGTGGTACTGTGTATGAAGGCAAGGCACTGAGCTTAACATTTTGTAACTCTTGTTGAGGATTATTTACGATATGATCATACTTGTTACTAGGTCTATAGCCATTGATTCTATGAGTGTGACCAGCCCTAAGAGAGGTACTTATAGGTTGATCAAAGATAGGGGATCTCTTAGTAATAACATGGCTCTATTGCATTTCTAGGACTTTCAAAACTCCTTGTGTCATATTTCCACTTTGTTGACTCTTTAAACACCATCGCAATGTTTAAAGAGCAAAAAGTTTAAACTATTACCTCAAAAGAAGCCATTAAATGATTATTCTTGCATCTAAGGTTGACTAGAATAAAGAAAAACCCTCGACAAAACTCAGAAAATGCATGAAAACAGGTTATGGATGATACTGCACAATGATGCCTAGACACAGAGCATTGGCGCGTGGAGGGTGTGAAGTCCACGACCAAGGGACTTTGGTGACACGTGACGGTGGTGTAGCGGCGGACAGAGGTGGGATTTTGTGGTCTGACTGAATTTTGCCTTGCGCACATGATGGTGGTGGTGGTTTGTTGATTGGACGTCTGAAATTAGGTGTATTGGCTCTGGAAATGTGAAATAGAGTATAGGGAAGCTTTCCAGTGAGTGTTTTGCATTTCTCTGGCAATGGAAGCTACCTAGGAGCGTGCAAAGCCTTGCTCTGATACCAAACTTATGTAAAACACGCAGATGAACTAATTTTTATGCAAAACAGAGATGATTTATGAAAGAGAATATAGAAATAGAGAGTGGGGAGGGGAAAGATGTGTAGAAATAGGGAATAATTGGAGGGGGAATGACAGAGCTAAGGGGGAAACAAAACATAATAGAACTTGAGGGAGATGCAGAACCAAGTGGGAGTAGAGAGATCACATCACTGAAACATAATTTCATTCATCAAAGCTATCTCCATACAAAGGATGAAAGCTCCTATTTATAGGCTAATAAGGAGACAATTTGCAATCCACTAGTAACAAAAGGTACCCACTTACAGGATAGATAACTTGCACCTTACTTGCTTCTACCTTTTCTTTCCTATTAAGAAAATAATCGCTCGATAAAATATTAATAAAACATAAACTTGCAGCCTATTAACATAAAAATTGATAAAATATATAAAAATCATGTAGATTTCCTTCCATAGAAGGGTTTTTCAAAATATCATAAGGTTTCTTCAAAATATTTCATTCTTATATTCCATCACAATGAGCCTTTTCTTTATGCAAAGTAACCTCAAAGGCTTGGGAGGGAAGCTCTAATTCTTTTGATAACTAAGAATCCACCACCAAAGGCCTTGTAGACTAGTGGTATGAATGCTGCCCTATAAGTAGAAGGTCACAAGTTTAATCCTGCTTATAACTCAAGCCGTTATTGTCTATCCATGTAATAAAAAACGAAAAAACAATCTGCCATAGAGGCCAGCCAAAAGCAAGACAAGCATAATTGCAAGGTGTCCTTTGTTTGTTTGCTCATTGAGATGAAATGTCGTTTAGAGTATGAGAAACCAATTGAATGATCATACAACAGTGAACAATTTTCTTAGATTTGAATTTCCTCATCCAAACAGTCCAGCCAAGAAAAGGAAAATCATATTGAAAGGAAGTTCTTTTTCGATATAAAAAAAGTTTAGGAGAGTTGGATCTTAGAGACTCATTAGGGCCATGACATGCCTCCTAACTCTGAACATATTGAAAGGAAGTTGATAATTGATATAGCTGTAGAAATATCCAAGGAAGATTCTGAACTCCATGAGCAAACCTGAATCAAAAGAGAACATTGATTTGTATTCTCTGATCGGTTTGGTTTGGCGAGGGTATGAGTCATGATATAAACCATATTCCTTAAAAACCTGATGATGTTTAAAATGGTTCTGATTGATTTGATCAGGCCATTATTGTCATCTCCATGCGGCGTGCTGAAAGAGGATAAAACTTGAACTATTCATGAGATATATATTTCCTTCATGTTTTGATTTGGTACCTGTGTATTTTTTTTTTTTTTCTACTCATTAAATCATATAAGAATGGTTTTTCTGATATATAAAATAGCAAACCAAATGGATTTGCCATTTGGGGAAGCTGCATTGAGCAAAAATATGATTCAAAAACCTTGTACATTATAGCACTCTTTACTATATGAAAAAACCTCATGCGAAATACATGAACATTAAACACCTACTCGATAGTTTTATACAACATGATCAAATGCAAAATCAAAATTGTGATTCCTTGTTTGAGGAACTTCTCCCCCTAAAACCAACAACGCTCAGTTTAGAATTCGCTGATTTGCTAGCACTGTCTCTTCTACTTGTCTGCTTCTTCCCTGCTGAAGCTTTCTTCGGGCTGCTTGCACCGGAAGATCTTACAGATTTTTTAACCTGAATCCCTCCTGCCTTCGCTGATTTTAATGGCTTGGATGCTTTCCTAGAACCAGCGTTAACACTGGAAAAACTTTTTGCCTTCGCTGATTTTAATGGTTTGGATGCTTTCCTAGAACCAGCGTTAACACTGGAAAAACTTTTTGATGCTTTTGCTGATTTTATTGCTGATTTTAATGGTTTTGATGCTTTTCTGGAAGTGGCACGGACAGTAGAAGTGTTTTTTGCTTTGGAAACCTGTACCAATTTGGCATTCCTTCCCTTCTGCTGAGTTATTTGGGTCCTTGCAATCTCCCTCCTAAGACTTTCTTTACTGATAGCCTCCAAGCTCTCATTCTTCCTTATTGCTTCTTCTATTCGAGTGGCCAAGGTTGTGTCTTTTTTTGCAACCAAGCTAGTAACTTTCCCTGCATAGAAAAGAGGATATTTATTTTAATCCACCAAGAAAAGGATTTTTAATTTTTATATATAATATAAAATCTCCAGGAAGTCATATAATTTAAACACACTGCAAAACATAGGGTCACAATCTAACCATCAATCATTATTATAATGTTTGTAGGGAGCTACTTAATATATAAATTTGATAGAAAATCTATGGTTTCTTCATGCAACTGTAAATTTCAAACTCCCACACAAAAAAAAAAAAAAAGAAAAAAAAAAGAAAAAGAAAAAAGAATTATCCATAAAAATGCCAGATTCAATGGACGTTTGAAAGCTTAGATACGGAGCAGCATGGCCTTTGCTTGACAATATTAGTGTAAATACACGTTATCCAGAATATCTGTAATGAGAACACAATCATTCATGCTGTATTCTGCCCATTTATAAGCAACAAGAAGTTTAAAAATAATTTTGTACTCAAACTATACCTAGATCATTCAGGAAAAGTGAGTATGTAAAATCATTGTTTACTGGTCCTTTTTATATTTTAACTTCTTTTAGACTGTAGATAGAACTAAATTTCAGGAAATTCTTAAAACAGATGAAAAGGATGATAAAAATTGGCACCTTTTGCACCCATACGAGCTGTTCTACCAGTGCGGTGGAGGTAGTCAATCTAAAAATATAATGAAGATTAATGCTCAGTGAATGGTACAAAATTGATAAAGGAGAGAATTTTTATTTATTAATTTTTTTTTTTTTGGGGTGTTGGGGAGTGGGAGTAGAGCATAAAGAAAATCTTGGTAACCCATATGGTACTTACAGAGTTCAAAGGAAAATCAAACATGATAACATGATCGACATCCAAATCCAGACCCCTAGCAGCCAAGTCTGTGCAAACTAATGTAGGACAATCATCTTCATCACTTTTAAACTTCTGGAGGTTTTCAACCCTGAGTTTCAAATAAAGGAACTGTAAGATAAATCACAAACAGGCAACAAAGTATATAAAATGATAAGATGATGGAATCTCAATCTCACAATGTTCTTATGCAAGTTGTGTTCAAACTTGGGGTGTGATGTAACCCATTGTGCATGATAAACATTTCCCTTTGACCAAATCATTTTTTCTTTGGCATGACCTTGGCGCAAATTCAAATATTTTAATTGCGTGAAATCCCATTAACCCTTATAAGCAAGCAAGACATGCAACACCAGTATAGACATGTGTCTTGAAATTACAAAACAAAGTGGAGTGGTTCATGTAGAGATTATTACAGACATGCACACTCGTATCAGGTCCTTAACCTGAAGGTATGCTTTTACCTATTGAAGATTAATGGAGCAATTGAAAATACAAAGTGTCACAAAAACTAGAAACTAGTCTATTGCCACAAGTAAAAATATAAAGAACATAACAGAACTGGACGATGACAGTCATATCTGTCAACAAAGCAGTTATTTCCAAAATGACATTACACACCTAAGCACTTGAGCAGGGTAACTTCGAAACAGACTGCAACAGAATAATGGAAGGGATAAATAGGGTGAAATTAGTACCAACCTTTGCTCTGCTGGTACCTCTCCATGGTAATTGACAGTAGATATCTGATTTTCACTGAGAAAATGATCCACTGCACGGCTAGAGTCCAAGGTATTGCAGAAAACCATCACTCTATTCCCTTTTGCCAGGCTTGGCTCCAGAACCTGTCCTCACATGACCAAACAACGAATGATAAATACTAAATGAAATAAAAATTGTCCAAACCAACAGATGATCTTTATCAAGAAAACCATAGGTACCTACAGATTACTACTTATGGAGCATGAATTGTGGGCATCACAACAAAGAATGCATATGTAATTATAGAACAGTATGCTGGACATGATGAGGAGAAAAAGAAAGGGAGTGGGTAAGAGACAAAAATACACAAAAGTGGCATCATTACATCATGACCATAAATTGCACAAAGAAATGGGAAATATCACTCACAGAAAAGTTAAGGATTGGCCAAACAAAACTTGCAATTAGCAGCAAGTAAAAAAATATGGAACTTGAAATTTCAATACATACTACAACTTGATAGCTTTAAACAATTTGAAGCATCCCACACTACTCATTTAAGGTCATAACTCCAAACAAAGTCATGAAGTTTTGTGGCATAATGCACCGAAAAGGCACAATCCCCACCTGTTCTAGAAGATTTCTTTTGTTCTGGACTTCTGGGATGTAAGTTATAGATGAAGTATAATGAAAATGCACTAATGTATACTTTTTTCCTCTTCAAAACCATGACAGCATAAGTGATAATAAACAGGGCCTAAGAAAAGAAAATGACAGAAACAGCATTTTTGTTGAGAAAATTCCTTATATGACTATATCTCTATAAAAGCCACATAAACCAACCACTTGCTCACATGTACAATGCAAATGGATCGCACTGAAAAAGTATACCTGCAGCAATGCCTCCAGCTTGTTTTCAGAACCCGACAGCTTAATAAAATCATGACGAGCAGAAGCAATCCTTTTATGCAGCGTCGACGTTCGTAGATGCACAATGCCTTGAAACTCCTCATCAACCAGCTTTTGCACTGCCTGCAAGACAGGCAAATGTCAATTGTGGAGCTTAACCATCAATATTGATACTGAACGAATTCACTTTTTTCTAGATATAATGGAAATTTCCAAATAGCATACCTTTGTCATGGTTGCGGTAACCAAGATAGTCTGAAAACCTAGGCCATCAGGTTTTAATGCACGATGCTTTAGTGGGCCAATAAACTTGCGTATATCAGGACCAAAACCTCGATCAAACATTGTGTCTGCCTCATCCAATACCTGCAAAAGAAATCCACCGTCAGTAAGTGCAATAACTTTCTCACAAAGATAAATGAGAACTGAGAAGATGGTTTTCCAAAGAATACTTACTAGAAATACAGCAGATTAAAAAAAAAATATAGAACAACTGGATAATTGTGTTTAAAAACAAGAAGAATGTGACACCTACCAAGTATTTGATGTCACCATATACCATGTTGCCTTCCTCAATGTGCTGCAGAATTCTGCCCGGAGTACCAACAACCAAGTCAATGGGGTTATTTAATGAATCCTCCTGAGGCCTGAGACGGCCACCCCCACTCACCATTGTAGACCTTAACCTTGCATGATGGCTAATAGATTTTGCAACTCGAAATACCTATATGTCCAAGCATACAATAATTTAGTTGCGCATCCACGAAATTCCACGCGACCTCTAAATAATGAATAAATTGCCCAAGTACCTGCTCAGACAACTCCCTCGTAGGGCATAGCACAACAGCCCGGGGACGCCGGGGCTTCATAAGTAATCCATTCAATTGTTCATCCTGTCTAAGCAACTACATGAACAAATAAACAGTGTCTATCAGCTTCTATTAATATCAGGAATACCAAAAACATTGATTAATAAAAGCACGTCTCACGTATATTGCAATTAAACAGTAGCATTCCAAATAGTGGAAGTATGACTGAAGTATATACACAAAATTGCAAATTACTCCCATGAAACTAACACCACACCTAAACCGAAGCAAGCCCCCACATCCAGACATTAGGTACCTGAACAAGGGGAAGCATGTATGCAAGAGTCTTGCCAGAACCAGTATGAGATCCCAAAACGACACTCTTCCCTTCCAGTACAGCAGGGATGCCGATACACTGAATCTCAGTCGGAACCTCAATATTCATCTCCCTCACGGCTCCCATTACCTCATCACTGAGGCCCAACTTCTCAAAACTTCCCACCAACTTCTTCTTCTCTGATTTCTTCCCCTCATTCTCACGACCCCTCTCAGGGATAGCAACTGATTTCGCTGACTTTTTGATTTCTGGAGTTTTAGAAGAGTCTTTAAGGTGCCGGAATCTGAGTCTCTCAAGAAGAATTGAGTGCTTGATTTGGTCAGGAGCAATGAAATCCGTTGTATCGGAAACGGTGGCCGTGTTGGTCGAGGTGACGGAGCAGATGGGTCTAAACCCCAGCAAAACCCTACTGGGTCTTGCAGATAGTTTGAGAAATGGAATGGCGCGGCCATGAGATAAGCGTGCGAACGCAGAGAGGTTGGAGTTTAGAGAGAGGGTGATAAGGGCTCTACCTGTAGCTCCCGCCATTGGAGAGTTGTCGGAGAACCGCTGTTTGGCTAAGATTTATATGTTGATATCACGAAGAGGGGTTTTATTTTTTGGATAGCGACAACGGTAAGAAAAGGGAAAATTGAAGGAAAAAATTATAGATAGGTCTGGATAAAACAATAAATTACATGCAAACCACTATATATAGTTTAGTATTCAAAGACACCAAGGGATTTGCATGTAATTGCAACAATTTATGAAATGAATCACCAACTCTACCCACCCATTCATACTCGTTGGAGACTCTAACTCATTATCTCTAGAGGTGATCAAAGTTTTTTTGTCTTAGTCTTCTCGTTTAGATCCCAAGCAAATTGGGATGGGAAAATCTCGTCCCTAAAAATTTTGAGACAGGAAAAATTCAGATTTGGGAAAAATATATTCGAGATCGTGATCAGGATCGAGAATGAGACTTCCTTATCCTTAAGTGAAGTGAAGCACCAGAAGAGGTTAAGACATGAAGTGAAGGTGAAGCCCTAAGAGGCTAAGACCTAAGTGAACCACTGAAGCACTATTGCTATAGAATAAGGTAATATCTATTCTTTTAGTGTATTTAGTTGGTTGGGGCTTGTTATTCTTCTGACATGTTTAAAGATGTTGATTCAGCTGCGAAAAGCACAAGGAAAAGAACAACATTACAATTATTTAATAAATAATAAATGAAATTTTTAGCTCCCATTACTTGTCTCATTTATGGTTATTACTTACAATTTGTTTGTTTTTTTTTTTGTCACTTCTATCGGATAAGAATCGACGAACTGGGAATATGTGATAGCTACCTATTTTGTATCTTCTGCAATTGGAGTACATGGGTCTATGGTATATGCTCGAAACTAGGTAGCTTTCTTGCTCACAAAATTTATCATGCAATGGAGGAGTTGTGGACTCTTTTATTATGGCAGATTGATTAAAGTTTAGAACATCAAAGCATTATGCCAATTTTCATTGATGCTATCATATATCTTTTCCCCCCTATATGATATGTTAGTTGGCTTGTTGACTTGTTATATCTTCTTGGTTGACTTTCCCATCCTAATATTATTCATCTTGACTCTTAAGCTTTTGATTGTTTCTCGCAATGGCAGGATGAAGAGGTTATATGAAGGGTTTCCCCCCATTTGAAGTTCTACTAAGGTTTTTGTGCACAATAATAACATAAAAGACCATAGGGTTAACTTAATAGGCACAGGAACATGACCCAAAACTACCGCAAAAAACAAAAGACCCACAAAAGTTTTTGGAAATTCCCGATCCAAACCCCGAAAATCCCAATCCCACTCGGGATTGGAATTTTTTGAGATCAGGAATGATTTACCTTTCCGAGTCTTCTTCGAGATTAGGATCGAGAATGGGACTTTCGGATCCCACCCTGTCCAAAGAACACTTGTAATTATCTCAAAGAAGGGGGTGCGGAAGCTGTAACTTCCTTCTTAAAAAAGCACATTTCAGCATTAAAATTGAAGTTATACTTAAAAGCTTGTCTTATGTCATAAAATTTTCTTTAGGATTAAGGTGCAAATCTAATCATAAAGTATTTCATCATAGGCATGTAACATGTCAACACCCATTAACATTTTGATAAGCATAGAGTAATGAGCGCAAAGTTCCATAAGGCATACAAAAACAACAGAAACATAATGATATTAAGTACTTGTTTACACACAGGAGTCTCCCCGTAGGGTTTGATAATATCTATACAAATTGTCAAAAATGTTCAAAAAATTAGACTAATATAACCCAACTGCTCCGATTTAGGGATCCGCACCCTTTAATTTCCCGTATCTACCACTTTGTCCTTGGAGCCATTGGTTCTCATTGGAATGTTTATTTAATTGGAAAAGGGTGAGATTCAAACGAATCTTAGTAGTAACAGATAATCATTCATAGAAGATGCAATAAATAAATAAGTCAAATACAAGATAATGTGATATTATACCAGCACATAACTCAATTCAGTCAGAGATGTGTTTAGAGCCAACCACTGTTGCAACCCTTACACATTACGTACCTCAATCCTCGACTGGGCATATCAGTGTACCCGTAGGCACTATGTATCATTCATATTACAAAAAATGGTATATACAAAGCATATAAACATTAACATAGTGTATGAAGGATAAAGTTACTACCTTAAACCCCTTTTTAATTAGTGAACCTGTTCCTCGAACTTCGTGTCACCGCTCAGGCAATTAATCCGGCCCTAAAATTTCAAATGTGCAAGAATTAGGATAAAACCCATTCATGTACCACTTTAGAGGCTTCCCAAGTATTTTTAGTGGTTATATTAGTATAAATTAAAAAATTACCAAAATGCCCCTAGGACCTGGTCCCGGCCCCACCGTACCCAATCCGACCGTACTTTTTCAGAAATTTTGACCTAGACTATTCTGACATATTTTCTCCCAATGAATCTAGTTTTGACCTCGTTTTTCACAAAAATCACTACCAAATGACCATTTTGCCCTTGACAGCCCTTAATTAAGGTTTCGGGGGCATTTTGGTCATTTCGCTTTCTAGGGCTGTTATGAAAAAGTGTTCAACACTAAACCCACTTAATTTTCAATCCTGAACACAATAGAACCATCCATTTTATGAAAATACAGCTCCTAGCCCCATTTTTAGCCTTGGCCAAAACTTAGGGAAATAAAAGAAAAATTGAGGATTTTAAATTCTAACACCACAAACTTGCTCTTTTTCACTCCTAATCACATTAACCCTTGGATCACTAAATACCCAAGATTTGAGGAAATTTGGGCAGCATAACCCCTTAGGGTTTCACTTTCCCAAATCTTCAAATTCAAGAAATAAAGCACCAATGCAACCAATATTCATCACAACTACAACAAGAATTTGAAGTTTATGAAATTACCTTTGAATTTCTCTTCTTTTCTCTCTCTAGGCGAAATTCCTCCCTCCTCAAACATTGAAATTTTGCTTGCTAAACCCACCAAATCATGAAGAAGAGAAGCTTAATGAAGAGATTTCATAAGCTAGAAACTAAATCACAAGAGAAGTTACAACTTACCTTGGATTTTTCTCCTCCCTCTCTCTAAAACTTCAAGCTCTCTCTTCCTCTTTCTTGTTCTCTATGGCTGATGGGAAAATGAAGAAAAGATGAAGGGAAATGTGCTTTTAAAATATTCCATTTTCTCTTATTTCTTTATTACAAGAAAATCCCAAAAATTTGACTTTTGTGTCATAAATTTTCTTAAGCTTATCTACATGGAATTTGTGTCATAAAGCCTAACTAAAATGAAACTACTTTTTTCCTCTTCTAGTTAGCCCATAAGGATGCTTAAGAGGGTCCTTCATTAGCCTAAATGTCTTTTCCCATTTATCTCATAATTTCAAAATTGCCATCACATTTATCACAACTTTATTTGTAGATATCAAATTAAGTGATTCCAAAGGCTATAAAACCCTTATTGAATCTAGTTTCAAATAAAAATAATTGGAAGCTAAAAATTCCCAGAATTAAAGTTTTTGGACGTTGTTCTAGAAAATGGATAGTTTTTCTGGACTAACTTCAAAAATTCATAATTCTTTATATATAGCTTCAAATGATTCATATAACCTATCAAATTAAAGCTTAGGATGCCTACTTTCATCTTGTAAAATTTCACAATTTGTGGTCATCATTTGCTCATCCAAAATCACATACCAAACTTACTGCCTTATAGGGAATTTTCACTAGCAACATAATCACATCCTCTAAAATTCACCCTTCCATTTTATTAAATTCCATAAATACTTACAAGGCATATTGGGGAATACAATTTGGGATGTTACAGTTCTCCCCCACTGAAATAAATTTTGTCCCCAAAATTTAAACGTCTACAATTTGGGAACCACTTCTTATCACTCAATCCATCCCTTTTTATTCAATATACTAAAATGATGTCCACGAAGCATTTAGCCAGAATCCACGTATACAGCTCCCATGTTACCACATAAGGGCTCATTCCCATTCTGCCTACATATTTTACTACAAACCACACAGATCACCTAACCTACATCTTGCACCTCACAGATCGCATACCACACAGAGATTACATAACACACAGATTATACCACACAAAGAGTACATACTACAGAGATTGCACCACACACAGATCGCATACCATATAGATGTTGTATGGCACACAGATTAGACCCCACAAAGATCACATAAGTTACCACATAGTAGACCATACAGGTATACCACACAGGTCACCTTATTACAAACCACATAGGTCGCACCACACAGATGCCCTCATTACAGACCATACAGGTCACATCACACAGATTCTTGTATTACAGACCACACAGATCACCTCATTGCAAATCGTATAGTAGACCACCTAGTTCACCACACAACAAACAACACAGGTAGTACTACATAGATTACCTTATCGTAAGCAGCACAGATCACCTTACCACAAACCACTCAGTAAGTTAATCCCTAAAAGCCAGAGCTTATATTTGACTCCCAATACCACTCATAGGTGTTCCTTACGTTCTTCTCTACTCCTCAAGTTGATCAGAATATCAACACTAAGTCTATCACATATTAGTCTAACTTTAGTCAATAATTTCATTCAATTACTCCACTTATATCTCTAATCAAGACATTAGGGCATTCCCTGTAACCCCCTGCCTTAATTAACGTAATTATAATTCGATAAAACGTAATAAAAGGGGTTTGAGACCGCCGGATAGTTCAAAACTTGTTAAATCACCCACTAAATAGTAGGAGCTTATAAAATTTTCCAAAACTTCTTTTCTATCCCAGTCTCGATTTCGACTATCGAATATAATCACCTGTGCAGTTAACTTACATTCACATATATCAGAGTTTATAACTTTAACCCCGGCAACCCCCGGGTTCACTTACATATCCATAGAGTTTCAAATCCTGATTAGGGAATTACAAAACCAAGTATCTCAAAACTATCTACATCTCAAAATATTATACAGTAATCCCTATCCAAAATGAATGGCCAACAAAATTCATACTAATGTCCCTAGTAAACTCTAACCGCTCCGGGTTGCTTGTTTCTCCTTAGAGCCACTCGCCCTGTCTGAAAGGTTAGTCAAAGGAAAGAATGAGATTCAAGAGAATCCCAGTAGTAACTAAACATTTATACCACATTTAAGCACATAGCATGTCGGTAAATCATCATACAACAGCACAATCACACTCCACCCTCATCCCCTTTCTCCGCTGGGTAGGCACACCATCCTAACCCGAACCGTTGTTAACTACTCAGGGACTATTGGCGTGGCAGTGCATAAACATAGCCTTATAGCTCATATAGCTATCCGGCATCGCAAATGGCCCGTCGGCCTCACAAATAGCCTTTCGGCCCACATAATCACATAGTCACACCTCATCCTCATCCCCTTTCTCCGCCGGGAAGGCTCACAACCCTTGCCCGATCTGTTGTTAGCTACTCAGGGACTATTGGACCGACGGTGCTTACACATATCCACATAAGTCGCAACATACGAACTTATCGCAAAGCAATGAAAATACACACATACAATGCATCACATATGGTACGAAAGAAAAGTCACTACCTGATCCTTTCCTGACGGTCTCTGGCACAGTGGGCTGACGAGGATAGCAGATGTCAAATCCTATAATCAAATAGGGACATTTGGTTAATTTCCTTTTCCAAGTTCTTAATTCAATAACACTCTAAGTTGGTATTCATTTGGACTCTTTAGATGGCCATTAAATGCCTAAACATATGCCTAAAGGGTTGGGATAACTATCCCCAAAGATCCCTCTTTAAAAAGCTAAACACTGATTTTTGGACCCTTCACTCGAGCACAGAAGGCCGTGCTCGAGCATGACCCCCTATTCTCACTCGAGCACATGCGAGTGAGACGCAGGAAGTGCTTGCCCGAGAGCAACTCCCGCGACAATCCTACACTCTCACTCAAGCACAAGAGGCTGTGCTCGAGCAGAGACCTCAGAAGCACTCGAGCACCATGGAAGTGAGACCCTGCGAGTGACAACCCGAGAGTGATCCCTTCCTCCCAGTCACAAGTGCACTCAAGCACAACCCTAGTGCTCGAGTGACCTCACCATACTCGCGAGTGTTCCCGCTCACTTCCAACAATCTTCCCACGAGTGATAACCCGAGACACTCACCCCCAGTGATTCATGCACCCTCACTCGAGCACACACATGCTCACTCAAGCATGTTCATCTTGTGCTCGAGTGAGACTCCTTCTAACTCGAGTGATACCCATCAGAAACCAGATCGCAGCAACTGATAAACTTCTCCAGAATTCACCAAATGAACTCCAATGGTTCTAAAACTTGTGTCAAAGCTCATTCTCACTTATTTCAACACAAGAAACCCATTGGCAACAAAAAAACAATCCAAATTCAATTCTATCAATACCTTCTCACTCTAAATCATAAAACCACTCAAAACCTCATTCTAACAAATTTCCTTTATTCAACTCCCAATCAATTTCTAATTACTCTCCAAATGTCAAAACTGACCAAATGAGCAGTGACACACTAATCAAAACCTACCCTTCACTTAACATCATAATTAGGTAAAATTTCCAGAATTCCCATTGATTAGGCAAACATCTTAACATATATACCAAAATGCATCACAACCCTACCTCTTCAACTTGCTGAAATCAACACCTTGATTCCCCCAACTTTCAGATTTACCCAACAATCAAACACCACCAATGGAAATTCTGAAATCATAGAAATCAAACTCTCAACCACTTGGTCAACATTAATGAAGGGTAGCTAAGCATATAAGATCATTTACCTTAACAAAATTCAAACCCTTACTTTCTCTTTCTTGCTTGGTTCGCCGGAAATGGAGAGAATGGAGAGAGAAAATGAGATATTTGTGAAGATGATCATCTCTCCTCACACATACACACACAAACCGACTAGAGAGTGAGAGGGAAGAGAAAATAGTTTGAATATTTGACTTTAATCCAAAGGTCATTATTTTGCCACTTGGCACCATCCCATTCTTCCCACCATGGTTTCACATAGCTTCACATACACAAGATTCCACCCCTTATTCTTTCAATCTCAACCATTGATCTTGATTACTAAGGAGTTTTCTCATCAGTAGCTAACCAGACGGTTGGCAAATTTACCGTTTTACCCCTGATTAGTACATTACTCATTAAATCATTACTAATGATCTTGATATCACATTACACAATATATACTTCAAATATGCTTAATTAACATTAATTACATCATTTGAAGTTATTGTTCCTTGATTACAATCTAGGATATTACATTCCCTAGTCACGGTATATTCCCATTTACCATTTTGGCTCCTGTTAATATTGAGGAAAACCAAAATACCCTTACGCATATCTTATCATTCAACAAATTTACTTTGGGCAAATTTTCACACCCATAGATGTGATCAAAATCAAATTATACAACTATTCATATACATTCAACCCTAAATGTATCACACAGTTAAATATGATATATATGGCTAGTCCCAATACCAATAATACTCGTAAAACATATTCATTAATTTAGATTGCATCGGGGTCATCTCAGGCGACTCCTACGCCTTCTCATGAGTAATCACCTCTTTGCCTTGAGCTTTTGAGCTAGGCTCCGTGGTCTGTTGCTGCTATAGTCAATCTCTAGCAAAATAACTCGACTTTCAATAGTTGTAGCAAATTCGTAGCCTGATTGGGCACGGTTCATCACCACGTGGCTAGCCACTGTGCCAACACATTTTATTCCTAGGGAATCTCTGCTTGCTACTACTATCAGCCTGATACGGGCTTTAATCATTACCCTCAGAGGGAGCTTCCTGATTCTTACATTTCTGGAAAGAATTCCCGCTGCCAAACGCACCCTTGATATCATTGCCTCTATTTGAATATAGGCTTAACAAGTTTTTCTCCACTACACATCATTCTTCCAAGTTTTTATTGAACTCTGTATAATGCCTTGAAACTAGTTTCTCTCTCAATTCTAGCTTCAATCCCTCAATCATCATGTCAGCACTCTACCTTTATCATCTCGATATTTGAGGTATTCAGAATACCGAGACAATCAGATATATCGAGCCAAATAGTCGTCATAGCTCTCATGATCTTGTTAATGGATGCTAAGAAACTCTTCCTCTTTTTCCCGTTTGACTGAAGGGGGAAAATATTTTCCATTGAACTTTTCTTGGAATAATTGCCAGGTCATGGGAATATTCCTCCCCCGAGGAATTAAATCTGTTTTCTTGCACCACCTGTCTGCATTACCCTCAATCTTATAAATGGCTAACAGAACTTTTATTTTATTTGGGCATGGTAGGAGATTAAACATTTTCTTCAGGCGTGATAAATAGTCCTCTACAATCTGTGGATCAAACTTCCCCTGAAGATAAGAGGTCGTTGCATGTTGAATCTGCCTACATAAGTCTGTATGTCAGCTTCTGGCTTGGGCAAAATACCCTCTGGTTGAGGCCCCTCAGGTAGTTCTTCCTTATTATTCCCTCTAACTAATTCATTTTGGCAATCCTGCCTATGATGTATGTTCCGCAATTCTTCCCTGATTTCATTCATCGTGGCCTACTATTGCGTCAGCATACCCAATATTTGTTGCTGGATTGGATCTGGTCTAGCACCTACTTCTTCCTCATTATGTCTGGGCCGACCTCCAACCCGACCTCTACCTCTTGGTCTACCACGTACCATCTCTATAATTCATTGTATATGAAAATAAAGAAAAGATAAATTTCATATAAATGCAAGGGCATTTTCATCATTTCATAATCATTTAGGTACACAGATATGTCCATACAACATATATAAGCTATTACAGTAGTTGCAAGAAACTAGAAACATCACACAACCTGTAAACTATTGTACATCACATACTTGTCCTTTTACATTATATAAGTTACACACAACTTCCTAGGGGGTCACCTATCCTAGATTATCCTGAGTTGAGCATGCTTAACTTTCTATGTAGCCACTCAAAACACTGACACTGACTATATTCACTTCTGTCTGCTAGTTCTGTATGACTGCCCTTGCTTCAAAAGATGTGCCGGTTACCTCCGGTCACCCAAAATATGCTAAGTAGGCCCCACATCACTCACTGTACATGTACTTCACTATGAACTGATTTATGTGATCCCTAAACTTGACAAAATGATCATTCGGGCCCCGCTTGACTATATTGTTCTTCTTCCTGCCTTAAATTCTGTATCTATGAAGAATTACATAATTGTATAAATCCATATCCATTCTGCATATTCCAGCCGCAGTGGAACTTGATCCCAGTAGAATGTATCCATGATATCCATATATTTAAGGTATTGGGCTATATGATTATAAAACACCTCAAAGGCCCGCAAATATCCACGCTGAGAAAAATTCCACAATCATAGATTTAGGTGCAGATCATATTTCACACGCACTAGTCTGGCTCTATATACAGTAGCAACACAGAACTCAGACTCTGACTCATTAGATAGTGGCTGCTCAGAATCTCACATCCTCTCTCGAGGTACTGGCTTAGGTCTCAACTAAGGCCCATATATCGCTCTATCTTGAATATGCTCCCTAGGTGTCTTTGTTGTTAGATCAAGCGTTTCACCCAAGAGGGGGGTGAATTGGGTGATCTTAAAAATTTTGTTGCAAATATAAAATTTGACGTTGAAATTAAAACAGGAAAGAGTAAGGAGAAATATCACCGAAGTGTACACCGGGAGTTATACTGGTTCGGCCACAACCACTTTGACCTATGTCCAGTCCTCAGAACTTCTCTGAGAGTTTCACTATAACTTCCAAGATTCGGTGGGTTCTTGGCACCTCAGTACAAGCAAGTTCCTACGCCTGGACACTCGCTCCCCCTTACAAGTTGTAATCCAATCCCAACTCAAGGTTCCACAACCTTAAGTTACCTCAATAACAAATATTGAGTTTGAATGAAATATCTCTCTTACAGAGTGAATATGAATCACTGAAGCATAGAAATATAATTTTCACGTAAAACAGAGCAATGAACTTGATGATATGTTTGTGTGTGTTATTGTTCTACTCTCTGTTCAGATGTTCCCATATATATAGATACGTTGGTAATGATTGCTGGAACATATTTCTTCATGTCCGTTGGAGCGTGCGCAGCCACTATTGACTTTTCCAATTTTTGAAAAAAAACATACGTTTGCGGTAGGTGACGGTCGGTGACATTTGAGCGTTGCTTTTGACTTTCCTTATTTGGTAAGATCTCTTCATTGTTTATCTATTGAAATGCTAAGAATACTAATATAATGAAAAGTTAATCAAATAGGAAACAAAACAATGACCGTTGGAATGATTTCAAACTTTTTGGATTTGTTTACTCGAGTAGCGACTCAAGTATCCCTTGAAGTTTACTCGAGTATCATCGGGAAAGCTTTGTTTAACTTCAAGTCAATAGATAAATATAAGATTACTAGAGTAGTGCATGGAATAACTAAATTTCAAACCTTTGAAAATTCATGTTTACTCGGGTACCTACTCGAGTAATGTATTCACAACTTCATAGGTTACTCGGGTACCAACTCGAGTAAACCTTCAAATAAATTTTTGATTACTCGATGCTCTACTCCAGTAATGTTGGCAGGATTTCAAGGCTGAGAGCACATCAAGTCTGATTGCCTTGTTACTCAAGTAAACTTACTTTTTGTACATAACTTACTCGGGTAATGACTTGAGGTTTTCCTTCAAACATAACTTTGCATACTCGAGTACATACTCGAGTAATCCACTTAAAATAGAACATTAAATACTTGCATACTAGAGTAAAGACTCGAGGAAAGTGAGATAAAATTAAATCAAGTTATTCGGGTACTACCTTCAAGTTTTCACTTACCTCAGTGTGTTACTCGAGTACCTACTCGAGTAACATTGGCAGTGGTACAAAGTGCCGAGAGCAACACATTTTCAGAAAAAGAGTTACTCGAGTACGTACTTGAGTATCATTGGTAGGCCGAGAGCAACTGGAAGTTTTTCATATGGTTACTCGAGTAGCTCCTCGAGTAACATTGGCAGGCCGAGAGCAACTCCAAGTAGTTACCTGGTTACTCGAGTAACTTGAAAATACTTACACTATTACTCGAGTACCTACTCGAGTAACGTTGGCAGGTTACTGGAAGGTGCTTCTGGTTACTTCAAGTTTTGTCTCATTACTCGAGTACCTACTCGAGTAATGCCTTAGAAAACTTGCTTCTGATCAAGTTTCTCAGCTTTTTCTCTTGGCCTTTCTTCATTACTCCAATGCTTACCTCAAGTGATGCTTATCCCTGTTATTCCTTTGCTCAAACTTATTTATTAATCACTTCTTTTTCATACCATTCTTTTGTTATCATCAAAACATGAGATCTAACACTTGCCTCTATGGACTGCTGCTCCTCAGACATACTCTGTCCCGGAGTACCTTGATTCACCAATGAGAGTGATCCCTCCGACAGTTGACTTTGCCCACTCATGATTCCTATTACAATGCAAACAAGACCATATCAGTATACCATTTAGAAAATGCCAAAACTGCTTGGGCTCTGATACCAAAAATGCCAACACCCATTAACATTTTGATAAGTAAAGAGTAATGAGCACAAAGTTCCATAAGGCATACAAAAATAGCAGAAACATACTGATATTAAGTACATGTTTACATGCAGAAGTCTTCCTATAGGGTTGATAATATCTATACAAATTGTCCAACATGTTCAAAAAATTAAACTAATATAACCCTACTTCTCCGATTTAAGGATCTGCCCCCTTCAATTGCATGTATCTACCACTTTGTCCTTGGAGCCACTGGTTCCCGCTAGAATGTTTATTTAATTGGAAAAGGGTAAAATGCAAACAAATCTTAGTAGTAACAGATAATCATTCATAGAAGATGCAATAAATAAATATGCTAAAGACCATATAAAGTGATATTATACTAGCACATAACTCATTTTAATCGGAGATGTGTTCAGAGCCAACCACTATTGCAACCCCTACACATTCCGTACCTCAGTCCTTGACTTGGTATATCAGTATACCCGTAGGCACTATTCATCAGTGTACTCGTAGGCACGTGTATCCTTCATATTACAAAAGATAGCATATACAAAGCATATAAACATTCACATAGTGTATAATGGAAAAAGTTACTACCTTAAACCCCTTTCCGACTTGTGAACCTGTTCCGCGAACTTTGTGTCACCGCTCGGGCAATTAATTTGGTCTTAAAATTCTAAATGTACAAGAATTAGGTTAAAACCCATTCATGTACCACTTTAGAGATTTCTAAAGTGTTTTTAATAGTTATATTAGTCTAAATTGAAAAATTACCATAATGCCCCTAAGACCCCGTCCTAGCCCCACTTACCCAGTCTAACCGTACTTTTCCAAAAATTTTAACCCGAGCTATTCTAACATATTTTCGCCCAAGGAATCCAGTTTTGACCTCAGTTTTCACAAAATCACTGTCAAATGGTCATTTTTCCCTTAGCAACCCCTAATTAGGTTTTCACAAGCTAGAAGCTAAATCACAAGAGAAGTCACAACTTACCTTCGATTTTTCTCCAACCTCTCTCTAATACTTCAAGCTCTCTTTCTCTTGTTCTCTATGGTTGACGTGAAAATAAAGAAAAGATGACGGAAAATATGCTTTTAAAATATCCCATTTTCTCTTTTTTCTTTATTACAAGAAAATCCCAAAAATTTGACTTTTGTGTCATAAATTTTCTTAAGCTTATCTACATGGAATTTGTGTCATAAAGCCTAACTAAAATGAAACTAATTTTTCTCTCTTCTAGTTAGCCCATAAGGATGCCTAAGAGGGTCCTTCATCAACCCAAATGTCTTTTCCCATTTATCTCATAATTTCAAAATTGCCATCACATTTTTATTTCATTTTCGGATTAATAGGCAATTCTGGTAGATTTTCTACCTAAACTTTGAAAAATCACAAATTTATTTGTAGACATCAAATTGAAGTGATTCTAAAGGCTATGAAACCCTTATTGAATCTAGTTTCAAGGGAAAATATAGCTTTTAGTCAATTGGAAGTTGAAAATTCTCAGAATTTAAATTTTTGGACATTGTTCCAGAAAATGAACAGTTTTTCTGGACTAATTTTAAAAATGCATACTTCTTTGTATATAGCTTCAAATGATTCATATGACCTATTAAATTAAAGCTTAGGATGCCTACTTTCATCCTATAAAATTTCAAAATTTATGGTCATTATTGGGTCATCCAAAATCATATGTCAAACTCACTGCCTCACAAGTAATTTTCACTAGCAATATAATCACATCCTCCAAAATTCACCCTTCCATTTTATTAAATGCCACAAATACTTACAAGGGATATTGGGGAATAAAATTTAGGCTATTACATAACACATTAAACTTTTCTTGGGTGTAAAGGTATGCATAAAGTTTTCAAAATGGTGCAAAAATGCAATGATTGTTAAGGCAGCTAATGTTGACGTTAACAAACATATAGGTCAACAAAAATGTGCAAAAATACATATGAAGTTTCCTAAATGATATAAAAATATCGCAGCTGTTGTAAACTTCATGTATATTTTTGCACTAGTTTGAAGACTTTATATGCATTTTTACAGCATTTACTTAATTGACATATTTACTAAACAATCAACGTTAATTAACTCTATAGTTGTGACATTTTGTATTATTTTAAAAATTTCATGTGTGATTTTGCACCTAATAAAAGTTTATGGTGTTACATGCCCTTGGAAAAATACTTTATGGGTAGATTTACGCCATAACCCTTTTTTATTAAAATTTAGTACACACGTATAATTTTCTATTATTTCCTCTGGTTAGATTTAATAATACGATATGAAATTAGTGATAGGAAATTGGAAGGAAAAGTAAATAGTGGATAATGGTGTTGGGAAAAAAATAGTGAAGAATGGTCAAAACAAAACAAATAAAGAAAGAAGTATTGAATAAATTCCGTATGGCTTGGGGAGTGATGACTCCTTATTTTTAAATAAATTTAAGATATATTTTTATATATTTGGGAGTCATCTATCCTAAATTAATGATATTTGAGAATAAGATATTAATTTGATGCATGATTTAGGGGATTTCATTATGAATATCAAAATTTATGATAAAAATAATTATTTTCATATCAAGAAGAAAAATAATGATATTAATTATAAAAATAATAATTTATGAGAAAAAGGTAAAGGTATTTTAATTTATCATCATCATCATCATCATCATTTATTATTATCATTATATATTTTTTTATCTTTTTATTTTTTTTACCTATTTGTTTGATTTTATTTTGCTAGAGGGATATTGTGCTTTTTAGAACCTAACCTATATATAGAAGTTTTTCTTCTTATGGTAAGGAGAGCGAATGACACTTGAAGACAGAGATGTCGAGAAGGGAAGCTACTAGACTAAAGATGTCGGTGATGGAGTCTTTTCTTTCTAGTGATGGCAAGTAAAGATTGGGGAGCTGAGGCTTGAAAATTTGAAGAAATTTAGAGCTTCAACCTTGGTTTTGTCATTGATTTTCTTTTCTTCTTCACGTAGATTGTAAGACCCTTCCTTACATACTACTTATCTTTGATATTAATCAAAGTAGCAATGCACAGTTTAATGGGTACATAGGAATAACATAGATATACTGATAAAATGTACATGATTATCTTACAGAATTTCCCCCATAGGGTGTGTTTATAGCAAATACAGACCTTGAAATAATAAAATGGTTCTCAGATAACCAACGTCTTTACGCGATCTTGACCGAAACCTTCAATTGCTGGTAACAAAAACCATGCCTTTAGAGCTATTTTTTTGCGACTAGAAACTTTATATATTTATGGAAAGGGTTAGATTCGAGAGAATCTCAGTAGTAATATGCAATCAATTATAGAAAATGCAATAATAAATATACCAAGTACCATCTACAGCAATATTATAATAACGTATAATTAGGTTTGGTCGGAAGTATTCAGAGCCAACCACTGTTGCAACACCTACTTGTTTCGTACCTCAGCTAGGCTCAAGACCACATACTGGGCATAATTCAGTGTACCCATAGGCGCTATGTTTGGTCATGTTCGGTGTACCTATAGGTACTATGTTCAGTCATATTTGGTAACCCTAGGTGTAAAGACCCAATTTGGGATTAAGGGCTAATGACTTTAAGATTGATTGTAATTAGTGTAATTAAACACTTTTGGATAAATGAAATGCAAAGTTGATATAAATGATCATAGTGTTGATTTATTAATCATATGAAACCAGGGGCAAAATGGTAAAATTGGAAATTTACCAACCAATTGATCAGTTACCAAAGAGGAAACTCATTGGTGATTAGAGATCAAGGGTTGAGATCTATTGGCTATGGGTCAGAATCCTATGCTTTGCATTGGTGTGAGCTCATGGAGTGAGTGAGTAAGATCATGACAAGTGTCATTGTGTAGACCAATGGATGTGGTACAAAAGACAAAAACTCACTTTTTCTCTCTCTTCTCCCTCCTATTTGGTAGAGGGTATGGATTAAGGGGAAAGGGAACAAATCATCATCATCTTTCTCCATTTCTCATCATCTCTCTCTTTCTTCTTCCATTTCCAGTGACCTTGAGGCAAGGGAAGAGGAAAAGAAAAGCTTGATCTTTGGTGAGTAATGGTTCTCCTTTGCTCAAATCCTCTTCACTAAATTTGTTCATAGAGTTAAGACCTTCATTTTGGTGTTTTCAGAATTTTGAATAGTGGTGATTTTGGTGTTGGAGTAATTTGAAAGTTTGAGAATCAAGATCCTGACTTTGGCAAAGTGAAGAGGTAAGCATTTGGTGCTTTTTGATATATATGTTGTAATTTTTGGATAAGTTTGAGAAATTCTTGAAATTTGCCCTGTTTTATGTCCATTTGGTGCTTTGGCATAGTGGATGATATTGGAATTAGTTCATTGTGAAGTTATTGGAGTGTTGGTTATAGTTTTGAATTGTAGAAGTGATTTGAATGAATTGCGAGTCATGTGTCATAGAGACCCAAGGGCATAGATTGTGGTTAAAATGGTTTTTGGATGTTTTGGAAGTTACCAATGTGTTCCTTAGCCAAGTTTAAGTAGTAAAGAGCTTTGTGTGAAGTTTGGGAACCATTCGGATTAATTTTGACCAATCTGGGAATTTCTGTCAGTTGTTGCGATCTAGCAATTTGATAGCCTCACTCGAGTGAGAGAGGAACTCACTCGAGTGCTGTCGTGTATTTTCCCTTTCTACTTTGTGTTTTGCCTGGGGTTTTATGTGTAAAGCTCGAGTGCACTTCTTTACCCGCGAGTGATGTTGATGATCACTCGAGTGAGCATGGGTTCACTCGAGTGAATGTGTGAGTTCATGGTTAGGGTTGCTCTCGGGTCGTCACTTACTGGTCAATACTCAAGAGTGTATTTTGACACTGGCAAGTGCGGGCTCCTCACCCGAGTGCCAAGGGTGGTGCTTGAGTGAGCCTGTCCCTCTGATGTTGCATGTGCTCTCAGGCTGTCACTTCTTATGTTGCACTTTCGGGGACTCGAGTGAATTGGAAGTCATCACCAGAGGGTAAAGCCTTATACTCGAGTGTGGTGAGCACTTTCTAGCCAAGGTGGTTGCTTGCTGTCAAACACTCACGAGTGAGAGCCGTTCTCACTCATATAGAAGTCTCTCATCACTCGAGTGAGGTCATCTTCACTCGAGTGAGCCAATTAAAAAATTACTGTTTTGCTTTCTAAAAGGGGTCTTTGGGGTAGTTTCTTCCAACCCTTTTAGTATGTGTATAAGCCTCTTATAGTCACTTAAAGAGTCCTAAATGATAACCAACTTAGAGTATTATGGAAGCATTTGGAAAAGAGATTGATGGTTGTCCCTTATTTGATTATAGGATTTGACATCTGTCAGACTCGTGAGCCCACTGTGCCGAAGAACATCAGGAAAGATCAGGTAGTGACTCCTCTCTTATACTTTATGTAAATGTATTGTTTGTTTGCCTATCATGCATTGTGGTTGCTGCTACTTTGTAATACATTGAGACGCTTTGTGGAGCTTTGTGATACATTGTGCCTTGTGATAATGCTGCTTTGTGATACCTAGTGCTTTGTGATGTTGCTGCATAGTGTTTACCGTGATAGCAGGCATAATGTTTACAGCGAAAGCTGGCATTGAGATTACAACAAAAGCTGGCATAGTGATTACCGCGAAAGCGGGCATAGTGTATTGTGATACAGCCGTGAGTGCTGCTGGTTGTGGCGCGAGCCATAACTCATAGTGTTGTTGCTGAACATGATGAACATACATGCCTTGTGTTTATATATTGTATGAGTGACTTGTTACTAGTGGGATTCTTTAGAATCTCACTCTTTCCAAATGACTAACATTTCAGACAGAGCTAGTGGCTCAAAGAGGAAGCGGCCAACCCAGAGTGGTTAGGATCTTGGAGGGACATTTTGATTTTGGATAGTTGGTTATCTAGTAGGATTTTGGGATTACTGTATGTATATGAGCTGTAGATAATATTTTTTGGATATGTAATCCCCATTTTGGGAAACTTTGAACCCATTATATATATATACAAGAACCCCGAGGTTGCTAGGATTTTAGTTACGCACTCTGATATTTATCAATGTGATTTGATTTCTCAAGTAATTATATTCGAATTTGAATGCGAGACCAGATTAATGATGTTTTTGAACTATTTTTCGTGATACCCCATCGTGAGGATGAGGGATTATAAACGTTGATTTTATCTTATTGGTCTCTATTTCACTTAAATTTCATAAATTGGATGTAATTACGGTAAGGGGGTTACATTTTTTGTTTCAGAGCTGTAGTTCCTGGCAAGGGTAGAGTTTGCTAGGATAGCTCCCATAGTTTTGCCTTAGTGATAGAAGTTTATTATGAATGACTGTCGTATACATATATCTATTCTGATTATGTGGATATACGTGCTTTGTGGAATTATGTGTATACCATAATTGTTGGATTATTAGGGTGAGTTCTTTGTAGAATGAAAAGAACAGTAAAAGGTCACCCCATAGTACAACAAGTTGATCCCGAGGTGGAGATGGTCAATGATAATCCACCGGACCCATTACAAGAAATGATGGGATTGATTCGGGATCAGCGGGATATGATAGCTAAGCTACGAGAAGAGCTCAGAGCTGAGAAAGCTAAGAACAATGAGGGCCGGGGTCAGTCCACTCAAGAAGAGACTCAAGAAGGGACTTATAGAGAAGAAACGGCTGAAGGGTCGGCGCGACCACTTGAATCATCTTCTCGTGCTAGACCAAACCCTGAATCATATGGAGATCCAGCCAGAGAGGAAAGAGATCTTCAGTTTTGGGTCTCCAGATTCTGTAAGCACCTACCTCGGCATTTAAAGGGAAATTTGATCCTCAGGCAGTGGTAGATTGGCTAAACCATCTTGAGAAGATCTTAGAGGTCCTTGAGTATTCCTCAGAAGTGAAAGCCCGACTGGCGGTGTATAAGCTTGAGGGAGATGCAGACCACTGGTAGAAGAATATTGCTCTGTCATTACAGAGCAAGAATATAACATTAACCTGGTAAGTGTTCTAGCAACATTTCAACGAGAAATATTTTCCCAAGTCGGTAAGGCTTGAGAAGGAGACTGAGTTCTTGAACATCAAGCAAGGGGACACAAAGTCATTTGATGAGTATCTGTCCCGCTTCATCCGCTTGGCTCGTTACTCTTCCTATTTGCGGAAGATGGACGATGAGGAGTTGAGCTCGGACATGTTAGTAAATGGTTTGAGGCGTGACATGAGAAAGAGATTAGCCACCCATCAGTTTTCTAAGTTCAACAAAGCGGTTGAGGAATGTCGAATCACAGAGAGCAATATGAGAGAGCTATATCTGGCTAAGACTGCTAGTGGACATAGTGAGCCCAGTAAGGGCAGTGCTTCTCAGTAGCGGAAGGGCTCGGGATCATTCTCATATAGAGGCAGTAATAAAAAGCCCTATCAGTCCAAGAGACGTGATCAGTAGAGAGCTCCTATGGTATGGACATGTCCTCGATGTAACAAACCATATCATGGCAAGACTTGTGATGGTCGGGTGATCTGCTTCAAATGTAAGCAAGTTGGGCATACATCTGTTGAGTGTGGATAGCCACGACCAGAGCAAAGACTGAGGACTCAAGGTTGAGTATTTTCTATGACTCATGAGAAAGCCCAGAAATCCCCAGAGCTGATACAAGGTACAGTTCTTCTCAATGGATATGTGTTACAAGCATTGTTTGACTTAGGTGCAAGCTACTCTTTCATCGCATATGATTGTGTGAAGCACCTGGGTGTGAATGTGTATAAATTACCATTTGATTTGATTGTGTCAACACCGATGGGTGTTAAGGCTGTAACTATATAAGCCAATTTAAATTGTGTTGTAACCGTTGAGGGTCATGAATCTGTGGTATATTTGATTTGTTTACCGCTCTGCCAATTGGAAGTCATTCTGGGTTTTAATTGGTTGAGAGCGAATAATGTCTTGTTAGATTATGGGAATAAGAGGATAGTGTATCCTGTTTCTCAAAGCATTGAGGACAAGAATGTCGGCTTAAATTTCCTTTCAACAGCTAAGGCTGAGAAGTATTTGAAAAAGGGTTGCCAGGGGTATATGGTTTTCTTTTCTATGCAAGGAGAAACCAGTGAAACTTTAAGTAGTATACCCGTAGTGAATGAATTCCCTGAGGTGTTTTCAGATGATCTTATTGGATTACCTCCAGAAAAGGAAGTTCAATTTCTGATTGATATTGTTTTTGGAGCTGATTCTATATCCAAAGCCCCGTATCATATGGCCCCAAATGAAATGGCGTAATTGAAGAAACAGATTGAGGATTTGCTTGAGAAAGGGTTCATTAGACCTAGTGTGTCACCTTGGGGAGCTCCAGTTTTGTTTGTGAAAAAGAAAGACAGGAGTCTTCGTCTGTGTATCGACTATAGAGAGTTGAATAAGATCACTATCAAGAACAAGTACCCTCTCCTAAGAATTGATGACCTTTTAGATCAATTATCTGATTCGTGTGTATTTTCAAAGATTGATCTAAGGTGGGGTATCATTAGCTGTGAGTGAAAGTAGAGGATGTCCCGAAGACTGCTTTTAGGACTAGGTATGGTCATTATGAATTCTTAGTGACGCCGTTTGAGCTAACAAATGCACCTACGGTTTTCATGGATTACATGAACTGTATTTTCCTACAATACCTAGATCAGTTCGTTGTGGTATTCATTAATGATATTTTGATATACTCTAAGAGTAGAGAAGAGCATGAGCATCATTTAAGAATTGTGTTGAATACATTGCGTGAGAAGCACCTCTATGCTAAATTGAGTAAGTGCAAGTTTTGGCTATCAAAAGTAAAATTCCTAGGCTATGTTATCTCGCGAGAAAGGGTCTCTGTGGATTCCAGTAAAGTGGAAGCAGTACTGGACTGGAAGATGCCAGAAACTATTATGGAGGTACGCAGTTTTTAGGTCTTGCTGGTTATTATCAGAGGTTCATTCAGAATTTCTCCCGTATTTCCTTGCCGATGACCAAGCTCATGAGAAAAGATCATTCGTTTGTGTGGGATGAACATTATGAAAATTGCTTTGTGCACCTATGTTGATTATACCTGATCCCAGTTTGACATACGTTGTGTATAGTGATGCCAGTGGGCAGGGATTAGGGTGTGTCCTTATGCAGCAGGGACGTGTGGTGGCCTACGCCTCTCGATAGCTCAAACCTCATGAAATGAACTATCCCACTCATGATCTGGAGCTTGCGGCCATTATGTTTGCATTGAAGATTTGGCGGCATTATCTGTATGGTGTGATTGTAGAACTATACTGCAACCACAAAAATCTCAAGTATCTGTATGACCAGAAAGAATTGAATATGAGACAACGTCGCTGGATGGAATTGCTTAAGGACTACAACCTGGAAATCAAATATCATCCAGGTAGGGCAAATGTAGTCACTGATACTCTTAGTCAAAAGACAATGCTTGTGGCAGCTATGATGATACAAGAGGGGAAGCTGATTGCTGATTTTTGAAATATGAATCTGTCGAACCAGATCATCTGTGCCAACTACACTATTTCCCAAGGGGAAAGTGACTTGAGAACTGAGATTGAAGAGGCTCAGAGGCAAGATGGATGGATACAGCGTAATCTGGCTAGAATCGAACGGGGAGAAGCTCAGGGCTATGATTTGTTGCCTAGTGGATTGGTTCGATACCAGAAGAGAATTTGTGTTCCACTTAAGGCAACGTTGAGACAGAAGATCTTAGATGAGGCGCATAAGAGCCGGTATACTCTTCACCCTGGTATGACCAAGATGTACCATAATTTGAAAATTGTGTACTAGTGGCCGGGAATGAAGAATGATATGACAAAATATGTGGCGAGGTGTCTTACATACCAAAGGGTAAAGATCGAGCACCAGAAACCGCCTGGTTTGTTGCGAAGTCCTGAGATTCTGAAATGGAAATGGGAAAGTGTGACCATAGACCTTGTGGTGGGATTGCCCAGGATCAAAAACTATGATGCGATTTGGGTAATTGTGGACCGGTTAACTTTTTTTTTTTGGCCAAAACAAGTCAATTTTATTAATCACAAGCAAAATCATTACACACGCTAATAGCCGAAGCCAAAAGAAACACTCAAAAAGCCTAAGCAATACAAACTAACACACAAAAACTCACCACAAAAAAAAAACAGAAACAACAAAAAAAACAGCAAATAAGCATAAAAAACCATCACTTGGCATACTGATATATTAAAGTAATACCAGAGAATCAATCAGTACCAATCAACGAAGTCAGCGTACTTCATACCGATCAACGCTAGTTATTATCCGGACAAACTAGCAAAGATCTACATTCCTGAGATTGTGAAGCTCTATGGCATATCGAAGAATATCATTTCCGATAGTGATCCTCGATTTACTTCGAGATTTTGGAGGGCGTTGCATGAAGCCCTGGGAACTCAATTGAGATTCAGTACAGCCTATCATCCTCAGACAAATGGACAATTAGAGAGGACAATTCAGACATTGGAAGATATGCTACGTGCATGTGTCCTTGACTTCAAAGGGAGTTGGGATCATTTTCTTCCACTTGTTGAATTCGCCTATAACAATAGCTATCATGCGGGCATCCAGATGGCGCCGTATGAAGCGTTGTATGGGAGAAAGTGTCAATAACCATTGTGTTGGAATGAATTGTCTGAGAGGAAGCTTTATGGGTCGAAACTTGTTGATCAAACCTCAGCACAGATTCGTGTTATTCGTAAGAGGCTCCTTGCAGCGTAGAGTAGATAGAAAAGCTACGCTGATAAGAAGAGAAGGCCTTTAGAGTTTGAGGTTGGAGATCATGTGTTTCTGAGGGTATCTCCAGTTACCGGTATTGGGCGAGCTATCAAGGGAAAGAAGTTGAGCCCGAGATATATAGGTCCTTTTGAGATCCCTGTGAGGATTGGGCCTGTTGAGTATCGAATAGCCCTAGCCCTAAACTTGAGCAAACTCCATGATGTATTTAATGTTTCCTAACTGAAGAAATACCAACCGGATCCATCTCACATCGTTGAGTATGAGGAAGTGGAGTTGCAAGATAAATTTCTAAGCTCTGATGTGAGATGGATCCGGTTGGTATTTCTTCACTTCCTCATACTCTAAGCTCCGCTATCAACTCCACTTCCTCATACTCTGATATGAGATGGATCCAGTGCCTCATGCAATGCTTTCCAAAATCTCGAAGTAAATTGGGGATCACGATCGGAGATGATATTCTTCGGTATGCCATGGAGTTTCAAAATCTCACGAATATAAATCTCTGCTAGCTTGTCCAGAGAGTAACTAGCATTGATCGGGATGAAGTGTGCTGACTTCGTTAACTAGTCCGGAAAGCAGTTTTCGGAACATCTTCCACTTTCACTCGCAGCTGATGATACCCCGACCTTAGAATTAATTATAGAATTGCTTGACCTTTGAAGAGGCTAGTAATTAAATTAGGGAAACTCGACTGTCAATCATGTGGAATAAATTGGGTTATCATAGATAAGTGATTCAATCCGGAATTTTTTAAGTGAAATTTGACCCCTAAGACTTTTTCTCATAGTTGTTTCATATCATTTGCATTCATATTTAATAATCTTTTATTTCGTATTCTCAATCACCAACTAATCGATCAACTGAATAGAGTTAAAATTACTCATTTTGGTACTTAGTGATCAATCCTCGAGGGAACGACACTTTACTCACTTCTGTATTACTTCATTACGACAGTGTACACTTGCACTTTCTAATTGACCATTTATACTCGTAACAGTGAATAAAATTGGGGTGTTACATTTCTACCCCTGCTCAATAAATTTTGTCGTCAAAATTTGCTACACATAAATAGCAATAATTTTTGGGTAGTGCTTCCGCATTTGTTTCATTGACATTATTACTGCTGCTCAACATCTGTTTACACAGACTAAGATCCCTGAAATCCTCAATCATTTTTTACTCATGAATCATCATGACTACCACCCATACTTTTTTATGACTTAATGCATCGTCAATGACATTAGTCTTTCCTGGTTGATATTTTATCTCCAGGTTGAAATCTTTAAGTAGCTTTATCCATCAATAACTTCTCACATTCAGCTCATTTCAATCATATAAATATTTTAAACTCTTGTGGTCGCAGTACAACTCTATGATCGCACTATAGATATTGCGTCTCTAGATTTTCATTACAACTTAATTGCTGCTAACTTAAGATCATGTGTGGAATAATAATTAAATTTTGGTGAGGCTTTCATTCTCTAGTTGCATAAGCCAATACACGGCCATGCTGCATTAAACATTTCCCAATCCATGCCTACTGGCATTAGTATGGATAACGAAGGTCCATAATGGATATGGGATTATTGGTATTGGTGCTGACATTGATTTATTTCTTAGCTTGGTAAATTTCCCTTTCCAATTATGGTTCCACAGATAATGTTAAGTTTTCTTTCAGTTTAACTTTGTCAAAGGCAAAGCTATTCTGAAGAAATTCACTATGAATCTTCGGTAATATTCGGTAAGACCCAGAAAACTGTGTATTTCAGAAACAGTCTTTGGCCTCTTTCAGTTTAATACTGCTTCCACCTTGCAAGGATCCCCCACCCTGAGCCTCCGCTCGGTACAATTCTCAAACACATCATATCCTGCAAGCCTAAGACTTACTAGCCCATTAGGTCTTATGGCTTCTGGACACACTGGTCCGTTACAATGTATCTAGCATGTAGAAGTTTATAGCTTAGGGTCTCTATAACACCCCAAATTTTATTCACCAAAATATGTTGTAATTATTTGAAACATTCAATAAAATGGTGAATATTCTTGAACTTAAAATTTATGAAGTTAGTAAATTTTCATTTTCATGAGAATTGGGTTAGAATAAATTATGAAATTAATTCTTGGGTTTTTCAAAAAAAAACCCAATATTGAGGCCCAAAAGTAGAGAAACACAAGAGAATAATAATTGGCCAATATTAATGTTAATTTTGGCCAAGTAAAAGAATAAAAAGGAATTTATTGAAAAACATAGTGGCAAAATTGTAATTTTTCCAATAAAGCACCAAATAAATTATTTTCAATTAATTGAAGTTAGTTTCAATTAATTAAGGAAAATAAAAGGGAAATGTATATTTGGAATATTTTGGGCAAATAAATATGAATTTGTGAAAAATTGGAGCACATGTACAAATTGGACCAAAATGTGACATAATGTGTACATGTAACTTAAAGCAAGTTATAAAGCAAATTGATGCACAAAAAGAGGAGGAGCTAGGCATCACTTTTCGTGGACCAAGGAAGGAAAATATTAGTTATAATCTAATTGGGCTTATGACATCAAGTTTCATGTAGATAGAGTTTATGTACATATGCCTCAAAAGTCAACATTTTGGGATTTAATTTAATTTAGTTATTTAGAGTAAAGATAGGATATTTTATAAAACCATTTCCTTCATCCTCTTCCCTTAAAACCATCGGCTACCATCTAAGAGAAGAGAGAGAGAGAGAGAGAGCTTTTGAGATCTTAAAGAAAGAAGGAGGAGGAAAACTCATAAGGTAAGCTTGATGATCTTGGTCTTTGGTTTACAATTATGTAATCCTTTCTCTAAGCTTCCTTTCTCCATAATTTAAGGTGTTTATCAAGGAAAACTTTAGGGTTTGAAAAGGTTCAATTTTCAACCAAGGGGAAAAGGAGAAGAGAAACCAAAGGTGACTTCATAAGCCTTAAATACTTGTTGTAGATGTTGTTGTCGTTGGATTTACTGGTGGTTTTATGGTTGATTTGTTGTAATTTGTAAAATTTAGGGAGCTCAAACCCTAGCTGTTATGCTTCCTAAATTTAGTCTACTCCAAATCAAGTGATTAGGAGTAGAAAGGAACAAGGATTTAAAGTTAAAAATAAAAACTTGCAACTCCCCTTTTATAGACCCGTGTTTTGGCCAAGGCTAATTAGACGGATATGAGTTGGATTTTCATGAAATTGATGATTCCATTGTGTGTAGGAGGGAAAATTAGGTGGGGTTAGTGTTGAATACTTTTTCAGAAAAGCCCTAGAAAGTGAAATGACCAAAACACCCCTGAAACCCTAATTAGGGGCAGGTAAGGGTAAAATTGTCATTTGGCAGTGATTTTACAAAAACCGATGTTAGAAATGGATTCCTTGGGTGAAAATAAGTCAGAATAGCCATGGTCAAAATTTCAAGAAAAGTACATCGACCGGGTACGGTGGGGCTAGAACTTGGTCCCAGGGGCATTTTGATAATTTTTCAATATAGACTAATATAATCACCAAAAACACTTTAGAAATCTCTAAAGTGGGACATAAATGGGTTTTAACCTAATTCTTATAAACTTGGAATTTTAGGGCATGATTAAGAGCCCGAGACGTTGGCATAAGTTTCAAGGAACAATTTCACAGGTCAAAAAGGGGTTTAAGGTAGTAACTTTATCTCTCATACACTATGTGATTGTTAATATATTGTATGTTACCGTATTCTATGATATGAACACGTGCTTGGAGCACATTACCTAGCTATGGTCGGGGGACTCGGCTATGGTACACAGACATGTAGGGGATCTAAACTATCATTTGGCCCTGAGTATTGTGTACACACATGGTATTATCTGAATTTTCATTTTACACTATATAGTGTATTGCATATTTAACTTCAACATTTTGTACGATTGATTGTACGTTGCTACTGAGATTCTTTTAAATCTCACATTTTTTCAATTAAATAAACATTCCAATGAGAACCAGTAGCTCTAAGGGCAAGGCAGTAGACACTGCCCACTGAGGTGTGCGGGCTACGAGTAGAGCTATTGGTTATATCATTAGTTTTTTATATTATTTCTGGACATATTGTAAATATGCTTTAAAACCCTGCGAGGATATTCCTATATGTAAACATGTACTTAATATCAGTATAATTAAACTATTTCTGTATATCTGGGGAAATGTGCCTTTATTACTCTATGCATATAGAAATGTTAATAGGTGTTGACAGTCTCTAACCCAATTTTTAGATTCATCATGAAATCTAAAACCTCGACATCACATAGATTGAAAATCATTCCTCAATTATACTTAACAGGTTCGATAAGAATCTGGATCAATAGCACCTATTGTAATATCTGAAATTTTGGGATTAGAGGCTTGAGAATAAGCTTGAATCAAGTGGATTGCTAAGCCCTGGTTTAGCAAGAGTCCCAGGAATGTAAACTTTATCACTAGTAAAATTTCCTGTGAGATAGTGAGTTTGTCATAGGGTTTTGGATAAACAAATGATGTCTAACAAATGTCAAATTTTCTAGGATTAAAGTAGACATCCCGGGCTTTAATTTGATATGTATTATAAGCAAATTAGACGAGTGGATTGAAAGTTATGGATTTTTGAATTTGTGCTCTATTTCTGGAATAGTATGGGAATTCATTGAATTCTGTATTTTTGTGGATATAGATGGTAGTGGTTAATATTTTTCCTATATATAGGACTTAAAAAGCTTCAAGTAGGATTTAAAATCATGCCATTTTGATTTTTGTAGATTTAGTTATGATTTTTAGAAATTCCAACACTTAATTTCAACATTTTGTATGTTTGAAAAGCGGTGTTTGGTCTAACTCTCCATAAACCTTTTAAGCAATTGTTTGAGATTCTAATAGCTACTTAAAGGACTGAAATGATAACCAATATGATGTGATTAGGTATCTAGGGTCATAAGAGATCAAGAAAGAACAAATGGAAGGATTCCAAGAAGCTACATTGGTTAGAGTAAAGGAACAAGAGGAGGACTCAAGACAAGAGGTAGGAGACTTACCTTATTTGCATATATTTGATACTTTTGCTTGTGTAGTGATATATGTGATTGCTTACTTGATTGTGTAGAGTATATTTGAATAATGAAGCTCTGTTTTCCTTTATACTATGGCCATAGTTTTTTTGCATGAAACATTGAGCATACAAAAATGTCATTATAGGGTATGCATCTAGTTAAAGCTAACATGTAATGCACATAGCATCTATCATGTGTGCATTATGGTAAGTGTTTCCTATTGAGATTCTCTTGAATCTCACTCCCCCCAAACCAACCATATAAGTGTGATGAAGTGAAGAAGAGTGCATGAAGATATGCAGGAAAGAACAACGATGGCGAAATTGAAGAATTTTACGTGATAGTTTGTCGTGTATAAATTCTTGCATGTTTTCATTATTGTATAAACATGCCATGAATGATGAATGTATGTACTCAGAGCTAAATAAATGAGTTAAGAATGAGCAAAGAAATGAGTAGCAAATCACTCTTATTGAATTGAATAAATATGAGAATCGATAAGTAACAATGAATTTATGAACCGTTATATGACGCTTCAGCAAGATTTTGAAATATTCTGAAAAACCACTCAACTATAGGTTTGAATCCTGTCTTGAGGTTGGGAATTTAAAACGATTTTATGAAAGTGGTTTGAATTATTTGTGTATAAGCTTATCCGATCAATTACGAGAATAAGGAGTTATAGTTTTGGTATCAGAGCTGTGATTTTGGCAATGGAATTATCTTCTCAGAGATACAAGTATAGTCAAAGCAAAAGGGTTCTAACTACAGGTTACATTCTCTGCTTATGTGAATAGTATAGTGATTCTTTGTTAGTGCTAATGTGACTGGGAGTTATAGATAGCCAGGGAACTTAAGGAATTAGACCACCCCTGTTTGTTAATCAACTTGTTGAAGGAGGGGGTAACGGTCTATACAAAGGAAGTGGCTCCATTTGAAAGGGATGTTAGCAGTGCCCAGTCTTAGAGAGGATTCCTTTACTAGAAACAATGACAATAAGACCCTAAGGATAGAAGTGGAAGCGCAGGATTCAGATTATGTTGCTAACTCTAAGGCTCCTAATATTGAGTTAAAGTATGGCCCAGATTTTTTTCCTTATGTTATAAGAACACTTAGGGGTCTATACCAAGAAGTAGGTACTGCTTATGTTCCCTAAGGGGACAGAATATTGAGGTATATGTGGGATACTGATGCCCAAAGATATATGGGTTGATACAAGTACTAATGCCCCAGATACCATTATAACTCTGTGGTTAAGCGTGCTCAGCCGAGAGAAATACCGATATGGGTGACCCCTAGGAAGTACCTTAGGAATTTGTAGCCTTTTTTATTAAAGGTATGGAATTCTGATTATTAGTTCTTAGGTGACCTAAAGAATGATTAGAGGCATGGAGATGATGAAGTAAGTATTGATCCTTAGTCCAAACCATTTCTGTTGTAGTGAGTACTGCCCAAAAAAGTTCATTTGATAGGGTTATGAAAACTCCAGGCATAGTGATTATGTTGAAGTTTCTCTGTGCTAAGTGATGATTATGCTGTATATTGATCCTAGAGGTTTCGATATGGTGATACTAAAGGTTAAGGATAGGTTTGAATCAGATATAAGCTGAAATAGTATTTAGGTTGAAATGTGAATCAGGTATCACTATGGTTCTATTTCATGATGAAAGTTGAACCTTGTGAACATTGTGGATAATATTGAACCTTTAGAATGTTTTGAGGATATTACCTGAATACCGTGAAGGTTAGACTAGGCGCTTTTGATCATGATCTTTTCATGCCTATTGGGTATAATTTTGGATAATGATTTTTTATCTATGTAATGTTAAGGTTCTAGATTCAGTTATGAATTTAGAAGATTGGGTGAATATTCAGAAAGTTATTACCCAATGAATTATAACCTAAAAATCAAATAATAGTTGAATTGGTTCTTTGGGCATTTGAACTGACCTAGATGTTTTGAGATACTATAAATTTTGAAAAATGTGTTTCAGGTTTTCTTAAGATTTCTAGTTGCTGATCTAGCATAAGGAAATATTTTGATTATAGAATCTTCCTATAGAAGAATGATTAAGAGTTCATTCCTGATAAAACAAAGTAATAGAAAGATTGAGAAAAGTCTTACGTTATGGTATCACGACTGAGGCAGCTAATAGAAGTTATGCTAGTGCCTTATGAATTCCCTGCACGATGTGGGTAAATTACCCAGGTAAGGCAAGAAGAGTTATGCCTGGAGCTGGACCAAAATCAAAATTCTATATAGAATGACCTTAGATGAGATGATGAAATTAAGGAAAACAAAGTATAGAATTGCTGGACATGAAGGACCTTATAAAATTTAAGTTTCTTGTTACAATGGTACTTCCATTCAAAGACAACCAGCAAGAGAGAGATACCTATGGGGGGTTCTGATCGGAAAGGGCTACCTATGGGGTGTTAAGAACGGAGGGGCTGACCAATCAGAGTAGACTAAGTAAAGAGCTGAGTAAAGTACTGTATAGTAGAGCCGCCATGATGTTAAACTGTAAAGTAGAGCTATCGGGATGTTGACTCTCAAAGGTGGTACATTGTGAAGAGTCCCACATCGGATGGGTTTCTTATAAGAGGGGTTTATTTGACCCAGTGTATCACCATGGTTGCTCCAGTACTATGTGCTGAAAAAAAGATGGAAGAAGGGAATTAAGAAAGAATAGGCTTAACGGTATAAAGAAAAGTAACTCTTGCTCTCACATCTTATGTAATGATTCTGCATGTATGTATTTACCATCACGTGTATTCATTTCATGAATATACAGAATTGTTATGAATGTAAAGCATATTACAAATGTTATGAAATGCCTTAAGACTTAGTGGGTAGTATGTCTTTAGGCAGGCAGTGTTATATTAAGAAATGCCTTATGACCTAGTGGGCAGTATGCCCTTAGGCAGGTAGTGTTATGTTATGAAACGCCTTAAGTCCTAGTAGGCAGTATGTCCTTAGGCAGGCAGTTTTAAGTTATGAAACCCCCGAAGACCTAGTGGGTAGTATGCCTTTAGGCTTGCAATTGTTAAGTTATGAGATGGTTTGTTTAGCATGCTTCATGAATATTACATAAGTATATGAAGGATTTTAGTAGCAAGAGGTAGAGCCTAGAATGAATTCAGAATACCTTGTGGGCTATGCCCCCTAAGGTTGTTAGTCTTGATATGTATTTAGCAAAGATGACAAACCAAATGTTTTGAGGCCATAAGACCTAAGGGATATGTATGTCCTTAAGCCAGAAAAATGTTATGTATTTAAGAATGGTGACGAGCGGAGGCTCGAGGTAGTAGGTCTTGAAGTGCTTGTAAGCATAAAGGGATTCCCTGGGCAATATGACCCGGTGTGCAAGATTACATGGGGCAATGTCCCTAGGCTGTAAGATCTTACATACCCGTTATGTTATAGTGGACCTGTATGTCTAGAGGCCCTAAGCCTTTGAACCAGTATGTCCTTGGTTGGCACATGTATTCAGAATTGTGTTGGGCGGAGACCCTCAACTGTATGATCTTATATGACAATTATTTATGTTGTACACTAATTGTAGAATGTTATTATGATGAATGCGAATGCTAAATACTATTTGAGATTTTTGTTAAGAATATAATGATGGTTGTGTTGCATGTTTTGTGAGCCTGCACATAAAAGAGATAGATTGAGTAATAAAAGTGCTTCCCTAAGGTATAAATGATTCTATACGATGTTCAAATTTTAAGGATGAAATTTATTGTACGGGAGGAGAATTGTAATATCCCGAATTTTGGGATTAGAAGCTTGAGAATAAGCTTGAGTCAAGTGGACTGCTAAGCCCCAATTTAGCAAAAATCCCAGGAATGTAAACTTTTCCGCTAGTGAAATTTCCTGCAAGATAGTGAGTTTGTCATAGGGATTTGGATAAATAAATGATGTATAACAAATGTGAAATTTTCTAGGATTAAAGTAGAAATCCTGGGCTTTAATTTGATATGTATTATAAGCAATGTATACAAGTGGATTGAAAGTTATGGATTTTTGAAGTTGTGCTCTATTTCTGGACTTGATTCTAGAAGAGTATGGGAATTCATTGAATTCTGTATTTTGTGGATTTATATGGTAGTGGTTAATATTTTTCTTTTATAGAGGACTTAAAAAGCTTCAAGTAGGATTTAGAATCATGCCATTTTGATTTTAGGCAATTGTTTAAGCTTTTAATAGCTACTTGAAGGACTCAAATGATAACCAGTATAATGTTATTGGGTGTATAGGGTCATAAGAGGTCAAGGAAGAAGAAATGGAAGGATTTCTAATAAGCTACATTGGTTGGAGTAAAGGTACAAGAGGAGGACTCAAGACAAGAGGTAGGAGACTTACCTTATTTGCATGTATTTGATATTTCTACTTGTGTAGTGATCTATATGATTGCTTTACTTGATTTTGTAGAGCATATTTGAATAATGAAGCTCTGTTTCTATTTATACTGTGGCCATAGTTTTTTTACATGAAACATTGAGCATGCAGAAATGTCATAATGAGGCATACGTATAGTTAAATCTAACATGTCATGCACATAGCATCTATTATGCATGCATTACAGTAACTATTTCCTACTGAGATTCCCTCAAATCTCACTCCACCCAAACCAACCATATAGGTGTGATGAAGTAAAGAAAAGTGCATAAAGATATGTAGGAAAGAACATCGATGGCGAATTGAAGAATTCTACGTGATAGTTTTTCATGTATAAATTATTGCATGTTTTCATTGTTGTATAAAAATGCCATGAATGATGAATGTATGTACGCAAAGCTAAATAAATTAGTTAAGAATGAGCAGAGAAATGAGTAGCAAATCACTCTGATTGAATTGAATAAATATGAGAATCGATGAGTAATAATGAATTTACGAACCGCTATAAGACACTTCCTCAAGATTTCGAAATATTTTGAATAACCCACTCAACTATTGTATGACCTCATCCGATCAATTACGAGAATAAGGCGTTACACCTATTCTAAAGTTCACTATATTTGGGTAATATCCTCAAACATTACTGAAGGTTTAACTCTATTCACAAGGTTCAAACTTTCATCATGGAACAGAACCACAGTGCAACAAATTCATATTTCGACTTAAGCATTATTTTACCTCATATCAAATTCAAGCCTATCCTCAACCTTTAGTATCATCAAATCAGATCTTTTAGGATTAATATATGGTATAATCACCCGTTATCATATAACACCATATATCATGTCTACATTCCTTTAACATCACAGTGTTATTAAGGAGCATCACTTAGCATGGAGAAACCTCAAACATTTACTATACCTCAAGTTTCCCATCACCTTATCAAATGAAATTTTCTGTGTAGTAATTACTGCAACAAAAACAGTTTGAATTAAGATTAATACTTACATTATCAACATCTCCATACTTCTAAACATCATTTAAATCATCTAATTAAGATGATCATTACTCATGGAGAAACCTTAAGACAATAACTATTCCTCAAGTCTCCATAACCTTGCCAACTTAACTTCCTAGGGGGTCACCTATCCTAGAATTTCCTTGGGTTAAGCATACTTAACTATTGTGTGTCCGTGCCAAGATGCATATACCGACTCTATCTGCTCCTAACCACCAGTACCCAAAGACTACCCTTATCTCAAAATTCGTGCCAACTAACTCAGGTTTACTAAAAATTCTGCGTGACCTGTACACTGGAATTAGTCGTACCCGCTTCCTCATGTTTTGCAATATCTTTAGACCATCCTCTGTTTGGTATTGCACTACTTGATACCCTCAGGAATTTCCAAATCCTTTGGGGCTGATTCACAGAAGAGGGGTAATTCACTTCTCTAGTGCCCTATTCTATGCTTATTTCCTTTTACCATATAATCAAAACCTTATCAGTATACTATCCTATTGCAAGAACCGCTTGCTCTGATACCAAAATGTAAGACCTTTCCTTACATACTACTTATCATTTATATTAATCAAAGTAGTAATGAGCGGTTTAACAGGTACACAGGAATAGCATAGATATACTAATAAAATGTACATGATTAGTTTACAAAATTTCCTCCACAGGGTGTGTTTATAGCAAATACAAACTTTAAAATAAAAAAATGGTCCTCAGATAACCAACATCTTTACTCGATGTTGACCGAAACATTAAACTGCCAGTAACTACAACCATACCTTCATAGATTTATGGAAAGGGTGAGATTTGAGAGAATCTTAGTAGTAACATGCAATCAATCATAGAAAATGCAATAATAAAGATGTCAAGTACCATATACAACAATATTATAATAACACATAATCCAGTTTAGTCGGATGTGTTCAGAGCCAACCACTGTTGCAACCCCTACTTATTCCGTACCTTAGCTGGGCTCAAGACTACAGACTGGGCATAATTCGGTAAACCTGTAGGCATTATGTTCGGTCATGTTCGGTCATATTCAGTCATGTTCGGTGTACCTATTGGTACTATGTTTGGTCATGTTCGGTATACCCGTAGGTACTATATTCAGTGATGTTTAGTCATGCTCGGTGTACCCGTAGGTACTGTGCATCATACATATTTTGGTAAATGACATACACAAAGCATATAAACTTTGACATAATATATGAAATAAAGAATTACTACCTGAAATAGCCCTTTTCCTACCTAACCGTTTAATTGTCTTGATCCGGCTCGACCACAACTTATAGGTCCTAAAATTCTAAATATACAAGAATTGAGACAAGACCTATTCATGTATTGTTCTAAGTTCCTTTAAACTCATTCTTTTGGTTATCTATTGTAGTTATTGTTAGATATAATTAGTTTTGATGATGTCAAATATAAATGTCAAGTATTAAGTGCAAAAAGTTTGGATAATATACTTATCTTCTACATTGACTAACTACTATATTTAATGTGAAATTTCTTATAGATTAGTCAAGCAAAGAAAGAAGAAGATTGGGGCAAAGAAAGATTAGTCAAGAAAAGAAAGAAGAAGATTGAAGATATTCAAGAAGATTTCCAGTTGGATTATGAAGAATGATCATCAAAAGGAAAAATGAGAAGATATCTTGTACATTAGTCAAGCAAAGAAAGAAGAAGATTGAAGATAGTAAAGAAAGAGATGGAAGAAAGAAGAACTTGTAAGAACTAATTGGAATATCAAGATCCAAACTATTAGAAGTGATACTGGAGGTTTCTATGGTCAAATGGAAGTTAGAATGGGTCAATATGAAGCTAAAATGACTTATACGGAACTTATGCTACCTCCAAAGGTGATCACTCGAGTGGTCACTCAAGTGATGACCCAGATCACTCCAATTCTTCTCGTGATTTTTGTAAAACTGATTTTCAGAGTCTACATAAGATTGTTTTTCAACCAATTGTTGATTCTATTAAGAAAAGCAAAAATATTTTCAAATATGCTGGAAAATTTATTGGGAAGAAAGAATTATCAAGTGAAATTTATTCTGGTTTTTACTCTCATGGCTGACACAATACTTGCATAAATCGAGTCACATTTCTCACACATGCTATTATAGAATAAATTCTAATGTGAGAAATAAATTTGTTTGGGTTCCTAAAAGGCAAATAGGTTTAAAATCTAACGTTCAAGGACCCAAAGCAAAGTGGGTGCCAAAATGTCCATATGGTGTTCCATGTGTGCATATTGAATCTAGAAAGAATGGAAAAAAGGATACAGAGAAAATGAACAAGATTCTAAGAGTTCCTAATGCAATTGAAAGGAGAATCACATGAATTAGGAGAACTCTTGAATCACCCATTGCTGGAATAGCAAAGTTTAACCATAAAGAAAGGCAATAGAGAAAAGGAATACGTTACACCTTAAGAATGGACTACCTGGAGTACCATTCAACTATCTTAAGGAAAATATGAAAAGGAGGATCTCTCAAGTATCAAGTAGAAGACTCTTAAAGTCTATATATTTTGAGAGAAGGTTGCCAGCGCCCAAAGTAAGATACTCAAAGTGTAATGACCCAATTTGGAATTAAGGGCTAATGACTCTGATGTTGATTGTAATTAATGTAATTAAATACTTTTAGGAGGAATATGATGTAAATTTGATATGAGTATATTTTGAGTTTAATGATCAAGGGTGGATATTTGTTGTATATGGGTCAGAATCTTGTGCATCAAGCTTGTGTGAGCTCATAGAGGGAGTGGATAAGATGTCAACATGTGGCATTGTGAGGACCATTGGATGAGGCATAAAGGACAAAAGTTTACTTTTCTCTTCTCTTCTCTCTCCTATGCGGTTTTGGGTATGGGCAAGGGAGAGAAGTTGCTTCATCATCATCATTTCCAACTTTCATCATCTCTCTCTCTTCTTCTTCCATTTCTGGCGCTCAAGCAAGGAAAGAAGAAAGGAAAAGCTTGAATCTTTGATAGGTGATGGTCCTCCTTTGCTCAAATCCTCTTCTCTAATGTTGTGCATTTCATTGAGAGCTCTATTGTGGTGGTTTCAGAATCTTGAAAGGTGGTGGTTTGTGTGTTGGACGAAATTGAAAGTGTGAGAATCAAGATTCTAGATTTGGCAAGTTGAAGAGGTAAGGATTTGATGCAGTCTGATATTTATGTTATGATTTTTGGATAAGTTTGATAAATTCTGGAAATTTTCCCTGATTTGGTGTAAGTTTTGGATATATGAATTTCATAGTGATTGGTGTTGGAATGAGTTCATTGTGAAGTTCTTTGAGTATTGAATATAGTTTAGAAGTTTGGATTTAAGCGGAATAAAATTTGGGTATTGTGTGTCATAGAGACCCAAGGGCATAGATTGTGGGTAAAATGGTTTTTGGGTGTTTTGGAAGTTGCCAATGTATTCCTTAGGTAGTGTTAAGTGTGTATGAACTTTATGTGAAATTTGGGAACCATTGGGAGAAATTTGACCAATCTGGGATTATTCTATCATTACTGCGATTTGGGCATTCTGATAGCCTCACTCGAGTGAGGGAGGAACTCACTCGAGTGCTGCTATCTGTTTTCCCTTTATGCATTGTGTATTTCCTAGGTTTGCATGAAGAGAGCTCAGTGTTCTTCTTTGTCCGCCAGTGATGTTGATGATCACTCGAGTGATAGCGTGAATTCTTGGTTAGGGTTGCTCTCGGGTCCTCACTCGGTGGTTGATGTTCAAGAGTGTGCTATAACACTCGCAAGTGAAGGCCTCTCACCCGAGTGCTGGGGGAGTATGCTTGAGTGAGCTTTCCCTCTATTGTTGCATGTGCTCTCAGGGTGTCACTCTTTGTGTTGCACTTTAGGGGACTCGAGTGGATTTAGAGTCATCACCCGAGTGCAAAACCTTATGCTCGAGTGCTGTGAGCACTTTCTAGCCGTAATGGTTGCTCATTGTCAAACACTCATGAGTGAGAGTCGTTCTCACTCAGGCACGAGTCTTTCATCACTCGAGTGAGGTCATCGGCACTCGAGTGGGTCAGCCAAAAATCTATGTTTTGCCTTCGAAAAAGGGGTCTTCAGGTTAGTTTCTCCTAAACCTTTAGGCATATATTTAGGCCTCTAATAGTCACCTAAAGAGTCCTAAATGATAACCAACTTAGAGTATTATGGAATAAGTATTTAGAAAAGAGATTAATCAATTATCCTTAAATTGGTATAGGATTTGATATTTGTCAGACGCGTGAGCCCATTGTGCCGAAAAACTTCAGGAAAGATACAGGCTATGACTCCTCTCTTATACTTTGTGTAAATGTATTGTATGTTTGACTATCATGCATTATGTGCTGCTGCTGCTGCTTTGAGATGTATTGAGATACCTTGTGGAGCTTTGTGCCTTGTGATACGTTGTGCTTTGAGATACTTTGTGCCTTGTGAAGCTGCTGCATAGTGATTACCACGGAAGTGGGCATAGTGATTACTGCGAAAATATGTTTTCTCATCCATTAGAAAATTCATTTATAAAGAGATTGCAATATTCAATAGCTTAACTCTTTATGCATATTCGCATATTTCAAAAGAAATTTTTTAGCCATAAAGTTATGTTTAATTCATTATGCTCAATTATCTCGAATTAATTATATTCTTAAAGCATGTGAATTATGATTCCTACAAAGTACCCATGAGTGGATCCAAGTAAAATTGGATACTAAAGGAAGGAAAAGATCTATATGGTTTTGCAGGAAGAAGAAAGGAAGAGCTTCATCTCAAGATTATGATTACATAGGATTTAACTCAAATCTTGGTGAAGTTGGACTTTAAAGCTATATTTTAAATGTGTAAACAAAAGGAGGCATTACTTGAGGCAACACTGTAAATGCCTAGCTAGCATTAAAGGAAGAAAAGATGCACAGTGAAGCATCACTCAAGTAACCGATCGAGTGATCATCATCACTGCATGACAACTGGGAGTGAATGTTCAAGTGATAAGATCAACTGAAAGATTAGGAGGAAAAAGTCAAGGAATTATGCACAAATGAACTTCAAAGGATAATTTCTCGAGTAATTATGAGATTACTTGAGTATGGTATTGTCTTCTTTGTCCTTACTCGATACTGTCCTTATATAAATTATTTATTTGGGTAATGAATAATTTGCTCATTATTGCACACCATTAGCACTAATCATTTATGGTTTTTCAAAATGTTTTTAGATTGCTAAATAGACTGAAAGTGAAATTGTGTATAATCTTTCTCTATATTTAAGTTTTGAAATGCACATTTCAAACATATACTTAGATTCCAATCCATCTTGTTTATAAAAGCACATACACATTATTTGAAAATTATTCATATTTTGAATAAATTTAAATCGGTTTGGAAAATTGGAGGTTAATATATTGTGAATTGAAAATCAGAAATGCTTCAAATCCATTCACTAGAGTTTTCCCCATCATTCACATACTATTTCTTAATTTTAAACATGTTACTGCTTGAACACCCCAACCTTTATTTTCTAACAAGTAAGACCTTATGTCTAACAAGTTAACTATCTATATGAGTTTCAATTGTATTCACTAGAAAATAATTCTATATGTGAAAGCCTTGTGCCTAATGCATAAATCATTTGTTGGCCAAGTTATTCCAAGCATTATGAATGTTCGTTAATGCATTGAATCTTAATATATTAACCATTATTGTGGAATAACTTATTAGGATAATATTCTAGAACTCTAGTCATTTGGACTAATAAGTATGTGCCTAATCATTCATAATTCATTTGCTCTCATTTTATTACTTGAATACATTAACCATTGATATCATATATCTTTGAGTAACTAGTGTCTTGTATTCAAATCTTTGAGTTGAATGTTCCTATTATTCAAGACATAATTCTAAGAGTCAAGATAGTCTATGGATCAATAGCAAAGTCATGATGCTCATATATGACTATCAAGCTAATCCTTTTGGTTATCCATATGACTCTTGCTCCTTGGAAAATTCTATAACATGTTATATCTAATGATTAACATGTTACCTTAGTTGAACTTCAAAGTAAAGCTTTCTGAAATATATTTTATAAATATTGACTTCCATCATTTTTAGCATAAGCATCAATTGTAAACAAGTTTCAAAAATGAGTTTTGTATGTATTCAAAAGCTCAATTTTACAATGCATTGTCATGATTTGAATAACATTTGAGATTTAATATAATCTGCATATTTCATTACCATTCTTGGAAAACTTGATTTCATTCATGATTTGTCACTTCATAAAAATTTTTCATTATGGATAGAATCTCTACTCTCTTTGATCTAACTTACATAGAGTGCATAAAAATCATATTAATGACATATTTTTAAATTGCATTTATAAATTGTCATATGGATTAATTGTATAAAAGCATAAGAGTTGTTATGTCTAATATTGTACGGACCCAAGAGAAGTCAGGTACCACAGAGCATGTATGTATACTTTTATAGGAGTTGATCAAGATTCTTTGCTTTCAAAGAACAGAGGATAACAAAGTCGGTGTGACTAGCAGTGTTGCAATATGAGCAGAAACAAAATCTGTGATATTACTCAAGTGACACCCCTACCAAGTAACTAGCTAGTGATACAATCAGAAAAGGAGAAAGAAGATCTTTTAGTGGCCACAACAGAATTTAATTCAAAGAAGCTTAAGCCGAGAGCAAGGCTAGAAATGACAGTGATTATAATAAAAGATCTTTTTGTCCAAGTTGTCTATCTAGACTTGAAGACATAAAAGGATATTCATAGGTTGGATTCACACTTCCAACATTATAAGCCTTCACTATCTAGCCATCTTCACTACTGCCAAAGGCAGTTAGACATCTCTATTACAACATGGAGCTTGAGGAAGGAGTAGTGATTAAGGAGACGTTGGAGACAACAATCAAAGTTTAGAGGATTACTCTAAGTAATCTGCAATCACTCCAAGTAATTCGCAATCACTCCAAGTGATTCTGAGGATCACTCCAAGTGATCTACAATCACTCCAAGTGATTCGCAACCACTTTGTGTTAAATTACTGAACCTCACTCCAAGTTAACACAAGAGGCGTAAAGGATGGGAGCTAAGACTTCAAAGATAGATGAGATACAACACTTTACTAGAACTGGTCTCTCTGGTCCTTCACTCTTTGGTCCATCTGTCTAGAACTATCTGAGAGAGGAGCATCAACAATCACACAGAGCTTACTATAAATAATGTTGAGTTCATCAATTCTATGAATGGCAAGATTAGACTACTCTGTGACTTGATCAACTAGAACTTCAAGGCTTTATTCCGAGCTTATCTTGGTATACTTAAATGCTCACCAATACTACACTTCAGAATCCCTCAGTACTGATCACATCATTAGACAATGAGTAGCCAACGATGCATTAATAGACTATAGAGGATTATGACTTGACTAATTACGATATTATTTGAGTGACGTATTGTATTTTTACTTAATTAAACTTCTTTGAGTAGCATCACTCGAGTGAGTATTCGAGTGATGGTCGAGTAGGATCACTGAAGTGACCACTCAGATGATACAAGGTTATAGCCTTAAAACCCTAAATAACATTGTCATTTTCAAAACTTGATTTCTCTCCAAGTCTTCAGCTTTTCATACTCATTATCTCTACAAAATTTCTAATAGTTTTACAAATCCAGGAGAGTTATTAACTATATTCCTCATAATGATTTTTCTTTAAGCCATGCATTCATTAAGAGGGAGCTCCACATTCACATGTGTTTTATATCTTAAGAAGCTCATCTCTTTTATTTGAAGAAAATCTTTCTAGTATACTCATATGCATTCCTTATCTCTTGATTAGTTTTGATGACAAACCACTTTTATATTTTCCTTTCATTATCTTAATCTTAACATATCATATAGAAAGGATAACTTTGATTTGTGCAATAAATTTGATAACTTGATAGCACTAATCATTCTTAGTGGAAGAAACATTTATACTTGTGACAAGAGAATTTGTTTTGTGCAATAACATTCTTCAACGTTCTACAAGAAAAGGAACGATGCTTTAACGCTTAAACAAGGGAAATATATTGCCTGCAACATTCAAAGCAACAAATACCTATGCCAATATAAAGGAGTGTTAAGCATATTGTGATAAAAGTATGGAATAGAAGCTCAACTCAGTAAGGGCATGCTAGAGACATCATGAATATACATCAAAGTTGCATAGTAAAGGTAGGGTGAACTGGATGTAACCCCCTTCTGTAATTGTATCCAAAATACGGGATAAAAGTGAAATAGAGACCAATAATTATCAAATAACATTTTCAAACCCATCTATAAGATAGGGGTTTCACAAATACTTTTCGAAATCCAATTCACTTGGTCTCAGATTCACATTTCGAATACAATTACTTTACGCGGATAAATCACATTTATATCTACACATCAGAATGTACAACAATAATCCCAGCAATCCAAGGTTTCATACATAAATCATAGCCTTACAGGGCGCAAATGCCCTTTACAAATTCTCACACTGGGATTACACAATATCCTTTCAAATACATATCTCAATATACATTCCCAAATTCAAATCCAAATACAAATACCAAATATAGAGTACTCTCAACTATGATAACCAACAACCAAAATCACATCCCAAAGGAGTCCTTACTGCCCTCGGCTGCTTGGTCCCTCCTCGATCCGCTTGCCCTGTCTAACTGTTGGTAGGGAGGGTGAGATTCTAGAGAATCTCAGTAGGAAACAAATACCAGTATGCATGCAAGATCAGTGTTTAATGCATGACATACTTGCAATACATAACTCATGCTCACACAATGACATATCTGCGTGCTCATGGCTATAACATAAATAGAAATAGAGCTACAATCATTCATATATGTTTCACATAATCAGGCAAAGCATTACATGCATCAATACACCAACACAAATATCAAATACATGCATAAGAGCTAAGTTCCCTACCCTTATCCTTTCCACGTATGCTCAGCACCGTTTACTCACAATCAAGATGAATACCGAACCATAATCAGGGCAAACACCAACCCTATAACCAAAGCAAGGACATAGAGTTATTCTCTATTCCCAAACCTTACATTCATAACACTTGAAGTTGGTTATCATTCACGACCTTTAGGTGGCTATTCAAAGCCTAAACACGTACCTAAGGGCTTGGGAAACAACTATATCAAAAACCATCTTCGGAAGTCCAAAATTTCATTTTTGGGGGTTGGCCGCAGCCTAAGAATGTACTGGCTAAGGCCAAAAATAGGTAAGAAACATTTGGGCCGCAGCCCATAATCCTTCAGGCCGTGGGCAAGAAAATCCTGTTTCTTAGCTGAACTTCCAAAAAGCATAACTAATTCCAAAAAAATTGAAATGAGATGATTCCAAAGCCAAATCAAATATATTTAAGTCCTCTACACAGGAAAAATATGGACCATTACCAGAAATTACTACACAATTCCAGAATTACACAAAATCCAACATTGCTCCAAAACAGAGTCCAGTTTTGATACCAAACTTTGGACAATAATATCTCCTCGCTCACAAATCGAAATTGACACAAATTATATGTCCATTTTGAAGTTTAGAATGTGAAATTTAAGACTGGAAATTTTTCGAATTTTTAGAAATCATTTGCCTAGTCAAAAAGTCCACACAAGTAAACTGCTCAGAACAGAGTTTCAATAGACAGAATTCCAGATTTTCACAATTGGTTTCAATGGTTCCCATTTTCACATCAAACACCATTCCCACACAAATTTTCACAAGGAATCCATTGGAAATACCAAATCAACCAAATTCACATTACATTGACATGTTTTCACAATAATCACAACATTCACACAATGTCACTTTTCAAACTCAACATTTCCAACCTTTCCAATCCAAAGTTCAATGATGCCAAAACATAATATGACACCATTTTCATCATAAAACACAATCCAATTCATCCATTTCACAATTACAACAAAATTAGGGCAAAATTCACAATTCTCAAAACTTAATCAATAACTACAAAACTTAGATCATAAAGCCTCAAATACTCACCTCTTCCTCTTTCCCAAACCAATTCCTTGATTCTTCATCTTTCCTCTTTTCCTGAATCATTCAAACACCTCCTTTAAAAAATGTAAAACCATAGAGATGAAGCTCTCATCACTATGAATAAGATCATAAAAGAGGATTTAAGCTAAAGAGGACCATAAACTAACTAAAACTCACCTTGTTCTTTTCTCTTTCCTCCTCCTCTTTGGACGACAATGGAGGTTAAGAAGAGAGAGATGAGAGACAATGAAGATGAAGAGAGTTCAGCATTTTTGGTGCCCAAAACTAACTTAATAGAGAGAGAAGTGAGGAAAATGAGTGTTGACACTTGGACCAAGATCCAAGGGTCCAAAGAGTGCCATGTGTCACACTTTTATCACATCTCCAAGAGTTCACATAGACGCGCACACACATGATTACACCCTTTGATCTATTGCACAAATCAATCTCAACCATTGATCTTGAAGTTACCAATGAGCTTCCTCTTTAGAAACTGACCAACTGGTCGGTAACTTTACCATTTTGCCCTTGATTATGACAATTCTCACTGAATCACCACCAACACTTCACATCTTTCCATTTAGCCACAATATGTGCCCTCCCTCTATTTTAAGTCAATTTAGATGTTAATCCATAATTGAGCTTAAATACAAGGTTTCGGTACTGCTCACAACACATACGAATCACATCCGAATCTCAAATCACATCGGATTCTCCAAAAGGATTCATGTATCACTAATAACATCCGCTTTTTGAGTCATTATCCCTTAATCAAAATTTGGGATATTACTAAATTAGGGCTTAGAAGTTCACTTATCTCAAGCTTGTTTTGTAGCCTCTAATCTCAAAATTCGGGGTATTACACTGGACTTCATGGATCTATCATTAGCTTACCAAATCCAAATGAGCATTTCTAAACCCTCTCTTTATATTTCGAGAATAATTTTCATATCTTTGATTTTAATTTGCATGATTATGAAAGTTTTCTTGGCAACCTCTCCAAATTGTTTCAAATTTGTTTTCATGAAAACTATTTTTCATTTGCATCAAATTATAAATGAAATTATCTTCAAATCGTGGGAGAGAAAACTGTTTTCTTGACACATTTATTTTGATTGAAAGAAAGGCATTTCCAAATTTGATTTAATATTTGCTTCTCTAATATCCTTTCCTATTTATCCTTCAAACTTTTTACTGATGTCAAATAAGGGGTGAGAAAGGCATGAAAAATATGTTGCATTCAAATTGTTGTCATATTCACACATATTTTTTTAAGGATTTGCTATCATCAAAAAGGGGGAGAATGTTAGATATGATTAGTTTTGATGATGTCAAATATATGTGTCAAGTATTAAAAGCAAAAAGTTTGTATAATATACTTATCTTCTACATTGACTAACTACTATATTTAATATGAAATATCTTGTAGATTAGTCATGCAAAGAAAGAGGGAGATTGAAGATTGAAGCAAAGAAAGATTAGTCAAGCAAAAGAAGAAGAAGATTGAAGATATTCAAGAAGATACCAGTTGAATTATGAAGAATGATCATCAAAAGGAAAAACAAGAAGATATCTTATACATAAGTCAAGCAAAGAAAGAAGAAGATTGAAGATAGTGAAGAAAGAAGAACTTGTAAGAACTAATGGGAATATCAAGATTCAAACTATTAGAAGTGATACCGAAGGTTTCTATGGTCAAATAGAAGTTAGAATTGGTCAATATGAAGCTAAAACGACTTATATGGAAGTTATGCTACCTTCAGAGGTGATCACTCGAGTGATATGCCACTGCCTCATTTTGGAGGAGATCACTCGAGTGGTTACTCGAGTGATGACCCAGAATCACTCCAGTGATGATAACTCTCCAATTTTATTATATTTAAAGTGTATTTTGAAAAATTTTGGAGAGTTATCTAAGCAATTTTTAAGATCAATGGATGCATTATTTGTGGGATTTCAATTTAAAATGGATGTTTTTTAAGTTCAGGAATAAATAATAATGGGAAGATTTTCTCAAATAAAACATCCTCCTGGAGCTTGAACCAGTGAGCTAAAGAGAGAAACTCTATTCATTCTCTTTTCCATTGACAGCGACCGGAGTGAGGATAAAAGGAACTTCAGTTCCCCGTCTGTCTTCTTTATCGGTGAATGGAGGAGCCACCTCCAGTCATTATCTTCAATCGATTGCTAAACCTGAGCTTCATATTTCACTGTTTTCTTGGTGAGTAGAGAGTTGGAGGCAACACCCAGCATCTCCGAAAGGGATAGAGATAGAGTTCGACAAGCAGCGGCTGCACTGTCAATACATTCTGAACAAGTATCTTCACTATGAGAGCTCGAGGATGCAAGACGTGGAAGGAAGGGAGCTGATCTTTTAGACTGTGGTTCATCATTTGGATCATTGCAGCAAGAAAAATAGAGGGAGAGGAGACATGTTGCTTAGTGATTATTTCTGTTTCTCTTGTCTTCATGAATCTGAACCTGAATTTTGGTTTTGTTGAGACGATGACTCTAACAGTAATGTCTGGCTGATTTTTCTTTTAAATCTTGGGTAGCTATGATCTAATTTGAAGATTTGAACATGTATGAACTAATTAATTATATTTATTGTTCATTTTTGTTTACTTAATCTTAAATTATTTTATCTACTTAGTGCTTGATCACCACTACGTATGAATTTGGTGAATTTAGATTAGCCTTGGGAGTGGGATCTTAATTGGACCATAGGATTAAGTAATGTGGGAATAGAATTTATTCTAATTTGCCAATAGGATAGGAATATACCTATTGGATCCATATAATTATATTAGAGTGAATTTGGACAATTATTGCCTTTTGAGTGAATTAGTTAGGAATAACAATTTTAACTTGAGAGAGGGGTATAAGTGATTGGAAGATACTTATATCTATTCAAACTCTAAATTAACAAATTAACGTTAAGTGCTTTTAATTGGGTAAATACATGCTCTAGAACTTAAAGAAGGGATTAACCACTCTAGATTGTTTTTGTCAATTGAAATCTTTAAATCACTAGATTTGTTTCTTTTGTATTTATTTAAATTGATTTTCAAATTCATTTTCTTCTTTGATTTGCTCAACTTAAAAAAATAGGAACTTTAATGCCTAATTATCAACTAGTTTGAATTTTTGTGGGACGACCTTGATTTGCTATTATACTATTTCAACGGCCCGTACACTTGCGGTGCTTACTTAAAAATAGCAGCATCAAGTGACCACATGAGTGATGAGAATTCTAAAGTGCTCTGTTTTTGTGCAACAGGATAGAGGTTTGGTATTTTGTTGATATCTCTCTAATCACACATTGGATTGACCTGAAACTAGTTTCATATGAAACTAGACTCCTAACATGAACTATGAACACTAAAATCACATTAAACAGAGTTAAGAAGAGAGAGATATGATATGTTGCAAATAACAAATAAATCACTGTCATATTCTAGGACAGCTTTGGTATTTTGGACATAACTCCCAAACTACACATTGGATTGTGATGAAACCAGTGCCATATGAAAATAGACTTAAAGAGCTTTCCATGGAAAGGTAGTTTGTCATATTTGATGTTGGAAAATTTGAAGACAGAAGGGAATAGTAGACACTCCTTCAATTATAACTTTTAGATTACAATGAATTTGAGCTAATTCTTATTGCATTGGAATGTACAGGGCAAGAGCTTTCTGATGATATGTCACTTGCCATGTTTTGAATCAAAATGAAGAGATCACCAGAGTGATCACTCAAGTGATATCCCAAGATCACTCTAGTGATGACTCACGTGATGAAATTGGAAAACGTCTCATAAGCTCTCTGCCACATTTTAAAGGGGATCACTCAAGTAATGCTTCCCAGGAGAACAGAACAATGTCTCGAAGATTCTAAAAATCATGGGAATGATTATGTAACTCACTCTTCTTGCTTCTAATCACTCTAATACTTCATTGTATTAGTGTTTAACACATTTCTCCAGGAATACAATAAAGATATGATGTGAAGAGTCAAAAGGTGACTTTACAAAAGTAGAGTGTCGACCGAATGTAATGGCTAGTTTTCAAATATGAAGAACAGTCAAACGAAGCAACGGGACTCTAACGGATAAGTTGAAATGCTCAAACGGTCATCAATCTTCATCAACTATAAATAGAAGAACATTCAAAGTTCAGAACGCCAATGAGAATACAACGACACAAACATGCTTATATTTTGAGTCATCTACTCTGACCTGACCACTCTCACTTCTTATCTATTTTCTATATTATATGTATCTGAGAGTGTAATCATTTGTATTGTACTTCAGTGTTTATCTTATTCACTTCTAAGAGAGAGAAGATTGATTGTAATCTTTCATCATCATAGTTACGGTGTGTAAGGGGGATTAACTCGATTGTATCCTTACGGTATCTAAGGGGGAGTAACTCAGTGATAGATTTGTTAAAAGCTTCACAAGTACTTGGCTAAACTTGTAGGTTGTAAAGGCTTTTCTTGTGCCCGGATTAAACAAGAAGATAGTGGATTTGAAAATCTCAGGAGGAGCCTGAGGATTGGATGTAGGTCATCGTAGATTGGACTAAACTAGGATAAATCACAGTTTGTATATTCTCTTCCCTAAGATCTTATATTTCTAGCATACATTATTTAATCTAATTGTTGATTTATGATTCATTACTTTCATATTTATTACTTCAACTAAGATGCAAAATGATTTTCAAAGTTCTTAAGCTTTTTGTCTTACACCTAATTCACCCCCATCTTGGGTGTCAGGTGGTTCTAATAGTTATAATAGTTTCTATATAGTACAACTCTGCACAGTGCAGTTCCACTGTTTACTAGAAACTAACAGATTTTTCAGTCAATTTTGGAAACTCTTAATCAATTCTAGAAAAATGTAATTTAATTGATTCCAAAGCCCAATTGAGGCTATTCAAAAGTAATTTCAAGAAAAAATACCCAAATCTAATTACTGAACCCATATTATTCCCAAAACTTCACTAAACATAAGTTGTTCCAACTTTCCTTCCAAAAACAGGGCCCAAATTTGAAAATTCATATCTTTTAATCTACTTCTCCAAAAATTACAAAATGCCTATCAAATTAAAGCTTTATATGTCTACGTTAATCCTATAAATGTTTATAATTTTTGAACTAGGTTTCACCCACAAAATCTATTGTACAACAACACTGCCTCCAGTGAATCAAAGCAAATGGCATTTACTTTGAAATTCAATAAATTCCATATTTGCATACAAATTTCTAAAAATCATGAACACCCATATTCCCATAAAATTTTCCCTCTAAATCAATGGAATCATCAAAATAATCAAATTCTCATTGCTTCATGGTGCCCTGTTCAGGTCAAAATTTTAGGGTTTTTCACAACAAACAACCACTTCACTATTTAATCACTAAACTTAGCTTATTTGCCTCCAAACAAACATATAAGCACATATGTAGGATGAAAGCTTCATGATCCCTAATATGCCCTAAAAATTGAAATTAGGGCTATCACAATAACTGACAAAACTCATCCAATCAAAGCATCATATATATCAAAATGATGCTCTTACTCACCTCTTGCTTCTTCTTGTGTTCTTTTCTTGCTTCCTCAACTTTTTTTCTTGTACGATGGCTGAAAAATCCTATTCTTCAAAGAAATAAACCATAGAAATGAAGCTAAGGAAGAGAGGAACAAGTTTCAAGAGAGGTATTTGAGCTAGAAAGGTCATTTTCCAAGTGAAAATTCAAGAAGAATATCTTACCTTTAGGTAGTCTTCTTTCCTTTGCTCTAGCTCCACTTGAGGGTTAGAAAGTGTAATATGGTCATATTTTTCCTCCCCCTTATGGACATTTACTTGGACAAAAATGTGGTTAAGGCTTAGACAAAAATTTATGGTCCAAATTCATTCTTGCTAGCCAAGTCACTCAATTTTACCATAAGTAATAATATATCATAAGTTACCATGGTAATTTCTCTAGCTTCATCTTTTCCCTCTTATTTCTTTATTTGGACAAAATTATCATGACGAAAGAGAAATGAAATTGTTTCATGAATTATCATGATCATCTTCTTCAAGAAATCAATTAATTTTCATTTTTACTTTTGACTTTTCAAAGTTGATCTTTTTGCTTGATCTCATTCCTCCAAATTGGATATTGCTTTTAATCATTTATTCCCTTCATTCCTTGCCCATAATTCATGTAAATGGGCTTCTAAAGTGACCAAGCAAGCTTCTTCAATCATATCTTGGAAGGTTATACATATTAGCTTACAATTGTTGACCTTTCAACTTGAATTCCTACTTGGCTTTAATTTGTTCCTCATATCATATTTTAGTGGCCATCACTCAATTTTTTCCTTCCTCTTATCCCTTTTTGGACGTCCCATGCTTGAGGAAAAGGGAAGATATATATATATATATATATATATTTTTTTTTTTTGATTTACTACATTAGCTCTTGGCTTCTTGAATTCCAAGCACCTCAATATTCACCCTTCTATTTCATTTAATGCTACAATAATTACAAGGCATATTGGTGAATAAAATTGGGGTGTTACATAGATTTTGTTATGAACCAAATTATTATCTCTAGTTTTGGTTTGTTTTTGAACTTGAGTAGCTAAATTATGTTGGAATTGGCTGGCACAATAGAAGAATTTAAAATTTTACCAATCCCAATTATGGATCTATCAACGACATTTAAACCGAGTTAAAAAGAATCGTACCTTTTCGAATTTAGTGTTTTTGATCTATACTCAATTGAGCCCTCTCAAGCATCAATCAAGTAAACTGATGAATCTTATTGGTGACCAATCAACAAGCTAAGAAGCATTAAGAATAGAGTAAGATCAACATAAAATGACTTTAATCATAAATAAAAAGAAGGGAAATAAGTACTCAATCCATAGAAGGGATCAAATAATCCTAAAGCACATAATTTAGCTACTCAGGTTCAAAATAAAACCAAAACCAAAGATAATAATTTGGTTTATAATAGAAGCTAGGTAAAGGAAAAAAGAAAATCAATGACAAAGCCAATATTGAAGCTCTAAATCTCTTTGAATCTTTAAGCCTTAGCACCCCAACCTTTGTTTGCTGTCGCATGAAAGAAAAGACCCTATCACCTATGTCTATGGTCTAGATTCTAGTAGCCTCCCTCAGCATTTCTCTCATCAAGTGTTGTTCGCTTTCCTCATAAGAAGAAGAAGAAGAAGAACCCTATATAAAGGTTAGGTTCCTAAATCCTCTTTCCAAAAAGTACAATATTCCTCTAGCAAAATAAAATCAAACAAACAGATTAAAAAAAATAAAAAGATAAAAAATATAATGAAAATAATAAAGGGAGAATTGCTAAAAAAAGACCTTATTGACAACTTATTTGCTAAATAGGACCTGGGAAGATATCTTGCACACGGAGGGAAGATATCTGCACACGTAAGGAAGATTTTTGCACATGTATAGGGAAGAGTTTTACACACAGGGAAGATCATCTGCACACCAAGGAAGATATTCTACACACGTGTAAGATAATCTGCATGTGAAGGTCCCATTTGGCAAATAAGTTACCAATGAGGGATTTTTTCACAATTTTCCTAATAATAAATAATGATAATAATATGGCTTAAGGTGCAAACATACATATGAGCTTTTACCTAAAGTGCACTCAGTACCAAATGCTTTTTGGAGGTGCAAAAATGCCTATAAACTTTTAAAATGGAGGAAAAATACCATCTCCATTAAAAGATTGGAATTGCCATTATTTTTACGGTGGGCCTTACCCTATTAAAAAAATTAAAATGTCTAGGTTTTTATAATTTTCCTTACTACCCTTGGTTCTTCTATATGTCATCTCCCTTCTTTTCTTCACCACCCCCATTTTCTTCTTAGATGTGGACGGCGATAGTGCACCCTCTACTAGCAGCAACAACGTGACCCTTCACCAGCGGCTTGAATCACTAATCCATGGCTAAGAGGAAATTGATTTGCAGTGACAAATCGTGGTAGAGGCTGCGATTTGAAGTAACAAATGGTGATGGAGATCGATTTTCAAAGGAGAAGATTTGAGAGCTATAACTAGCTTAGGATTTAAAGATAATAGTAAGGGTGGAGGTTGCGATTGCTTCAATAGTGGAGCATAATGACAACAACGGCAAGATCTAAGATGGTGAGCCATAACCTCGCATCAAATTCCCTTGTGCGATCTTGAGAGATTAAACTCTCATCCCAACCATTGAATGCCCTTTTCCTACTAGCAGTAATCACGACAAGGATCACCCTCTTCATTTTCTTCACTTTCACTGTTATACTATACTAGAAATTCAATACATGGCATTATTGAAAGGTTCAAATTTTTTCATTAGAGGGCATAATGGCTTTACTAGCTTGCATCCCATCAATTCAATCATGTTCTTATTAATGAAAGGTTCAATTTTTTCAAGCTATTATTATGGTCTTATCTTTGTTGATTTGATTGTAACACCCCAAATTTTATTCACCAAGAATGTATTGTAATTATTTAATATATTCAATAAAATGGTGAATATTTACGGCTAAAGGAATTAAATATTGGAAAGTGAAAGGTGAACAGCATTTTCAGTGAAATCACTCGTAAGGCAGTGAACTTGTCATGTGGTTTTGGATAAACAAATGATCAGCAAAAATTATGAAATTTTACAAGATGAAAGTAGACATCCTAAGCTTTAACATGATAGGTCATATGACTCAACTAGAGCTATATATACAAGAAGTTATGAACTTTTGATGTTAGCCCATAAAAACGGTGAATTTTCTAGAACAATATTCAAAGAAATTAATTTGGGGAATTTTGTGCTCTCAATTGGCTAAAGTCTATATTTTTCCTTGAAACTATAGTCAATAATGGTTCTATAGCCTTTGGAATCACTCTGATATGATGTCTATAAAATTTGTTATAATTTTTCAAAGATATGGTAGAAAATCTGTCAAATTGCCAATTGTTACGAATTTTGAGGAAAAAATGTAATGGCAAACTTGTAATTTTGACAATTTAGCACAAAATTAATTATTTTTTTATTAATTGAAGTTAATTTCAATTCATTAAGTAAAATAAAGGGAACAAAATATATTTAGAATATTTTAGTGAATTTAATATGAATTTACGAAAAAAATTGTTCAAAAAGTGCAATTTTGACCAAAATTGAGACTTTACCTATATATGTACTTGAACAGGTTGTGAAGCCAATTGAGACCATTGGGTGGGACCCTTAGGTGTCTCCTACATGTAGCATAAAGAAGGAAATGTTGGTTGGACTTAATGAGCATGGTTACATGTACATAAGGGTTTATGTACATAAAATGCAATTTTTGGAATTATGACATAAGCATACTTAAAGGTGACATAAGCATGAACTTATAAAATATTCCTCACCTTCATGCTCTTCTCATTTCTGGCTTAAAGTTCACCTGCAACAAGAGAGAGAAAGTGTGAGATTTTTAGAGAGAGAAAGAGAAGAAAAACTTGCAAAGGTAAGTAATTTCTTCAGTAAATCGGTTTCTAACACGTATAACTCCATTTCCAAGCTACCTTTCTATGTATTTGAAGTGTTGAAGGTCATATTTATGTGTGGGAGCCAGGGTTTGTTTGGCCACCTTAAGAAAAGCGAAGAGGAAGTGAAAGGTAACTTCCAAACCTTCGTATATTGACTATTCTGACTGTTATATACAATTTAATCAGTGAAATTTCTCAAGATTATCATTGTTTGTAAAATTTGGAAAAGTTGCCTTAGAAGTGTTATGCTACCAAAATTTAGATTAGATGGTTGATGTAACCTAATGTAATAGCTAATAAAGTAATTAGGAATAGAAAAGAACACGTTTGCAGAGTTAGAATAGAAAAACCCCGATTTTTCCCAAAGGATACCCATATTTTAGTTAGTGTTGGTTTAGGGGGTTAGAGTTGGATTTTCAATGATTTGATGATCCCATTGTGCTCAAGATGGAAAATTAGGTAGCGTTACAGTTGGTTACTTTTTCAGAAAAGCCCGAAAAAGCATAATTACGAAAACACCCCTGAGACTTGGAAAGCGGGGCTGCCAAGGGCAATTTCATCTTTTGGTAATGAATTTGGTAATTCTGAATTTAGAAATGGATCCTTTGGGCGAAAATATGTTAGAATAGCCCATGTCAAAATTTTGAGAAAAAGTACAGTCGGGCTGGTACAGCGGGACCAGGCCGAGACCCTGGGAGAATTTTGGTAATTTTCACCATAGGCTAATATAACCACAATAAATACTATGGAAGTGTCTAAAATGATACATGAATGGGTTTTAACTTATTTCTTGTACATTTGATATTCTAGGACCGAATTAGGAGCCTAAGCTAAGCAGGTTATACGAGGTAGACGATTCGAGGCTTGAAAAGGGTTAAGGTAAGGACTACTATCTCTCATATACTATGTGACTATTTGTATGATGCATGTTACTGCATTTTATGATTTAAACATGTGTGAGAGGCACATTACCTGGTTGTGGTTCAGTGCCCATCCATGGGACACTGGTATTACCTAGCTGTAGTCGGTGACTTGACTGAGGTACATATAGGGGTTTCAACTGGATAGTTGGCCCTTAACTTTCTATACACACACAGATTGATGTGAAGTTTTATTATACTTAATACAATGCATTACATATTTAATTTATCACATTTTATATGTTGATAGCACGTTTTTACTGGGATTCCTTATAATCTCACCTCTTTTTTTAAACCAAATACCACAGCGGGTGCTTGCAGCTCGAAAGGCATGGATGAAGATACAGGAAAGTGACAGGCACATTTCCTGAAATGAGGACAATGATTATGTTTAGTCTGTATTGGGAATATTTTTGGGAAATTCTATATATATATTTGTAAATATTAGTGAATTTTGCTCTGTTAGTGCCTGTCTGTAAACAAATACTTTTATCAGTATATTTTTACTTTTCTGTATGCTTGTGGAACTTGGCCTATATTACTCTGTATATATCAAAATGGAAACGGGTGCTGACATTTTTGGTATCAGAGTCCAAGCAATTCTGGTAGAGTTAATAAGCGATTCTCGCATTATCAGAATGGTATACTGATATATTTTGTTTGCATAGTGATAGGAACCATAAGCGATTTGAGTTTAAGCAGTTCAAGCGAGGAGCATGAGGGATCACTCTTGACAGTGAATCAAGGTACCCTAGGCCAGAGTATCTTGGAGGAGTAGTAGTCTGTCGAGACGAGGACACCCAGGGAATAGGTTTAGGTTAGAGTGGTATATGGGCCTCAACTAAGACAGGAGCTAGTACGTTGAGAAGGGATGGAAATTCTAAACAACTAAAAACCGATGAATTAAAATTAGATTTGGGTTCTGCTGCCTATTCCAGAGCTGGAACTGTGCACTTATTACATGACTTACGACTACATCAAGACTTGTGGGAGTATGTGAAAGGTATATATCGGCGGCCCTTCTTTGCATGGGACACCCCTATTGATCGATATAGGGAATATCTGGAAGAAATAGACACGTTATACCCAGGGTAGAGTTACTTTGATTTGGATTTTCTGGATAATGTATGGATTTATACTACATTATATTTCCTTCCAGATATGATATTTTGGGTTAGAAAGAAAAATGATATAGTTGAGCGGGGCCCAAATCATAATTTCAATGAATTCATGAAGTACATTACCAATCTGGTATAATAGTACATGTACAACAAGTGATGTGGGACTCAGTTATTATATGTCATTGCCCGAGGGTGACTGGCACATATTTTGAGACAAGGGCAGTCACATAAACCAATAGACAGAGAAGATTAAGGCAGAGTTGGTATTTTGGGAGGGTGTATATAAAGTTAATCATGCTCGACCCAGGGAAATCCGAGGATGGGTGACCCCCTGGGAAGTTGCCTATAACTTAAGAGTTATATGATATAAAAAGGACAAATATGTCATGTACAATAGTCCATAGGTTGTGTGATGTTCGTAGCTTTTGGTAACTTCTGTAAATAGTTGATGTATGTTACAAATGACATATCTATGTACCTAAATTATTATGAAATAATGAAAATGCCCTTGCATCTATATGAAATTTATTCTTCTTTATTCCCATGTAGTAAGGTACCAAGATGATACAGGAAGGAAATCATAACCCAAATTAGGAAGATAGTTTTGACTCTATGTGACACATTCAGAGCAAGATGGCACAGTGACAAACTATGATGAACAATCTTAGAAATGAACTGCACGAGGCACAATAAAGACAGCGAATATTAGAACATCTTTAAAAGCAAGTAGGTGAACGAAATCCACTTGAGTAACCTCATCAGTAGCCACTACCCACACTTGTTTATGAATCAAATGTTTTCAAACTTGGTTAAAGCGATTTGAGAGACAACAAGCTCCTGCTTTCTGAGGTAGATTTGATCCTCAGCAAGCAAAAGAATGGTTATCCGCAATGGAGCAAATTTTCATACGACTGATGTGCTCCAATGATATAAAGGTTTAGATGTACATCCTTAAATTAAAGGGAGAGGCGGATATGTGGTGGAGGATACAATTGGGAAAACAGGCCAGCCCGTGACGGGCTCAGGCCTAAACGGGCCAGCCCGTTTAGGCCCGAGTTCAAATTCGTACCCTTTTATAGCGGCCCAGGCCATTTAAGGGAGGCTCACGGGCTTTAGGCCTGTTTGAGTTTTTTTTCCATGCCTTTTTTGTTTCTTATTCTCCTAAAGACTAAAATACCTAATTTAAAATATAAATATCATCAACACAAATTTAAAACATAAATATTATCCAAGTTTAATAGAACACAAACACTAAGACTTAAGTCCAAACTATAATTAATGTTCATAACCAATCAAATAAGTTCACAACCACATTCAAATAAGCTTCAAATATCAGTTATAATAGAACACCTGATTTGGATTTTGGCGTACACATGCAAAAAAAAATAAAATCAAAGAAGAGAAGATTCAAATGAGGTCTGAGTCAGTGTGAGAGCATTTCTGATCTGAGGGTTAGGTTAGGTTAACTCTACCCTCTGACCAATGCTTGCTGGCTATTTAAAAAAAACTTAAATGAGCCTAAAAGGGATGGCCCTACAGGGCTACGGACCTTTTAGGCCCGCTTTCAGCCTTTAAATCATAGGCCCGGCCCTTGACGGGCTCGGGCCTAAACAGGCCAACTTGTCAATTCCCGGCTCTAGTGGAGGAATACAGAGTTGATTCTCCAGGTAGCAAGTATTCTGGTAACATGGGAAATATTCAAGGGGAAATTTAATGAAACATATTTCTCTCAGTAAGACAAATTGGCAAAAGAAAAAGAATTCCTCTATTTATGACAAGATAATGAAGAGAGCTTTGAGGAGTACCTGGCACGGTCATGGAGACTTGAGGAATAGTGAATTATCTTAAGGTTGGTCTATGACTAATAATCATCTTAATTAGATGATATGAGGAATTCTTAGAAGTATAGAGTAATGATGTAAGTATTAATTTTAATATAGAACATTTATGTTGCAGTGAATACTGCCATAAAGGTTCACTCCATGAGGTTATGGAAAATCAAAGTATAGTGATTGTTTTAAGATTTCTCCAAACTAAGTGATGATATTAATTTAGTTATGACATACATAACTATATGATTTTTAGTATATATGTTAGGTATGATTGAGGTGAAACGATCTTTGACTTAATTAATTTTGAGGTTATAGATCTAGTATGAAATTAAAAGATGGATTGTAATCCAAGAATCATTATTGAGCCTTAGGTTTGAAGAACACTGAAAGGGCTCAGAGCTGTTTGAGGCATAGAATATAGTTAAGAATGATATGTTATGATATCTGAGCAATGATTAGTGATGATTATGCCATATATTGATCCCAGAGGATCTGATCTAATGATACTGAAGGTTGTGAATAGGCCTGAATTAGATCTATGCTGGAATGGTGCTTAGGTCGAAATATGAATTGGTTTCACTATGGTTCTGATGCATGACAGAAGCTCAAACCTTATGAACCTTAGGAATAGTGTTGAACCTTCAGTAATTTTTTGAGGTTATTACCCGAATACCGTGAAGGTTAGAATATGCGCTATTGATCTTGATTCTTAGCGAAACCTATTGAGTATAATTAAGGAATATGATTTCTAATGAATGTGATGTTAAGGTTCTAGATTCCATGATGAACCTAAAAGTTGGGTAGAGACCCTAGACTGTATGATATTACACGTCAGAGATGTTGTAGTGGACCGGTGTGTCATTAGGTCGGCGAATTTATTGAGAATGGTGTTGGGCTGTGGTGATTCATGGAATTGGGGAAAGAGATTTCTTGGCTCAGCTAATATTAAGGTTTTAAGAGTTGCATTATGATCCAAGGATGAAACTCAATAGTTGAACTGATTCTTAGGAATTTGAATTGACCTAGATGGTATAAGATATGAGAACATAGTACTAGAATGAATCAAAAAGTGTATAAGGTTTCTCGAGGTTGCTAGTTGCTGATCTAGCATAGCAAAAGATCTTGATAATAGTGTATTCCCTCAATAAATGAGAATAGTTCTCGATAGAATAAAGAGTAGCCACGAACTATGGTCTTACGGTTGACATAGAAAATCAAATTTACGAGTGGTTTTTGGTTTCCCTGTACAATAAGGGTAGAGTACCTTGATGACAGAAAGAATTTATTTGCCTACTATTCCACGAACTTGAGGCTTTACTAGGAGTTGATTGGTGGATGGTAGAAAGTATATTGAAAGGAATGAATAAAGGATGTTGGGAATCATGGTTTGACGGCTTGGTAGGCTGATGATTCTCTAGAAATATGTTTTAGAGAATATAAAAGGGGCTACCCTAGAAAGGGAAGTAGAATTGGTAAGTACGCATAGATTCACATATGAATAGACTGTGCCTACACCCACGGGTGTTAGGGTTGCCACAGTCAATATATGTATACATAATATAATGATTGTCGAGGGATATGAATCGACCATAGACTTGACTGTCTACCGATGCATAGTTGTGTGGCTTAGTAGTAATCCTCAAAATTGGCTAATTGATGACAAATGCACATACTATGTTCATAGACTACACGAATTGAATTTTTCATTCATACCTAGTCTAATTCATGGTAGTTTTATCGATAACATATTGGTAAACACATGATGTAAAATGACACATGAGTAACAATTACGAATAGAATTGAACATGGTGAGGGAAAAACTATTTCATGCCAAGTTGAGTAAATGTGAGTCATGCCTTATAGAGGTAATATTTCTAAGCCACGTAGTCAAGAGATCTTGATAGACCCTGGTAAAGTGGAAGTAGTAATAAATTGAGAAGGCTAGAAACTGTGGTTGTGATACGTGGTGTTCTAAGTCTTGTTCATTAGTATGAAGGGCCTATATCGAAATTCCCTGGAACTCAGCTTTATGTATGGGATGATGATTATGAGAAGAGTATTGAAGAGCTGAGATGAAAATTTGTTAAAGTAACAACGCTGAGAATCCTAGATGTGAGTAAGCATGAATTGGGATGTGATTTGATGCAAGCCAGGTGTGGATATCCTGCCATGGTGAGGGACTACTGAGTGGCAAAATCATGGCCGGCATCGACGTTGAGTCCTGGAGCTATGCCACTAGGTATCGACTTCGAGCTTTGGACTATGCCGTTACAAAAGAAAAAAAAATTGGCGTAATGGTTACCAAAGAGCTCTTAGGCTTTGGACTTATCCCTCGAGTCCAGAGTTCAAGTCCTTGGTGAGGCGACTCTCTGGGTTTTGGTGACCTACAGAGGAAAATCCCCAAGCCTTTGAGACAAATCCTGGGCATAGGGGGCTTCAGTAGCACCTGTGTCCGGCACCGTTCTATGGCCCATATGGTGGGGGGCCATGCCATTACATATAAAGGTGTCGTTACATATGTATCTTGTCAGCTGAAGTTTCATAAATTAAACTATCCTACCCATAATCTTGAGTTGATGGTACTAATGTTTGTTGAAAATGTTGCCTATATGGCGTAACTGTGGAGTTGTACTACAACCACAAATGTTGAAATATGTGTATGATCAAAAAGAGAGAAATATGATGCAATGTAAGTAGGTAGAGTTATTAAAAGATTAAGATTTGGAATGTAAATGTTATCCAGGGCAGGCTAATGTTGTCACTGACGCATTGAGCCGTACAATAGTGCAGATGGCAGATATGATGATTTATGAGCAAAAATCCAATCAAGGAATTTCAGGGATCTTAGTTTGTATTAGCAGATTTTGATCAGCGGTAATGATGTCAGTGGGACATACGTAAAAGTGTTGTCTCGAACTTTATGGTTATGAATGTATAGCAAATTTTGGAGATGAAATTTATTTAAGTGGGGGAGAACTGTAACATCCCAAATTTTATTCACCAAGAATGTGTTGTAATTATTTAATATATTCAATAAAATGGTGAGTATTTATAACCAAAGTAATTAAATATTGGAAAGTAAAAGGTGAACAGTGTTTTTAGTGAAATTGCCCACGAGGCAGTTAGCTTGTCATGTGGTTTTAGATGAACAAATGATGAGTTAAAATTATGAAATTTTATAGGATGAAATTAGACATCCTAAGCTTTAACATGATAGGTCATATGACTCAACTAGATCTATATACAAGAAGTTATGAATTTAGCCTAAAAAGCTGTGAATTTTTAGGAATAACATTCAAAGAAATTAATTTTGGGACTTTTGTGCTTCCAATTGGCTAAATTCTATATTTTTCCTTGAAACTAGACTTAATAAGGGTTCTAAAGCCTTTGGAATCAATCTGATATGATTTCTAAAAAATTAGTTATGATTTTTCAAAGTTTGGGTAGAAAATCTGCAAATTGCCAATTGTTGCGATTTTTGAGGAAAAAAATGTAATGACAAACTTGTAATTTGGCAATTAACACAAAATTAATTATTTTCTGATTAATTGAATTTAATTTCAATTAAATAAGGAAAATAAAGGGGGAAAATATATTTAGAATATTTTGGTCTATTTAATATGAATTTATGAAAAATTTGAGCAAAAAATACAATTTTGTGCAAAATTGAGACTTTACCTATATACGTACCGGAACAGGTTGTGAAGCAAATTGAGACCAATGGGTAGGACCCTTAGGTGTCTCCTATATGTAGCATAAAGAAGAAAATATTGGTTGGACTTAATGAGCATAGTTACATGTACATAAGGGTTTATGTACATAAAATGCAATTTTTGGAATTATGACATATAAGCATACTTAAAGATGACATAAGCATGGAGTTATAAAATATTTCTCATATTCATCCCCTTTTCATTTCTGGCATGAAGTTCAGCTGCAATAAGAGAGAGAAAGTGTGAGATTTTTAGAGAGAGAAAGAGAAGAAAAACTTGCAAAGGTAAGTGATTACATATTCAATTTTGGCCCTGAACTTTGTGCACACACACGGATTAATGTGAATTTTCATTTTACTTGATAGGATGCATTACAAATTTAATTATCGTATTTTATATGTTAATAGTATATTTCTATTAGGATTCCTTGGAAACTCACCCCTTTTTTCTTAAAAAAATACCACAACACGTGCTTGCGGCTCGAAAGGCAAGGACAAAGATACGGGAAAGTGAAGGGCACATTTCTCGAGATGAGGACTGTGGTTATATTTAGTCTGTATTGGGAATATTTTTGGGAAATTCTGTATATATTTGTAAATATTAGTGAATTTTACTCTGTTAGTGCCTGCCTGTAAACAAATACTTTTATTATTATATTTGTACTTTTCTGTATGCTTATGGAACTTGGCCTATATTACTCTGTATATATCGAAATGAAAATGGGTGTTGACATTGATCACAAGTTAGTGGTGGATGCTTTGTTTGTTTCATGCATTTCTTTATTCACAACCTGATGTTTTGCTGGTTTTGACTTATTGTTAATTGTCCCTTTTAATTCCAATAATAGATATGAGATAGGAGGGAATTTTCTTTTTGAGTTGGGACATCTTGGTACTTTTAAATGATAGTAAATGGACGTTAGCATTTTTTAACGATGATATTATTTTTGCTCAAATGTTGAAAATTTATGGGCATTTTTACAACTCCGGAAAGCTGTTGATCTTGGACGCACTTTAGGTAAAAGCTCATGGATATTTTTGCACCTGAACCCTAATAACAACACCAACAACAAATTGAAATATCTTTACCATTTTTTATCATAAATTATTATTTTTATTATTAATCTCATTATTTTTATCTTTAATATCAAAATCATTTTTTTTATCCTAAACTTTGATATTTATAATGAAATCCCCTAAATCATTAATCAAATTGATATCTTATCAAAATCTCACTCAAATTCCTTTAATTTAGCACTACTAGAAAAAAAGACTTTCAAGATTGATTAAAATTAGCTTTTTAGATCGGGTTTAGGTCCAGTCTTTTATTGACTAGTTTAATAAATTTGTCATTATTAAGACCGGACCTATGACCGGTTTTAAAAGTTACCCTTTCAGATCGGTTGGTTAGATGATCGGTGTTAAAAAGCTTTAATATATATTAAAAAAATGTCCACCTTTTAGACCAGGTAATTTCATACCCAGTACAAAAAGTGTTTTTTTAAAAATGCATATTTATTTTGTTTCATAGAAGCCCGGTTAGATATCATTATTATATCTAAAAGCTATATTATTCAATATAAATTCTACAGACAAAGATAGTTCTGAAAACAAAAATGCAATCAACATAAAAAAATAAACATAGCTAATATTCATGAATCTGAAGCCCTATATTATTAGATAATTAGTGAATCTTAATTTTGACATTTGTTTTTTCAAGGTTTAATTTTTTTTTGGCTTGCATTTTCTTCACCTCCAAAGGAATTTGATGATTTTTTAGCATTGGATTTAGTGGATGTTGTGGAAATTACTATTTTTCATGCATTTTATAAAAGTGAACTCATAATTGCAATAATGGCTTTGGTTATTACTGTATCTCGAACCTCTTGAACTAGTGTCTTCCAATTCCATATTCCGCCTCTTGGATTTAAATGTGAAGGTCATTACAAACTTAATAAAAGGAGATCACAAATGTAAAAGGTCATTACAAATTTAATGTATAGAAGTAAGATATTAATATTTTCTATTTCCTAACAAAACATCCTGATGATTTTTGCTCTAATAGCATGTTTGAAAGGGGAATAACATTTCTTTAAACTAATTGAAATTGATGCCAAGCAATTAAGGGAAGAATAGATACTCCTAAAGCTCATAACCAGCATTGTCACTTGGGGCACCATGAAGAAACCAACGCTTGGTTATGCATATGATGGAAGAAAGTATAAGAATATACCTAGACCCCTTGGTGCATTAGAGTCCAATTCTAATAGCATCGGGAGTATAAATAATAGAGAAGCTTGTGTGGATGTTTGTAATTGTAGGAAAATTAAATGGAGAGGATGGACTAGTGTAACCCCTTACTGTAATTATATCCAAAATACGTGATTAAAGTGAAATAGAAACCAATAATAAACAAATAACATTCTCAAACCCATATACCAGACGGGGTTTACACAAAACTTTTCGAAATTTAATATACCTGGTCTTACATTCACTTTTCGAATACTATTATTACATGAAGATAAATCACATTTAAATATATCAGAGTATGCAATATAATTCCCGGCTAACCCCGGGTTCCATACACTAATCAAAGCTTTACAGAGCATATTCGCCTAATACAATTTCTCATATAGGGATTACATAATATCATCCTAAATACATAATCAAATAATCATCCACATATACACATCCAACTTATATACATTCATCCTAACTACAATGATAACCAACTATCAAATCTATAACCCAAAGGAAGTCCTTGACGCCCTTGGCTACTTGCTCAGCTCTATCCTCTATCTACTACCCTATCTGAAAGGTTAGTAGGGGAGGGTGAGATTCGAGAAAATCTCAGTAGGTAAACAATACCAATATGCATGTACAATACATATTTAATGCATGACATGCTTGCATCACATAACTATATTCACACAATGACAAATTTGCATGCTCAATGCTTCAAACAACATACTTATGTCCAAAGCATAAATGAAACATAGCTTCAAATCATTCATACATGTTTCACATAATCAAGCAAAGTAAAGACATGCATCATCACACCAAAACAAATATCAAATACATGTAGGAGAGGTAAGTTCGCTACTCTTGTTCTTTCCACGTATGCTCCAGCTTCGGCTACTCACGATCAGGGCGAACTTCAAACCCTATAACAAAAATAAGGACATAGGTTTAATCCCTTTTCCAATTCCTTAACTTCAAATACTTAAGTTGGTTATTATTCATGACCTTTAGGTGGCTACTCAAAGCCTAAACCCATGCCTAAAGGATTGGGAGAAACTTGACCAAAGATCTCTTTCAAAACCTCAAATACCCATTTTTGGCTGCATCACTCGAGTGATGGACAACTGTACCCGAGTGAGGATGGCACACTCATGTAACTGCTTGGCTGAAAGCACAAACAGAGGCAGAAAGCGATCACAGAACTCAAGCACCAAGATCAATACTCGAGTGATGCCCCCACACTCAACCGAGTCCCACCGTGTGAGGCACAGGAAGTGACCACCAAAGAGCAACAGAAAACCCAGAGCCAGAAGTGCACTCGAGCACTAGCTCTAGCACTCGAGTGAGGGCACAACACTCGAAAGTGCCAACACACACTCTTAAAAAATTGGCTGTGAGTGACAACCCGAGAAGCGAGCTTATAACACAAAATACCCTTGCACCTGAGTGAGATAAGGCTCACTCGAGTGATGACCCACTTCACTCGCAGGTGAGGCAATATACTCTTGCTTCTTTCACATGCAAGTGCAACCAAAACTGAAGGGGAATAGGAAAATATAATGCTGTACTTGAGTAAGACCCCTGTTCACTCAAGTGAGGCTCTATCAGAAGATAGAACGCAGCTGATATCAGAATTTTCCCTAACTTCCAACATATGTTTCCAATGGTTCTAAAACTCTAACACAAAGCTATTCCCTTATAATTTCACACAAGAAACCCATTGGAAACCTCAAAACATCCAAAATCATATCGCAATCAAAAGTTTCCCCATTGGTCACACTTATCACACACTTTTCCTAATTTCACTAACTTTGCTTCCCAAAGTTCTAAATCAATCCTAATGGTATCAAAACACACTATGACACCATTTTACCACAAAACAACATGCAATTCAAGGAATTACATGTCACATAAAATTAGGGTAAAATCCACAATTCACATAACTTAACCAAAAATCATAATATATAAATCAAAGAGAAGTTATCACTCACCTCTTCCTCTTTCCCAAGCTAGTTCCTTGATTCCACAACCTTGAAGTTTCCTCAAGCTCTCAAAACGCCTTGTTTCACAAATCTAAAACCATAGCAATGTAGTTCTCATCACTATGAACAATGTTAAAGAAGATGATTAGAGCTAAAGAGGTCACCAAGCAAGCTAAAATCTCACCTTTCTCTTTCTCTTTCTTCCCTCAAGCTTGGCGCCATGGAGGTTGGAGAGAGAAGGTGAAGATGATGAAGATGGCACAGATTTTGGGGGTGCCAAATGCTCTAGCAGACTTGGAGACAGAAAGGAGAGAGGAATGAGTTGAAATCTTTGACCAAGATCTATGGGTCCACAAAGTGCCAAGTGTCATGATCTTATGCTATCTCACATGAGCTCACATAATCACATACACATGATTCCACCCTTTGATCTCTTACACAAATCAATCACAACCATTGATCTTCAAGTTACCAATGAGTTTCCTCTTCGGCAACTACCAATTGGTCGGCAACTTTACTATTTTGCCCGTAATTATGGCAATTCCTTCTAAATGACCACCAAACACATCATATCTTTTCATTTGGCTACAAAATGTGCCCTCCCTTTATTTTAAGTCAATCTAGATGTTAATCCACTATTGAACTTAAAAATAGGGTTTTGACACTACTCATAACATACTCGAATCACAAAGTGTAACGCCCCAATTTTCGATTAAGGCCTAATGATAATTATTGAGGATAATTATCGGATTAAAGTGAAATTAATGTATATTGGTGACAATATTATTTAATATGTCATAATTGTTGGAAAATTGAAAGAATGGAATTATTGGCATAAGATGGTAATTAATGGGGAAATTAATTACTAACTAAGAGAAAAATGAGAAGTGTGATCAAATGGCTAATGGAAAGATTAGAGAGATTAATTGGCGACTAAGTGTGTGAGAGCTAATAGGAAAATGACATGTGGCAAAGTGGGTGTGAGAGGAAGATAAAGAAAAGTCAAATGGGATTAAATAATGAATTTCTCTCTCCTCTCTTCCCTTTTGTGCGCTGCAGAAGTATGGAGGGAGTATTGTCATTATTTGTTCTTCTTCTTCACTACTCCTCACTCCATCTCTCATCTCTCTCTTCTCTCTCCATTTTCTGGCGCCATTTTTGCAGCAAAGGGAAGGAAGAAAAGCTTTGAAAAGGTAAGGAAAATGGCTTCCATTGCTCAAACTTCCTTCTCTCATATTGATCCTTGAATGAAGAGCTTCATTTTGATGGTTGTAATGTGTTCATTGGTGTTAGTTTGTGACCTCAAGAGATTGTGAAAGTTGAAGAGTCAAGAAATCTCTTTGGCAAAGTGAAAGAGGTGAGTGTTAACTCCCTTTTGATATATATATTGTGGTTGTTGGTTGAGCATTGATTTTTCTGGAATTTTCTGCCCTATTTTCGAAAATTAGGGTCTTAGTGAGTTTGGCATGTTGTGATCATGGAAATGGTATATTGTGATATCTTTTGGACAAATGGATTGGTTTGAATCATTAAAAGTAAAGATTAGGAACTTTGTGTTGGTTTTGGTGTATTGGTCAAAATAGGGCATGTGGTTAGATTTTGAATTTGGTCATTTTGAGGTTACCATTGTGTTCCTTGTGGAAAATTGTATGAGAATATGTTTGGTTAATGATTTTGAAGTCATTGGACACTTTGGTAGAAAAGTTGGAAAATGCTGTCAATATGAACTCTGTCTGGGCAGTTTATTTGTGTGGACATTTTTAATGACCAAATAATTTCATAAAATTGTGAAACTTTTCAGTCTTAAATTTCACATCCCAAGCTTCAAAATGGACATATAGTTTGTGTCATTTCGTTTAGTATTATGGGAGATATGGTTGTCCAAAGTTTGGGGATGGAAACAGAACTCTGTTCTGGAGTAGTGTTGAGTTTTGGGTGATTCTGTATTTTTGTGATGATTTGAAGTAATGAGAAATATTTTTCCTTGAAAGAGGACTCAAATACCTTTCATTTGGCTTTAGAATTACTTCATTTCAATTTTTCTACAATTAGATATGATTTTTCGAATTTCAGCCAAGAATCAGGAAATTGCTTGGCCGCAGCCCAAACCTTTCTGCCTTGATTCTGGCCGCGGCCCATGGGTGGCTGGCCACGGCCAGTGACCTTCTAACCATATTTTGGCCGCTACCCAAGGAAGGGCTGGCCGTGGCCAACCCTGTGTTCCAGCACTTTAAGTTTTTGAAAAGAGATCTTCACCCTATTGTTTCCCAACCTTTTAGGGGTTTTATTAGAGGCATTTGTGGCTTCTTAAGGGTCATTATTGATAACCAAATCTAAGTGTTGAAGAGTCAATTGAGTATTGGAATAGAGAATAATGCTTCATCCTTAATTATGACTTTAGGATTTGATATATGCCCGGAGCATAGAAGGCCTGTGCCTGCTCAAGGAAGGAAAGACAAAGGTAGTGACACTTTATCCTATATCATGTGTATTGCATCACTTGTTTGCATTAGTCATGGAATACAGTTAAAGTGAAGGGGACATGGTGAAAGCCCAGACTCGAATACAGTTAAAGTGAAGGGGACGTGGCGAAAGCCCGGACTCGAATATAGTTAAAGTGAAGGGGACGTGGCGAAAGCCCGGACTCGAATACTGATAAAGTGAAAGGGATGTGGCGTAAGCCTGACCTCGAATATTGTGAAGGGAACGTGGTGAAAGCCCGGTCTCGAATATTGATTGCTACATTGTGATATATGTGACTTGCTTTGTATATATGAATCATATAAATAAACTGTTGCTACTGGGATTCTCTAGAATCTCATTCTTTCCAAATAACATTTTTAGACAGGGCAAGTAGATCGAAAAGCAAGCAAGTGGCAAAGGACGATTAGGACTGCCAACAGTAGTCTTAGCATATATTTTGGTTTTATATTGAACTGGTTATCATTTTTGATAAATGTATACATATTGAATAGAATTGTAGTGGTATATGTTAGATCACAAGTTTTGATGATAACAAAAGACAATTGTGTGCAAAACATGTTTTTAGAAGATCAAGAAAAGTTTACAAAGTTACCAAATGCATATATCAATGTTTTCTGGTATCTGCTGTCAAAATTACACTGGAGTGCTCGAGCATGGATTTTGCACTCGAGCATGGATTCCTTCTGTGCTCGAGCAGGTGCGAGTAAAAGCCAGAAAGTGTTTACCCGAGAGGCATTCCACTGTTATATTCTCTGATTCACTCGAGCACTGGGGTTTGCACTCAAGCAGAGAAGCCATTCTCACTCGAGCACATGCGAGTGAAGGTCCGCGAGTACTTGGCTGGGAGCAAGAATTATTATGCTTCCTTGGTTCACTCGAGCAGAGACATCAATGCTCGAGCATGAGCATTTTGTGCTCGAGCAAGGTACTTCGAGTGTTTGGTCGAGAGTCATGAACTTTAGAGAAGGGCAAGTGTGCTCGAGCACAACCTCATGTGCTCGAGTGATACATCAGCACTTGCGAGTGAAAATTCTATCCCTCTCCAAATTTGATGCGAGTGCTTGTATAAATGGTATATTCCATGAGAATATTCTTCTCACTCGAGCAGGAGTACGTGTGCTCGAGTGAAGGCCCACATCACCTGCGAGTGATAATTTCATCCCTCTGAAATCCTGATGCGAGTGTTGGTATTGAGAGCATATTCCTGAAGAATATGCGTCTCACTTGAGCAGTAGTGTGTGTGCTCGAGTGAGGGACCATATCACCCGCGAGTACAAAATCTCACTCTTGTTAAAATGATATGCGAGTGATGACCCGGGAAGAAACTCCCTATGTAAAGTACAGGATCACTCGACCAGAAGGTGTTGTGCTCGAGTGAGACCCCATATCACTCGCGAGTGAACCAGTCATGCTCGAGTGATACTCTGCCAGATCACAGAAAATACCAAGTCTCACAACGTTCAATCCGAATATGGTTTATTGTTATTTATTCATATCATTATTACTTATTATCATTGTTTAACATTATTTTGAATGTATTATAAGTGTGTTACAGAAGGATGAACATTTGAAACTAGCTGACACGGAGAAAGTCAAATAACGGCAGACAACATCATTACAAATACTCTCACACCTACCGCATTCAGATTATTCAAACATGCGCGTGTGATTCCACAGTTGCAAAGTCACACTCCACAAATGATGAATACTCTAATGGACAAAAAACTAAACATCTATATATATACAGAGATTCAGAGATCGTGAGGAACCAACGAAGTACAAGAATTCACAAGCTTATACACGAGTCTCTGCTATTCATCTTTTTCTCTGTATACACATTGATCTTCAGTGTTTATTCATTTGCTCTGTAAGAGAGTCTTCATACAATTCAAATTATATGTTTATGTGATCTCAAGGTATTGGGACCTTGAGAGGGTAGTTTTTCCTTACGAGAGAAGCAGTTGAGAAAATTCCTTTGTTGAACCTTCCATTCATAAGTCTTATAAGATACAAGCAGAAGAGAACGTTGCTGCTCGTAAGACTTACAGTGGTGTAAGCAGGAGAGAACGTTGCTGCTCATAAGTCTTGTATACATAAGAAAGTGAAAAAGGTCATAGGTTGTTTTTCTGCACATAAGACTTGTCGTAAGGGGGAGAGAAATTTCTTAGTAAGAGATTATTTCTGCTCGTAGTGTAATATCCCAAAAAGTGATTAAGGGCTAATGACTTTAAAAGTGGATATAATTATTGTTGAATAAATACTTTTGGAGAATGTGTGATGGGAATTTGGATATTTTAATGATTCCAATGGCTTCCTTGTGAAAATTCATGTGGGGAGAGTGTTTATTGTGAAATTGGAACCATTGGGAACAATCGTGCTAAAGTTGAAAACTCTGTCCATTGAAACTCTGTACAGGGCAGCCAATTTGTATGGACGTTTTAAATAGACAAATGGTGTCTAAAAATTCTGAAATTTTCCAGTATTAAAGTTCACATGTCAAGCTTCAAAATGAACATATAATTTGTATCATTTTGATTTTTGACCTAAGAGTTTTGGATTTTTGAAGTTTGCCCAGCGAAATTAATTATTTTCTGGAACAGTATGCAAAGATTGAAATTCTGGGAATTTTGTGGTGATTTGCAGTAATGGCCAATATTTTTCCTATGAAGAGGACTTAAATATATTTCATTTGGCTTTGGAATCACCTCATTTCGATTTTTCTAGAATTAGTTATGATTTTTCAAAGTTTGGGCAGAAAATCTGCCAGAAAATCCGAAAATGGGAATTATGACATCATCTCATTAAAAGATGATGTCAGCATGGATTATTAATCAAATTTCTCATCTTCTTCAGCCATTTCACGCCATTTCCAGCTGAAGATAGTGAGAGAAAGTTGAGAGCTCTTAGAGAGAGAAAGAGGAGAAATCTCGCAAGGTAAGCCGATTTCTCTGACGATCTAGCTCCTAACGCGTATAACCTTGTTCCTAAGCTTCTCTTCTATGTTATTTAAGGTGTTTGAGAAGAAAATTTGGTGTTCAAGGGGCTAGGGTTTTCAGCCACTCTTGAGAAAAGCTAGAAGGAGCTTGAGGTAACTTCCAAACTTTCGTATATTGCTTATTCTGGCTGCTGTGGGCAATTTAATCAGTGAAATTTCGCCGGATTGCCATTGGTTTTAAAGTTTGGAAATGATGTGGCCTAGGGTTATGCTACCCAAATTGGGTCTTAATGTTAGTTGTAACCTAATGTAATGGTTAATAAAGTGGTTAGGAGTATAAAGGAACGCGTTTACGGAGCCGAAATCGTAAAACCCCAATTTTTCCCGGAGAACATGTAAATTTCGGCCAGCTCTAGAAATGGGTCTTAGAGTTGGATTTTCAATGATTTGATGATTCCATTGGATTCAGTGGGTGAAAATAGGTGGGGTTACAGTTGGGCACTTTTTCAAAAAAGGCCGAGAAAGCATAATTACGGAAACACCCCTAAAACCCTAAAAGTAGGGCTGCCAAGGGCAATTTCGTAATTTGACATTGAATTTGATAATTCTGAGTACGGAAATGGATTCTTTGGGCGGAAATATGTTAGGATAGCCCAGATTAGAATTTCGAGAAAAGTGCAACCGGTCCGGGTATGGCGGGCCCAGGCCGGGTCCCCGGGGGTATTTTTGTAAATTTTCATTATAGACTCATATAACCCTAAGTAACACTATGGAAGTGTCTAAATAGTGCATTTGGAATTGTAGGATTCGATATTTGCCGCCCTCGTGAGCCAACTGCGCTGAAGGACGTCGGGAAAGGATCAGGTAGTGACTCTCTCTCTTATACTATGTATAATGCTCTGTATGTGTGTGTTATCATTGTTATGTGATGATTCTTTAATGCTGCTGCGATTACAGCTGGTGATAGCTGTCGTTTACAGCGCAAGCTGTCGTTTACAGCGTAAGCTGTCGTTATTGTGATTACAGCGTAAGCTGTCGTGATTATTATTACAGCGAGAGCTGTCGTATTATGCATACAGCCGTGAGTGCTGTCGTTTGTGGTGAAAACCATGTATCTTTGAGATTGCTGCTGCTGTTGCTGGTTGTGATTTATATACATGCTTTGTGTTATGCATTGTGTGAGTGGTTTGTTACTACTGGGATTCGCTCGAATCTCATTCTTTCCTATGACTAACATTTCAGACAGGGCATGTGGCTCAAAGGAGAAGCGGCCAACCCGAAGCACTTAGGATCTTTAGTGATACTAAGGATTTTTGAGATGTTGGTTATCTACTTTAAACTAGGGATTACTGTATATCCTGAATCAGGAACACTACATTCGATTTTGGTTGTGTAATCCCCTAGTAGATACTTGTAACCTCTAGATTATATATGTATAGGACTCGGGAGTTGCCGGGGATTTGGTTATACACTCTGTTATACATGAATGTAGATAAACTGCACAGGTAATTATATTCGAATTTTGAAATGGAGACCAGGAACAGGAAGAGATTTTGAATGTTTTGTGAAAACCCTACTACAAAGTAGGAGATTGAAATGAGTTTAAGTTATCCGATGGTCTCTAATCTGAATTAAATGTGCATTATCGAATTATAATTACGTGATTAAAGGCAGGGTGTTACACGTAGTCCTTTCAAGGACGATTGTTGTTTTGTGGCGTTCTGAGAGCCCATTGAATCTTGGAGGCATAGTGAAAATCTCAGTAGGTGTTGATCTCTGAGGACTGGATGTAGGCCTGGTTGTTAGGCCGAACCAGTATAACTCTCTGTGTTCAAATCTTCTCAACTCTACTCTATCTACTATATTTTTCATATCACCACATCAAGCGAAAAATTTATAACATCACCCAATTCACCCCCCTCTTGGGTGAAGCTTGCCTTTTTCAGTATAGTTTTGTGTAATCTCTGGTATGGATACTGAGATGAGCAATGATGCCTTGTATAAACCTTTGGATTAATGTTATTATCCCGGGTGAACGTCAGGAATTGTGCTGATACTCTGATATTGTATATGTAACAGACCAAACAGGCTATTTGTTTTAACGAATGAAATAAAGGGAGATCTATTTGTACATGTGTTTTAAAAAGTTTTTAATTGTCCCGGATTTCTTATTCGATAATTAAATGTGCTTAAATGCTAATCCCGGCTTGATTATCGAAGGGGGTTACACAAAGCATATCACATTCTCCAAAAGTGTTGATTTACCAATAATCACACACCCTTTTGGAATCATAACCCCTTAATCAAATTTGGGATCCCGCTAAACTAGGGCTTAGCAGTCCACTTATTCCAGGCTTATTCTCTAGCCTCAAATCTCAAAATTTGGGGTATTACAACTAGCGTACCAGGCGAATCCACGTTTGGATCCTGGTTAAAGCTCCAGTACTCCATAACTCAAATATAATAATACCCACACAATTATTAGACTACTAGAACCTAATTGGGATAGGCACAGTAGATCACCAGAACAAGAAAGATGGTAGGAGAGAAGAGAGATTGCCAGAAAGCTCAATGACAAGGGTGAGAAATAACTGAAGGAGGCACATCCTATTTATAGTGGCTTAGGGTGACTACTAATTAGGAAGTTAAGTGCACTCCTTCTTACCCTCCAAGTTAGTAATCAGGAAAATTAATTCTCAATTAATTTCCTAAATTATGATGACTTGTTTCTCAATTAATAATCGCATAATTAATACTAACTTACTTCCTAATCCATAATTAATGCTTATTTGATTCTTATTTGATTAGGCTAATTGTATCCTAATCAAATAGTTCAGCCCATCAAGGGTGGACTTGGACCCAAAGTCCAACATCTCCCACTCGTACTTGATGGGCCTCCCATCATGCGTCCATTACTCTTTCCTGTTTCATACTTGGAATCTGCGGTGACTGCGTAGGCAAAAGCGTCTTCAAGATTTAGTGCTTGTGATACTAGAAATCCCTCATATCAAATCAGCATCCAAGGACACCCTTTATATACATCTGTAAGCTATATATTCATTGCCTTAGATGCCCCAGATTCTCCCATACATATTACTCATGGCATATCCAATCCCTCTCGAGTTAACATATTGATTAACTTAGATTGCCTCACATGCACATAGTATCCGCACTTACAAGCTACACATATAACTAGAAAGGGGTCAACCACAGACACTAGCACATCTTATGTATATATAGGCAAATCTTCCTTTTTGACTAAACATCAGTCCATCTTGACTTGGTCGCTTTCCTAGATTTTACTCGTCTGATCAAATCATGGTGATCATAGAGCTTCAACTAAAGTAGTTGTCAGCAAACTGGGCTTTCATGATGTCGCTTAAGTCTTAAGGGCATCATGGAAGGATTCTTCCTTCTTAAGACTCACACTGTAGTAAACTAGGGATTATTCACCTACAGCCCATATTATAGTCTAACTTTCAGGCACATGCACTATGAATTGCATGCTATGGTGAACGGTTTTTGGTGTATGTTGATTTCTTTCTTTGTCACCGTACAGACATTTGTTCCAAAATGTATTCAATATTTAAACCAAAAATTTCTTTTTCACAATATCTCTTTTACAACCTTATTTGTGAAAAAGAGTTCTTTGCCTGGCTATAGGTCTGTATTCATGCTTCGATCCATTTTCTGTATACATACATATGGATCTCATCTCAGTTTAACTGAGGCGACTTAAACACAGATTCTTCTTAACCATCTTATGGTATCATTTGCTCATCTTACCTTCCCATGCCCTACAAAACATAGGAAAATGGTTGTTCATGTGAGTAAACCAACCTCTTCAATCCTGTACGACATACAAAAAGTTGTATACCTTGTATGTATTTACTCATAACATACATACTATTTCTTTTTTCTTCATATAAAAGAAGTTCATGACCTTATATTTTATTTGCGCCCTAAGATCTCTGCTGACTCAATGAATATCAAGCTACGGGCTCAGTAAGAGGATCTACCAACATTCCATTAGAAGAAGGTTATTGAATTGTTGCTTTCCCTCTCTGAAAGCATATCTCTTATAGAGATACATCAATTGTATGTTTCGCCTTACTGTTATACTTAGGATCCATATCATAAGATGTTATCGTTTCGATCCTTCTATCCACCTTTCATTCCCAATCACTCAAAGGAACTTCTTCAGCCATATGGCACCTTAAATGATGGTAGAATGTAATATCCCAATTTTTGATTAAGGGTAAATCATGATTATTGTGGATAATTATGAATTTAATTTGAATTATTATGTGTTTTATGGCAATATTGATTAATACGTCATAATTATTGCAAAATTGGAAGAATGGAATTATTGGCCATGAGTTGGTAATTAAGGGAGAAATTAATTACTAACTAAGAGAAAATGGGATGTGTGATTAAAATGGCTAATGGAGAGATTAAAGTAGCTAATTGGTGACTTAATTGGTGTAAGCCAATAGCAAGTTGACATGTGGGAAAAGGGGTGTATGGTGAGTGATGAGGAGAAAAGTCAAATGGAGAGTATTTTAATCATTTTTCTCTCTCTTCCTCTCCTCTCTTTTTGCTGAAGTCATGGAGGGAGTATCATTATTTTATTCTTCACTCCTCCTCCCTCTCATCTCTCACGTCCTCTCTCTCCATCTCACCATCTCTCTCTCATTCTTGCTCTCTCTCTCTCTCTCGTCAGCCATGGAAGGGGAAAGGGAAGGGAAGAAAGCTTGAAAAAGGTAAGGAAAATGATCCCTGTTGCTCAAACTCCCTTCATTAAAGTTGATCCTTGAGTTAAGAGCAACATTTCTATGGTTGTAGTTTGTCCATTGGTTGTGGTTTGTGGCCACACAAAATTTTGGGAGGTGGTGAATCAAGAACTCCCTTTGAGAAAGTTAATAAGGTGAGTGAGACCTATCTATCTATCTATGTTTTATGCCAAATGGATTAACTTGGATTTTCTGGAATTCTTGGGCCATTTTTGAAAATGAGGGACATTGAGAGTTTGGTATATGTTTGGTATGGAATTTGTATGTTGGAGTGCATTTTGGATAGATAGATTTGACTGGATTTGAAATTGTTAAGTTTGGAGATTTTGAGAGTTTAGTGTTTAATGTTACCTAAAACCAAAGCATGATAATGGAATAGGATTTTGGTGATTTTGACATTCCCATTGGATTCCTTGAGTGATTTTGTGTGGGAATAAGCTTGGTTGTTGATTTTGGGTTCATTTGGATCACTTGGGAAAACTTGGAAAGTTGTCTGGTTTGAGCTCTGTTTTTCGCTGTCAGTTTGAACGAGCGTTTTGAATGACCAAATGGTATTGGAAAATTATGAAACTTTCCAGTCTTAAATTTCACATCCCAAGCTTCAAAATGGACATATATTTTGTGTCATTTCGTTTAGAATTCTGTGAGATATGGTTGTCCAAAGTTTGGGATTGAAACAGAACTCTGTTTTGGAGTAGTGTTTAGCTTTTGGTGATTCTGTATTTTTGTAGTGGTTTCCAGTGAAGAGCTATATTTTTCCTTGAAAGAGGACTCATATACCTTTCATTTGGGTTTGGAATCACCTCGTTTCGATTTTTCTACAATTAGTTATGGTTTTTCAAAGTTCAGCTAAGAGTTAGGAAATTTCTTGGCCGCGGCCCATGAGTGGCTAGCCGCGGCCCATGGGTGGCTGGCAGCGGCCCACAGCCTTCTGACCATATTTTGGCCGCGGCCCACCCCTGTGTTCCAGCACTTTAAGTTTTCGAAAGGAGATCTCTAACCTATTGTTTCCCAACCTTTTAGGGCTTTTATTAGAGACATTTGTGGCCTCTTAAGGGTTAATTATGATAACCAAATTTAAGTGTTTCAAGTTAAATAAGTCTTGGAATAGAATATAACTCTTCGTCCCTAATCATGATTCTAGGATACGATATTTGCCCTAGGCGGGAGAGACCGGTGCTGGAGTACGCCCGGAAGGATCAAGGTAGTGACTCTTCTCTCATATTATGTATGATGTTTTGGCATGCATAACTTATCGTTGAGTTTGTGAAATGTGTGCCATGGTCCATTACGGCGTGAGCAGGTCAGCGTGAGCCGTGTAGGGACTGACGGTGGTCATCTCTAGGTCGGCCATTGAACTGCCATCGTAATCGACATGGATATTGTTGTTAGATCTCATGTTTTGATGATAACAAAAGAATGGTATGAAAAAGAAGTGATTAATAAATAAGTTTGAGCAAAGGAATAACAGGGATAAGCATCACTTGAGGTAAGCATTGGAGTAATGAAGAAAGGCCAAGAGAAAAAGCTGAGAAACATGATCAGAAGTAGGTTTTCTAAAGCATTACTCGAGGAGGTACTCGAGTAATGAGCCAAAACTTGAAGTAACCAGAAGCACCTTCCAGTAACCTGCCAACGTTACTCGAGTAAGTACTCGAGTAATAGTGTAAGTATTTTCAAGTTGCTCTCGGCCTGCCAATGTTACTCGAGTAGCTACTCGAGTAACCAGGTAAATACTTGGAGTTGCTCTCGGCCTGCCAATGTTACTCGAGGAGCTACTCGAGTAACCATATGAAAAACTTCCAGTTGCCTTCAGGTTGCCAATGATACTCGAGTAACTCTGTTTCTGAAAATATGTTGCTCTCGGCATTTTGAACCACTGCCAATGTTACTCGAGTAGCTACTCCAGTAACACACTGAAGTCAGTGAAAACTTGAAGTTGGTACCCGATTAACTTGATATCATTCTATCTCATTTTCCTCGAGTAATTACTCTAGTATACAAGTATTTAATATTCTATTTGAAGTGAATTCCTCGAGTAGGTACCCGAGTATGCAGAGATATTTTCAAGGAAAACCTCAAGTCATTACCCGAGTAAGCTGTGCCCAAAAAGTAAGTTTACTCGAGTAAGTACTAGAGTAACAAGGTAAGTGCTCTCGTCCTTGAAATCCTGCCAACATTACTGGAGTAAAGCATCGAGTAACCAAAAGTTTATTTGAAGGTTTACTTGAGTTGGTACCCGAGTAACTCATAAAGTTGTGAGTGTATTACTCGAGTAGGTACCCGAGTAAACATACATTTCCAAAGGTTTAAAAATTGATTACTCCATGCACTACCCGAGTAATCTTAAATTTGTCTGTTGACTTGCAGTTGATCAAAGTTTTCCCGATGATACTCGAGTAAGTACTCGAGTAAACTTCATGTGATACTCGAGTAGCTACTCGAGTAAGCAAACCCAGAAAGTTTGAAATCATTCCAACGGTCATTGTTCTGGTTCCTATTTGATTAACTTTTCATTCTATTAGTCTTCTTAGCATTTCAACAGATAAAACAATGAAGAGATCTTACCAAATAAGGAAAGTCAAAAGCAATGCTCAAATGTCATCGACCGTCACCTACCACAAACGTATGTTTTTCAAAAACTGGAAAAGTCAATAATGGCTGCGCACGCTCCAAACAGACATAAAGAAATATGTTCCAGCAATCATTACCAACGTATCTATATATATGTGAACATCTGAACAGAGAGATACAGAAGAACACACTCACGAACATATCATCAAGTTCATTACTCTGTTTTTCATTGTACTTGTGACTCTATGCTTCAGTGATTCTTATTTACTCTGTGAGAGAGTTATTTCATTCAAACTCAATAATTGTTATTGAGGTAACTTAAGGTTGTGGAACCTTGAGTTGGGATTGGATTATAACTTGTAAGGGGGAGTGAGTGTCCAGGTGTAGGAACTTGCTTGTACTGAGGTGCCAAGAACCCACTGAATCTTGGAAGATATAGTGAAACTCTCAGAGAAGCTCTGAGGACTGGACGTAGGTCAAAGTGGTTGTGGCCGAACCAGCATAACTCCCGGTGTACACTTCGATGATAGTTTTCCTTACTCTTTCCTGTTTTAATTTCAACGTCAAATTTTATATTTGCAACGAAATGTTTAAGATCACCCAATTCACCCCCCTCTTGGGTGAAACGCTTGATCTAACATTTGGTATCAGAGCGTAGGTCTTCTTGTGAAGGTATAACAACCTAAGAAGGATCCAATGGCAAGCATGGGTGAAGGAATTCTTCCCGACGGTGCATCTATCACTAGACCTCAAGGTTTCAGTGGCGAACACTTTTCTTTCTGGAAAGCAAAGTTCAGAGTATTCGTAATGGCTACTGAATATGGGCTATGGGATGTGATTGAGAGTGGAAACTATCAACCTACAAAGACTATAGATTCTCAGAAAATTCACAAGACACCAGCAGAATATGATGAGAATGATAAGAAACTTATCACTCTCAACAGCAAGGCAATCCTGATGCTACAAAGTGCCTTGAGTCAAAGTGAGTATTTCAGAATTTGCACACTTCCAACAGTAAAGGAAATGTGGGAAGCTCTGGAAATAGCTCATGAAGGAACTTCGGGAATAAAGGAGAATCGGATCAACACCTTAGTCACTGAATTCGATGTACTTCAAATGAAATCAGGTGAATCAATATCTGAATTTGAACTTAGATATACTCATCTTATTAATCAACTTGCAGCTCTTGGGAAAGTCTATGATCAGCATACCCAAGTACGAAAGATTCTAAATATTCTTTCTAAAGAATGGGAGGCCAAAGTCACTGCGATAGAAGAAGCAAAAGGAGAATCAATGAGATCAGTTGCTTCTCTATTTGGAAGTCTTTCTGAATATGAAAGCAAACTAAAGTTCAAACGAGAACTAGATGACATTGGTGACAAGAAAAAGAAAGGTCTTACACTAAAGGTAAAAGAAGAGAATCAAGATAAGGATGAGGAGTTTGACGATGATGAAATAGGCCTAATCATAAAACGATTCAGAAAGTTCTACAAGAAAGGACAAGGATTCAAACACTTTCAAAAAGGTGGAACTAGCAGCAAAGATCATATCATTTTCTACAAATGTGGGAAACCAGGACATATCAAATCAGAATGTCCAGAACTGAATCAAAAGAGCAAAGAAAAGAGAAAAGGCAAATTCTTCAATAAAAAGAAAGCCTTCGTATCTGCTATATGGGGTGATAGCTCCTCTGACGAAGAAAGTGATGAGGAAGAAGTAGCTAATATATGTCTCGTTGCTCAAGAAGAAACAGAAGAGGAGGTAAATGATTCTGAACCTACCTATGATGAATTACTTTCCGAATATAATGCTTTACATTCTGAATTCATCAAAGTAGTTAAAGAATTGATTGTTTTCAAAAAGAAAAACAAAGCTCTTGAAACTAAACTTAAAGAAAAGGATTGTGAAAATTGTTCATCCTTGAAAAAGAAAAACATTGATCTCACAAAAACTCTTGAAAAATTTACTCAAGGAAGTGAGATGCTAAATGTTATTTTAAAAGCTCAACGATTTATAAATGACCGATCTGGAATTGGATATGATCCAAAGTTAGATAAAAGGAAAGGTAGAAAGAAAGCAGGAGGTAAGTCATATTTGAATTATTTCCAGCATTTTGTACATACATCAAATCCTTTTGCATTTTGTAATTACTGTAATAGAAAAGGTCATTATACATCTTCATGCATTCATAAGAAGAAAGGAACAGTAGGAACCTACAAATGGGTACCTAAAGGCTCATATGTCCAGAAAATTATTTGTACTAACCTAACAGGACCCAAAAAGATGTGGGACCTAAGACCTAGTCATTTGATTGTAGGTATGTCTCAAAGCATCCAAAAATAGCAAGTGGTACATAGATAGTGGATGCTCTAAACATATGACCGGAGATTTTGAAAGTTTTACCACATTGCAACCTAAGGAAGGTAGAAAGGTAAAATTTGGAGAAAATCAATCCGGAAAGATAGCAGGAATTGGTGAAATCAAAAATGACAAAGGAATACAAGTCAAAGATATATATTATGTTGAAGGCTTGTGTCATAATTTGCTGAGCGTAAGTCAAAGTGCAGATAAAGACAACTAGGTAATATTTGACTCAGAAGAATGCTTAATCATCAACAAGAATGACTTACAACTTGATAAGAAGAATATCAAGGCTAAGCTCAGAGCAAAAAGGGAAGGTAACTATTATACTCTAGATATTAGTAGAAATGAATCTGAAAATTGTTTTCTGAGTAATGCCGATGAAAGTTGGCTATGGCATAAGAGATTGGCTCATGTCAATATGCATCAACTAGGCAAATTACTCAAAAAGGATTTAGTGCTTGGATTACCCAAAGTAAACTTCAAAAATGACTTGATTTATGATGCATGTCAAAAGGGTAAACAAACTAAATCATCTTTCAAATTGAAAAATGAGATTTCAACAAATAGACCATTACAATTATTGCATATGGATTTAGTTGGTCCAGCAAGAATAAAGAGTCTTAGTGGCAACCTATATTCATTGGTCATTGTTGATGATTTCTCTAGATTTACATGGGTTATTTTTCTATCATCAAAGGATGAGACCTTTGAAGAATTTATTGTTTTTGCCAAGAAGGTGCAAAATGAAAAAGGTATGTCCATTGCAGGTATTAGGACCAATCATGATGGAGAATTTGAAAATCAAGCCTTTGAAGAATATTGTGATACTAATGGTATTGATCACAATTTTTCTGCTCCAAGAACACCTCAACAAAATGGGGTCGTGGAACGCAAGAATAGAGTGCTCACTGAAATGGCTAGAGCAATGTTGAATGAAAAGAATGCGTCTCAAGTGTTCTGGGCTGATGCTATGAGTACAGCATGCTATATTTCAAATAGGGCCTATATCAGAACAAAACTTGGAAAGACACCTTATGAGTTATACAAAGGAAGGAAGCCAAACATTTCTCATCTACACATCTTCGGTTGTAAGTGTTTCATTCATAATAATGGTAAAGATAACTTAGGAAAATTTGATTCTAAAACAGATGAAGGAATTTTCCTAGGATATTCGAACCGAAGTAAAGCATATAGAGTTTGCAATAAAAGAACATGTATTATTGAAGAATCAATTCATATTGTATTTGATGAATTTGAATCCTCTGACAAAACCATTGATGAAGAACAGGAAGTTGGTTTAAATCAAGAAAATGGTCAATCTATTTCTAAATCTCTTATTTCAGAGGTTGATGAAACTAAGGAAGAAGAACAATCCCTAGGTCAACCTAGAGCATGGAAATACAATAAAAGTCATCCCTTAGATCAAGTTATAGGAGATGTGAATGAATGGATTAAAACTAGAAATAGAATTTTCAATGAAGTAAGTTTTTCTACATTCATTTATGAAATTGAACCTTCTAACATTGATGAAGCCCTGTCAGACAATGATTGGGTTATAGCAATGCAAGAAGAACTAAATCAATTTGAAAGAAATCAAGTTTGGGATTTGGTACCCCGACCCAAAGATCATCCGATCATTGGTACTAAATGGGTATTCAAAAACAAACTCGATGAATCCGCAATTATTGTCAGAAACAAGGCAAGATTGGTGGCTAAAGGCTATAATCAGGAATAAGGAATTGATTATGAGGAAACGTATGCTCCAGTGGCTAGATTGGAAGCTATACGTGTACTCTTAGCATTTGCATGCATCAAAGGATTCAAACTCTATCAAATGGATGTAAAGAGTGCTTTCCTAAATGGTTACATTATGGAAGAAGTGTATGTAGAACAACCTCCAGGTTTTGAGGATGTTACCAAACCTGACCATGTTTTCAAACTTAAAAAGGCTTTATATGGTTTAAAACAAGCTCCTAGAGCCTAGTATGAAAGGCTCAGTAAGTTTCTTATTGATCAAGGTTTTGTACGGGGAAAAGTTGATACAACACTCTTTATAAAACGAAAACACAATGATATTTTAATTGTTCAAATATATGTTGATGACATTGTTTTCGGTGCTACTAATGAATCTCTGTGTAAGGAATTTTCTGAGATAATGCAGGGAGAATTTGAGATGTCAATGATGGGAGAATTGAATTTCTTTCTTGGTTTACAAATCAAACAAAGAAAGAATGGAATCTTTATATCTCAAACAAAGTATTTAAAAGAGCTATTGAAGAAGTATGGAATGGATGAAGCAAATGGCACGGACACGCCTATGAGCTCAACTACGTTGCTTGATGCTGATGTCAAAGGGAAAGACTACAACATAACAAAGTATACAGGAATGATTGGATCATTACTCTATCTCACGGCAAGTAGACCGGACATTCAATTTAGTGTTGGCATATGTGCAAGATATCAATCGTCACCAAAAGAATCACATGCTGAAACGGTCAAACGAATCTTTAGATACCTTGTTGACACACCCGAATTGGGTCTGTGGTATTCCAAAGGAAGAAGTGAATATCTTGTTGCATATTCAGATTCAGATCATGGAGGATACAAGACAGACAGAAAAAGCACCAGTGGACAAGGACAATTTCTTGGAGGATCTCTTGTATCATGGTTCAGCAAGAAACAAAATACAGTATCTCTTTCGTCAACGGAAGCCGTATATGTTGCAGTCTCAAGTTGTTGTGCACAAGTCATATGGTTAAAACAACAACTACAAGATCTTAGTATTTATCTCAAAGAAATACCAATCTATTGTGACAATACTAGTACGATAAGCTTGGTAAAGAATCCAGTTTAACACTCTAGAACCAAGCATATCGATGTCAGACATCACTTCATCAGAGATCATGTTCAAAAGAAAGATGTAAAAGTGATATTCATTCCTACTCATCTTCAAATAGCTGATATTTTCACAAAACCCCTTGCAAAAGATCAATTTCTATACATTAGAAGAGAATTGGGAATGGTAAATCCCAATGAGTTGTAAGTTATTTCAATTTCTCATAATATTAGATGAAGTCATTTGTTAAAGTTTTGATGATTACTAACTTAAGCATCAGAGTATATAGAAATTTGTTTTGCAGGAAGGTTGAAACACTGTTTTGAAAAACAAAAACAGAGGTAATCAGAGGACACCTTTACTGGAGTACCAACTTGAAGTAATGTGTGACAGAGAAGCAATACCCGAGGAACAACTTGAAGTAAAAAAACACTTTACTCGAGTATGTACTCGAGTAATGGACTTCAAAACTGGAAGTAACGAATCAAGTTACTTGATTTTCAAATCTAACGGTTCAGTTACAAAGAAATGAAGAGTCGTAAGTTGAAAACTCAGGTTACCCGAGGAAGGCCTCGAGTAAACTTGAAGCTTACTCGAGTAAGGCCTCGAGTAACTGCAAGTCCAGATTTTCAAAATTGATGAATAATGACTCAAATCTGCTCAGAATGGGTTATAAATGATCGAGGGAACATCCATGGAAAATTACAATATTATTCATGCCAGGTACGCATTTTAAATAAATCATTTTAAAGTTTTTTGTATGAATACTCGAGGAAGGCCTCGAGTAAACTTGAAGATTACTCGAGTAAGGCCTCGAGTAACGTCGGGTTCTAGGGCTTTATCTGTCGCAAACTCGGTCATTTCCATAAAATCTCCTCGAGTAAATCACTATTTTCTCTCACAAAAATTTTTCACAAGTGATTCCTTGCTTCATTTCCATCAAAACCCAACCATTTTCATTCCTAGAAACCTCCTATTTTGCTCAGAATCTCTGAGCTCTAAGTCACGTCTGAGCCTCTGTTTTCTCTGGAAATCCTAGTTTTCAATCATTCAGAAAGATGAGAATAAAAAACCTTACTCCCATAGACTCCTCTGAATCCCAACAACACTCTGATCCTCTTTCTTCTCCTCCCAAGAAGAGAAGAAAACTTACCCCGAGACCAAAAGCTAAAATTCCTCTTCAACCGAAACCCAAAGGTGTGGTGATTAAAGAGCCTATTGCTACAAGGGCTCAATCCAAAAAAACTACCTCAACCGGAAGAGGGAAGAGTGCCAAATGTCCCTCACCTCCTCCCTCTGATTCCTCTACCCCCTCTTTCACACCAAAGCCTACCAAAAAGCCTAAATATGATAGAAATGTGGCTGCAGCTATGGCAAACATCATTGATCAAATGGAGAAGGGACAATCTTCCAAGAAGTCCAAAGTGCCGGAAGAAGAGATCACCAACCCCCCAAAGGGATTCAATGTCAGCAAATTGGTGGAATCTCCGAAGTATCTGTCTCAATTCTCCAGGAGGAAAGTGTGCAAGACACACTATGTGGATCTCAGGCTACTTCAGGAGGTATTGAAGCACGACCTTAGTCCATATCTAGATCCTTTTATGCCTTGGTTATCTATTAGATTACCTTTTTGCATAAAGGTGATCACTCACTTTTATTGTAACTTAGAGATCATAGATGAGCCTAACCGAACCTCAGTTGAGGAAGAGATGACCACCACAGTTAGAGGCCAAAAGATACTTATATCGCCCTCTAGGATTAACTTGTGGTTAGGAATTGAGAACCCCCCGGATGATATTTACTCCCAGCTTGAACCAAACCAAATCTTTACTATCCTTAAACCCGGAGAGTTAGTTGGCCCTCTAAATTTCAAGCCCAGTGATATGTGTGATCATCATAGGGTCCTTTGGTACATTTACTCTAGGTCCCTAGTGAACAAAGCCAACAACTATACCCACTTCTCCGATAGGGACTTTAGGTGGTTTGCTTCACTTCTCCTGAAGGAACAGAAGGATCTGGGAGAGTATATCTTTTCTGAGATGAAGAGGTATAAGGTGGATGGGAAGGCTACAACACCAATGCCATATCCTCAGATTGTGTCTCTTATCCTGAAAGAGAACAAAATATGGTATTTGGATAGCAAGGAGCCCATTGAGAGGTTGACTCCAGTTGGGAGAAACCAGATTGGGAAATTGAACATCGATATCCCTCTCAAAGGCCCTCTGGAATCTGGGTCAAAAAAGAAGAGGAAGACTACTGAGGCAGAGACCAGTAGGATGGATGACACTCAGTCATTGGCTCCAGCTGCAACCACATCTTCACCATCCTTTCTCAATGCCACTCTCCAGCACTTTATGGAAAATATGCTAAGAGGTTTCCATGTGGATATCGCCAACATGAACGCCGAACTGATAACCAACACGAATTTCAAGATGGCAGAGTTGGTTGAGAAAATAGACAAGAGGCATGAGGAGTTGGTAGAGAAAATGGACAAGAGGCATGAGGAGTTGCTAGCAGAGCAACGTGCCCAGGGTGAGACTTTGAGATTGATTCTGGCACGACTGGACTCTTTAGGTCCCGGACCTTCTGCCGGTCCATCTTCCTCTGCACCACCACCACCTCCAGTGAACCCTCCTTCTGACACTCCTATCCCTGAGGATGAACCATCTGCTCCTCTGGTATCTAGTCCACCTGAGACTCAAGCCAAAGACATTTTGTATACATTGGACAATCCAGATACCAATGAGACTGTTCATATCGTTATTGATGATTCTCCTCCAAAACCTCAGCCAGAAACCGCCTCTAAACTGAATCCATCACCTACCCAAACTGAGGAAATATCTCCCTCCTCCTCTTCTGAACATCATACTCCTGACGCTGAGACTACTCCTGAGATTCAGACCACTCCAGAAGGAGAAACCTCTACTATGGTTGTCTTCCAACCTTCTCCTCCGGCGATGACATCCATATCCCTCCAGTCCATCTACCTGACCCAGTCCCCTCTAGCTCCTTTGAATCTTTGGGCTCAGAAGATTCTACGGTTCTTCCAGTGACACCCATTTCCGTGGTCAAACCTCCTAGCCCTCCACTTGATTGATGAAGACAAAAAGGGGGAGAAGAGCTTGAGAGTGATTTTGTGGAAGTGTCATTGTTTATTTTGGGTATTTGGGTGTATATGGGTTCTAGGGAGCATTTTGGACTTTGTTAGTCCTTTTTAATTTGTTAAGTTTTATCTTTTTATCTTGTAATACAATTTTAAGATTAATGCAAGTTATGATTTCATTTCAAGTTCATTTAAGCTTCAAATTTTGATACATTGTTGGACTAATGAAGTTTGTTGTGTGTACATCATCATTTCATAAGACATTTTGAATCTAAACTTAATAAGTTTTACAATACAAAAAGCATTTTTTTTGAGAACTCAAATTAAAAAAAAATTTCAAAATCACCAAGTTTTGTCATCATCAAAAAGGGGGAGAATGTTAGATCTCATGTTTTGATGATAACAAAAGAATGGTATGAAAAAGAAGTGATTAATAAATAAGTTTGAGCAAAGGAATAACAGGGATAAGCATCACTTGAGGTAAGCATTAGAGTAATGAAGAAAGGCCAAGAGAAAAAGCTGAGAAACATGATCAGAAGCAGGTTTTCTAAAGCATTACTCGAGGAGGTACTCGAGTAATGAGCCAAAACTTGAAGTAACCAGAAGCACCTTCCAGTAACCTGCCAACGTTACTCGAGTAAGTACTCGAGTAATAGTGTAAGTATTTTCAAGTTGCTCTCGGCCTGCCAATGTTACTCGAGTAGCTACTCGAGTAACCAGGTACATACTTGGAGTTGCTCTCGGCCTGCCAATGTTACTCGAGGAGCTACTCGAGTAACCATATGAAAAACTTCCAGTTGCCTTCAGGTTGCCAATGATACTCGAGTAACTCTGTTTCTGAAAATATGTTGCTCTCGGCATTTTGAACCACTGCCAATGTTACTCGAGTAGCTACTCCAGTAACACACTAAAGTCAGTGAAAACTTGAAGTTGGTACCCGATTAACTGGATATCATTCTATCTCATTTTCCTCGAGTAATTACTCTAGTATACAAGTATTTAATATTCTATTTGAAGTGAATTCCTCGAGTAGGTACCCGAGTATGCAGAGATATTTTCAAGGAAAACCTCAAGTCATTACCCGAGTAAGCTGTGCCCAAAAAGTAAGTTTACTCGAGTAAGTACTCGAGTAACAAGGTAAGTGCTCTCGGCCTTGAAATCCTGCCAACATTACTGGAGTAAAGCATCGAGTAACCAAAAGTTTATTTGAAGGTTTACTCGAGTTAGTACCCGAGTAACTCATAAAGTTGTGAGTGTATTATTCGAGTAGGTACCCGAGTAAACATACATTTCCAAAGGTTTAAAAATTGATTACTCCATGCACTACCCGAGTAATCTTAAATTTGTCTGTTGACTTGCAGTTGATCAAAGTTTTCCCGATGATACTCGAGTAAGTACTCGAGTAAACTTCATGTGATACTCGAGTAGCTACTCGAGTAAGCAAACCCAGAAAGTTTGAAATCATTCCAACGGTCATTGTTCTGGTTCCTATTTGATTAACTTTTCATTCTATTAGTCTTCTTAGCATTTCAACAGATAAAACAATGAAGAGATCTTACCAAATAAGGAAAGTCAAAAGCAATGCTCAAATGTCATCGACCGTCACCTACCACAAACGTATGTTTTTCAAAAACTGGAAAAGTCAATAATGGCTGCGCACTCTCCAAACGGACATGAAGAAATATGTTCCAGCAATCATTACCAACGTATCTTTATATATGTGAACATCTGAACAGAGAGATACAGAAGAACACACTCACGAACATATCATCAAGTTCATTACTCTGTTTTTCATTGTGCTTGTGACTCTATGCTTCAGTGATTCTTATTTACTCTGAGAGAGTTATTTCATTCAAACTCAATAATTGTTATTGAGGTAACTTAAGGTTGTGGAACCTTGAGTTGGGATTGGATTATAACTTGTAAGGGGGAGCGAGTGTCCAGGTGTAGGAACTTGCTTGTACTGAGGTGCCAAGAACCCACTGAATCTTGGAAGATATAGTGAAACTCTCAGAGAAGCTCTGAGGACTGGACGTAGGTCAAAGTAGTTGTGGCCGAACCAGTATAACTCCCGGTGTACACTTCGGTGATAGTTTTCCTTACTCTTTCTTGTTTTAATTTCAACATCAAATTTTATATTTGAAACAAAATTTTTAAGATCACCCAATTCACCCCCCTCTTGGGTGAAACGCTTGCTTTAACAATTGTGAATCCGACCTGTGGGGCGGCGTTTGTGAATCCAGCCGTGGGCTGTGTGTATCTTGCCTGTATGGCTTGTATATGAAATGCATTATATGAATCCCAGCTGTGGTGAAATGTATTGTGTGGATTTCTGTGATGCAATGCAACGTGAGCAATTCAGCATGAGCAATCGTAAGGGATGACATGTGTCATACTAACCATTGCCGTTGTAACTGCCGTTGTAGTTGCTTGTTATGGTTAATGATTTGCTTACATGCATTATTATTGTACATTATATGATTGATTTGTTACTACGGGGATTCCTTAGAATCTCACTCTCCCAAAAACCATGTTTTAGACAGGGCAGAAGGATCAAAGGGAAAGCGGGCTACGAAGAGCGGATAAAGCTCTGATTTAGATGTATATTTTGGGTTATTGGTTATCATGTATAGCTTTTGGATATTTTTGGGAAACAATTGTGTATAATGGGATTGGTAGTATAGTTTTGTGTAATCCCTAAGTTAAGGGTAATGAATTGTGGGCTTTGTGCCTTTGTAAAACCCTTATTAATGAATGGAACCCAAGTGTGTCGGGAATTTGCTTTATACTCTGATAATTGTGAATGAAATCAACTTGTGCAGGCCATTTAGTATTGAAATGTGAATATGAGACCGTCAAGAACAGATTTTGTAAAAGTTTTTTTTTTGTAAGCCATGATTTTGGGAAGTTTGATTTTGTTTAAGTCCCAAAATCATTTAAGGTCTCTAATTCTACATCAATTACGAGTTTATGAACTAAATCTCGGCCTTGACACTTGTTTTAGCTAAACATATGTCATTTGACAAAGGATGACTTCACAAAGAATCATTTCAAGATCGTTTGGCACTTATGTAGTGTTCTTTGATTACCTCAAAGTTGGTGAGGCTTTTCACCTTGTGAAACCTCATATACTACTACATGGGTGATTGTTTTTATGAAGCCCTCAAGTTGCATCATGTTGAGTTCATCATCCAATTTCTAAAATTTCCAAATTGGAAGGCGGTCTTCACATCATCTTGATGTAATTTCAAGACTAAGCTTGTTGTTATAGCCAAAGTTCAGAGTTAAAACACATAATGGACAACCTTCCATTATAGTACCGCTTAGCCAATAAGTGTTTTAGGTTTTACATGCCCCTAACAGATTTGAGAACCTACTTGTTACCAATCGTCTCTTGGCTAGGTGAAAAATTGCCCAAACATGTACTTGGCAGTTTCAAAAAAGAATCCATATCCTCCTGTGTGACACTTTGCATTTCTTCTTAGCAGGTCCTTCTAGTGTCTTTCAGACACTTATAGGTAGTCATCATCACCTTATAAATGAAGAAAAGAGCATTCAATCCATTAGGGAATTTATCCCCTTATAGTCATTTATTGGATGATAATTTACTTCGAGGTGGATTTCATAGGATTCTTTTCCTATATATGGGTGAGGTAATCCTCTCATAACTTACCTCTTACCTCTTTCATTGTGAAAATGGTCTAAACCCTCCCACTTAGATCAGTGAACTTAGGAACACTTGGTTATTCCTTGTTACTGCTAACCTCTTGGAGAGATTCAGTATGATTAATGCCCATGTCCTGCTAGGACATTTGAGTTTTATGAATGTTGTGCCCCTTGGTTTTCTCTTAGTCACTGAACTGCCATCATTTTCACTAATGAAGACGTATCTTGTCAAATTCTCAGGTCATCTCACAAAGAGATACCTTGTATACCTTTGCCCTAATCTGCTTTACTCATAGGAAGAATTATGGATATGAAGTTGCTGACCCTTATGGTCTTAACGAGCTTAGGCCCATTCTAAGGGCTATCCATGACTTAGAGGGTAAGGTTGTGACTGACATAGAGGGCATTTGGTTAAGTGTGATGATAATAGCTATGAGTTTACATACCAACATATGGCTGATAGTTTCACTTATGCCATTATTTACTCAACCATGTCAAGGAGAGATCTATCTCTCTATTTCAATAACTCTATTATGTTGAAGGGTTCTAGGTATCGATGGTTGCCTAACAATCTCTTTCTTGTACACAAAGTGCTTAAACTAGTCACATAGGTGTTCTTAACCCTTGATAGTTCAAAAAAGGTTTTATCCTTTTAGTTTAACTTATTCCTGACTAGATTTAGCCATTATCTAACAGTTTCACACTCACCAAAAATCAAGTAAACATAATTGTATTTTGAGTAAACATCCATGACGTTAACGAAACACCAAGCTTTGTTTTGCCCTCATGTTCATTGGTTCACAAACGACATAATTTTCCATTTGCAGAGGATATCTTCTTAAAATGTTTCCTTGTCTTTCTTGCTAGGCAAACTAAGTTCTCAACTTACTCACAAGGGTATTAATCCTTTAGCATACGTTATTTAGCAAATTCTCTTTTTCTTGTTTGATCATTTATTTTGATCAATTTGTGCAGGTGGCAAGAAATGGAATTATTATCCCCAAAAGGAAACAACAAATCCAAAATAGGATTTGAGAGTCACAGTCTCATCGATCTTTAACTAAAGAGATAACAAAGATGTGATTTTTTCAGTTGTTATTGCAAGGAGTGAATTAGGGTGATTTATCTATGCAAAGTTAACGTGCAAGTTCCAATCCTTTGATTCTTTCTCTTTCTTGCTTTGCATCTGACAAGAAGCCATATGCTGAAGACTAGTTGGTAGGATGTCCCTGACATCTCATTCTTCCTGAATGCAAGAGATTTGGGAGTTTCTAACTCCCTAGATATCTTTATTGAGCTTGTCTTTATAAGCTTAGTCAAATAGACTTGGTCATAATTAGTCACTTAGATGATTATGGTATATAAATCATATTTGTTCAAATAAGATAAAGGATAATTAGATAATAAGTTCACTAGTTTCATATTCAGGAGACAACTACGTTGACTCCCATCCCAATCATGCTAGTTAACTCATCATCCTTTTAACCATAGCCTTTATTGAACACATTCCCCTTTGGATTTCTAGATACGTTTAGAAGCTCCCAATCAATCAAAGTAGTTATAAGAACATAATATCATCTAATCAACATGAGTGTTCATGGAAAGAAGAGAATATGCTAAATTCAATTCCAAAAACAAAGAATTTAATCATAAATTCAATGAAAAAGAACATTCAAAATTTGTAAAAACTTTACCTCATATTGATGTCTTATAACTAGGTTCTTCCTTTCATAGGCCCTTTTGACCATATGAACTCATGTAGCGTCTAGCTACAATGTCAAGCTCTTCTTAGCCATGTTTACATCTACTCACTTGGATGTATTTGCAGCATGCCTCCCACTTGATGAGATGATTCCTACATCTCTATATGTCTTGTCCTTTGTTACAACACTTGTGAAAAAAAGGGTTGACTTAGAAGTCACTACTTCGATCCCAATTTATTCAATATGGTTAGAAGCATGGGAAGATTTATTACTCCCTCCGGTCCTAATTATAAGACAAAGTTGACTTTTTTGGAGAAATTAAGGAAGCCAATTAAATTACTTTAAAGTATTTATATTTTTATTTTTTTCTCCAAACTAATTAATTTGGCTAATAAATTAATATATAATCTAAGGATATTAAAAATATAAACACTCTAAAGTAATTTAATTGGCTTCCTTAATTTCTCCAAAAAAGTCAACTTTGTCTTATAATTAGGACCGGAGGGAGTATTATTTAATAATTTCAAGTTGTTGCAATTTTCAAGTTTTATCTCTAAGAATTTGAGTCAAGGTTGGATAGGGTCTTATTTCAAAACTTATTTCAACAATTCCTCATTTTGAAGAATCTTTCAACATTAAACTTATGTTGCAGTTGAAATACTCTTACGAAAAGTAAACCAACTTATCCCAAAAACAATAGAATCAACATAGACTCAATTTCAATGTTTTTATAAATCTCTAAGTGCATACAAGCACCTTTTTGACCCAAATGAAATCCAAACGTGCTTTACATATATGCAAATTATATACAAAATTGAAGCTCTTGAATTTAGGGATTTTTAGGAACAAACCGAGTCTCAATCAGAGGTCCCACATGCCAACACACACCCCTAGAAGGTGTCTGGATCAAAAAATCATGAAAAATTGAAAAATTCCAGCGAAGGCCACCCTTAGCAGAGGCCCTTGAACACCACGCGCCGCCTTACAGCCGTCTGCTGGAGTCACTCGTCGACTTCCCAGACTCCACGCGCCGTTTTCTCTCTTACGGTGTCCGCCACATGTCAAACAGTGGCGCCAATAAGCCCTAGTGCCATATGTAATTTACCTTATTTTAATTTTTTTTAAAAAAAATACAACAGTCAATGGTTTACTATTGACTTTAACTAGTCAACGGTCAACTGTTGACTAGTAATGGTCAATGCTTGATCGAGAACATAATGACTTGGTGCTGACATGTTGATGACGTGTCTTGGAACTCTAACGTGGCACTCTCTCATTGGCGCCACTTGGTTTTGATTGACCAATGACGTGGCAGTTACCTTCAACCTCCAGCCGGGTCAACTTGACCCTGTTGGAGCTCCAAAGGGTCATCGCGACCTGCCAATTTTAGAAGGCCATATCTCCCTTGTTTTAGCTTCATTTTTTGTGTTCTTGGTGTCGTTGGAATCATCGCTGAGCGAACTACAAATCCATGGCTTTGATTTGATCTTAAAACATTGTTTTAAGTGATCAAATTGTGAGTCAAATGGTGGTGGTGACAAGTGAGCCGCCAACTTCTTTCCTTCGTTTCTCCCTCATTTGAACTCCATTTGATGCATTCTATGCGTCGTTGGAAGTCTCTTTGACCACTACACATCCATGGCCTTACCTTGGGCAAAAACACCCAGTTTCAAACACCTAATTTTTCTCGATGTCGATAGCGCTCTGCAACGTAACTTGGATGTGTGTCCTCTATGTTTCAAAAGCTTTTCTCCCTTTTGAGGGTTAAAGTCTCTTGTTATTTGTTCCACATAGGTTCCAAAAACTCAACTTTAATAGGATCAAATAGGTGAGGAGAAGAGGAGACAAGAAAAGCTTTGTTCCATGAAATACACACACACACACACACACACACATAATAATCAGAGGAGTAAACTTATTCGACTAGTAGCCTTGTATACAATCAAAAAAAAAAAAAAAAAATCAAAGAAACAAGCCTACATGCATGTACACATATTTTCGAAGGGAAAGAGAAGAACATCATTTTGGGCATTTAATAATTCAAGACTTTCGAAAAGAATAATTGTACTGGGAATATGTTTTTGTTCATTCGTACATCAATATGAGAGGGAGAAATATAAAGTGTTTTTAATCATAATGAAACAAGGTGATTTGTGCAGCGGAAAATCATTTCACATTGACACCCAAGAAACATGTATATGTTTACAAAATATTTGTTAACATAGACACATGAGGTAGTAGCATATTACACCCAAGCAATCATACCCAAAATTATGATTTGTGGAACAAGAAACATGTATATGTTTCACAGCCCTGTTGATTACTAGGTGCCTGAGTTTTTAATTCTCTCGATTGCTTTTTTTAACCTTAATTTAAGTACCAATTAAGAAATATAAAGTAGATGAAGTTTGGTATAGATTATTTTTCATCGTTCGACTATGGAAATTGAACTCGTTTATGCTATATATATATATATATATCTATCGTTGTAGAGTATTCCTCTCTGTGTTTTGTTTTCTCTTCTTATGCTATAGATGTTGATCAAGTATTGGTAAAGACATAGCATATTATCACCTCAACCAGACAGAAACATCATGAAGCCATTATTGTATTTGGCCGTGTCTGTTTATTGCACCAGAATTATCGCAAAACATAAACTTTAGGCTGTGAATGTCATAGGAAAAATTCTAAGAAAATACCACTTAAACTTTAAAATCCTAAATGAGTGATTTGATAAAAACCTGAGTTGTCAATCCTATTACTCTTAATCTCTTATTATCAACAAAATAATTTGGAATTTTAAAGTTCAAGTGATATTTTTTTTTTGGGATTTTCCTGATTTCATGTTACTATATAAAGACACAAAAGGGACAACCGTGAAAAACGGCCACTGTACAAAACGAACTTGTTCTTTTTTGATATTTTGAAGTTGGTCACGAGAAAGCAGTATTTTTAGGCCATAAAATTGGTGTCATTGTGTAGATCTTGAAAAAAAATGAAGAGATAGACAACAAAAATGTAAGAAATTGATGTAGGAAACACCGGTTATGGAGGAACGAAGAGTAAGGTCTATGGACCCAATCTGAGGATCCAAATTGGGTCAAAATGACCTGGCTAGAAGAGGAAGAAGATAGAAAGGACCTTTTTTGTTAACTTCTAAAATGGCATGTCATTTAAGGCATGTCTTTCCTTCCAATAAAGTGAAATGAATCGTTTTACTAAATCTTTAAAAACACATTTGTTTGGGCTCAGCATAGATTGGGCTAAAGAGAATAAGAAAAAAGAATTCAAGGAAAATGGGTTTTGGGCCTGAGACTTCTATGGGCTATTTTTTAATCACAAAAAGGGGCATACAAGGGCAAGTGGCGCTTGCAGGCCATCAGTATGCCCTATCACCATATAGCCAACATTTTCCAGTAGCAAACAATGTGTGAAAAATGCCAGAATGGCATGTGTAACCGTTTATGGTCGAGACAGTAGTGCTTTTAAGCCATGCACAATACTTGAGAGTGGGCATTGAGAGTTATTTTTCCTTTTTTAGGGCTTTTTGGTTTCATCTACTTTTAGGGGTGCATGAGGTAGCATTTGGCTCCAATTGAGACGTTGTTTGTTTCTAAAAATCCCTAAATTCATTATCTATATTTTGATATATAACTTGTCTATGAGACATGGCTTGATCATTTTAGACGTTCAGTGCTAGTTTAGTGTTTTTTGTATTTGTTTAAAAAATTCTTAAAATATTTGTAATGATTTATCTTATTTAATTCATTATTTGTGATAAATATGAATCAAGAGAATTTTAAAAGCACTTAAATAAAATTTTCTAGTCTTTTGTATAATGTTCTTCATTGGAAAACTGATATCTAATTGCAAACATTTTTAATAATGGCCTAAAAGAGGAAAACATTTGTTTTTCTTGTTAAAGCCTCTGAATGTGGATCCAGACATAAATTACTTAGAAGAATTGAGTCTATGAGTAATGAGTGAGGCAGTGATTTGCCCATTCAAGTATGAAACTCTAACATAGAAGGAGAATATTGCAAAGAAGATTAGGATGAAAAGAATCCTGTAAGGTATCTTGAAATAAAATTAGAAGTGCAACTGGAAGAGAACTCAGAAAAAGATTTCTAAAAGGAACTTTAATTTCCTGAAACTTAAGAAAGTTAATGTCTAGATTCAAACTTTGGATTATGATAGAGTCCAAGGAAATAATTGCTCCTCAGGTAAAGAGTGAAGGCCCACCTCAAAGAAGAATGAAACCCTAAGCCCAGTCTAAATCCCAATACATGAAACTATACAAGATTTTAGAAGAAATGCTAAATGTTTCTATTAAGAAATAGATTTAATTTGAATATGAAATTTGGAATATGTTTGTTTTTTCTAAGAAATATAGAATAACTTTGGGAGATTGTTGAAATGATCTTGGAATTCTAGAAAAATTATAGTTGTTGAGAACCCATCAGACTAGGTTTAAGAAGCATGGAGATTTAACCTTTTAGAGGATTTGATTTGGTTGAAAATTGTGCTTACTAGAGAACTTAGATAAACAGTTAAAACGCCATGACTCCTAGATAAGAGGTAAATGAGACATTATTAATATAATACAATGAAAAACATGAAGAAGTGTCAAATACTATTTATGAGTGGGAGCTCTTAGAAAATGAATCTTTCAAGAGCATAATATGCTCAATCTAAATGGGTGCTCTTAGAAAATGATCCTTCTAAGAATCATAATTGAGCATGTTGATTGAGGTACTTGTATCAAATTCTTGATAGGTGATAATGACAATGTTGGAGTATGAGTGATAGGAGGTACAAATGTATTCTCCTTATTATAGACCTAATAGTGTTGTTATTTTCTAGTCGAGAATAATACAAGTACATGATATTATATACTTCGATGTGTTGTATTATTGATAAGTTCTTGGAGTAAATCATTTGTGAATGACCCTTTGTGTGGCATATTTTAGTGGCTAAGTCAAGAATAGCTACCAAGAACAAATTTGATAAACTTAATAGGGACAATTAAGATATCTGGTATTGAAAGGTCTCATATAAAAGGAAGTGGTTGTCAAGCCAATGACTAACGGTCATAACTATGCTAAATTTGAGATGTTAGCTTAACCTAGAAGATATTATGATACCTATATGGCTGGAAAAGGGAAACACCTTAGTATGAATTGCCCTATAAAATTGTATAGCTATGATTTAATCTTTCTTTCAATAAATTTTCTTTATTGATTAAACAAGATGGTAAATTCTTTGTGCTTAAATACTTTTCCATTTCTTCTAATTTAAGTATTGACTTTAATATATGTCTTGATAGTCAAAGATGTTTAAATTGGTTCTAGAAATTGCATAACAAAAGGTTTTCAATAAGAGAACTGAAACTGAGTATACATTGCATTTATTTTGTTATGTTGAAAGTGGTCCTATAAATATGAGGGTAAGATCACAAAGCTTGTAATATTATTATCTTTGTTGTAGATTTCTCATGATTATAGTCATTACTAGAATTCACATAGGCCTAAAGCTCGAGTGCTTTAGACAATATGTGAATGAAGTTTGAGAATCAATTGAATAGAAATTTAAAGGTCCTATAAATTGTTAGAGTTATGAGTATATACCAAACCAATTTCAATGAGCTTTGTGGAAAGAAAAGGGATAATTTGATTGTTAACTATCCCAGACACTCCATGTAAGACTTGTCTTACATACCCCTCTATAATGTATATGAAAGCACTATTCTTTGATTACATGGGGGTTAATTACTTCTTCACAACTCGTTAGCCGTTATTCTTACTAGATTCATATATCAGAGTTAGTTCTTATTTTGGTTCTTATTCTTAATTTTAGTAATCCCGATAATCGATTAAATTCTAATTTGCGTATTCATTCAATTCTTTATCGAGTGTAAATAATTTACATATAGTAAAATAAATATTCTTTCTTCTTTAATTCTTTGTCTTCTTTCCTTCTTATTCTTCTCAAGCATTCCTTCTATCTTGTACACATGGACCGATATGGTTGGTGAGGGGGTGAGATTCGGGGGAAACTCAATAGCGAACAATACTAACAATGCATGTAAGATGAATACTAGTGTATGATATGCTTGCCTTACATAGACTTATGTTCACATAATGATATTTATGTATGCTCAATGTTTCTTGCAACATATCTATGGTCACAGTACAAAGAGAAACAAAGCTTCATTCATTTATACATACTTCATATAATCAAACAAAGCAATATCACACAGCAATACACATCATACACATCAAATAAATGCAAGTTAAGTAACTTCACTACCTTTTAGACTTGTGTCCTCTTCTTGTCCCCTTTTCTTCGAACCATTATAGCTTCTTGGAAATTCTTCCATTTTTCTTCTTTCTTGGCATCTCATGGCCTTAGATAAATACCACATTTTTAGTGCCATGACAAAATGAATGTCAAATGTGGCTACTTTAGCCTCTAGGACATTATGCTGCCCTTGGAGTTCATACTTATTACATTTGGCCCTTACTTAAATTCGCATGCTCTCCAAAAGCTAGCAGAATTTTCAACAAATTTAAAAATTCCTATCTATTTCTTGGAATGTCCAATTTAGGTAGTTTTAAGTTCTATGTGATACTTATTAAGTCTAATTTTAGGGAAAAAAAATATCTACCTCAACCATTTACATACATAGAATTCCAAAACCACAATGCAATTCACCCTGCCACAAAATCATTTCAGCTTTAAATACCTAACTTCAAAAAATCATAACTCCTAATGTACAGATCCAAATGGCATAAATGACATATCAAATTAAAGTTTGATATGCTTACTTTTATTCTAGAAAAGGTCATAATCGTTAAAATTTATTCATTGACTCAAAAACACAATGCAAACAAACTGCCACGTAGGAAACCCTAATTGGCAGCAAATGTGCAATTTTACAAATTGTGTTCCAATGTTCTAGAACTTGTAACCAAGGGCTATTCTCACATAGTTTTTCACGTAGAACACAATGGTAATATTAAATTGACCAAATTCTCATTCCTTTTGGATGTCATGTTCAGGCCAAAAATTAAGGTTCAACATAACAATCCACCAATTCACATTTTAATCACCAAACTTGGCTCAAATGGTTTTAAGTCATCATATAGTTACATGTATATGATCAAGCTTCATAAACCCTAAAAAATCCCAAATAGCTAGAATTAGGGCAGTAAGAACAAACCCCAAAAACTCAACCAAACAAGATAACAAATATGTCAAAATAATGGTCTTGCTCACCTCTTGATCTTTCTTGAGCTCTGTTTTTTATTCTCCAATTTTGGCTCTTCTAGAAGACTCAAAACACCTCCCTTTGTAATCATAAAACCATAAAAATAAAGCTATCATTAGGGGAAACAATGTTTATGAAGAGTGTTTGTGCCATAAAAGTGATTTACAATGTCAAAATCAAAGGAAAAGCTCTTACCTTAAACTTGTTCTTCTTTTCTCTTTCCTTTTTTTCTCTTCTTTTCTCCTTCCTTTTTTTTTTCTCTTCTTTTCCCCATTTTTCTTGGTGTTGGCCGAAATATGAGAGTGTGAGAGGGAGTGAATATGTTTTTAATTTTCTCTTCCCTTGCTTCTTTAATACTTGGGCAAGATTAGTCAAAAGAAAAGAAAGCATATATGTGGCCATAAATGATTCTTCTTGCATAAGCCTAAAGTCAATTAACCATGTGTAGTTTACTTAATTGAGTTGGGATTTTCTCTTTCTTCTTCTCTTCTTAGTTGGCTGAAATTCACTCTCAAAAAGGGAGAGGAATTACTGACCAATTTGGTCTTCTTATCTTGCCTTTTCCGTTAACAACTTTAAGTTAAATAAGGATGAGAACAAGTTGACTTTTGTTCCTCTCTTCCTTTCTTTATGTCTTGCCCATAAAAGGTGAGGAAGTGTATTAATGACATCCTCTTCCTTTCTCCTATTATGATTTGGATGAAATGCTTAAGAAAGAGGGAAGGGAAATATTGACCAAAAGCCTAAAGGTGTATGTGATTAAATTTGACTTTGGCCTTTTTTAAAAGTTGGGTTTGAAAACTTTGACAAAACCTTTTTTTCTTGTCCCTATTTGGACGAATTTAACTCTTGCCCAAGGAGGGTTAATTTGCTTTTTGATCCTCATAATTACTCTTGCTTTTGAAGATCAAATCTTAGCCTTTTATTTTGTCTTCCAATTTTAACCTCAAGATCAAGTGTTAATTGTCTCTTTTGCCTTGATTATAGCAATATTATTTTTTGTGCCATTAGTTCTTTTTAGTACTTCTTTCTAGACACCATTTCCTTTTTCCTTTGGCTCTGAGTTAGGTTTTATGTTATTCTGACACATCTTAAAGGAATCGGGTACTTTCTTTCAACTAATTCACACCAGATTTCTATTCTATTCTAAGTTTAGTTTCTAAAAGTCATTATATTTTTTATTTATTCCTGGGATTCTTACTAAAACTAGGCTTAGCATATTCAGGCTTATTCTCTAACCTCTTGCCATAAAATTCGGGATATTACACTCTACTACCAACAAGAGTTTACAAAGGCTTAATAAAACACTATTACACATGGTTAAATTATGATTAGTCATGTTAACCCACCAAATGTGAGTGGGAGAGCATTATCTAGTCCACTTTTGGTGGATTAGCACACATCCTTGGTTTCATCAAGTGTATGAGGGATTGAGCTTAACCATGTATCCTCTAAAGTGATCACTTCGACACCTTATAAATGTTAGACTAAAGAAAAGTCAAATTTGAGTTTGAGTAGACCAAAGGGGTTGGCTACACATTTCCATTTTGGAATATGAGTTTTATGTAGACCATAAGGGTCTTTTGTGAATTCCCATAGTGGCTGTAAGTAGGATCTTATTAGGGTTACATTTCCTTAAAGGAAAATGATGATACAAGTGTGACCTAGAAGAATTTAAAGGTACCACATTTGTTGTAAATTAGTTTCCAAACAAGTATCAAATTGATCACTTTACTTCTCTTTATGAGACATATGGACAAGGTAGTACAGAACAAGCCGACAATCCTTAACCACTTTTGAGCTTAAATCAAGAAGCTCTAATGAAAAAGGAGTAATTGAGAAAAATGTTCATGGTTATTCTATAGGAGGATGATAAGTTGCATTATGTACAAGAGTCCTTGTAAAGGAAGAATGGAAGAAAGCAATGGAAAGGGAAATGGATTCTTTGTAATTGAATTTAGTTTAGGAGTTAGTTGATCTACCATCACTTCAAAACAGCTATTGAGAACTAGTGAGTTCTTACATTCAAGAGAAAAGAAGGTGGATCAATTGGCATGTAAAAGACTTATGTGGTTACAGAGCAGTATGCATAACATCTTTCTTACTTGTTGTGCATTTAAATTAGACATGATATGGTAATATTAACTATCTGGATTTAGATTTACATCAAGTTGATGTAAAACCTACACTTTGAGTGGTGATTTGAATAAAGAAATCTATATGTAGTGACTATTAGACTTAACTAAAAGTGGTGTTTGAAGTTTCACATAGTGGCGACTTCATATGTTTTTGTGGAAGTCCTTTGATGGATGGAAGCATTCATCCAGATAATAATGTGGTTTTCAAATGGTTGAAAGAAAACCATGGTCAAGTAGTTTGTCATATTATTCCTTTAAGTGGATTATATACTATTAGCTATAAATAATTTGAATTTAGTAGTTCCAATTAAAGAATGGTAGTAATAAAATTTGAAAAATAAGTACATGGGTAAAGAGATTGGTTTTGACATCTAAAAGTATAGCTTAAGAAGAGTCATCTTTGTTTTTTTACAAGACAAATTCCTTAAGAATATATTTAAGGAGTTCAAAATGAGTTTATACAATACCATGGATACCCCAGTGATTTTAACAGTGAATTCGAGTCTTGACAAGTTTCCCTAACTGAATCAATAAAGAAGGAAATAGAAAAGAATTTGCATACAAATACTATTGGGAGTATGATATATGCAGTGATGTGCACAAGACCACAATGACTTGTAAGATGGTACTAGTCCAACCATTGTGAAAGACATTAGATAGTTTTCACAAAAAGGGTCCTAAGATGCTTGTAAGGAACATCGATTATGTATTTAAAGTATGTACTGTGGTAATACAAGTGGCTATATGGCTGATAATACTCACAGAACATGTTTGATTTGATAGTGAAAATTCAAAGTCATTGCCTAAACAAAAGACCCTAAGTATCATAGCAAGGCTAAATGTAAAGATATAATTATACGAGAGATGCTATAGTACATAATGTTGTTTTTGAACAATGAATTCCTATGCAAATTGTCCCCTAACAAAGCCTAATGATCAATGACATGTACAAGAAATGTGTCAAGTCCTAAGTGTAATGACCAAGGATATGTATGATGTAACACCCCACATTTTATTCACCAAAATACCTTATAATTATTTGTGGCATTTAATGAAATGGAATGGTGAATATTAATATACATGGAATTTAAGAAGCTAGTAAATTTCCATTTTCATGATAATTGGGCTAGAACAAGTCATTAAAATAGTCTTTGGGTGTTTCAAAAAGCCCGTTATCAAAGTCCAAATTGGAAGAATAAATTAGCACAATATATGGCCCAATATTAAGGATAATTTCGGCCAAATAGAAGAAGAGGAATAAGCTCAAAATAAATCTAAGAATGTTAAGGCAAAATTGTAATTTGATAATAAAGCACAAGATTAATTATTTTCTCAATTAATTGAAGTTAATTAAGGAAAATAAAGAGCAAAAACATATATTTGGAGCATTTTTGGTCAAATAAATCAAAGTTTGAAAAGTCAAAGTGGATATGTACACAAATTAATTAGAGAGATTTTGGGAAATGCATTAGATAAATATTATTTCCCTATTCTCTTGATATTTTCGCCTATTAAGGGAAATTAGGAGGAAAAAATATTGCTTGGATTAATATGGTGCCAACTGTCAATATCTTGAGGCAAGGAATTTAATAAGAAGTTATTAAGATAAGAGCACATGTTGGAATTAGGCATAAAATATAATATTTGTGCAATTGGATGAAGAGATCAAAGAAAACCCATTTGGCTTATTTAGGACACCTAAATGGCGTCATTTTTGGGTCAAAAAGAAGGGAAGTATTAGTCCAAAATCAATGAAATGTTTATGACACGAATAGGAAGGAGTAAGGCCAAAGAATAAACACATGTCATAACCATTAAAATATTATATCATAAGAAAGGTGTAGGGATATTTTTAATACACCATCATCATCTTTCTTGGCTTCATTTTCATCCTACACCAAAGGAAATAGAGAGAGAAAGAGTTACCAAGAGCTTGAGGAACCTTAAGGCAAAGAGAGCTCAAGAAGGCAAAATCTAAGGTAAGTGTTAGTGATTTCAAGTGTTATTTCCTTCTAACTTGAGTAGAACCTCTCCTAAGCTATTTTCCTTCTTGGAAAGGATGTGTAGCAAGCAAAACTCCAAGGGAGAAGAGAGAGAAAGTTTGAGAAATCAAAGGTAACTTCAAGAACCTGAATTCTTTTGGTGTTATGGTATTGTTGTTGTGGTTCTTGACTTGATTTGTGGATTGTTTGGTTGTTTTGTAAATTTGGAAGGTTGAAATCCTAAGGGGTTATGCTACCCAAATTTCCTCAAATCATGTTTAATAAGTGTTTAAGAGGTTCAACAAGTGATTAGGAGTGAAAAGGAAAGAGCTTCAAGGGTTAAATCAAGAAAACCAATTTTCCCTTTTTCTTTAAAGTTTTGGCCAGCACAGGAAATAGGGTAAGGAACTGGAATTTCATCAATTTGATGGTTCCATTATGTTTAGGAGGGAAAATTGTGTAGGGTTGATGTTGATCATGTTGTGAGAAAAGCTTTAGAAAGTGAAATGACAAAAATACCCTTAACACCCTAAGTAGGGGCTGTCAAGGGCAAAACTGTCATTTGGCAGTGATTTTGAGAAAACCAAGCTCAAAATTGGATTCCACATGCAAAACTGTGTAGGGATAGCCTAGGTTATAGTTTTTAGAAAAGTATAGTCAAACAGGGTAAAAAGGGGCTTAGACTGGGTCCCTAGGGGCATTTTGGTACTTTTGCAGAATTAGACTAATATAACCAACAAAAATAGTGTGGAAGAGCTTAAAGTGATACATGAATAAGTTTTAACCTAATTCATGTAAACTTGGATTTTTTGGACTCGATTGTTGAGCTAGAGCCGGATCAATTTAAGGACTAATCTTTATTGCAAAAAGGGATTTAAGGTAGTAATTCTATCTTTCATAAACTATGTGAATATTTTATATGTTTGTGTATGCCATCTTCTATGATATAGTTAATGAACATGGTTTTGCTGAGGAGGGCAATTTGTGCGAGTAAGCACTTTTACCTAGTTGTCGGGTAAGAACCCAACCAAGGTTTACGGATAGTGGAGGAGAAGCCTTAACTCATGTATACATGTCGTGATATTATTGTTAATATGTTGCATAACATAAAGCATGACATATTTAATTTTTTCAATTTTTATATGATCGGTTGTATGTTACTACTGAGATTCATTTGAATCTTACCCTTTTTCAAATTAAAAATATTCCAGTAAAGAATAGCGACTCAAAGGGGTGAGAGCGTACTTACCGGCAACTGATGTTCCAGTGCTGATCAAACAAGACTGTTGGTTATCTGAGGACCATTTTTATTAATTCAAGGTCTATAATTGTTGTTCACACACCGATGGGGAATTTCTATAAAATAATCATGTACAAATTATCAGTATATTCTTATGCTATTCTTGTGTGCCAGCCAAATTGCGCTTAAGCACTCTAAAAATGCTGAAATAAGAAGTAAGGTGTTACATATGAGTGTTTTGTCCTTTGTCATGCATAGGTATGAAGTAATAGATACTTCATTATCGCTTTAAATGTATGTGCAAATATATAATGTTTAGTATGATGTACATGTTGATGAGGTTAGCTTGCTCACATGAGTGACTACCTTTGACACACAGAAGGAGTGTGCAAAGATAAGACAATTGCTTCACCAACAAAGCAATGAGAGCATTGATATGGTATAAAAGAAATACAAACTATAGATGACCTCAACTTAAAGTACAGTAAGCCAAGATAAGATCCTTGATTGTAAATAAGGATCGAATCATAGAAACCCACGTCCATGATACCTATAGCCATACAACAAATTTTTCAAAATTGACACCATGTAATATGGGTGGAGTTGAAGAATTTGGATTTTGATACTGTGAGTGTCTAGACTTAAGTCTATATAGTGTTAATGATAAAATTAAAACAACATATGCCCTTATAGTATAAGAGTAACATCATAGTGTGCGATTCATACCACATGTGCCAAAGAACTGCAAATAGGAAGCAAGAGAACATGTCCTTGCTCCGTTGCTTTATGAGTCCCGAAAAGGTTAACACTTTCAATGATGTTCTTTGACTTTGACATGATCATGGAGATATGTTTCAATGTCTGTTATTTTAACATTGTGCCCTATGATCATGATTGATGTGATCTAAAGGTTTTATGTTAGGAAAGTGGTTAAATCATATCAAAGTGATATATGGGTGAAAGGAAGATTACCTAGAATATAGACATCTATGCTGGTGTCTGAGACCGGTCCCTTTTGATATCCTTATGTCATTTTATAAGTTTGGACACTATGAACACGCGAAAGGTAATCAGAGTTTTATACTCACTTAAAAGTGGTTAGCTTAGCCGCACTACTATAAGTTAAAGATATTACTACTCCTATAGACATCGCTTTTTAAAAAGAGAGGTAAAAACATAGAGGTAGTGGTATTTTTGTAAATAAAGTAGCGAAATCAAAATATTAAGCATCCCAAATTTGAATTGAGACGCCTAAAGTAGAGTTTAGACGTCCCAAATTTCAATAGGGACGCCTAAAGATTCCCCCTGGCGCCAAAAATAAAAAATAAAAAAAACTTTGACTTACTTTAGGTGTCCTAAATTTACGCAGCCCAAAACCTATTTGGGACACCTCAAGTAGGGTTTAGGCATCCCAAATAAATTTTGTGACGCCTGCGCATGTCAGACAATTTGACATGCGCCCTCCCCCCCTGCTTTTCCATCTTTTCTCTTATACCAACAACTCCCATCACTTCATTATTTCCCACTTCGTCTTCTTTTCTTCATTCCCATATCCCACTTTACTCTTCCTCTTCCTTTTCATTATCGGCACTCTACACTGTCTTGCTTTTTTCCTCCTCCTTCTATTGCTAGCAGACACCCTCTCCACACTGTCTTCCCGCTTAATTTCTTCCACCCTTTAGCGTAACTCCTCCAACATCTTCTCTCCACCTTGGTTGGGCACATAGATTGTTGGAAATTGTGCCCAAAGGGCCAATCATTGTACTTTGAACATTATTAATTTAATGCAATTTCTCCATTTTGTTACATATTATTTGCATGTTAACTGTGATAATTGTATCCTTGGATAAATCATAAAGATTGTCCTAAAATGTCCCTGGTCGGTCATCTATCCTGAAGCAGAGATGAAACAAGACCAGTATGACTTTGATAAGATATGGAGATACGAATCAGTCTTAGGTACTTGTAAGAGTACAAGGTGCTGGACCGACCCACTATGAGAAAGCTACATGGATCAAGTCATAAGCTTTTTTCATGTATAACCACGTCACAATGCCCTTTGACTTGAGGTCATCATGGATTCCTACATGAGAGTTGCTAAGCTTTCAAATAGTGAAAAGTCACTTTTGACCGAGTGATGATAAAGGTTAGGATCAGGCTTGGTGGTTTTTCATGCAAAGGAATATGAATGATTAAGATGGAATTTGTCCCTCACATTAGTCGAGAGATATTACTGGGTCCCTCGATAAGTGAGTGTATGGCCATACAATGATGGAAAGGAGTTTCCATTTCTATTGTCAGACTATTCAGGAATCGAGAAAGTAACGGTCAGGAGCAAGAATATGACATTTTCCATGCCTCATCCTTGACTAATATATCGTGTGACAAAAGAGATGTGACATGGTTGTATAACAGGTTGCATCTTGTTAACGATCCTCATATGAATTGGGTAGTCGTAATGTCTTGCTAGAGGCCACTTGTGACTTGTAGGTTAGTACAGTTATTGGCCTACTGCCAATTTTGTATAGGCCTACAGGGTCGCACACAAGAATGGGCCAACACGAGATAATGTTTAATCTATGGTGGATGAATTATATATATATATATATATTATAAAATTCGTTAATAATATTATATATATATATGTGCATATATATTATATGATATTATTATATTGTGTTAGTTCTAAATTTAATTTTATTAATATAAATTAGATTTAATGACTAACATGATAGAGATATAATATCTCATATTTAATTTATGAAGATAAATTAAATCTAATGGCTTTTTATTTGGATTAAATAAGTAGGTTAAATTAAAACTGTTAGACAGATTTAATTTAAGCTGAATTTATTTAATTTGCTCATTTAATTTTGAAATTAATAAAGATTAATTTTGAAATTCGAATATAGCCCTCATAGGTTATAAACTTGATAAAGTAGATATACTCATACACGGATGACAATTTAGAGCGGCAAGAGAAACCCTAAGAGACATTCGTGTGATAAAGCAGATATACTCATACACAGATGAGGTACTAGCACGTAGTCTGTGTTGGAGAGCATTCGTGTGGATACTGGTAGAGGGAGCGGACCTGACGTGTTGGCTCCTAGAGATTGAAAACCCTGAATTGAAAAAGATATGAATCTTTCTAACTCGGTTTAAACGCTATTGATAGATTCTCTATTAGGATCAGCGAAAATTTTAAAATTCTTCCGCTGTGCCTACCGATCCTAATAGTGACACCGTCGGCTGGCCCTCTCCTTCCTTTTATCAGGTTTGTTTTTTTTAAATATAAATTTACATGAAGAATTAAGTTAAACTTGCAGTGTGAAATTATTATAATGCTTTTAATTTATTTATATGATTCTAGTTAATGGAGTGATTTTCCCTTTTGATTGGTTTTTTTTTTTGCCAGAATCATAAACTCGTTGTTAGTAGTTATGCAATACTAATTTTCTGTTTTATATGTTTGGAGCATGGAAATCGAGGGAAATACATATGTATATTATAAATAAATGGAGCTTTTGATTGATTTTGATAAAATGAGCAACAATTAAACAGAGTAATTTTTTTCCTTTTGTGCGTGGAGCTCTATTTGGTTTAAATTAATGAGAATTAATTATATCAATGAAAGTAAAAGAAGTCAAATTATATCCATATGTATCTATCAAGATTGGTTCATTGTAAAAGTTTAAGCCTTTAATCAACACGCTTTAACTTTCACTAATCGGTATGTGTTTGTTGGCTAACTAACATGTAAGTTTGCACAAAATATAAAATAAGAAAAGTAGTATAATGAAATTTATTTATTATCAATATAAATACAAAAAAATTTATAATAATCTCATTGCATCCATAATCCATATATAATATGCAATATGGTTGGTTTTATTTTTTTTAGATTATATTAGTATGATTATTAGTGTAGTTTCCTCAATATATAAAAAAAGTAGTATGATTATTAATTTATTTTTTTAGCTGGGTAGGGGACTTTAGACATCCCAAATGAAGAAAAGAGACATCTAAAGTCCTTGTGTAGGGGACTTTAGACGTCTCTATTCTCAATAGGAATGTCAAAAGTCCTCATTTTAGACGTCCCTAATTAGAAAAGGGATATCTAAAGTCCCCTGTAGTGAACTTTAGATGTCCCTTTTCTAATTTGGGGCTTTAGACGTCCCTTTTCTCCATTTGGGATATCTAAAGTCCTCACTTTAAACGTCCATTTTCTGAAATAGGGACATCTAAAGTCCCACTTCAGATATCCCGTTTTTAGAGACGTTATTGCTAAAAGTGCCAAAAAAGGGACGTTAAAAGCGTTGTTTGTAGTAGTGCCATGAGAAAAGTTTGTGTTTGTAAATCTAAGACATCTGAGGGGCTATATCAATACTGAGTTGCAACATAGAGTTGACTTATACTAATATATAAAGAAAGTGATTTCTGGTACAAGCGCCTAAAATTCAGCGAGTTAATCGGATTCCAAGTACACCTAAAATTCTTATAGGAAGAAGCGCTAAATTTGCCACTTAAGGCGGATTTATAAAGAGTCAATATTGTAGGTTTTGTTTAAGACAGTGACATATTCTAAAAATATTAGTTAGTGGGAGTCCATAGAGTGGAAGGGGCTCTGAGGCTTTAATTTGACAATAAGCCTCAAGCTCAAGTTGGAGTAAATATCAAAAATAACTTTGACAGATCTACCACCAATTCGGCTTGACAATGCTCGCCATATAAAAAATTTTTTGTTTGTAAAATAAATATTAATATTTGATAAAATATATTTGTAATTGTATATATTTACCAATATAAAATTAAAAAATAATTAAATTTAATTAATTAAGAAAATCTATTTCTTGTAATCAACTAAAATAAAATAAGTTTTATACATATATGCTTTAGAACTTTTTTTGGTGGGAACACATCAAATTTTTAAGGACTTATGTGCAATTTTTCTTATCAAAGTTATCTATATGCAAAATTTTGTTTTGTTAGTGGCGAGAAGAGCTCATCATCCCATTTAGGTGATACATGTAGAAACCATCCCAGGTTTTCAGACATTTTTTTACCAAAAGACATTGTGATACCTTCTTCATAAACAACGAACAAAGTAATTCTCTGTATATTTTCTATTTTATATTAATATTAATATTAATTTGAGCTTTTCAAAGTGATGCGTTTTTAGGACTAACAAAGTCGTGCTATTAAATCTTCATAATTTCTTAAAATACGTGTTGTAAATAAAAGGGCCACAATATTGACACCTTCGAGGGACACCGACACAAAGAAAATATGTTCTATTGTTTTATTGAATGCATGCATATTGTAATATGCATGCTTAGCAAAGCACAAATACACGGATTTTGAGGGCAGCGCCAGATCACTTCTGTCCCAATACATAATAAAGAAAAACAAATATTTGAAGATGAAGCCAATACTGTAATGGAATGAGAATAAACAAATTTAAGCAATGCATTTATTATTTTAAAAATTGTACATAAAACGTAGAAATGTTCTCCTCTTTTCCTTTTTGCTGTATTATAAAGTGCTTCGTTCCATCCATCGCGATCTCTATTTGCTCACATTACTAGATCCTGTTAACACATTATACAAATCATCAGTTCATGTCATTATATTGCACCACCCAGCTGATATAATTACAACAATCGAAATATACATATGAGAGGAACAGCACCAGTTTCTATCGTTAAATTATTAGGAGGATCGTGTTTATAACAAATAAAATATTCTAGTACTTGCTATTTGAGAAGTCAATGATAATGAAAATTTCTCCATGATATAATCATTACTTAATGATGAATACCACATTGTTGATTCTAACTATATAGACAAAAATACACATCCTTTTCATTTCATAAAACGAACAATTTGGACAAAGATTGAAGGGAAAGGTAAATTTACCATGGAAAGGCAGAAATTGAGAAGCATTTTCTAGTAGTGGTGAGGAGGGGGTGGGGAAGAATGGGCGTAGGGCTTGTGACCTGGAGGAGGAGGAGGAGAGTGGTAAACTGGCTTTGGGTGTGGATGAGGCTGTGGGTGATGGTGATGGTGTGGATGGTGCTTCGGGTAGACGTGGACCGGTGGTGGAGGAGAATGGTGGACCGGGTGAGGAGCGTAGTGGTTAACCGGGTGAGGAGAGTAGTGGTGAGCTGGAGGAGGAGGAGATGGGTATTTGTATGGCTTCTTTGGTGGTGAAGAAGAATGGTAGACCGGGTGAGGAGTAGTGTAGTGGTGAACCGGAGGAGGTGGAGATGGATACTTGTAAGGTTTCTTGGCTGGTGGTGGAGAGTGGTAGACTGGATGGGGAGCGTAATGATGAACCGGAGGTGAAGGAGGAGTAGTGTAGTGGTAGGGTGCCTTAGGAGGAGTGTGCACCACCGGAGGCGGGGGTGGAGAGTGGTAGATGTGCGGCGGAGAGTGAGGAGGATGAGCGGAGGAGTCAACGTAGTTATTAGCACTCACACACACAATAGCTAAGAAGAGAGTGAGAGTAGCAGAGGCCATTTTGGACCCCATCTTCTTCGCAAATTAGGACTTCTTTTTGCTCTTCTCTGCAACCTCATACCTCCCTTTATATAGTTTCGTTCTTACCCAGCTACCACCTACATCTCACCTTTGGTAATTTTAATTTCTATTATCTCCGAGCACTTGGAAGCATTTAAATGATTATTTATTATGTGTCTTTTAAGCAACGTGACACAAGTGGGCTTGGATTCAATGGACGCTGCTTCCTATGCTAGTTCAGAAGCAAATAAAATATATAGAGCGTATACTGCGGTAGAGCTGGTGAATTAAAGAAAAGCCAACTGGAGTTTGTTGGCCAAAGCCACATATGAGATTAGTCAACATTGTCTATTGGAGTTTTTATGTTTTTGTACATCAATATATGGATATATATTTATTATTTGCAATTATTAAGTCATTTAATCCTTAATTTTTTAGAAAAAAAATCTTCTTGTTAAGAATCAGCTCTTTCATGACTGTTCATCTTTGATAATTATAAGTGAACTTAGTAAAGAAGCAATTGGTTAGTTGAGGTGGTAAGTGATCCTTTTGTTGAAAAGAGGATAACACAAGTTCATGTCTAGAAAAACATACTTGTTGAGAACGTTGAAATCTCTTTGTGTTCTAAGTCTTGGGGGCTAATGTCAAGCTTAACATGACTTAGGGATACCCTTGATCAATAAATAAAAGAGTAAAATACTCTAATTACCCTTCTGTTTCATTCTAATTACATGGACCTCCCATTTTTTTGGAAAATATATAATTAGGTCGAAACCGTTAACTTCATTAAAGATATTCCAAAAATATTCTAGAAAATATTTTTTAATTAAAATTTATATTAAAATAAATTTTATTTACTAATTTTCCCTCTATCATATCAAATCTTTAATGTACTTTTGAACGTTTACAAATTTTTGGGAAATAAATCAATGGCGAGCGAGGAATTATTTTTAGAATATCTTGAACTTATATTATTTATACTATATGATAACAAAAGCATGTGTCTGAAATATGTGTTGACCAATTTTAAAAATCCAAAACAATCAAGTTCCAATAAATATGTTGAGAAAATGAAATTATAAAATTTTGTAATATAATCAAAATTAATAAATTTTATAACATATAAGAAATTTTGAAATTATATATTAGAACTATTCTTTGGTTGTATAATTTTTTTGATAAATATAAATGTTTAAATAAATCTTATGTGAAAGAGGGTTATTTTAGTAAAAAAAAGGTTTGAGAGTTAAACTTAACATTTCAGTACTGGTTGGATGAATAGAAAAGAAATCTTAAAAATATAAGGGAGGTTTGTGCAACATATATTTTAATTTCAATAGCGATTTTTATGAGTTTTCAAAATAAAGGGGAGGTCTGTAGAAGGTAAAATAGATGAGTGGTTGAGTATTTTTCTCGAATAAAAAGTGAGCATGACATGGTGACATTGAATTCTTCAAGAAACGTTACAAGTATTAGTTAAAAACTGGTACAAATTAATGAAAATTCAAAGAGAGGGTATCATGAGAAATGTAATTTTGGACTCACGAAATTTTTTTATCAAAATTTAACATTAAATCTATCGATAATCCAATTTAGATTGAGATAGAGTGGCAAAACTCGTTCATCCAATTTCTTTAATGAAGCGTATATAATAGCACGGCATAGTCGATATCTGGACCAGACATATCAATAACGATAGATCAGCTCAAATTTTTATACTCATCGTCACGGAAAATAATAATGAAGGAGAAGGCAATTTCTAGGGAAATGAATATCTACCAAACTAGTCATCGTGTTCAAGTAGTAGCATTATTTATTCACCAAAACAATAAAATATAAAATGCGCGCATATTTGTGTATATGATTGGCTTGCTCGGCCTGTCTTGTTTGACCTCAACAATAATAGAGATGCCAGAACCGAAAACAATTGTAAAAAATAATTTTTTCATCAATAAAAAAAAAGAATAATGAAAATTAAAATGAGTCTTATAATAATACACTAGCAATATCAACAAGGACAGCAAACCTTGTTCCACTAAATTGGGTCTGTTATATGTATATGGATCGTATAATGTCATTGTATGTTATTGTGTTTTATCAACAATCAATTCTTTAGATAAATTATTAATAAAAAAATCTCATTCACTTCATAACATCAATGAGCATGTACTGTTATTTTTTGTATTCTTCTGCTCGTTTTTTTTTTTTTTTAAATTTTTGACTCAATTGTATGATTTCCTTTCTTCCTTATGCCTGTAGGCGGGAATGACCTTTTTTATACATGCGATGCCCATGCAACCCTAAACAATTCTTTTCCTCTTTAATAGAAGGACAATATATATTAACTATTTGTTACAGTTATATATTTGATAATGATTGCATCTTTGTACTCTTTTTAATAACAAATCGGTGATGCACACAAATTATTTTATTCGTACGGATAAATTTCCAATACCGCAAATATGTGTCATACCAAGTAATAAAGCATTGAGTAAAAGTATCACCCCACAAGGATTCAATAAGATGGCCTGATTGCATATCAATGCCATGCATTCACTGAGTTTGAAAAAAAAAGGGCAAATAATTGGAATGAAAATATTACATCCGTCATTTTGATGCTTCTATTATACATTCTGAAGTGCTATATATGGTTCATTCAAAATTTCTGGTCCAACTTTATCAGATGTCGCCATATTTAGAAAATAAAAAATAAAACTGAACTATAATATGTTATCCGTATCACCATTCACTATAAAAAAAAAACATCAAATTAATGACAGAATTTAATAGAGCTTGTTTTTTTGCACAATGTCCTGTATATAGAAATTTTATACTGTATATTAAATAATGTCGAATTTTCGGTGCTATTCCTTGGCAAATTTGTATACTACTCTCTCCCTCCTTATACATAAAAACATTTCAACTGAATTGTGAGATTCTAAATAAAAGGTTAAAAATAGTTAAATGTTGTAGGGAATTTTTGTTTTTGTTTTCAAAAATGCCCTTATTTATAAATGGGTGAGAGAGGGAGTAATAATGAGAGAAGGATGAAAAGGAATGTATGTAGTATAATACTTAATTGAGGGCAAAATGGAAAAAAGTGCATTCACTATTAAGACAAACTCAAAAGAAGTATTATATTTAGGGATAAGCTCATTAAAAAAAAATAAGGCTCTTATATATAGGAATGGAGGGAGTACTATAAACTCCTTAAAAATTAAAATAAATGGCAATTAAAGAGATGATGAATTTTTTGCCTAGAGCCACATATGAGATTAGTCAACAATGTCTATTGGAGTTTTTATGTTTTTGTACATCAATATATGGATATGTATTTTATTATTTGTAAATAGTAAGCCATTTAATCCTTAGTTTTTTAGAAAAAAATTCTTGTTGTTAAGAATCAGCTCTTTCATGACTGTTCATCTTTGATAATTATAAGCGAACTTAGTAAATAAGTAGTTGCTAGTTGAGGTGGTAAGTAAATCTACTATTGGAAAGAGGATAACGCAAGTTCATGTCTAGAAAAAATGTACTTATTAAGAAAGTTGAAAACTCTTTGTTCTCTAAGTCTTGAAAAGGATTAATATCAAGCTTAAAATGACTTAGGGATACCCTTGATCAATAAATAAAGGAGTAAAACACTCTAATCACCTTTCTGTTTTGTCCAAATTATATAGGCCTCCCCTCTTTTCGGAAAATATACACTTAGGTCGAAGCCATTAATTTCCTTAAGAATATTCCAAAAAGATTCTAAAAAATATTTTTTATTTAAAATTTATATTTAAATAAATTGTATTTACTAATTTCTCCTCTATCATATGGAATCTTTAATGTATTTTTGAACGTTTACACTTTTGAGGAAAAAGGATCAATGGCCAGAAAGGAATTATTTATATAATATCTTGAACTTATATTATATATGCTATATGATAACAAAAACATGTGTTTGAAATATGTATTTGCCAGTTTAAAAGACCCAAAACAATCACGTTCCATTAAATAAGATGAGAAATTGAAATTACAAAATTTTGTAATATAATCAAAGTTAATAAATTTTATAACATATAAGAAATTTTGAAATTATATATCAAAATTATTCTTTGGTTCTATAATTTGTTGATAAATATAAATGTATAAATAAATCTTATGTGAAAGAGGGTTATTTTAGTAAAAAAAGTTTTAGAGTCAAACTTGATGGTGCACTACTAACTGGATAGGTAGAAAATGAATCTTAAAAATATAATGGAGGTTTGTGAAACATATATTTTATTTTTAATAGAGATTTATATGTGTTTTCAAAATAAAGTGAAAATCTATAATTAAGATAAAATAGATGAGTAGTTGAGTATCATGACATGATGACATTTAATTCTTCAAGTTACAAGTATTATTAGTTAAAAACTGGTACAAATTGATGAAAATTCAAAGAGAGGGTATCATGAGCAATGTAATTATGGACTCACTAAATTTTTTTTAATCAAAATTTAACATTAAATCTATTTATAATCCAATTTAGATACAGGTAGAGTGACTAAAACTCGTTCATCCAATTTCTTTACCGAAGTTTATATAATAGCATGGCATATATAGTCGATATCTGGACCAGACACATCAATCACGATAGATCAGCTCAAATTTTTATAATCACCGTCACATAAAATCACAACAATGAAGGAGAAGGCAATTTCTAGGGAAATGAATATCTACCAAACTTGTTATCGTGTTCAAGTAGTAGCAGTATTTATTCACCAAAACAATAAAATATAAACGCGCGCATATGTGTGTATATGATTGCCTTCCTCGGCCTGGCTTGTTTGACTTCTACAATGATAGAGATGCCAGAACCGAAATCAATTGTAGAAAATAAGTTTTTGATCAATAAAAAACAAAAAATAATAAAGAATAATGAAAAATAAAATATGCGTCTTATAAGGATACAGTAACAATAGCAACAAGGACAACAAACCTTGTTCCACTATATTGGGTCTATTATATATATGTATATGGATCATACAATGTCATGGTATATCATTGTGTTCTATCAACAACCAATTTTTTAGATAAATTATTAATCAAAAGGTTTCATTCACTTAATAATATTAATGAATACGTGCTGTTCTCTTTTGTATTCCTCTGTTTTTTTTTTTTTTTTTTTGACTCCAATTGTATGATTTACCTTTCTTCCTTATGCCTATAGGCAAGAACGACCCTTTTTATACATGCCCATGCAACCCTAAACAATTCTTTTTCTCTTTAATAGAAGGACAATATATATTAATTATTTGTTACAATTATATATTTGATAATGGTTGTATCTTTTTACTATTTTTAATAACAAATCGGTGATGTATACAAATTATTTTATTCGTAGAGATAAATTTCCAATACCGCAAATATGTGTCATACCCAAGTAATAAAGCATTAAGTAAACATATCACCCCACAAGGATTCAATAAGATGACCTGATTGCCTATCAATGCCTTGCATTCGCTGAATTTGAAAAAAAAAAGGCAAATAATTGGAATGAAAAATAAAAAAAACTTTGACTTACTTTAGGTGTCCTAAATTTAGGCGGCCCAAAACCTATTTGGGACACCTCAAGTAGGGTTTAGGCATCCCAAATAAATTTTGTGACGCCTGCGCATGTCAGACAATTTGACATGCGCCCTCCCCACTTGCTTTTCCATCTTTTCTCTTATACCAACAACTCCCATCACTTCATTATTTCCCACTTCGTCTTCTTTTCTTCATTCCCATATCCCACTTTACTCTTCCTCTTCCTTTCCATTATCGGCACTCTACACTGTCTTGCTTTTTTCCTCCTCCTTCTATTGCTAGCAGACACCCTCTCCACACTGTCTTCCCGTTTAATTTCTTCCACCCTTTGGCATAACTCCTCCAACATCTTCTCTCCACCTTGGTTGGGCACATAGATTGTTGGAAATTGTGCCCAAATGGCCAATCATTGTACTTTGAACATTATTAATTTAATGCAATTTCCCCATTTTGTTATCATATTATTTGCATGTTAACTGTGATAATTGTATCCTTGGATAAATCATAAAGATTGTCCTAAAATGTCCCTGGTCAGTCATCTATCCTGAAGCAGAGATGAAACAAGATCAGTATGACTTTGATAAGATATGGAGATACGAATCAAAGTCTTAGGTACTTGTAAGAGTACAAGGTGCTGGACCGACCCACTATGAGAAAGCTACATGGATCAAGTCATAACCTTTTTTCATGTATAACTACGTCACAATGCCCTTTGACTTGAGGTCATCATGGATTCCTACATGAGAGTTGCTAAGCTTTCAAATAGTCAAAAGTCACTTTTGACCGAGTGATGATAAAGGTTAGGATCGGGCTTGGTGGCTTTTCATGCAAAGGAATATGAATGATAAAGATGGAATTTGTCCCTCACATTAGTCGAGAGATATTACTGGGCCCCTCGATGAGTGAGTGTATGGCCATACAATGATGGAAACGAGTTTCCATTTCTATTGTTAGACTATTCAGGAATCGAGAAAGTAACGGTCAGGAGCAAGAATATGACATTATCCATGCCTCATGCTTGACTAATATATCTTGTGACAAAAGAGATGTGACATGGTTGTATAACAGGTTGCATCTTGTTAACGATCCTCATATGAATTGGGTAGTCGTAATATCTTGCTAGAGGCCACTTGTGACTTGTAGGTTAGTACAGTTATTGGCCTACTGCCAATTTTGTATAGGCCTACAGGGTCGCACACAAGAATGGGCCAACACGAGATAATGTTTAATCTAGGGTGGATGAATTATATATATTTATATATATATATATATATATTTTATAAAATTCGTTAATAATATTATATATATATGTGCATATATAGTATATGATATTATTATATTGTGTTAGTTCTAAATTTAATTTTATTAATATAAATTAGATTTAATGACTAACATGATAGAGATATAATATCTCATATTTAATTTATGAAGATAAATTAAATCTAATGGCTTTTTATTTGGATTAAATAAGTAGGTTAAATTAAAACTGTTCGAAAGTTTAATTTAAGCTGAATTTATTTAATTTGCTCATGTAATTTTGAAATTAATAAAGATTAATTTTGAAATTCGAATATAGCCCTCATAGGTTATAAACTTGCTAAAGTAGATATACTCATATACGGATGACAATTTAGAGCGGCAAGAGAAACCCTAAGAGACATTCGTGTGATAAAGCAGATATACTCATACACAGATGAGGTACTAGCACGTAGTCTGTGTTGGAGAGCATTCGTGTGGATACTGGTAGAGGGAACAGACCTGACGTGTTGGCTCCTTGATGCGTGCTTCTGTCGCTGAAGCAATCAATTAATAACTAGGACAGCCTACTAATGCAATATAGTGGCAACCTAGGTCATTCTCCCAAGGAGCAATATGTGGGTTTTCTCCAGAATGGAATTTAGGTGATAAAAAAATGCAATGGAATGAACCTAAACTAAAATGCAAGACTCCACTACCTAAATGCAAAATGTAAAAGACTCTAAAACCTATATGAGAATGAAACTAACCTAAATAATGAACATGCAATTTTTGGGGTTTTTCTTATGAGAGGGAAATTAAAATCCTAAGGAAAATAAATAAACTAATATATAAGAAAATCAACAAAGGTTAGTTCAGTTATGATGGTGAAGGGGACAACTCAGGATTCACATGGATTTAGCTTTCTTAACCATTCAATTTATTAGACCAAAGGGAGGTTCATTGAAAATTGGAATTAATAAACTTAATCACCTAATCAAGACATGGGAAACCCTCAAGCTCAATAACATCTCATCCACTAGAAAACTCATAATGGAAAAATGGTGGTTAATTAAATCCATTAAAAACCAATCACAATTGTTTAAGATATTTTGGAAATTATGTTTACAATTGCCTAATTAAACAATTCGACAATTAATCATCTTAATTAAACAATCAAGAGATTAAACACAAATTGACAATTAAATTAATAATGAAAACTCGATTAATAATCTAATTGACAATCAAAGGTTTGCAAACAAAAATCCCAATAATCATTTAAGAACAAATCAAATCCAAAATATCAATTTAATCCAAATCAAAATAAGTTTACAATGAGATTAGAGCAAGACACAACCCGAGCGCCCTAAACACTTGCCCTTTTCAGTGTGAGAGTGAAGAAACCATCCTTCATGTTTTGAGAGACTGTGAGCAAGCCCAGAGAGTGTGGTTTTCTTTAACTAACCATTTATATGCTACTATGTTTGCTTCTGGTAATTTGCAGGACTGGCTCTCATGGAATTCACAACATTCCCCTGGAAACCACAGAGTGGCGAGATGGGCTTGGCAAAAAGTATTCAGTACCACATGCTGGCTTCTTTGGAAAAACCGTTGTTGCCAGGCGTTTGAAGGAAAAGCGGATTCACCGAAGCAGCTTGTTCACAGATGCATATTCCATCTCTCCGAATCGATAGAGGCCGGTCGCTTTCATCACCAGATATTCCAAATTCCGGAGAGAGGACTTCTTAACTGGCGTCCTCCGGAAGAGGGTTTTATTAGAATCGACGTAGATGGTTCGACTGCTAGCGACGGCATGTCAGCCTGTGGAGGAGTCATCCGCGATCATCAAGGTAACTGGGTTTGTGGATTTCAACAGAAGTTAGGAATCTCCTTCCCAACTGCTGCTGAAATCCATGCAATCCACAGAGGGCTTCACCTTTGCAAGCAGTTGGGTTTCAAAAGAATGAGACTTTTCACAGACTCACTCCAGGCCGTACACTTATTGTCATCACACTGTGAGATTGATCACCCTTTACATGACGTAATTCTAGATACCAAATCCCTCATTTATGCAGACTGGGACTTGAAGATTTTCCATACACATAGGGAGAATACTCGCTGTGCAGATTACCTTGCAAGATCGGCTAATTATAGCAACCTCAGTTATGCCGAATTACGCTCACCCCCGGTGGAATGTATTAGTCTTTTTGCGTTAGAACGTGGCTTGTTGCCACAAGAACAATCTTTGGGGCCTTGCCCTTGATCTTGTATCTTTCCAAGCTTTGCTTGCCTTTGTATCGCAAAAAAAAAAAAAAAAAAAAAAAGATTGTTCTCAATTAACACAACCCAAAATCATTTAAAACTAAATAATACCAAGTCTTGAATCAAAAAGATAAAAGAAAGACACTTCCTTATAGTCTTCAAATGTAAACTCCTAGGCTCTAGCTTCCTCCATGTTCCTCCCAAATTGCCTCCCAAGATAGCTTAAGCCTCTATGATATATGTCCTCCTTTCAAGCCCCAAACACGTCACAGCCATGAAGAAAAGTTGAGAAGAATTGATGAATCAATTGCCTCGGTTTCTACGCATACAATGGAGGAATATATATATGGAATGAAATATTGGATGGATTATGGAGGTGGGCCCGTGGGAGAAGAGGATGGGAATTGATGATGATTCTTTAACGGTTAATGTCCCTTGGTGTAGAAATTCCAGCGGCTGCGTGGGGTAATTCGGAGTGAAGATGATTCACTTTGCATGTCCGTGAGTCCTCCCCTCAGCGTCTGCGAGTGCGTGATTTTTTTCCCCGCGGCGTGGTCTCCCCCCCCCCCCCCGGGGTATGTGATGGCTAGGGTATTTTTAAGAAGAGAGGGGAGAGTTTTGGGTACTAACTTGGGCCTATTAAAATTCCAAAAGCCCAATAAAATTCCACCATTGGATTCTTTTTTAGTTTCTAAGAAAAGTTCTGCACCGTAGGATCTTTTAATCTGCTTTTCCTTATCCTGCAAGAATCTAATAAAATCATGATTTATCATATAATTGGAAATATTTTCCACCCACAAGATATCAATCAAAATAATAATAAATTAAGCTCAATAATATCATAATCAATTCAGATTTATATTATTTCCCAAAATTGGCTAATTATCCAAATATTATCTAATAAATCCAAATTAGCCTAAAATAATTCCCAAAATAAATGAATAAGGTGGGATAAAATATAGTAAAATTGTGATTTATCACTCCTAGAGATTGAAAACCCTGAATTGAAAAAGATATGAATCTTTCTAACTCGGTTTAAACGCTATTGATAGATTCTCTATTAGGATCAGCGAAAATTTTAAAATTCTTCCGCTGTGCCTACCGATCCTAATAGTGACACCGTCGGCTGGCCCTCTCCTTCCTTTTATCAGGTTTGTTTTTTTAAATATAAATTTACATGAAGAATTAAGTTAAACTTGTAGTGTGAAATTATTATAATGCTTTTAATTTATTTATATGATTCTAGTTAATGGAGTGATTTTCCCTTTTGATTGGTTTTTTTTTTTTTGCCAGAATCATAAACTCGTTGTTAGTAGTTATGCAATACTAATTTTCTGTTTTATATGTTTGGAGCATGGAAATCGAGAGAAATACATATGTATATTATAAATAAATGGAGCTTTTGATTGATTTTGATAAAATGAACAACAATTAAACAGAGTAATTTTTTTCCTTTTGTGCGTGGAGCTCTATTTGGTTTAAATTAATGAGAATTAATTATATCAATGAAAGTAAAAGAAGTCAAATTATATCCATATGTATCTATCAAGATTGGTTCATTGTAAAAGTTTAAGCCTTTAATCAACACGCTTTAACTTTCACTAATCGGTATGTGTTTGTTGGCTAACTAACATGTAAGTTTGCACAAAATATAAAATAAGAAAAGTAGTATAATGAAATTTATTTATTATCAATATAAATACAAAAAAATTTATAATAATCTCATTGCATCCATAATCCATATATAATATGCAATATGGTTGGTTTTATTTTTTTTAGATTATATTAGTATGATTATTAGTGTAGTTTCCTCAATATATAAAAAAAGTAGTATGATTATTAATTTATTTTTTTAGCTGGGTAGGGGACTTTAGACATCCCAAATGAAGAAAAGAGACATCTAAAGTCCTTGTGTAGGGGACTTTAGACGTCTCTATTCTCAATAGGAATGTCAAAAGTCCTCATTTTAGACGTCCCTAATTAGAAAAGGGATATCTAAAGTCCCCTGTAGTGAACTTTAGATGTCCCTTTTCTAATTTGGGGCTTTAGACGTCCCTTTTCTCCATTTGGGATATCTAAAGTCCTCACTTTAAACGTCCATTTTCTGAAATAGGGACATCTAAAGTCCCACTTCAGATATCCCGTTTTTAGAGACGTTATTGCTAAAAGTGCCAAAAAAGGGACGTTAAAAGCGTTGTTTGTAGTAGTGCCATGAGAAAAGTTTGTGTTTGTAAATCTAAGACATCTGAGGGGCTATATCAATACTGAGTTGCAACATAGAGTTGACTTATACTAATATATAAAGAAAGTGATTTCTGGTACAAGCGCCTAAAATTCAGCGAGTTAATCGGATTCCAAGTACACCTAAAATTCTTATAGGAAGAAGCGCTAAATTTGCCACTTAAGGCGGATTTATAAAGAGTCAATATTGTAGGTTTTGTTTAAGACAGTGACATATTCTAAAAATATTAGTTAGTGGGAGTCCATAGAGTGGAAGGGGCTCTGAGGCTTTAATTTGACAATAAGCCTCAAGCTCAAGTTGGAGTAAATATCAAAAATAACTTTGACAGATCTACCACCAATTCGGCTTGACAATGCTCGCCATATAAAAAATTTTTTGTTTGTAAAATAAATATTAATATTTGATAAAATATATTTGTAATTGTATATATTTACCAATATAAAATTAAAAAATAATTAAATTTAATTAATTAAGAAAATCTATTTCTTGTAATCAACTAAAATAAAATAAGTTTTATACATATATGCTTTAGAACTTTTTTTGGTGGGAACACATCAAATTTTTAAGGACTTATGTGCAATTTTTCTTATCAAAGTTATCTATATGCAAAATTTTGTTTTGTTAGTGGCGAGAAGAGCTCATCATCCCATTTAGGTGATACATGTAGAAACCATCCCAGGTTTTCAGACATTTTTTTACCAAAAGACATTGTGATACCTTCTTCATAAACAACGAACAAAGTAATTCTCTGTATATTTTCTATTTTATATTAATATTAATATTAATTTGAGCTTTTCAAAGTGATGCGTTTTTAGGACTAACAAAGTCGTGCTATTAAATCTTCATAATTTCTTAAAATACGTGTTGTAAATAAAAGGGCCACAATATTGACACCTTCGAGGGACACCGACACAAAGAAAATATGTTCTATTGTTTTATTGAATGCATGCATATTGTAATATGCATGCTTAGCAAAGCACAAATACACGGATTTTGAGGGCAGCGCCAGATCACTTCTGTCCCAATACATAATAAAGAAAAACAAATATTTGAAGATGAAGCCAATACTGTAATGGAATGAGAATAAACAAATTTAAGCAATGCATTTATTATTTTAAAAATTGTACATAAAACGTAGAAATGTTCTCCTCTTTTCCTTTTTGCTGTATTATAAAGTGCTTCGTTCCATCCATCGCGATCTCTATTTGCTCACATTACTAGATCCTGTTAACACATTATACAAATCATCAGTTCATGTCATTATATTGCACCACCCAGCTGATATAATTACAACAATCGAAATATACATATGAGAGGAACAGCACCAGTTTCTATCGTTAAATTATTAGGAGGATCGTGTTTATAACAAATAAAATATTCTAGTACTTGCTATTTGAGAAGTCAATGATAATGAAAATTTCTCCATGATATAATCATTACTTAATGATGAATACCACATTGTTGATTCTAACTATATAGACAAAAATACACATCCTTTTCATTTCATAAAACGAACAATTTGGACAAAGATTGAAGGGAAAGGTAAATTTACCATGGAAAGGCAGAAATTGAGAAGCATTTTCTAGTAGTGGTGAGGAGGGGGTGGGGAAGAATGGGCGTAGGGCTTGTGACCTGGAGGAGGAGGAGGAGAGTGGTAAACTGGCTTTGGGTGTGGATGAGGCTGTGGGTGATGGTGATGGTGTGGATGGTGCTTCGGGTAGACGTGGACCGGTGGTGGAGGAGAATGGTGGACCGGGTGAGGAGCGTAGTGGTTAACCGGGTGAGGAGAGTAGTGGTGAGCTGGAGGAGGAGGAGATGGGTATTTGTATGGCTTCTTTGGTGGTGAAGAAGAATGGTAGACCGGGTGAGGAGTAGTGTAGTGGTGAACCGGAGGAGGTGGAGATGGATACTTGTAAGGTTTCTTGGCTGGTGGTGGAGAGTGGTAGACTGGATGGGGAGCGTAATGATGAACCGGAGGTGAAGGAGGAGTAGTGTAGTGGTAGGGTGCCTTAGGAGGAGTGTGCACCACCGGAGGCGGGGGTGGAGAGTGGTAGATGTGCGGCGGAGAGTGAGGAGGATGAGCGGAGGAGTCAACGTAGTTATTAGCACTCACACACACAATAGCTAAGAAGAGAGTGAGAGTAGCAGAGGCCATTTTGGACCCCATCTTCTTCGCAAATTAGGACTTCTTTTTGCTCTTCTCTGCAACCTCATACCTCCCTTTATATAGTTTCGTTCTTACCCAGCTACCACCTACATCTCACCTTTGGTAATTTTAATTTCTATTATCTCCGAGCACTTGGAAGCATTTAAATGATTATTTATTATGTGTCTTTTAAGCAACGTGACACAAGTGGGCTTGGATTCAATGGACGCTGCTTCCTATGCTAGTTCAGAAGCAAATAAAATATATAGAGCGTATACTGCGGTAGAGCTGGTGAATTAAAGAAAAGCCAACTGGAGTTTGTTGGCCAAAGCCACATATGAGATTAGTCAACATTGTCTATTGGAGTTTTTATGTTTTTGTACATCAATATATGGATATATATTTATTATTTGCAATTATTAAGTCATTTAATCCTTAATTTTTTAGAAAAAAAATCTTCTTGTTAAGAATCAGCTCTTTCATGACTGTTCATCTTTGATAATTATAAGTGAACTTAGTAAAGAAGCAATTGGTTAGTTGAGGTGGTAAGTGATCCTTTTGTTGAAAAGAGGATAACACAAGTTCATGTCTAGAAAAACATACTTGTTGAGAACGTTGAAATCTCTTTGTGTTCTAAGTCTTGGGGGCTAATGTCAAGCTTAACATGACTTAGGGATACCCTTGATCAATAAATAAAAGAGTAAAATACTCTAATTACCCTTCTGTTTCATTCTAATTACATGGACCTCCCATTTTTTTGGAAAATATATAATTAGGTCGAAACCGTTAACTTCATTAAAGATATTCCAAAAATATTCTAGAAAATATTTTTTAATTAAAATTTATATTAAAATAAATTTTATTTACTAATTTTCCCTCTATCATATCAAATCTTTAATGTACTTTTGAACGTTTACAAATTTTTGGGAAATAAATCAATGGCGAGCGAGGAATTATTTTTAGAATATCTTGAACTTATATTATTTATACTATATGATAACAAAAGCATGTGTCTGAAATATGTGTTGACCAATTTTAAAAATCCAAAACAATCAAGTTCCAATAAATATGTTGAGAAAATGAAATTATAAAATTTTGTAATATAATCAAAATTAATAAATTTTATAACATATAAGAAATTTTGAAATTATATATTAGAACTATTCTTTGGTTGTATAATTTTTTTGATAAATATAAATGTTTAAATAAATCTTATGTGAAAGAGGGTTATTTTAGTAAAAAAAAGGTTTGAGAGTTAAACTTAACATTTCAGTACTGGTTGGATGAATAGAAAAGAAATCTTAAAAATATAAGGGAGGTTTGTGCAACATATATTTTAATTTCAATAATGATTTTTATGAGTTTTCAAAATAAAGGGGAGGTCTGTAGAAGGTAAAATAGATGAGTGGTTGAGTATTTTTCTCGAATAAAAAGTGAGCATGACATGGTGACATTGAATTCTTCAAGAAACGTTACAAGTATTAGTTAAAAACTGGTACAAATTAATGAAAATTCAAAGAGAGGGTATCATGAGAAATGTAATTTTGGACTCACGAAATTTTTTTATCAAAATTTAACATTAAATCCATCGATAATCCAATTTAGATTGAGATAGAGTGGCAAAACTCGTTCATCCAATTTCTTTAATGAAGCGTATATAATAGCACGGCATAGTCGATATCTGGACCAGACATATCAATAACGATAGATCAGCTCAAATTTTTATAATCATCGTCACGGAAAATCACAATAATGAAGGAGAAGGCAATTTCTAGGGAAATGAATATCTACCAAACTAGTCATCGTGTTCAAGTAGTAGCATAATTTATTCACCAAAACAATAAAATATAAAATGCGCGCATATTTGTGTATATGATTGGCTTGCTCGGCCTGTCATGTTTGACCTCAACAATAATAGAGATGCCAGAACCGAAAACAATTGTACAAAATAATTTTTTCATCAATAAAAAAAAAAGAATAATGAAAATTAAAATATGAGTCTTATAAGAATACACTAGCAATATCAACAAGGACAGCAAACCTTGTTCCACTAAATTGGGTCCGTTATATGTATATGGATCGTATAATGTCATTGTATGTTATTGTGTTTTATCAACAATCAATTCTTTAGATAAATTATTAATAAAAAAATCTCATTCACTTCATAACATCAATGAGCATGTACTGTTATTTTTTGTATTCTTCTGCTCGTTTTTTTTTTTTTTTAAATTTTTGACTCAATTGTATGATTTCCTTTCTTCCTTATGCCTGTAGGCGGGAATGACCTTTTTTATACATGCGATGCCCATGCAACCCTAAACAATTCTTTTCCTCTTTAATAGAAGGACAATATATATTAATTATTTGTTACAGTTATATATTTGATAATGATTGCATCTTTGTACTCTTTTTAATAACAAATCGGTGATGCACACAAATTATTTTATTCGTACGGATAAATTTCCAATACCGCAAATATGTGTCATACCAAGTAATAAAGCATTGAGTAAAAGTATCACCCCACAAGGATTCAATAAGATGGCCTGATTGCATATCAATGCCATGCATTCACTGAGTTTGAAAAAAAAAGGGCAAATAATTGGAATGAAAATATTACATCCGTCATTTTGATGCTTCTATTATACATTCTGAAGTGCTATATATGGTTCATTCAAAATTTCTGGTCCAACTTTATCAGATGTCGCCATATTTAGAAAATAAAAAATAAAACTGAACTATAATATGTTATCCGTATCACCATTCACTATAAAAAAAAAAAAAAAACATCAAATTAATGACAGAATTTAATAGAGCTTGTTTTTTTGCACAATGTCCTGTATATAGAAATTTTATACTGTATATTAAATAATGTCGAATTTTCGGTGCTATTCCTTGGCAAATTTGTATACTACTCTCTCCCTCCTTATACATAAAAACATTTCAACTGAATTGTGAGATTCTAAATAAAAGGTTAAAAATAGTTAAATGTTGTAGGGAATTTTTGTTTTTGTTTTCAAAAATGCCCTTATTTATAAATGGGTGAGAGAGGGAGTAATAATGAGAGAAGGATGAAAAGGAATGTATGTAGTATAATACTTAATTGAGGGCAAAATGGAAAAAAGTGCATTCACTATTAAGACAAACTCAAAAGAAGTATTATATTTAGGGATAAGCTCATTAAAAAAAAATAAGGCTCTTATATATAGGAATGGAGGGAGTACTATAAACTCCTTAAAAATTAAAATAAATGGCAATTAAAGAGATGATGAATTTTTTGCCTAGAGCCACATATGAGATTAGTCAACAATGTCTATTGGAGTTTTTATGTTTTTGTACATCAATATATGGATATGTATTTATTATTTGTAAATAGTAAGCCATTTAATTCTTAGTTTTTTAGAAAAAAATTCTTGTTGTTAAGAATCAGCTCTTTCATGACTGTTCATCTTTGATAATTATAAGCGAACTTAGTAAATAAGTAGTTGCTAGTTGAGGTGGTAAGTAAATCTACTATTGGAAAGAGGATAACGCAAGTTCATGTCTAGAAAAATGTACTTATTAAGAAAGTTGAAAACTCTTTGTTCTCTAAGTCTTGAAAAGGATTAATATCAAGCTTAACATGACTTAGGGATACCCTTGATCAATAAATAAAGGAGTAAAACACTCTAATCACCTTTTTGTTTTGTCCAAATTACATAGGCCTCCCCTCTTTTTGGAAAATATACACTTAGGTCGAAGCCATTAATTTCGTTAAGAATATTCCAAAAAGATTCTAAAAAATATTTTTTATTTAAAATTTATATTTAAATAAATTGTATTTACTAATTTCTCCTCTATCATATGGAATCTTTAATGTATTTTTGAACGTTTACACTTTTGAGGAAAAAGGATCAATGGCCAGAAAGGAATTATTTATATAATATCTTGAACTTATATTATATATGCTATATGATAACAAAAACATGTGTTTGAAATATGTATTTGCCAGTTTAAAAGACCCAAAACAATCACGTTCCATTAAATAAGATGAGAAATTGAAATTATAAAATTTTGTAATATAATCAAAGTTAATAAATTTTATAACATATAAGAAATTTTGAAATTATATATTAAAATTATTCTTTGGTTCTATAATTTGTTGATAAATATAAATGTATAAATAAATCTTATGTGAAAGAGGGTTATTTTAGTAAAAAAAGTTTTAGAGTCAAACTTGATGGTCCACTGCTAACTGGATAGGTAGAAAATGAATCTTAAAAATATAATGGAGGTTTGTGAAACATATATTTTAATTTTAATAGAGGTTTATATGTGTTTTCAAAATAAAGTGAAAATCTATAATTAAGATAAAATAGATGAGTAGTTGAGTATCATGACATGATGACATTTAATTCTTCAAGTTACAAGTATTATTAGTTAAAAACTGGTACAAATTGATGAAAATTCAAAGAGAGGGTATCATGAGCAATGTAATTTTGGACTCACTAAATTTTTTTTAATCAAAATTTAACATTAAATCTATTTATAATCCAATTTAGATACAGGTAGAGTGACTAAAACTCGTTCATCCAATTTCTTTACCGAAGTTTATATAATAGCATGGCATATATAGTCGATATCTGGACCAGACACATCAATCACGATAGATCAGCTCAAATTTTTATAATTACCGTCACGTAAAATCACAGCAATGAAGGAGAAGGCAATTTCTAGGGAAATGAATATCTACCAAACTTGTTATCGTGTTCAAGTAGTAGCAGTATTTATTCACCAAAACAATAAAATATAAACGCGCAAATATGTGTGTATATGATTGCCTTCCTCGGCCTGGCTTGTTTGACTTCTACAATGATAGAGATGCCAGAACCGAAATCAATTGTAGAAAATAAGTTTTTGATCAATAAAAAACAAAAAATAATAAAGAATAATGAAAAATAAAATATGCGTCTTATAAGGATACAGTAACAATAGCAACAAGGACAACAAACCTTGTTCCACTATATTGGGTCTATTATATATATGTATATGGATCATACAATGTCATGGTATATCATTGTGTTCTATCAACAACCAATTTTTTAGATAAATTATTAATCAAAAGGTTTCATTCACTTAATAATATTAATGAATACGTGCTGTTCTCTTTTGTATTCCTCTGTTCATTTTTTTTTTTTTTTGACTCCAATTGTATGATTTACCTTTCTTCCTTATGCCTATAGGCAAGAACGACCTTTTTTATACATGCCCATGCAACCCTAAACAATTCTTTTACTCTTTAATAGAAGGACAATATATATTAATTATTTGTTACAATTATATATTTGATAATGGTTGTATCTTTTTACTATTTTTAATAACAAATCGGTGATGTATACAAATTATTTTATTCGTAGAGATAAATTTCCAATACCGCAAATATGTGTCATACCCAAGTAATAAAGCATTAAGTAAAAATATCACCCCACAAGGATTCAATAAGATGACCTGATTGCCTATCAATGCCTTGCATTCACTGAATTTGAAAAAAAAAGGCAAATAATTGGAATGAAAATATTACCTCCGTCATTTTGACGCTTCTATTATAAATTCTGAATTGCTATAATATGGTTCATTCAAAATTTTTGGTCCAACTTTATCAGATGTCGCCATACTTAAAAAATAAAAAATAAAATTGAACTATAATATGTTATACATATCACTATTCACTGCAAAAAACATCAAATTAGCTACGGAACTAGACTAGCAACAGAATTTGTTCCATCGATAAAAATATCATTACTAATTGATTCACTACTACAAAATATACAAGCAGTAGCTCTTAATTTGAAGAATACTATGGTGTTTGAGAAGCGTCATAGCTTCTGGTGCCATTAAAATAAGCTATGGCGCTTCTTGAATATATGAAAGCACCATAGCTTGATTATTTAATTTTTTTAAAAAATATAAAGCTATGGCGCTTTCCTAAAGAAGTGCCATAGGAAGTTGGCACTTCCTATGGCGCTTCTCCAGGGATGTGCCATAGAAACGCCATAGAAAGTCTTTTTTTTTAAAAAAATCGTAATTATTTTATTTTTCTAATGTAAACCTTTGTTCACAATCCAAAATCCCAATACTACAAACTAGACCTTTTACTACCCTAAAGGACAACCCTTTTTAAGTTAGGAACGTCCAAAGTTCAATATATGGCAGGAAGCTTTGGCGCTGGATGAAATATTTTTTTTAAAAAAAAAATTCACTACTTTAGGTGTCCCCAGAAAAATTGGGGACGTCTAAAGCGGGCTTTAGACGTCCCCTGCATAAATGGGGACGTCTAAATTGAGCTTTAGACGTCCCCATTTTGACTGGGGACGTCTAAAGCTTACTTTAGGCATCCCCATTTTGACAGGGGACGCGAAAGAGGCTGTCACCTGTCCCATAATGGAGCTGCTGCAACAGCTTTATCTTCTTCTTCCCCTTGCATTCAGTCGCATCTCCCCTATTTTCCCTCTCCTGTGAGTTTTCCCTGCAGTTTCCATTGATGCAAAGATCATCATCTCACCTCCACAACATTTCAAATCTAAAATTCTCATTAACTCTCTCACACTCTCTTCTTATTGCTTTCCGTTGCTGGATTTGGATTCTCAGAATCAGGTGCATGGTTGCTGGGTTTCTTTAATCAGGTGCGTCGTGTCTGGTTAACTCTCTTCTTCACTGAATCAGGTGCATGGTGTCTAGGTTTCTTAACTCTCTTCTTCACTGAATCAGGTGCGTCGTTGCTTTCCGTTGCTGCATTTGCATTCTCAGAATTAGATGCGTGGTTGCTGGGCTTCTTAAATTAGGTGCGTTCTGGGTTTCTTAAAGCAGTTTCTTTTTTGTTGAAATAAATATGGCTCGGTATATATTGTGCAATGCATTATGTATTACTACTATATTTGTGTTGCTTCAGAGTTTGGCAGGTTCGTTATTGAGCTCACCCATATTGTTACTATGTGATATATAATGATAATAATGATGACGATGATGGGAGAGTCTTGAGAGTTAGTTAGTCTAAGAATTAGTTACTTGGTTAGGATTATAGCCGTTTTAGTGTATGTTTTTTAACCATTCTTTTTTAGTTCAGTTGAGGGTTTATAACAGAAATATGAAATATACATAGTAGGATATATACTTAGCAATCCTATGTTTCTCTTAACTGACCTCTATCTAAAAGCTACAGCACATAGTAATAGTAGCATAGACTCAGGAAAATGTTTGTTTCTATGTTAATTGGATTTAATGGCAAAGTTTGTGTACATCATTCTTTTCTGCTCTCTTTGCTGCTGATTGGCATAGTCTATTTTCTTCTGAAGCAAAAATATTAAAACAAGACTACCAGACTTTGTTTATTCTTGCCAAATAAATTATTGTTTACTATATGGAAATTAAAACTTGTGAATGCATTCACCCATACATTATGTTAGGGATATTTGAATTTTTTGTTTTTTGTTTTGCCATAACTTAGCACCTATTATATTTAATACTCCCTTAGGTTCTATGTTGAAAATTAGTTTTATGCTAATATTGAAGATAATATTTATATCTTATATATTGCGAAGTCTAGTAGTGAAGTCTACATATTTATTTCAAGTATTTTATACATTAAGGCATGATCCTTCCATTTCGAGAAATTAATCAATTTCTAGCAATTGTAGTTTTTTCTTAACAATGTAATATACAAAATATCTTAGTAAATTAAAGTGTAGAGTTATTAACTATACATGCATGGCCAATGTAATTTTTTTTCCAATCACTTGATAAATTGAAGTTGTTATTTGTTTAATTATTATTGTTTCATTGTTTTTTTAGTTGCAAATGAAAAGCACGTATTTAATATGACATTGTTCTGAATATGAGTGGCCTTAATTAGTTTAGCTTCGTTTAAATTAACCTGAGATGGTTTGTTATTTTGATTTTGGTATGTCTCACTTTTAAGGGGAAATGCTGCCAAAATTTTGAAAAACAAAATAGTAAAAGGCAATTTCATGTGTTGACAATTATTCTAAACTTGAGTGTTATTGGGAATGGCGTAGGTGGTAATAAAATGGATCATAGTTGGATGAATGCTTTGAGAACAAGTGAACAATATGAGAATGGGGTTGAAGAGTTTATTGAATATGCTAGTTGTTTAAATGAGAGAAGACGGGATGTTGAAGTTATAAGGGATTACCTACTTTGTGATGGAATAAACCTTCGATACACAAGGTGGATATGGCATGGTGAGGAAGTAACTGATTGTCCGTCGCACAAGAAGGAAGCTGTGGATGTCATAGATGATGATAGAATGGTGAGAATGATTCACGATGTTAAGGTAGAATCCTTTAAGCAGTCACATGCATATGACAGCCTGTGGAGTGATGCAGAGACACCGTTTTACCCAGGGAGTAAATACACATGGCTGACATGAACATTACATTTGGTTAACTTAAAAGCAACTTATGCGTGGACCGATAGTAGTTTCACAATACTGCTTGAACTGTTGTGTAATATGTTTCCAGACGATAATGTACTTCCAAATCATATGTTTGAGGCCAAGAAAATCTATCTACAATGGGTATGGAGTATAAAAAGATACACGCTTGCCCTAATGATTGCGTACTGTACATAAAGGAGTATGAAGGTTTGAGTGAGTGCCCCAAGTGTCAAATTGCATGATACAAAGTGAAGAAAGATGGTGGTTGTGGTGATGGGACAACTAAAAGGCAACCTATAAAAGTTTTGTGGTATCTTCCAATAATACCGCTCTTTAAGCATTTGTTTGGTACTGTAAAAAAAGTGAAGAAGTTGAGATGGCATTCGGATGATAGAATATCTAACGAAAAATATCTTCGGCACCCAGCTGACTCTCCACAGTAGAAGAAAATAGATGAAATGTTCCCTGAATTTGGCAGCGAGCCGAGAAACCTTCAGCTTGGACTTTGTACAGATGGCATCAATCCGTATGGAACTCTTAATAGCACACATAGTACATGGCCAATACTCCTTGTAATATAAAACTTGCCTCCCTGGCTTTGTATGAAACGCAAGTATGTGATGCTTTCTATGATGATTTCTGGACTAAAATAGCCAGGAAACGATATCGATGTCTACTTGGCGCCTTTGATTGAGGACTTGAAGAAGTTTTGGGAGGAAGGCGTAGATGTGTTTGATGCATATAAGAATGAGTCCTTCAAGCTACGTGCAATGATTTTCACCATGATAAATGACTTCCCTGCGTACAGAAACCTCTCAGGGTACAGTGTGAAGGGGCATAAAGCATGTCCGATCTGTGAAGCAGACACTCACTTCCACCAACTTAAACATGGAAGAAAGACGGTCTACCTTGGTCATAGAAGGTTCCTTCGTAGGTTCCACCCATATCGTAGGTTAAGAAAGCGTTTTAATGGCTTGTCGATGCATGGAATGGCTCCAAAGGTATTAACTAGAGAGGAAGTTTACAGTCAGGTTGAACATATCAATGTCTTACTCGGTAAGAATTAGAAGACTGCGGGTGAGAAGAACATATGGAAGAAGAGATCAATTTTCTTTGATCTTCCATATTTGCGTAGGCTTGACGTGAGACACAGTATTGATGTGATGCACATGGAGATAAATGTTTGTGATAGCCTTGTCAGTACACTTTTGCACATTCCAGGGAAGACCAAGGATGTGATTAGTGCGAGACTAGACCTTGTTGATATGGGAATAAGAGAACGGTTACATCCACAACTAAGAGATGATGGTTGGAGGCCATACATGGAGCCAGCAGCGCATACACTATCAAAAGCGGAGAAAAGAAGTTTGTGTGGGTGTTTGAATGAAATTAAGGTACCACAAGGATATTCTTCAAATGTGAGAAGGTGTGTGTCAATGGAGGATTTGAAGTTAGTGGGAATGAAGTCCCATGATTATTATATGCTGATGCCACAACTATTACCAGTAGCTATTAGAGGCATTATGAAAGATGAAGTTTGAAGCACTGTGATAAGATTGTGTGTTTTCTTTAATGCTATCTGTAATAAAGTCATTGACACTGAAAAGCTGGATGAACTCGAAGCTGAGGGTTATATTATATTGTCCCAATTAGAGATGCACTTTCCTCCTTCATTTTTTGATATAATGGTGCATTTGATAGTTCATTTGGTAAGGGAGGTAAGGCTCTGTGGTCTAGTTTACCTGAGGTGGATTTACCCTTTTAAGCGATACATGAAGATCTTAAAAGGGTACTCTAAAAATCCCTATCAACCAGAAGCCTTAATAGTCAAAAGGTATGTAGTTGAAGAGGCTATGGACTTCTGTAGCGATTATCTATCAGGGAAGAAGGAACAATCTCGACATAAAGAGGGGAGGAACAAGGGAACACAAGGACTGAAAGTGAAGACTATGCCTCATGAAGAGGTGTTGCAAGCACACCTTTATATCCTGGATAACATGGCAGAAGTTCAACTGTACATAGATGAACACATAAAGATATTGAAGAACATGAATCCGAGGAAGAGTGACATGCAGATTGCTATTGAGCAAAACAATACATTCATAGAATGGTTTTAGGAAAAGGTTTTGCATGAGACCGGTGTGTTTGAGACAATAGAGTGGCTAGCCTAGGGGCCTTTGTTTCATATCATTACTTGGAGTGGTTATGATATAAACGGGTATTCTGTCTACACAAAAGACCAAGATGATAGAAGTACCATGCAAAATAGTGGGGTGATGGTAGAAGCTGAAGCCATGCACTTTTCCAGTTCGAAAGACAAAAACCCCATATTAGCATCCATGGCCTATTATGGAGTGATAGAAGAAATATGGAAAATCACTTACAACAAGTTCAAAGTTGCTTTATTCAAATGTAAGAGGGTTAGCAATAATGCTGTGATAATAGATCAACAATTTGGATTTGTCTCAGTTGATCTTGAAAGAGTAGGTTATAGGGATGAGCCCTTCATTCTAGCAAGCCAGGCGAAACAAGTGTTTTATGTCACAGATCCTGCAAATAAAAAAAATTTCTATTGTACATCAAAGTAAAAAACAGAAGCATGGTGATCTGACCTTCAACCTTGACGATACACACCCTTCATAATCAATCCACCTACAATAAGTGAAGTAGAATTGGTTGATGATGAAGAATATGCTATAAGAAATGATCATGGTGAATGAATATAGGAAACAATCTAGAGTAAGAGCTTAACTTAGAAAATAGTAATGTGTGCTGTTTGTTTTATAGCGTCTCAGTTTATTCATTTACTTACAATTTATTCACCTATCTGACAATGATTTTTGTACTTCCAGGAATATGGACAATTCTAGTGACTCACAAAGTGATAGGGACAATGAAATGAATAGGCCTGAACCTGTTGCGAGAAGAAGGGTTAGAGGCAGTACAAAAATGCCTGTATTGGTAGCACATCATCACCATCAATAGGAGAGGTTGCATATTGACTTTGATGATGATATGAAACCAATTGGTCTGGAGGAAGACCATTTCTTTAGCTACTTAGGTTTTTTGGGTCAAAGCAAAGTTCGCATTACCTATGATAATTAAAAGTTGGTTCCACAAAAAATGAAAGACTTGATTTGGCAACAACTTTTGGTATATAAGTTTCGATACATCTGCATATATATCTTTATTCCTATTGCTTCAAATATAATTAACTTATGTTTTTACCTTATAGCAAACATATGATGTCCCTAACACCATGGTGATGTACAAGGAGTGGATGAGGGAGATTCATCTACGATGGAAATATTTCAAGAACAGGCTTACACGAGATTACATTTGAGGGGACCTCAAGGGTCAGGATCCATGTCAGGAGTATACGTATTTGTCTCCAGAGGACTGGAGGTTGTTTGTGGCATCACGAGAAGATCTAAACGTTTTGGTAAGATTTATGTCATCATAGTGTTTTATTTGAATATAGTTGATATTATTGATTCAGTGTTCGTTGTTTTCCTTTCATAGGCATTAAGTGCAGCAAATGCAGAAAGGCAAGCAGCTAATAAGTATCAACATTGCATGTCTCGTAGTGGTTATCGCAAGCTTGAGCGAAAGATGATGGCAGAAGAGTTGGAGAAATTAAAGGAAGCAGCAACATCAGATCCTATCGTTGTGGTCCAAGCCCCGCCACCTCCTCCACGTCACAAAAATGGAAAGCAGGGAGGATTAAGGGCGGGAAGTACGTAAATCTGAATGTTGCTGAAGTTACCGCAAGAATTGTAAGTAGTTAAAGCATAAGTACAAAGTTTTTTTTATATTGGGAGTGCTTATTTTTCATTGACGATAACTTTTATGCTGCATGATGAATTGGAAGATCATAGTAGCTAAGGTTCATTTACTCCAAGTGGACGGATGGACATCTTGTCAACGGCGATTGGGAAGACAGATCACCCTGGTCATGTTCGAGGGGAGGAAGGGGGAGTTCGTGTTCTGAAGTATTTTGGATGAGCCTCATATCCTTATTCATCACAAGCTGAACCCAATAGGGAGCTTGTGGCCAAGATTCACCAGGAAGTCTCATAAGAGCTCGAGGCAAACCTTCGCGACAAGCTCTGACAAGAGCTATTGTCAGAGCTATGTTTTGGGCTGATGATTGAGCTACGAGCTGAAATGATGAAGATGTTTGAATCGTAGATGGCAACTACCGAGCATAGAACCCATTCATCCCTGGCCTTCCACAGCACCAAAGGAAGTTACAACCCTGTGGAGGAACCACTTGGTGACCCCTCTCCCACTCCAGTGTCGGGAGAACCTGCCATCCTCTCTTTGGATGCCCCAGTGCTGTGTGTAGTTACAGATGCTCTCATTCACATATAAGCTACCACCCACCATCATCAGCAAATTCCATAGCATTTGAGTAGGGTGACTATGACGTGTGTTCGAGAGGGGGAAGAAGGCACAACCATCCCTATTTCTGATGACGAGGTTGCCACAATAGCTCAGGTGAAAGGATCTTTCATCCTTTGGCCTGTTCATCTTATTGGCTTATTACCTACAACACCTCCAATGGTATGGAACTGCCTCACTTTTACTTAAGATGTGTTGACATCCTACTAACAATATGTTTTTTTATGTTCTAAAAGAACGAGCAGGAAGCAGGAAAATGGCCCTTCTTAGCACGACTGCAGCAGATCTATAAAGGCATTCACCAGATTGATTTGCATATGCCGACAGGGCTTGTGGGCCAGGAATTAGAGTATCCCTTCACAATTGATAAAGAAGATCTTAAACAGTTCATTAAGTTGGAGGAGCTAGATATTGGATGGGGCAAATTTGCAATCCTGTAAGTTTTTTATTTCCCATTTTTTCCTTCATTTAGTTAAGTTGATTTTAACTAGCTAATACATTCATCATTTTAATTCTATTATAGCTCCTTCCGCCGTATATGCATTAACTTGTAAAGAGTTGATTTATATGGATTCTTGTCTCCTGCACATACGACAAGGAGTACGAATACATTGAAAAAAAGGACACACTATGTGGGCTTCACAGTGGGAGAGAATGACTATCGTTGTTATCTAGCACCGATTGTTCAAGGGTACGCATTTTAATTTTGTGTATTTGAGATTTTTAATAAATGATTGCCTTGCCATCTAACTTCTTTTTAATCTGTATATGTTGTGATAGTTACCACTGGTGTTTTTGTGTTCTCTGTCCTCGGTCCCACGTTGTTTCCATCCTATTTCTGCGGTTTACATTTTCCAGACAGTGAAATATATATATATATATATAAAGGCCATTTAAAAAAAATCAATATCCTTAAAAATAAAAAGGGACATGGGAGAGGGGGGCGACACTTTAGACGTCCCCAGTTTGCATTAGGGACGTCTAAAGTGATCTTTAGACGTCCCCAGTCCAAACTGGGGATGTCTAAAGGTCCAGTTTACACGTCCCTATTCTGAACAGGGGACGTCTAAAGATCTATTTTAGACGTCCCCAGTCTGAACGTAGGACGTCGAAAGTGGATCTTTAGACGTCCCCAGTATGAAATGGGGACATCTAAAGTCATATTTAACGTCCTCTATTTTACGGACATTATTGGCATTTTTTCCATGACCCTCATATAGACGTCTCTCTGTTTTCAGACGTTAAAAGGCCAAAAAAAGGGACGTTAAAACCGTTTTTTCTAGTAGTGTCCACTGTAATTTACAATACAGTCCACAACAAAATAAAATAAAATAACATAGCACGTATCTTTTGCAATATTGCGTCTTCATGTATCAAGCATAAAAGAATGTAACTCCAGCATTTAAGTAGCTTAAACTTAATCCATACACGTTACTTCTATAGAGGATTAAACTAAGTATTATTATATTTGTTAGCTAAAAAATTAAAAAACTTACAATGTTTAGAAAGTTCAAGAAGACAGAGTTGAAACTTCAAATAAAAACCTGAAAATAAAATTATCAGCACACATATAAGATTCATGAAAGATTTTAACAAAAAAAATGCCGACAAATGTTTAAAAAAAATACTTACACATTAGGGAGCTTCTGAAGGAGGCCGAGACAAGAAGGAAACAAACAAGTGGGAGAGGAAGCTTTGAACTGCAACAGAGTTCTAGGAAATGGGAGAGCTAGAGGGAACGTGAGAAGATGAAAATGAAAATGAAAATAGCAGGCTGTGGAAATTATAGAGGACTATACATCTTGTATGGCGCTTTATGTAGAAGCGTCATACAAGATGGGAGAATCTTTGGTGTTTTGACATAAAGCGCCATACAAGGCTAGCATATATTGATTAAATACCTTTAATCAATATATTCCTTTATTATGAGAGTGTCATTAAAGGCATATAATCAATATCTACCTTTAATGGAACTTGTTTAGCAAGTGCCATTAAAGACCAAAGATGTCGTTGATGGAGTCTTTTCTTTCTAGCAATGGCAAGTAAAGATTGGGGAGCTGAGGCTTGAAAATTTGAAGAAATTTAGAGCTTCAATCTTGGTTTTGTCATTGATTTTCTTGTCTCCTTCACGTAGATTATAAGACCCTTCCTTACATACTAGTTATCATTGATATTAATCAGAGTAGTAATGTGCGGTTTAACGGGTACACAGGAATAGCATAGATATAATGATAAAATGTACATGATTATTTTACATAATGTCCCCTACAGGGTGTGTTTATAGCAAATACAGACATTGAAATAATAAAATGGTCCTCAGATAACCAACACCTTTACTCAATCTTGACTGGAACCTTTAACTACTGGTAACTACAACCATGCCTTCAGAGCTATTTTTTGCTACTAATATATTTATGGAAAGGGTGAGATTCGAGAGAATCTTAGTAGTAACATGCAATCAATCATAGAAAAGGAAATAATAAATACACCAAGTACCATATACGGTAATATTATAATAACACATAATTCGGTTCATTCAGAAGTGTTCTGAGTCAACCACTGTTGCAACCCCTACTTGTTTCGTACCTCAACGGAGATCGAGAGCACAAATTGGGCATAATTTGGTGTACCCATAGGCACTATGTTCATTCATGTTTGGTATACCCATAGGTACTATGTTTGGTCATGTTCAGTCACGTTTGGTATACCTGTAGGTACTATGTTCAGTCATGCTCGATGTACCCGTAGGTACTGTGCATCATACATATTACGGTAAATGATATACACAAAGCATATAAACTTTGACATAATATGTGAAAGAAAGAGTTATTACTTGAAATAGCCGGCCTAACCATCTAACTGTCTTAATCCGGCTCAGCCACAATTGACAGGTCCTTAAATTCTAAATGTGTAGGAATTGAGTCAAGACCTATTCATGTACTACTCTAAACTCTTTTAAACACATTCTGTTGGTTATCTATTGTAGTTATAACATTTTTTGTACAGTACAACTCTACACAGTACAGTTCTACTATTTTCCAGAAACTGGCAGTTTTTTCAGTCAACTTTTGAAATTCATAATTAATCTAGAAAAACATAATTTAACTGATTCTAAAGCTAAATTGAGGCTCTTCAAATATAATTTCATGCAAAAATACCAAATCTAATTACCAAACCCATATTATTCACAAAAATTCTCCAAACATAAGTTTTTCTAGATTTCTTTCCAGAAACGTGGCATAAATTTGAAAATTCATATCTTTTAATGTACTTTTCCAAAAACTACAAAATGCCTATCAAATTAAAGCTCTATATGTCTACTTTAATTTTGTAAGTTTTCATAAATTTTGCACCAGGTTTAACCCACGAAATCTATTATACAACAACACTACCTCCAGTGAATCAAAGCAAACAATATTTACTTTGAAATTCAATAAATTTCATATTTGCATACAAATTTCCAAAAATTATGAACACCCATATTCCCACACAATTTTTCCTTCTAAATCCAATGGAATTATTAAAATGATCAAATTCACATTGCTTTATGGTGCCCTATTCAGGTAAGAATTTTAGGGTTTTTCACAACAAACAATTACTTCACTATTTAATCACTAAACTTAGCTCATTTGCCTCCAAACCAACAGATAAGCACATATATAGGATGAAAGCTTCATGATCCCTCATATATCCTTAAAAACCAAAATTAGGGCTGTCACAATAGCCCACTAAAACTCAGCCATTCAAAGCATCATATACATCAAAATGATGATGCTCTTGCTCACCTCTTATTCTTCGTGTTCTTTTCTTGCTTCCTCAACTTTTGTTCTTGTAAGATGGTTGAAAACTCCTCTTTTTCAAAAAAATAAACCTTAGAAATGAAGCTAAGGAAGAGAGGATGAAGTTTCATGAAGGGTATTTGAGCTAGAAAGGTCATTTTTCAAGTGAAAATTCAAGAAGAAGATCTTACCTTCAAGTTGTCTTCTTGCCTTTGCTCTTGCTCCACTTGACCAAAATTTGGAGAGGGTGAGAAAGTGTAATATGATCATATTTTTCCTCCCCCTTATAGCCATTTACTTGGACAAAAAATGTGGTCAAGCCTTGGACAAAATTTATAGCCCAAATTCATTCTTGCTAACCAAGTCACTCAATTTTACCATAAGTAATAATATATCATAGGTTACCATGGTAATTTCTCTAGCTTTATCTTTTCCCTCTTATTTCTTTCCTTGGAAAAAATTAACATGAGGAAAGAGAAATGAAATTGTTTCATGAATTATCATGATCATCTTCTTCAAGAAATTAATGAATTGCCATTTTTACTTTTGACATTTCAAAGTTGATCTTTTTGCTTGATCTCATTCTTCCAACTTGACTATTGCTTTTAATCATTTATTCCCTTCATTCCTTGCCCAAAAACTAATGTAAATGGGCTTCCAAAGTGACCAAGCAAGCTTCTTCAATCATCTCTTGGAAGGTTACACATATAAGCCTACAATTGTTGACCTTTCAACTGGAATTCCTACCTGGCTTTAATTTGTTCCTCATGTCATATTTTAGTAGCCATCACTCATTTTTCCCTTCCTCTTGTCCGTTTTTGGATGTTCTATGCTTGAGGAAAAGGGAATATATAATATATATATATATATATATATTTTTTTTGATTTATTGCATTAGCTCTTGGCTTCTTGAATACCAAGCACCTCAATATTCACCATTCTATTTCATTGAATGCTATGATAATTACAAGGCATATTGGTGAATAAAATTGGGGTGTTACATTTCTCCCCTCGTTCAATAAATGTTGTCCTCAAAATTTGCTACACATAAATAGCCATAATATTCAGGTAGTGCTTTCGCATTTGATTCATTGACATTATTACTACTGATCAACATTTGTTTACACAGACTAAGATCCTTGAAATCTTAAATCATTTTTTGTTCACGAATCGTTATGATTGCCACCCATATTGTTTTATGGCTCAATGTATCGTCAACGACTTTAGCCTTTCCTGCGTGATATTTTATCTCCAGGTTGAAATCTTTAAGCATCTCTATCCATTAGTAATTTCTCACATTCAACAACATAATTGCTGCTAACTCAAGATCATATCTAGGATAATAATTAAATTTCGGTGAGGCTTTGAAAAACGTAGTGGCAAAATTGTAATTTTGCCAATAAATCACCAAATAAATTATTTTTCAATTAATTGAAGTTAATTTCAATTATTTAAGGAAAATAAAGGGGAAATGTATATTTGGAATATTTTGGTCAAATAAATAGGAATTTATGAAAAATTGAAGCACATGTACAAATTGGACAAAAATGTGAAATAATGTGTACATGTAACTTAAAGCAAGTTATAAAGCAAATCGAGACACAAGAAGAGGAGCTAGGCATCACTTTCCATGGACTAAGGAAGGAAAATATTAGTTACAATCTAATTGGGTTTTATGACATCAAGTTTCATGTAGATAGAGTTTATGTACATATGCCTCAAAAGTCAACATTTTGGGATTTACTTTAATTAAGTTAATGAGAGTAAAAATAGGATATTTTATAAAACCATTTCCTTCATTCTCTTCCCTCAAAACCGTCAGCTACCATCTAAGAGAAGAGAGAGAGAGAGCTTTTGAGATCTTAGAGAGAGAAGGAGGAGGAAAACTCTTAAGGTAAGCTTGATGATCTTGGTCTTTGGTTTACAAATTGTATAATCCTTCCTCTAAGCTTCCTTTCTCCATAATTTAAGGTGTTTAGCAAGAAAAACTTGAGGGTCTAAAGAGGTTGAAGTTTCAACCAAGGGGAAAAGGAGAAGAGAAACCAAAGGTGACTTCGTAAACCTTAAATACTTGTTGTAGATGTTGTTGTTGTTGTTGTTGGATTTATTGGTGGTTTTGTGGTTGATTTGTTGTGATTTGTAAAATTTGGGAAGCTCAAACCCTAGCTGTTATACTTACCAAATTTAGTCTAATCATGTTTAGAATATGATTAAGTAGTTAATCAAGTGATTAGGAGTAGAAAGAAACAAGGATTTAAAGTTAAAAATCAAAACTTACAACTCCCCCTTTCAAGACCCATGTTTTGGCCAGGGCTAATTGGAGAGGTAAGAGTTGGATTTTCATGAAATTGATGATTCCATTTTATTTAGGAGGGAAAATTAGATGGGTTTCATGTTGAACACTTTTTCAGAAAGGCCTTAGAAAATGAAATGATGAAAATGCTCCTGAAACCCTAATTAGGGCCTACCAAGGGCAAAATTGTTATTTTGTGGTGATTTTATGAAAATTGAGGTCAGAAATGATTCCTTGGGTGAAAATAAGTCAGAATAGCTTGGGTCAAAATTTCAGGAAAAGTACGGTCGGACCAAGTACTGTGGGGCTGGGATCGGGTCCGTAGGGGCATTTTGGTAATTTTTCAATATAGACTAATATAGCCACCAAAAACACTTTGGAAGTCTCTAAAGTAGTACATAAATAGGTTTTAACCTAATTCTTGTAAATTTGGAATTTTAGGGCACGATTAAGAGTGCGAGCCGTTGGCATGAGTTTCAAGGAACAATTTCACAGGTCAAAAAGGGGTTTAAGGTAGTAACTTTATGTCTCATACACTATGTGATTGTTACTATGTTGTATGTTGTCGTATTATGTGATATGAACACGTGCTTGGAGCACATTACATAGCTGTGGTTGGGGCACTAGGCTGTGGTGTACGACATGTAAGGGATCCAAATTGTCATTTGGCCTTGAGTATCATGTACACACACGGTATTATCTGAATTTTCATTTTACACTATATGGTGCATTGCATTTTTAACTTTCACATTTTGTATGATTGATTATATGTTGCTACTGGGATTTCTTTGAATCTCACCCTTTTTCAATTAAATAAACATTCCAGCAGGAACCACTGGCTCTAAGGGCAAGGCAGTAGACATTGACCACTAAGGTGTGTGGGCAACGAGCAGAGCTGTTGGTTATATCATTAGTCTTTTTGATTATTTCTGGACATGTTGTATATATACTTTCAAACCATGAGGGAAGATTCCTATATGTAAACATGTACTTAATATCACTATAATTATACTATTTCTGTATACCTGTGGAACTGTGCCTTTATTACTCTGTACATATCGAAATAATGGGTGTTGATAGTCCCTAACCCAACTTTTTGATTCATCATGAAATCTAAAACCTTGACATCACATGGATCGGAAATCATTTCCTCAATTATACTCAATCAGTTCACTAAGAATCTAGATCAATAGTGCCTATTCTAACATTCACTGTATTCAGGTAAAATCCTCAAACATTATTGAAGGTTCAACTCCATTTACAAGGTTCAAACTTTCATCATGGAACAAAACCATAGTGCAACAAATTCACATTTTGAACTAAACATTATTTTATTTTAGATCAAATTTAAGCCTATGCTCAACCTTCAGTATCATTATATCAGATCCTCTAAGATCAATATACGGTATACTCACCATTCATCACATAGAATCGTATATCATGTCTACATTCCTTTAACATCATGATGTTACTAAGGATCATCACTTAATATGGAGAAACCTCAAACATTTATTACACCTCAAGTTTCCCATCACCTTATCAAATGAACTTTTCTATGTAGTAATTACTGCAACATAAACGGTTCAAATTAAGATTAATACTTACATCGTCAATATCTCCATGATACTAAACATGATTTAAATTATTTAATTAAGATAATTATTAATCATGGAGAAACCTTAAGATAATAACTATTCATCAAGTCTCCATGACCTTGCCAACTTAACATCCCAGGGGGTCACCCATCCTAGAATTTTCTTGGGTTGAGCATGCTTAACTATTGTGTGCCCGTGCCAAAATATAGATTTCAGCTCTATCTGCTCCTGACCACCAGTACCTAGAGACTTACCTTGTCTCAAACTTCATGCCAACTACCTTCGGCTGACTAAATACTATATGTGACTTGTACACTGGAATTACTTGGCTATCAGTATTAGGCCTTCAAGTCATGGTACATCTTTGTAGCCCCTAGATGCAGAGTATACTTACTCTTATATGCCTCCTCCAGGATTTGTCATCTCAGTTCTAGTTGTGGTGGAACATAAATCCGATTTTTGTACCTGATTAGTCCACTAGTGACAAGTCATATTCCTGAGTTTCACCCCTATCAATCATACCTTTGATGGATAGTACTTGACTATCCTATAGTTATGCTTCCTCAATGCTGCCCTCAGATCATTGTATATCTAGCTAACACCACTATTTATCAAAATCTAACTAAACAGACTCAAATCCCTAAAATCCTCGATTAGTTTTTGCTCATAAATCATCATAGCTACCACCTGCACTGATTTCTGGCATAATTCGTCAGCATTGACATTAGCATTTCTAGGATGATATTTGATTTCTAGATTATAGTCTTTTAGCAACTCCATCCACCTACGCTATCTCATATTGAGCTCTTTCTAATCATACAAGTACTTCAATTTCTTGTGGTCACAGTACAACTCTACAGTCTCACCATAAAGATAATGTCTCCAGATTTTCAAAGCAAACACAATTGTTGCCAACTCAAGGTCATGAGTAGGATAGTTTAATTCATGAGGTTTTAGCTGATAAGATACGTACACCACCACTCGGCTATGCTGCATCAATACACATCCCAATCCGTACCCACTAGCATCGACATACACAACATACGTAAACTATGGATTTGGGATCATCAGTTCTGGTGCTACAGTCAACCTCTACTTCAACTTTATGAAGCTCTTCTCACAATTCTCATCCCATACAAAATGTTTAGCTTTCTGCATCAATTCCATCAAAGGCAAAGCAATTCTGGAGAAATTCTGAATAAACCTTCTATAATAGCTAGGTAGACCCAGAAAACTATGCACTTCAAATACAGTCTCTATTCTCTTCTAGCTTAGTACTGCTTCTACCTTGCTAGGATCAACAGAGACTTTTTGTTGTGAGACGACATATCCCAGAAAATTTACCTCTGAAAGCCAAAATTCACACTTGCTCAGCTTGGCATAGAGTTACTTATCCTGCAATATGTTCAACATAGTTCTTAAATGCTGCTCGTGTTCAGCCTTACTTCGTGAATACACAAGTATGTCATTGATAAAGACTACTACGAACTGTTTTAAGTACGGATGAAAGATTTTATTCATGTAGTCCATGAACACTATAGGTGCATTGGTCAACCCGAATGGCATCACAAGAAACTCGTAATGACTATATCTGGTTCTAAAAGAAATCTTTGATACATCTTCTGCCTTTACCTTTAACTGGTGGTATCCCAATCGTAAATTGATTTTTGAGAATACACAGGAACCAGACAACTAATAGAGTAAATAATCAATTCTAGGGAGTGGATACTTGTTCTTGATGGTTACCTTGTTCAATTCTTGATAATCAATACAGAGGTGAAGGCTTTCGTCTTTCTTCTTAATGGAGAGTACTAAAGCACCCCAGCGTGAAATGCTGGGGTCGTATGAACCCTTTCTTAAGTAGCTCCTCAATCTGCTTCTTTAGTTCTACCATTTCACTTGGAGCTATATGGTATAGGTTTTGGAAATCAAACTTGCTTCCGGCCTCAAATCAATTGAGAACACCACTTCCCTATCTGTAGGTAATCCACCAACATCCTTTGAGAACACATTAGGGAACTCATTCACTATAGGGATACTTTCTAAGGCTAAACCGGCCTCTGACTGTATAGAGTAGAACACCATATACCCTGACAACCTTTTTACAAACATCTCTCAACCTTAACTGCGGAGAGTAAGTTGAGAGTAATTTCTGTGTTAGCTCGCAGTTGTAGATTCGGATATATAGCTCTCTTCTATTTGCAATCCAGCAACACACCATTTACTGTCAACCATTCAATCCCCAAAATTACCTCTACCCCTTGCAGTGGCAAACAGATCAGATCTACAATCAATTCATAACCCTCGATGTTTAACATGCAATTCAGACAAATGTCAGCCGTCACAATTTAAGTGTCCGTGGGAGTAAACACAAACAAATCATATGGGGATTTATGCACATGTAAATTTAATCATGTCATACATTCGTATTTAATGAATGAATGGCTGGCACCCAAATCATATATAACATTTACTAGAGTGCCATTGAGAGAAATCATACCTTGAATCAGCTCCAGAGATGTTGGGGCTTCTTACTATGTCAGTGTGCAAACCCTCCCGAGAACCCTAGGCCTAGTCTCCTCCGGTTGCTACTTCTGCGAGCAATCTCTGGACATGTGCCCCAGGTTACCACAATTAAAACAAGTAAGTGGTTTGTTGGAATTAGTTTTTAGTGGAGCATCACTACAAGTCTTACTAGGATGGAAAGGTTTATGGCAATGCCAACATGTTCGGCTTCCTGAGAATCCCTGGCCTCTTCAGCCTCCATTCTGACTTGGCTTCTTATTATCTCCCCTGGAAGGTCCACCTTGTTCTTTATGCTTCTGTGATGAACTACAACTTCCAGAAGCACCCTTATTGCTTGTTTAAATAGCCAACGTAACATGCGTTTCTCAATGTACTAGCATTCTTCCACCGCTTTATTAAACTCAGTGAAATGCTGTGAAATCAATTTCTCTTTCATCTCTGGTCTAAACTCCTTAATCAATATATCCACACTCCATTCATCACTCTTATTAAGCTTATGGTATGCCGAATACCGATACGATCTAATATACCGAGCCAGATAATCGTCAAAGCTCTCCTAATCTTGTTGTCTGATGGTTAGAAACTCTTTTTCTTTTTCCCTTCTGACATATGGGGGAAAATAAATTTCATTGAATTTCTCCTGGAATAATCCCCAAGTGATAGGAATATTCCTTCCCCTTCAAGATAAGCTCCTCCTTCTTCCACCAACGATCCGCATCATTTTCTAGTTTGTAAATAGCTAGTAAAGCTTTTACCTCATCCGGGCATTACAACACGTTGAAGATCTTGTCCAGACATGACAACCAATCTTTAGCTAGTCGTGGGTCAAACTTTCCCCAAAAAATAGGAGGCTGCTGCTTGCCAAACCTGCTTGCCAAGTTTGGATGTTTGCTTCAGGATCAGGCATAAAACCCTCTGGTGGAGGTTCCTCATGTACTCCCTCCTCACCATTTCCTCGAAGCGATCTTCCAAGCGATCTTGCCTTTGTTGTACCCTCGAAGTTCATCCCTTATTTCATTCATAGTGTTTTGCTGTTACGCCAGCATATTTAATATTTGTTATTGTATAGGATCAGGCCTTGGATCTTTCTCGTGGCTACCATTCTGACCCCCGGTTCTACCTCATCTTTGGCCTCTACCTCGTGGCCTACCGCACATTATCTCTATATTTCAAACTACATGAAAATAGAGAAGAATTACATTTCATATATGAGCAAGGGCATTTTCATCATTTCATAAAAAGTTAGGGTACACGATATATGTCATACATAGCATATAATAATTATTTACAGTAGTTACAGAGAAATAAAAACACTAGATATCTTATAAACTACTGTACATGACATAATAATCCTTTTACATTACATTTCTCTAAATTACATGCACTTCCCAGGGGGTCACCTATCTTAGGATTTCCTTAAGTCGAGCACGATTAACTTTATCTATGCCCTCCTAAAATACTAACTTCGGCTAAATCTTTTTCTGCCCGTTGGTTCCACCTATCTACCCTTATCTCGTAATATGTGCGTGTATGCCCTTTCCAGAAACTCATAAATATTCCCATTTGGGTGTTGCTTGATGACATTATTCTTCTGCCGATTCCAAAAAGTGGAGTTTGGGAAGAAATCCAGTATGGTACGAATCCAAAACTCAAGTGGCGTCGTAACTTACAACTACTCCCGGATAGCATACAGGGATCGGACTCCAGCTAGAAACGTAAAGTAACGTCCAACAAGTGTGGCCTGAGTTCGCTGGGCTCTGCGATATCTGCTGAAGACATAATGCCACAGCTTGGGATAGGCTGTAGATGATATCCCACCTCTATTGTACCGGCAAAGACTCATGGTCACTCAGGTTATCCTCCTAATACTCCTCCGGATCCTCGTTGGGGTCCTTTTCTGAATCCACCTTAGGGTCTTCTTTAGGGTCCTCCTCTAAGTAATCTCCTGTCTTCCCGACCCGTGACTGCCTTGGTAACACCGGCCTCAGTTCCGGTCGATATACTAGCAGCATCGGCACACTCTTCTATGCCATCCATCTTACGTGTACACCACCGAGTTGTAGTACTCTATGGATAGCTACCCATCTGGGATACGCTATTCCAACAGATACTGGTTCACTGATAACTCTCCCTCAGATGTCTCACTTGAGCTACACATGACCCTATCATCATACAAATAAAATCATATTAGTATACCATCCTAATAATGCCTGAACCGCTTATTAGCTCTAATACCAAAAATGTCAACACCCGTTTCCATTTCGATATACACAGAATAATAAAGACCAAGTTTCACAGGCATACAGAAAAGTACAAATATACTGATAAAAGTATTTGTTTACATACTAGAATCAACCGTGCAGAATTTGAAAATATTTACAACTATGTATAACATATCCAAAAATATTCCAACACAGACTCTATATAACCACGATCTTCATCTTGAGAAATGTGCTTGTCATTTTCCCGTATTTACATCCACCCCTTTTGAACCATTGGCACCCACTGAGATATTTTTATTTAGAAAAAGGGGTGAGAATCTAAGGAATCTTAATAGCAACATATGACCAACATATAAAATGCGAGAATTAAATATACAATACCACGTATAATATAAAATGAAAATTCACATCAACCGTGTGTGTACACAAAACTTAGGGCCAACTATCCAGTCGGAACCCCTACATGTACCACAGCCGAGTCTCTGACTACAGTTAAGTAATACCAGTGCACCTTAGCTAGGTCCTAGACCATTGCTAGGTAATGTGCCTCCAGCATGTGTTCATATCACAAAATATAGTAACACACATCATATAAATAGTCACATAGTATATGAGAGATAGTAGTCCCTACCTTTTCTTACCTCAGATCATCCACCTCATTAAACATGCCAAATGTACAAGAATTAAGTTAAAACCCATTCATATACCATTTTAGACACTTCCATAGTGTTTGTAGTAGTTATATTAGCCTTTGGTGAAAATTTACCTAAATGCCCTCAGAGTCTCGGCCTGGCCCGGCCGTACACGGTCCACCGTACTTTTTCTGAAATTTTGACCTGAGCTATTCTGACATGTTGTCGCCCAAAGAATCAATTTTTTAGACTCAGAATTACCCACTTCACTACTAAAAGACAAAGTTGCCCTTGGCAGCTCCTATTTCAGGGTTTTAGGGGCGTTTTCGTAATTATGCTTTATTAGGCTTTTCTGAAAAAGTGTCCAACTATAACCCCACCTAATTTTCCCTCCTGAACACAATAAAATTATCAAATCATTGAAAATCCAACTCTAAGCCCTTATACCAGCCCTAGATGAAATATGTAATTCCCCAAGAAAAATTAGGGTTTTTTTATTCTAACTCCGCAGACGTGTTCCTTTCTACTCCTAATCACTTTTTCAACCATTTAATTAGGTTACAACTACCATTTAGACTAAATTTTGGCAGCATAACCCTTGGGCCATCTAAATTCCCAAATTTAAAACCAAAGACAATCCGGTGAAATTTCATCAATTAAATTGCCACAGCAGCCAGAATAGTCAAAGATTGAAGTTTCGGAAGTTACCTCAAACTCCCTCTAGCTTTTCCAAGTGTGGCTGAAAAACCCTAAATCTATAACACAAGAATTTGAGCTTCCAAACCTTAAATCACATGAAAGAGAAACTTAGGAGTGGAGTTATACGTGTTAGGAACCGATATATCAAAGAAATCACTTACCCCTGCAAGTTTTTCCTTCTCCTTTTCTCTCTAAAAATCAGCTCTTTCTCTCTTATTTCAGGGCTGTTTGGCGTAAAAAATGAGCATATGAGGAAGAAGATGAAACTTATATCATATTTTTATATCTTATTTTAATCATTTACCTAATTTCCAAAACTTCCAAGCTTCAGTTTTTATACAATAGTTTCTATCTTCCTCCAATTGTGTCATAAACTCATTCAACATGTATCTAATATTTCCCTCCTTTAGTTACATGTAGGAGACACCTAAGGGTCTTCCCCTTTGGTCTCAATTGGCTTCACAACTTATTCAAGTTACGTATATATGTAAAGTCACAATTTTGGTTAAAATTGCACTTTTGCTTAAATTTTCCATAAATTCATATTTATTTGACCAAAATACTCCAAATATATTTTTCCCTTTTATTTTCCTTAATTAATTGAAACTAACTTCAATTAATCGGAGAATAATTAATTTTGTGCTAAATTGGTAAAATTACGATTTTGCCATTACCTTTTCTATTTAATTCTTTTCTTCTTTTGTTTTGGCCAAATTCCACTTATTTTTGGACCAAATATTTTCTCTATTATTTCTCCATTTTTGGACCTTAATATTGGGCTTTTTAAATTATCCAAATTTATGCCATAATTATTTTTGCCCTATTTCTCATGAATATGAACATTTATAAAATTCATAAATTTCAAATTCATGAATATTCACCATTTTATTGAATTTCTCAAATAATTAAAATATATTTGGTGAATATAAAATGTGGGGTGTTACCATCTTCATCAAGAAATCAATTAATTGCCATTTTTACTTTTAACTTTTCAAAGTTGATCTTTTTGCTTGATCTCATTCCTCCAACTTGGCTATTGCTTTTAATCATTTATTCCCTTCATTCCTTGCCCATAAAGTGACGTAAATGGGCTTCTAAAGTGACCAAGCGAGCTTCTTCATCATCTCTTGGAAGGTTACACATATTAGCCTACAATTGTTGACCTTTCAACTTGAATTCCTACCTAGCTTTAATTTGTTCCTCATGTCATATTTTAGTGGCCATCACTCATTTTTCCCTTCCTCTTATTCGTTTTTGGACGTCCCATGCTTGAGGAAAAGGGAACACACACACACACACACACACACAGATTTATTGCATTAGCTCTTGGCTTCTTGAATTCCAATCACCACAATATTCACCATTCTATTTCATTGAATGCAACAATAATTACAAGGCATATTGGTGAATAAAATTGGGGTGTTACATAGATTTTTTTATGAACCTAATTATTATCTCTGGTTTTGGTTTGTTTTTGAACCTGAGTAGCTAAATTATTTGTTCTAGGATTATTTGAACCCTTGTATGGATTGAGTATTTATTTCCCTTCTTTTTATTTATGATTAAAGTAATTTTATATTGATTTTACTTTATTCTTAATGGTTCTTGCTGATTGGCCACCAATAAGAATGATTAGTTTACTTGATTGATGTCTAGAAGGGCTATATTGTATATAAAACTTGAGTTTAATCGTGTGAGAATTTGAAATTTGTAAGATGAATAGATAACTTTGTTAATGAGGTACAGATATACTTATTAGCCCCACAAAGTAAACAAAAAAGTGACTTGAATCAGAAATTAGGTTTAATTAATGTATTAAGATATTAATAGATTAATTGAATTAAACACCTATTTGGAGACCTAAGAGATAAGTTATAGATATAATAGTGTCTTGGGTTAGCATATTTAGCTTTATGAAGCAAATACAAAGGGAATCCAATTAACTACTATTGATATATGTGAGGATCATAATCGTAGGCTCCTCTTATCTTGAAAAAAAGTCCTAACTTTAAAATTCTAAATTATACTTTTTTCTTAAACAAATTCAATCTTAAAACATTCTCATTCAACCTAATTAGTAACTTAATTAAGATAATTAATTTGTTTTTGTCATAGCCCCTGGTGGGAACGATCATTTTTATACTATGACAACAACTTGTTAGCCATCTAGCTTTATTGCAAGCGTACATGTTGCAAGTAGTATAAAAATTATCATTCCCATGAGGACTATGACAAAAATGAATTAATTATCTTAATTAAGTTATTTATTAGGTTGAGTAAGAAATTTTTAAGATTTAATTTGTTTAAGGAAAAAGTATAATTGAGAATTTTATAGTTAGGGCTTTTCTTCAAGATAGGAGGAGTTTAGGATAATTATCCCCCTTATATATCAATTGTACTTAATTGGATTCCTTTTGAGCCTGTTTCTTTAAGTTAATTATGCCAACACAAGACACTATTATACCTATAAGTGCTCTCTCAAGTCTCCAAATAGGTATTTAATTCAATTAATCTATTAACTCTTAATAAATTAATTAAACCTAATTTTTGATTCAATTCCCATTTTTGGCTATGTTAGGCTAATAAGCGTATCTTTACCTTTTTAATAAAACTATCCATTCATTTCACAAATTTCAAGTTCTCAAACGATTAAATTTAAGTTCTATACTCTATTTAGCCCTTTCAAGCATCAATCAAGTAAACTGAGCAATCTTATTGGTGACCAATCAACAAGAAGCATTAAGAATAGAGTAAAATCAACATAAAATGACTTTAATCATAGAAGGGATCAAATAATCCTAAAGCAAATAATTTAGTTACTTAGGTTCAAAATCAAACAAAAACTAGAGATAATAATTTGGTTTATAACAGAAGCTAGGTGAAGGAAAAAAGAAAATCAATGACAAAACCAATATTGAAGCTCCAAATCTCTTTGAATCTTTAAGCCTTAGCTCCTTAATCTTTGTTTGCTATTGCATGAAAGAAAAGACTCTATCACCCGCGTCTGTGGTCTAGATTTCAGTAGCCTCCCTCAGCGTCTCTCTCATCAAGTGTTGTTTGCTTTCCTCACTAGAAGAAGAAGAACCGTATATATAGGTTAGGTTCCTAAATCCTCTTTCCAAAAAGTACATAAAATCAAACAAAAAGATTAAAAAAATAAAAAGATAAAAAAATATAATGATAATAATAAATAATGATAATGATAATGATAATAATAAGGGTTAAGGTGCAAACATACACATGAGCTTTTACCTAAAGTGCGTTCGGCACCAAATGCTTTTGGAGGTGTAAAAATATAATGAAAGAAAAATACCATCTCCGTTAAAAGATTGTAATTGCCGTTATTTTTGTAGTGGATCCTACCCTATTAAAAAAATAAAAATGTCTAGGTTTTTATAATTTTCCTCACTACCCTTGGTTCTTCTATCTGTCATCTCTCTTCTTCTCTTCACCACTCCCATTTTCTTCTCAGATGTGGACGACGACAGAGGCACACTCCACCAGTGGCGATAACGCACCCTCCACTAGTAGTAACAGCATGACTCTTCACCAGCGGCTTGAATCACTAATCCATGGCTAAGAGGAAATTGATTTGCAGTGATAAATCATGGTGGAGGTTGCGATTTGAAGTGACAAATAGTGAAAGAGATCAATTTTAAAAGGAGAAGATTTAAGAGCTATGACTAGCCTGGGATTTAAAGATAATAGTGAGGGTGGAGGTTGTGATTGCTTCAACGGTGGAACACAATTACAACAGCGGTAAGATCTGAGATGGTGAGCCATAACCTTGCATCAAATTCCCTTGTGCGATCTTGAGAAAGTAAACTCTCATCCCAACTATTGAATTGTAAGACGAAGATGCCCATTTCCCACTAGCAGTAATAACGACAAGGATCACCCTCTTAATTTTCTTCACTTTCACTGTTATACTATATTAGCAATTCAATACATGGCATTATTGAAAGGTTCAAATTTTTTCATTAGAGGGCATATTGGCTTTACTAGCTTGCATCCCAGCAATTCAATCCTATGCTTATTAATGAAAGGTTCAAATTTTTTTCAACTATTATTATGGTCTTATCTTTGTTGATTTAATCACAAGTTAGTAGTGGATGCTTTGTTTGTTTTATTCATTTCTTTGTCCACAGCCTGATGTTTTGTTGGTTTGACTTATTGTTGATTGTCCCTTTTAATCCCACTAGTAGATCTGAGATAGGAGGGTATTTTCTTTTTGAGTTGGGACATCTTAGTACTTTTAAATTATGTAAATAGACATTAGCATTTTTTAATGATGATAGTATTTTTGCTCCAATTTTGAAATTTTATGGGCATTTTTACAACTCTGAAAAGCATTTGATGTTGAAAGCACTTTAGGTAAAAGCTTATGGATTTTTTTGTACTTGAACCCTAATAACAACACCAACAACAAACTGAATTATCTTCACCTTTTTTTTATCATAAATTATTATTTTTATTATTAATATCATTACTTTTATCTTTAATATCAAAATCATTATTTTATCCTAAACTTTGATATTTATAATGAAATCCCCTAAATCGTGAATCAAATTGATATCTTATCAAAATCTCACTCAAATTCCTTTAATTTAGCACTACTAGAAAAAAAGGCTTTTAAGACTGATTAAATTCACCACTCAAATTCCCTTAATTCTCTCAAATCTCACTCTTCCTCACCCAACCATATAGGTCCTAAAAGTGTTTTTTAAAAATGTACATTTATTTTGCTTCATAGAAGCCCTATTAATTATTATTATATCTAAAAGCTATATTATGCAATATAAATTCTACAGACAGAGATAGTTCTGAAAACAAAAATGCAATCGACATTTTTGTTTTGGAAGGCCTATATTAAGTATAACTAATAATCATGAATCTGAAGCCCTATATTATTAGATAATTAGTGAATCTTAATCCTGGCATTTGTGTTTTCAAGGTTTAATTTTTTTTTTGCTTGCATTTTCTTCACCTCCAAAGGAATTCGATGATTTTTGAGTGTTGGATTTAGGGGATGTTGTGGAAATTACTATTTTTCATGCATTTAATACAAGTGAACTCATAATTGCAATAATGGCTTTGGTTATAACTGTATCTTGAACCTCGTGAACTAGTGTCTTCCAATTCCATACACTACTACAAAAAATACAAGCTGCAGTGCTTAATTTAAAGAATATTATGGTGCTTGGGAAGTGCCATTAAAACAAGCTATGGCGCTTCTTGAATACATGGAAGTGCCGTAGCTTGATTATTATTGTTTAAAAAATAAAATATCACTTCTTACGGCGCTTCTCCAGGGAACTATGACACTTCCCTGGAGAAGCGCTGTAGGAAGTCTTTTATTTTTTTTAAAAAATAATGTTATGACTTTTTATGGCACTTCCCCAGAGAAGCACTGTAGTAAATCTTTTATGCTTAAAAAAATTATGACTTCCTATGGCAATTCCCTGGAGAAGCACCGTAGGAAGTCTTATTTTTTTTAAAAAAAAATAATTTTTCATAATTATTTTATTTTCCTGATGAAAACCTCCATTCATACACTACTACAGAAGGGACTTTTAACGACTATTTTTTGGCCCTTTAGACGACTGTTTTCAGGGGGTCGTCTATCTCAGTGTCATTGAAAATTCGAGAAAAGACGACCATTAAAAAACAGTCGTTGTATGGGAGATACAACGACTGTTTTCCATAAAACAGTCGTTGTATCTGTGAGATACAACGACTGTTTTTTGGAAAACAGTTGTTGTATCCTTTTTTTTTTTAAACTCCCTACATCAACCCATCTACTCCTCCACCATATGTGTCTACAAGTCCCCACGTCCTCCCATTCTCTCATGATTAACTCTCTAGCTTCCCCTAATACTCATGGAAGTGAAAATCACATGTTAGTTTTTCTATCATGACATATAGCGCATATATCATCATAACATCATTTCAATGTGCAGACTTCAACTTTCAAACTTTCAATGTAAATCATGACATGCATATGGCCAAAGAGATGATGACATGCTTCCATGAAAATCCCTATTTTTCATCATCATTTTCTAAAGTGTTCTCTGAAAGCATAATGCCTTAACAAATTCAAAGTACTCATAAATAAGAAACTAGGAAAAGTATTCGAATATGCAAACTTGAAATAGCACTGTACAAAACCACTGCACTATGTAAAAAAACCTTTACACATCATCACCCCTCTATGGGTTGTAGAAGATGTCCTGACAACAGGTCTCGGATCAAATTAATGTCTTCGATTGTGTAGGGGTCCTGATCACCAAAAATTTGTGCTCAAAATGGAGAATATGTTAACATAAATAAATAAAAGTTACTTGAAACACAATGATAACTATAATCACATGCATATATAGATTAAAATGAGGTTAGATAACATGATACTATTTAGCAAATGAGTCAAACCAATTGGTGATGATGATCGAGGGACAAGAAACACAGAGACTCCAATGATAACTATAAGCACATGCATATATAGATTAAAATGAGGTTAGATAACATGATACTGTTTAGCAAAGTGAACGTGTATAAATATAGCAAATAAAGTTACTTGCCCTTCAACAATTGGTGCCAGATAACAAGGCAGCTGAGTCTGGCCTATTGTATAGCCTACATAGCTCATCCGTTCTTCCAAACTCTGGCTATTACACCGTGACATATTGCCAGCATCATATACTTGCGTTGCATACACAACCAGGGAGGTAAGTTGTAAATTACCAGTAGAACGGGCCATGCACTATGTGTACTGCTAAAAGTACCATAGGGATTGATGCCGTCTGTGCAAAGGCCAAGCCGAAGGTTTCTTGGCTCGCTGCCAAATCCGGGATACATTTCATCTACTTTCTTCCATTGTGGAGAGTCAACCGGGTGCCAAAGGAATTTTCCATCATAAACTCTGTCATCATAATGCCATCTCAACTTCTTTGCTTCTTTCGCATTAGCAAACATTCATTTGAACCGCGGTATGATTGGAAGATACCACAAAACCTTTAAAGGTTGCTTTTTATTTGTCTCATCACCACACCTATTACCTTTCTTCACTTTGTATCTAGAAGTTTTACATTTCAGACACTCACTTAAGCCTTCATACTCATTTCTGTACAATACGCAATCATTAGGGCAAGCATGTATCTTTTTATACTCCAAACCCATCGTAGATAATATTTTCTTGGCCTCATACATACGATATGGAAGTACATTATCCTCTGGAAACATATCGCACAACAATTCTAGTAACAATGTGAAACTACTGTCAGTCCACTCACAAGTTGCCTTTAAGTTGACCAAGTGCAAAATGCCTGACAAGCGTGTATACTTTGTACACCCAGGGTACAAAGGTTTCTGTGCATCACTCCGTATGCTATCATATACAGGCGTTTGTGCAAAACATTCTACCTCAACATCGTGAATCATGTTCTCCATTCTATTGTCATCTCCAACCTCCAAAACTTCCTTCTCGTGTGACGCCCAAGCGGTTCCTTCCTCACCATGCCATATCCACCTTGTGTACCGAAGATTTATTCCATCACAAAATAAGTGATCCCTTATATCATCAACATCCCGTAGACTCTCATTTAAACAGTTGATACATGGACAAAAATACTTCCCATTTTTACTAGGCGCATTCATTTTAGCAAATTCAATAAAGTTTTCTACCCCATTCTCATATTCTTCACTAATTCTCGAAGCATTCATCCAACGGTGATCCATTTTATTACCACCTAATCCATTTTCACAGACACTCAAGTTTAGAACAACTATATGAACACTCATGACACACTGTAAAAACTAACAGTTTAAATTTATCACGCTTACAGTAAATAGTAGCACCATGATATCGTCAGGTTTCAAAAACTTTCATCAACAAGCAATAACATAACTTACCAGCTAATCCTTAGCTTCCAAGGACACTATGTTTGTGATTGAGGATTTGGAAGAAGATTCTACAGAGGCAAGGATGTAGTAGGCCGGCAACCCAAGGGAAAACAATGACAGTAGTGATACCTATAGGTTTATGAGAGAGTTATTTAGACATGAAGGAGTAATATTTAGAACATTTCAGGTCAAATGACCTTGATTCAATGTTTCTTATATATATAAAAAATTATCATATAATTTCTTTGATTTATAATGACCCTCCATGTTTTGTGTCACTAGCTTACTATATTTAGTGTAAATTTCAATTTATATACTGATACATGAATTATTTATTTAAAACATTAATTTCTATGAATATTATAAAATAACTTGATTAGATTAGAATTATAGAGTATATTTATATTCTTAAAATACTTTTAATAAAAGAAGACAAAGTACATTGAGTTTTTTCCTTTTTTAAGGAAAAGCATTTAACTGTAGTCTCATATATAAAATATTTAGATTTTTCAATTTTGCATTTACAAAGTTGTATAAAAATATTTAAAAGGACATAAAAAATAAAAAAAATCCTCAAGTTGTAGAATCATCTCTGAGGTTAGTTAAAACATTTCGGCAAGTTCAAATTTCTAATTGAGAGCAAAACACTTTTTTAACAAAAGAAAACATTTAGAATTGATATGAAATTTTATCTTCAAAGTAAGATCAATTATTTTTCTTAGAAAGCATTATCCATTATACGTTATACAGTTGATTATAAAAACATGTCCTTTGTGTCATTTTCTCTTCGAAAATTTGATAATTCAGACTTGTTTGGTTTACAATTTCAAGATAAAAGAGCTGAATGAAAAATAATTTTGTTTATAAGAATTGATACAAATATGGCACTTCGCCCAATTGGACCTAATTTTGAAACTAGTACATTAGTTTCAGAATATCACTCAGTTTTTATTAATATAAAGAATAAAATTAATAGCAAAAACTATTTCCAATTGAGGTTAATTTATGAGGGTAACGTGTATTTTACCTCAATAATGAACCGAAAGTGTGAAGAAATCTGAAGAGCAGATAATGAGTTAATTATTTGCTGACTAGTATACTGATCAACAACATTGATTAATTGTGACTGTGATGCCAAATCCTAAAATCTTACTGACCAAATTAATCAGATCTACAATCATTAAACTAAATGACAAATATTTAGTGACATTATAAAAATTGGGGATGATATGATAATGAATGATGCTCATCAGAAATCGGAGTGCTCAATCATAATGTTTGTCATATTTAAATGATGTTCAATAGGTTTCAACGACTGGTTTTTAAACCAGTCGTTGTAAACTATGTTTCAACGACTGGTTTTAAAACCAATCGTTGAAAATAAAGATTTAACGACTGTTTTCCTTGAAAACAGTCGTTGAAACTTCAGTTCAGTGCCGCCGGTTCCTGGAGTTGCTTTTTTACTACTGGTTTCTCAAAACGGTCGTTGTTTGGTGTCGTGGAATCATGTTCTTGTAGTAGTGATAATCCACAATACATAGCAATTCACAATAATTTTTCATAATTATTTTATCTATGTATCCTTTAAAGTAATGACTTCCACACCTTATAAATTTTAGACTAAACAAAAGTCAAATTTGAGTTTGTGTAGACCAAAGGGGTTGACTACACATTTCCATTTTGGAATATAAGTTTTCTGTAGACCATAAGGGTCTTTTCTGAATTCCCATAATAGCTATAAGTAGGAGCTTATTAGGGTTACATTTCCTTTAAGGAAAATGATGATACAAATGTGACCTAGAAGAATTTAAAGATGCCACATTTATTGTAAATTAGTTTCCAAAAAAGTGTGAAATTGATCACTTTACTTCTCTTTATGAGACATATGGATAAGGCAGTATAAAACAAGCGGATAATCCTTAACTGCTTTTGAGCTTAAGTCAAGAAGCTCTAATGAAAAAGGAGTAAATGAAAAAGAAGTAACTGTTAATGGTTATTCTATGGGAGGATGATGAGTTGCATTATGTACAAGAGTCCTTGTAAGGGAAGAATAGAAGAAAGCAATGGAAAGAGAAATGGATTCTTTATAATTGAATTTAGTTTGGGAGTTAGTTGATCTACCATCATGTCAAAATAGCTATTGAGAACTAGTGAGTTCTTACGTTCAAGAGAAAAGAAGGTGGATCAATTGGCATGCAAAAGACTTATGTGGTTAAAGTGGGGTATGCATAACATCTTTCCTACTTGTTGTGCAATTAGATATGATATGGTAATAGTTAACTGTTTGGATTTAGATTTACATCAAGTTGATGTAAAACCTACACTTTGAGTGGTGATCTGAATAAAGAAATCTATATGCAGTGACTATTAGACTTCACTAAAAGTGGTGTTTTAAGTTTCACATAGTGGTGAGTTCATATGTTTTTGAGGAAGTCTTTTTGTGGATTGAAGCATCCATCTAAATAGTAATGTGGTTTTCAAATGGTTGAAAGAAAACCATGGTCAAGCGGTTTGTGATATTATTCCTTTAAATGGATTATATACTATTAGCTATAAATAATTTGAATTTCGTAGTGCCTATTAAAGAATGGTACTAATAAAATTTGAAAAATAAGTACATCAGTATAGAGATTGGTTTTGAAATCTAAAAAGAAAGCTTAAGAAGATTCATCTTTTTTTTTACAAGACAAATTCCTTAAGAAGATTTTTAAGTAGTTCAAGATGAGTTATACAATACCATGGATACCCCATTGATTTTAGCAGTGAATTCGAGTCGTCATAAGTTTCCCTAACTGAGTTAATGAAGAAGGAAATAGAAAAGAATTTGCATACAAATACTATTGGGAGTGTGATATATGCAGTGATGTGGTACTAGTCCAACCATTGTAAAATACATTAGATAGTTTTCACAAAAGGGTCCTAAGATGCTTGTAGGGTACATTGATTATGTATTCAAAATATGTGTTATGGTAGTACAAGTGGCTATATGGCTAATAAAGCTCATAGAACATGTTTGATTTGATAGCGAAAATTCAAAGTCAATGCCTAAACAAAAAACCCTAAGTATCATATCAGGGCTAAATGTAAAGATATAATTATAGGAGAGATGCTATATATAGTACATAATGTTGTTTTTTAACGAATTCCTATGCAAATTGTCCCTTAACAAAGCCAAATGACCAATGACATATACAAGAAATGTGTTAAGTCCTGAGTGTAATGACCGAGGATACGTATGATGTAACACCCTAAATTTTATTTACCAATATGCCTTGTAATTATTTGTGGCATTTAATGAAATCGAATGGTGAATATTAATGTGCTTGCAATTGAACAAGCCTGTAAATTCCACTTTCATGAGAATTGGGCTAGAACAAGTTATGAAAATAGTCTTTGGGTGTTTCAAAAAGCCTATTACCAAAGCTCAAAACGGAAGAATAAATTAGCACAATATAAGGCCCAATATTAAGGAGAATTTTAGCGAAATTGAAGAACAAGAGGAATAAGCTCAAAATAAATCTAAGAATGTAAGGGCAAAATTGAAATTTCATAATAAAGCACAAGATTAATTATTTTCTGAATTAACTAAATTTAATTTCAGTTACTTAAGGAAAATAAAGAGTAAACATATATTTGGAGCATTATTGGTCAAATAAATCAAAGTTTGAAATGTCAAAGTGGATATGTACACAAATTAATTAGAGAGATTTTGGGAAATGCATTAGATAAATATTATTTCCCTTTTATTTTGATAATTTCACCTATTAAGGGAAATTAGGAGGAAAAAATATTGCTTGGATTAATATGATGCCAAGTGTAAATATCTTGAGGCAAGGAATTTAATAAGAATTTATTAAGATAAGGGCACATGTTGGAATTAGGCATAAAATATAATATTTGTGCAATTGGATGAAGTGATCGAAGGAAACCCATTTGGTTCATTTAGGACACTTAAATGGCATCATTTTTGGGCCAAGAAGAAGGCAAGTATTTGTCCAAAATCAATGAAATTTTTATGACACAATTAGGAAGGCATAAGGCCAAAGAATAAATACATGTCATAACCATTAAAATATTATATCATAAGAAAGGTGTAGGGATATTTTTAATACACCATCATCATTTTTGTTGGCTTCATTCTTGTCCTACACCAAAGGAAATAGAGAGAGAAAGAATTTCCAAGAGCTTGAGGAACCTTAAAGCAAAGAGAGCTCAAGAAGCAAAATCCAAGGTTAGTGTTAGTGATTTCAAGCGTTCTTACCTTCTAACTTGTGTAGAACCTCTCCTAAGCTCTTTTCCTTCTTGGAAACCATGTGTAGCAAGCAAAACTCCAAGGTAGAAGAGAGATAAAGTGACACCTAAAGGGAGAAAGTTTGAGAAATCAAAGGTAACTTCAAGAACCTCAATCCTTTTGGTGTTATGGTGTAGTTGTTGAGGTTCTTGACTTGATTTGTGGATTGTTTGGTTGTTTTGTAAATTTGGGAGGTTCAAACCCTAAGGGGTTATGCTGCCCAAATTTCCTCAAGTCAATTTAGTATGTGTTTAAGAGGTTCAACAAGTGATTAGGAGTGAAAAGGAAAGAGCTTTAAGTTAAATCAAGAAAACCAATTTTTCCCTTTTTCTTAAAAGTTTTGGCCAACACTAGAAATGGGGGAAGAAGCTGGAATTTCATCAATTGGATGGTTCCATAGTGTTTTGGAGGAAAAATTGTTTAAGGTTAATGTTGATCATGTTGTGAGAAAAGATTAAGAAAGTGAAATGACAAAAATACCCTTAACACCTTAAGCAAGGTCTATTAAGGGTAAAACTGTCATTTTGCAATGATTTTGCAAAAACTGAGCTAAAAATTGGATTCTACACATAAACCTGTGTTGGGATAGACCAGGTCATAATTTTTGAAAAAGTACAGTTAGACCGAGTAAAAAGGGGCTTAAACAGAGTTCCTAGGGGTATTTTGGTAATTTTTAAGAATTGGACTAATATAACTAAATAAAATAATGTGGAAGAGCTTAAAGTGATACATGAATGAGTATTAACCTAATTCATGTAAACTTGGATTTTTAGGACTGGACTATTGAGCTAGAGCCAGATTAGTTTAAGGACTAATCTGTATTACAAAAAGGGACTTAAGGTAGTAATTCTATCTTTCATAAACTCTATGAATATATATTTGTGTATGCCATCTTCTGTGATATAGTTAATGAACATGGTTTTGCCAAGGAGGTCAATTTGTGCAAGTAGGGACTTTTACCTGGTTGTCGGGTAAGAACCCAACTGAGGTTTACGGAGAGTGGGGAAGGAGCCTTAACTCATGTATACATGTTGTGATATTGTTGTTAATATGTTGCATAACATGGAGCATGACATATTTAATTTTTTGCATTTTATATGATTGGTTATATGTTACTACTGTGATTCATTTGAATCTCAACCTTTTTCAAATTAAAAATATTCTAGCAAAGAACAACGACTCAAAGGAGTGAGAGCATACTTACCAGTAATTGATAGTTTCGGTGCTAATCAAACAAGACTATTGGTTATCTGAGGACCATTTGTATTATTTCAAGCTCTGTAATTGCTGTTCATATACCAGGTAGGGGATTCCTATTAAATAATCATATACATATTATCAGCATATTCTTTTTCTATTCCTATGTGCTCGCCAAACTGCTCTTAAGTACTCTAAAAATACTAAAATAAGAAGTAGGGTGTTACATTTTGATATCAGAGTCCAAGCAGTTCTGATAGAGTGGCTGTTTTGGCAATAGGATAGTATACTAATATGGTCTTGATTATATAGTGGTTGGACTTATACACGGATAGGGGTTCCAAAGGAGTGAAACACCCTAGTTTGTGAACTAGCCCTGAGAGATCAGTAAATGTCTGAAGGGTAGCAAGTTGTTCAATACTGGACTGAGGATGGTCTAAAGATATTGTGAACTTGAGGAAGCAGGTACAGCCAAGGCTAGTGTTCAGACCACACACAGTATTTAGTCAGCCGGAGGCAGCTGGCATGATTTTTGAGACAAGAGTAGTCTCAGGGTATCGGTGGTTAGGACCAAATAGAGCCAGCATCTGCATTTTGGCACGAGCACACAAAAGTTAAGCGTGCTTAACCTAGGGAAATCTTAGGATAGGTGACCCCCTAGGAAGTTAAGTTAGTAAGGTCGTGGAGACTTAAGGAATGGTTATTGTCTTAAGGTTTCTCCTTGATTAATGATCATCTTAATTAGATGATTTAAATGATGTTTAGAAGCATTGAGATGATGACAATGGAAGTATTAATCTTAATTCGAACCGTTTCTGTTGCAGTAATTATAGCGCAAAAAAGTTAATTGGATAAGGTGATAGGAAACTTGATGTGTAGCAAATGTTTGAGGTTTCTCCATGCTAAGTGATGATCCTTAGTAACACCGTGATGTTAAAGAAATGTAGACATGATATACGATGCTATATGTGAATGGTGATTATATCGTATATTGATCCTAGAGGATCCGATCTAATGATACTGAAGGTTGAAGATAGACTTGATTTGATCTAAGATGAAATAATGCTTAGGTTAGAATGTGAATTCATTGCACTATAGTTCTGTTCCATGATAGAAATTTAAACCTTGTGAATAGTATTGAACCTTTAGTAATGTTTTGAGGATATTACTCAAATACCATGAAGGTTAGAATAGGCGCTATAAATCCTGATTCTTAGCGAATTCATTGGGTATAATTGAGGAAAATGATTTCCAATATATGATGTTGAGGTTCTAGATTTTATGATGAACCTAAAAGTTGGGTTAGAGACCCTAGGGTGTAAATTCGAACATACCAGATATATTGTAGAGGACTTGTGTGTCTAGAGGCCCTAAGACCTAGTAGACCAATGTGTCCTTAGGCTGACAGATGTATTCAAAATTGTGTTGGGCTAGTGATGCTCCATGAAATTGAGGAACAAGATTCTTACATATACGAATCCTTGTAAAAAGGAATTTTGAAAACTAGGTAGCTGTTAAGTCTAGCACAGGGAAAGATTATGATCATAAAATATTCTCTTAAATGATTGATTGAGGTAATAACTCTTTGAGGAAATGAGAGCCATAATTGATCTTCCTGCTATTCCACTAACTTGAGGCTATACTAAGAGCCGATTGGTAGGTGGTAAATAATGTGTTAAAAGGTATAAGTAGAGAAAGGTTACTAAGTAAATCATAACCCAAGAATCAACTATTAAGTTTTGATTCCACGAAAATTTGAAATGGCCTAAAATGATTTATATTGAAATGGGCCAAGAATTGGCACAAAGAAATGCATATTTCTAGTACAGTCAGGTATTATAGGAGGTTCCATGGAACTCTTACTAAATCATCCTGACATTATTAAAGCTCATATGAGGAGATAAACGTCAGAATACACAGCGGAAGTCTATGACTCTGTATTGATTGCAGGAAGTTGAACAAGGTGACAGTTAAGAACAAGCACCCACTTCCTGGAATAGATGATTTGCTCGATCAGTTGTCTGGTTCCTGTGTGTTTTCCAAAGAAAAAAAACTAAGTTGAGATTTGGGTATCACCAGCTTGAGGTAAAAGCAGAGGATGTACGAAAAACTGCTTTCAAGACTAGATATAGCCATTGTGAGTTTCTTGTAATGCCATTTGGGCTAACCGATGCACCTGTCATATTCATGGACTACATGAATTGAATTTTTTGTCCGTATTTGGATCAATTTGTAGAAGTTTTCATTGATGATATTTTGGTATACTCACGTAATAGAGTAGAACACAAGCAACATTTGAAAATCATATTGAACATACTGAAATCTAAGCAACTCTATGCCAAGTTGAGTAAATTCGAGTTTTGGCTTTCAGAGGTGATATTTCTGAGCCACATAGTCTAATAGCAAGGGATCCTGGAGGACCCTGGTAAAGTGGAAGCAATACTGAACTGAAAAGGCTAGAGACTATGGTCATGATACGCAATATTCTGGTCTTGTTGATTATTATAAGGGGCTTATATAAACTTTCCCTGAAAAACTCAACATTATGTGTGGGATGATAATTATGAGAGGAGCTTCACAGAGCTAAGATAGAAATTTATTATAGCACCAATGCTGAGAATCGCAAATGCAAGTAAGCATGGATTAAGATGTATTTTGATGTGAGCTAAGCAGGGCTTATGCATCTTGTCAGCTGAAGCTTCGTGAATTGAACTATCCTAGCCATGATCTTGAGTTGGTGGCAATGGTGTTGTATTGAAAATCTGGAGACGTTACCTCTATGGTGCAATTGTAGAGTTATACTGTGACCACAAGAGTTTGAAATATTTATGTGATTAAAAAGAACTGAATGTGAAAAATCACATATGGATGGAACCGCTTAAAGATTACAAACTGCATCACCTAGGAAAGGCTAACGTTGTTGTCGACACATTGAACCATAAAACAGTACAGGTGGCAGCCATGATTATTTGCGAGTAAAAATTGATTGAGGATTTCAGAGATCTTAATCTGTTTAAGCAAATTTTAATCAGTGGTAATAATGTCAGAAAGACATATAACGATTTGAGAGCATAATTGAGAAAGCTCAGATCAAGAATAGACGAGCATAGTCTATCAAGAACATGTGATCGAATATGAAAATGTGAATATGTGGGGAAGATTTGACTTATGAAGTCACACCTGACCAAGTTATCGATCGGTAGAAGAAACAACTTAGAAGCAAGAACATCTCGTTTACAAAGTTATCTAGAAGGGGTTATCTTCCTGAGAAGCCATAAGGGAAACAGAAGAAGATATGTGGAAGCGTAACCCAAAATTTATGGCTCTGTGTGTGTAGAAAATTTTGAGGACGAAATTTAATTAAGAGGGGGAGAACTGTAACACCCCAAATTTTATTCATCAATATGCCTTGAAATATTTGTGGCATTAAATGAAATGGAAGGGTGAATATTAATGTGCTTGGAATTTAAGAAGCTAGTAAATTTCTATTTTCATGAGAATTGGGCTAGAACAAGTCACGAAAATAGTCTTTGGGTGTTTCAAAAATCCTATTATTAAAGCTCAAAATGGAGGAATAAATTAGCACAATATATGTCCCATTATTAATAATAATTTCGGCCAAATAGAATAAGAAGAGGAATAAGTTCAAAATAAATCCAAGAATGTAAGGGCAAAATTGTAATTTGCCAATAAAACACAAGATTAATTATTTTCTCAATTGATTGAAGTTAATTTCAGTTAATTAAGGAAAATAAAGAGTAAACATATATTTGGAGCATTCTTGGTCAAATAAATCAAAGTTTGAAATGTCAAAGTGGATATGTACACAAATTAATTAGAAAGATTTTGGGAAATGCATTAGATAAATATTATTTCCCTTTTATTTTGATATTTTCACCTATTAAGGGAAATTAGGAGGAAAAAATATTGCTTGGATTAATATGATGCCAAGTGTAAATATCTTGAGGCAAGGAATTCAATAAGAATTTATTAAGATAAGAGCACATGTTGGAATTAGGCATAAAATATAATATTTGTGCAATTGGATGAAGTGATCAAAGGAAACCCATTTGGTTCATTTAGGACACTTAAATGGCATTATTTTTGGGCCAAGAAGAAGGCAAGTATTTTTCCAAAATCAATGAAATTTTTATGACACAATTAGGAAGGCATAATGCCAAAGAATGAACACATGTCCTAACCATAAAAATATTATATCATAAGTAAGATGTAGGGATATTTTTAATACACCATCATCATCTTTCTTGGCTTCATTTTTGTCCTGCAACAAAGGAAATAGAAAGAGAAAGAGTTCCCAAGAGGTTGAGGAACCTTAAAGCAAAGAGAGCTCAAGAAGGCAAAATCTAAGGTAAGTGTTAATGATTTCAAGCGTTCTTGCCTTCTAACTTGTGTAGAACCTCTCTTAAGCTCTTTTCCTTATTGGAAACCATGTGTAGCAGGAAAAACTCCAAGGGAGAAGAGAGGGAAAGTGACACCTAGAGAGAGAAAGTTTAAAAAATCAAAGGTAACTTCAAGAACCTCAATTCTTTTGATGTTATGGTGTTGTTGTTGTTGTGGTTCTTAACTTGATTTGTGGATTGTTTGGTTGTTTTGTAAATTTGGGAGGTTGAAACTCTAAGGGGTCATACTACCCCAAATTTCCTTAAATCATGTTTAATAAGTGTTTAAGAGGTTTAACAAGTGATTAGGATTGAAAAGGAAGGAGCTTTAAATCAAGGAAACCAATGTTTCTCTTTTTCTTTAAAGTTTGGGCCAGCAATGGAAATAGGGGAAGGAACTAGAATTGCATCAATTTGATGGTTCTATTCTGTATAGGAGGGGCAATTGTATAGAGTTAATGTTGATCATGTTGTGAGAAAAGTCCTAGAAAGTGAAATGACAAAAATACCCTTAAAACCTTAAGTAGGGGTTGTCAAGGGCAAAAATGCCATTTTCACTACTACAAAAAATGCTTTTAACGTCCCTTTTTTAGGCATTTTAATGTCTGAAAATAGGGGGACATCTATTTGAGGGACGTAGAAAAAACTATCAATAACGTCCCTAAAATAGGGGACATCTTTAGGTCAGACTTTAGACGTCCCCAGTCGTTACTGGGGACGTCTAAAGTGTTTCTGAACCACTTTAGACGTCCCCAGTTTGTCCCCAGTTTGCACTGGGGACGTGAACCACTTTAGTCCAGACTTTAGACGTCCCCAGTGCAAACTAGGGACATCTAAAGTGGTTCACTTCCCCAGTGCAAACTGGGGACGTCTAAAGTGGTTCAGAAACACTTTAGATGTCCCCAGTTTGCACTGGGGACATCTAAAGTTTTTTTATGGCCTTTTATATATACATCACTGTCCGGCAAATTTAAACTACAGAAATTAGATAGAAGAAGTATTACATAAACCAGAATGGAAACAACAGCAGTTCAGCACTATCTAATAAACATGTTATCCAACAATCTAATAGTATGTACAACAACACAACTCTAATTCGCACCTTGGAAATTCATCCCAAAATTCCCCTTAAAAGTAGGACATCCTAAAATCAAAATAACAAACTGTCTCAACTTAATTTAAACTAAACTAATTAAGGCAATTCATATTCAAGACAATGTATTATTGTGGTTTTTTTTTACCAAGCAACCCATGCCAAGTTCAAAGCTTCCAACTAAACAATTTTCAAGCCTCCACAATTTTTAGATAAGTATTATTCATCCCATCACAAGAAATGAGCTCTCTTAGAAATGCTCTCCTAGAAAAAAAGTGTCATACCTATTTTATGGCATAATTGATGTTGTATTATATTGTACCTCATCAATATTCCAAAACCATACACGCATTTATGGCAAAACTCTGACATATTTTTGTAATTTAGTTAACTTTTGAATAATGTTAAACTAGACTAACCTAAGCCATACCAAATTCATTCCTAAGTATCATTGTCATTTTTTTAACTCATGTCTATATATATATACATCACCGTGTTGAAGTCTGCTGACGAAAAAAACAAGTATGCAATAATGACAGTCCATTTCCATATCAAGCAAATTAGAAGCAGATTAAAAGTATGCATATACAAGTTACTATGTTTTTCCAGTTTCATAATCTGATTTTAATTAACAGTTACAAGCATTTGTTCAATCATTTGTATCCAAAGTTGTGGGAGTGAGAGACAAACCTGTAGACGATGGAAATGGAGATGACTCACGATGCCACCAGCTAGGAAGATGATAGTTGTGAAAGGGAGACACAAACGATGGTGCTCTTGTCAAAGAAGAGAGAGGGGAAAATAGAAATATGATTATGAGAAAGAGGAAGGAAGATAGGGAAGGAAGCACGGGAAAGGGAGTTACAGCAACGAACTGAGAAAGAGGAAGGAAGACGGGAAAGGAAGCAAGGGAAAGGGGAAAGAGGAAGACAGCTTGGAACGAAGCTCACAGGGGAAGACGGAATGAAGCTTGGGGAAGGAAAATAAAGTTGTTGGCCTGCTGCTGATGGGATGGGTGTCTGACAGGTTTTTCCACGTCCCCATTCAAAATAGGGACATCTAAAGCTCACTTTAGACGTCCCCAGTCAAACTGGGGACGTCTAAAGTAGTACAAAATTTTTTTTTAAAAAAATTCAACCAGCGCCAATATTTCCCGTTAAATATTGAACTTTGGGTGTCCCTAATTTAAAAAGGGACGTCCTTTAGGTTCATTAAATGTCTAGTTTGTAGTAGTTTGTAGTGTGTTTGAGAAAACCAAGCTCAAAAATGGATTCTACATGCAAAACTGTGTAGGAATAGCTCAGGTCATAATTTTTGGAAAAGTACAGCTAGACCAGGTAAAAAGGGGCTGAGATGGGGCCTAGGGGTATTTTGGTAACTTTGTAGAGTTAGACTAATATAATTGACAAAAATAATATAGAAGAGCTTAAAGTGATACATGAATGCGTATTAACCTATTTCTTGTAAACTTGGATTTTTAGGACCAGAATGTTGAGCCTGAGCCGAATCAGTTTAAGGACTAATCTGTATTACAAAAAGGGACTTAAGGTAGTAACTCTATCTTTCATAAACTATGTGAGTATTTTATATGTTTATGTATACTATCTTTTGTTATATAGTTAATGAATATGGTTTTGCCGAGGAGGGAAATTTGTGTGAGTAGGCATTTTTACCTAATTGTCGAGTAAGAACCTAACCGAGGTTTATGGATAGTAGGGGTGGAGCCTTAACTCAAGTATACATGTCGTGATATTGTTGTTAATATGTTGCATAACATGGAGCATGACATATTTAATTTTTTACATTTTATGTGATTGGTTATATGTTACTACTGAGATTCGTTTGAATCTCACCCTTTTTCAAATTAAAAATATATATTTCAGCAAAGAACAATGACTCAAAGGGGTGAGAGTGTACTTACTAGCAACTAATGATTTTGGTGCTGATCAAACAAGACTGTTGGTTATCCAAGGACTATTTTTATTATTTCAAGGTCTATAATTGATGTTCACACACCCGGTGGGGATTTCTGTAAAATAATCATGTATATTATCAGTATATTCTTATACTATTCCTGTGTGCCCACCAAACTATGCCTAAGGACTCTGAAAATGCTGAAACAAGAAGTAGGGTGTTACATATGAGTGTTTCAGCCTTTTTCAGGCATAGGTACGAAGTAATAGATACTTCGTTATGGCTTTAAATGTATGTGCAAGTATATAATATTTAGTATGTCGTAGATGTTGATAAGGTTAGCTTGCTCACATGAGCGACTGCCTTTGACACTTAAGAGGAGTATGCAAAGATGAGACAATTGTTTCACCAACAAAGCAGCGAGATCATTGATATGGTATAGAAGAAACACAAACTATAGGTCACCTCAACTTAAAGTGTAGTTAGTGGAGATGAGATCCATGATTGTAAATATGGGTCGAATCATGCATGGAAACCCACAACCATGATACCTATAGCCATACAACAAAATTTTCAAAACTAACGTCATGTAATATGGGTGGAGTTGAAAATTTTGGGTTTGGATACTGTGAGTGCCTAGACTTAAGTCTATATAGTGTTAATGATAGAATTAAAACAACATATGCTCTTATAGTTAAGAGTAACATCGTAGAATGCAATTCATACCACATGTGCTAAAGAACTGCAAATAGGAAGCAAGAGAATGGATCCCTGCTCGATTGCTTTATGAATCCCAGAAAGGTTAACACTTTCAATAATGTTTTTTGACTTTGACATGATCATGGAGATATATTTCAATGTCTTCTATTTTAGAATTTTGCCCTATATATGATCATGATTGATGTAATCTAAAGGTATTATGTTAGAAAAGTGGTTGAATCATATCAAAGTGATACATGGGTAAAAGGAAGATTGCCTAGAATATAGACATCTATGCTGGTGTCTGAGACCGGTCCCTTATGATATCCTTATGTAATTTCATAAGTTTGGACACTATGAATACACGAAAGGCAATCAGAGTTTTATACTGACTTAAAAGTGGTTAGATTGGCCATGAGAAAAGTTTGTATTTGTAAATCTAAGACATCTAAGGGGCTATATCAATATTGAGTTGCACTATAGGGTTGTCTTGTACTAATATCTAAAGAAAGTGATTTCTAGTACAAGCGCCCAAATGGAGACATCATGCCTATACGGTTACCGATAAGCTCCTAATATGAGAGATGGAAGAGAAAGAGATTGAACCCATAACATCCAATCCACCATGTGTGAGTGGGAGATTTTAAAATATATATAGTCCACCCTTGGTGGATTAAGGCCTAAATCCAAGAGCAATGGGATCAAAGTATAAATAATATAAAAAACTTAGGTGGATGTGTGTGATATTCCCCAATCATTCTAATTTGAATGATTAAGCTGATAGAATATGTCCCCTGATAAAGAAGGGATACATCTATTGAGGAAGAGGCATGAGGAAGCCTATATGTATGTGAGTTCATAAGGGTTCAAGGGTGACATGGGATAATACACATACAATATATGTCTATTTACTTCCTTTAAAGATTATTCTCTCCTTCCTTCTATGGTGTATTTGTTGTGTAATGTTATCAAAGTCCGCATTAGTACTCCAATTTTATGTGGGTACTTCAGCGAGTTAGTCGGATTCCGAGTACACCTAAAATTCTTACAGGAAGAAGCGCTAAATTTGCCACTTTAGGCGGATTTATAAAGAGTCCATATTGTAGGTTTTATTTAAGATAGTGACATACTCTGAAATATTAGTTAGTGGGAGTCCAGACAGTGGAAGGGGCTTTGAGGCTTTGACAGTAAGCCTAAGCTCAAATTTGAGTAAATATTAAAAATGTCTTTGGAAGAGCTACCACAAATTCGGCTTGACAATGCTCAAATCTAATGAAAGAGCCATATAAAAAAAATGTTATTTGTAATATAAATATTAATATTTGATAAATTATAATTGTAATTGTATATATTTACCAATATAAAATTAAAAAATAATTAAATTTAATTAATTAAGAAACTCTATTTCTTGTAATCAACTAAAATAAAATAAGTTTTAGACATACATGCTTTAGAACTTTTTTTGGTGGGGACAAATGTAATTTTTAAGGAGTTATGTGCAATTTTTCTTATCAAAGTTATCTACATGTAAAATTTTGTTTTGTTAGTGGCGAGAAGAGCTCATCATCCCATTTAGGTGATACATGTAGAAACCATCGCAGGTTTTCAAACATTTTTTTTACCAAAAGAAATTGTGATACCTTGTTCATAAACAACGAACAACGTAATGCTCTGTATATTTTATATTTTATATTAATATTAATTTGAGCTTTTCAAAGTGATGCGTTTTTAGGACTAACAAAGTCGTGCTATTAGATCTTCATAATTTCTTAAAAAACATGTTGTAAATGAAAGGGCCAGAAAATTGACACCTTCGATGGACACCGACACAAAGAAAATATGTTCTATTATTTTATTGAATGCATGCGTCTTGTAATATCCATGCTTAACAAGGCACAAATACACGGATTTTGAGGGCAGCGCCAGATCACTTCTGTCCCAATACATAATAAAGAAAAACAAATATTTGAAGATGAAACCAATACTATAATGGAATGAGAATAAACAAATTTAAGCAATGCATTTATTATTTTAAAAATTGTACATAAAACGTAGAAATGTTCTCCTCTTTTCCTTTTAGCTGTATTATAAAGTGCTTCGTTCAATCCATCGCGATCTCTATTTGCTCACATTACTAGATCCTGTTAACACATTATACAAATCATCAGTTCATGTCATTATATTGTACCATTCCGCTGATATAATCACAACAATCGAAACATACATATGAGAGGAACAGCGCCAGTTTCAATCGTTAAATTATTAGGAGGAGCGTGTTTGTAACAAATAAAATATTCTAGAACTTGCTATTTGAGAAGTCAATGATAATGAAAATTTCTCTATGATATAATCATTACTTAATGATGAATACCACATTGTTGATTCTAACTATGTAGACAAAAATACATCTGCTTTTTCATTTCATAAACGAACAATGTGGACAAAGATTGGAGGGAAAGGTAAATTTACCATGGAAAGGCAGAAATTGAGAAGCATTTTCTAGTAGTGGTGAGGAGGGGGTGGGGAAGCATGGGCGTAGGGCTTGTGACCTGGAGGAGGAGGAGAGTGGTAAACTGGCTTTGGGTGTGGATGAGGTTGTGGGTGATGGTAATGGTGATTATGGTAATGGTGGGGCTTCGGGTAGATGTGGACCGGTGGTGGAGGAGAATCGTGGACCGGGTGAGGAGCGTAGTGGTTAACCAGGTGAGGAGAGTAGTGGTGAGCATGAGGAGGAGGAGATGGGTATTTGTATGGCTTCTTTGGTGGTGAAGAAGAATGGTAGACCGGGTGAGGAGTAGTGTAGTGGTGCACCGGAGGAGGTGGAGATGGATACTTGTAAGGTTTCTTGGTTGGTGGTGGAGAGTGGTAGACTGGATGGGGAGCATAATGATGAACCGGAGGTGGAGGAGGAGAAGCGTAGTGGTAGGGTGCCTTAGGAGGAGTGTGCACCATCGGAGGCGGGGGTGGAGAGTGGTAGATGTGAGGCGGAGAGTGAGGAGGATGAGCGGAGGAGTCAACGTAGTTATTAGCACTCACACACACAATAGCTAAGAAGAGAGTGAGAATAGCAGAGGCCATTTTGGAGCCCATCTTCTTTCCAAAGTAGGACTTCTTTTTGCTCTTCTCTGCAACCTCATACCTCCCTTTATATAGTTTCGTTCTTCCCCAGCTACCACCTACCTCTCACCTTTGGTAATTTTAATTTGCTATTATCTCCGAGCACATGGAAGCATTTAAATGATTATTTATTATGTGTCTTTTAAGCAACGTGACACAAGTGGGCTTGGATTCAATGGACGCTGCTTCCTTTGCTAGTTCAGAAGCAAATAAAATAGATAGAGCGTATACTGCGGTAGAGCTGATGAATTGAAGAAAAGCCAACTGGAGTTTGTTGCCCAAAGCCACATATGAGATTAGTCAACATTGACTATTGGAGTTTTTATGTTTTTGTATATCAATATATGGAAATATATTTATTATTTGTAATTAGTAAGTCATTTACTCCTTACTTTTTTAGAAAAAACAAATCTTCTTGTTAAGAATCAGCTCTTTCATGACTGTTCATCTTTGATAATTTTAAGTGAACTTAGTAAAGAAGTAATTGGTTCATTAAGGTGATAAGTGACCCCATTTTTGAAAAGAGGATAACACAAGTTCATGTCTAGAAAAATATACTTGTTGAGAAAGTTGAAAACTCTTTGTGCTCTAAGTCTTGAAAGGGATTAATCTCAAGCTTAACATGACTTAAGGATACCCTTGATCAATAAATAAAGGAGTAAAATACTCTAATTACTCTAATAAATAAAGGTGATCCTAATTACATGGGCCTCCCCTCTTTTTGGAAAATATACAATTAGGTTAAAACCATTAACTTCATTAAAAATATTCCAAAAAGATTCTAGAAAATATTTTTATTTAAAATAAATTTTATTTACTAATTTTCCCTCTATTATGTCAAATCTTTAATGTATTTTTGAACGTTTACAAATTTTAGGGAAATAAATCAATGGCCAGCGAGGAATTATTTTTAGAATATCTTGAACTTATATTATTTATACTATATGATAACAAAAGCATGTGTTTGAAATATGTGTTTACCAATTTAAAAAATGCAAAACAATCACGTTCCAATAAATATGTTGAGAAAATGAAATTATAAAATTTTATAATATAATCAAAATTAATAAATTGTATAACATATAAGAAAATTTGAAATTATATATTAGAATTATTCTTTGGTTGTATAATTTTTTGATAAATATAAATATTTAAATAAATCTTATGTGAAAGAGGGTTATTTTAGTAAAAAAATGTTTGAGAGTCAAACTTAAGCTTCACTATTGGTTGGATGGATAGAAAAGAAATCTTAAAAATATAAGGGAGGTTTATGCAACATATATTTTAATTTCAATAGGGGTGTTTATGAGTTTTCAAAATAAAAGGGAGGTATGTATAATTAAGGTAAAATAGATGAGTCGCTGAGTATTTTTCTCGAATAAAAAGTGAGCATGACATGCTGACATTGAATTCTTCAAGAAACGTTACAAGTATTAGTTAAAAACTGATACAAATTAATGAAAATTCAAAGAGAGGGTATCATGAGAAATGTAATTTTGGACTCAAAATTTTTTTACCAAAATTTAACATAAAATCTATTTATAATCCAATTTTAGATTGAGATAGAGTGACAAAACTCGTTCATCCAATTTCTTTAACGAAGTGTATATAATAGCATGGCATAGTCGATATCTGGACCAGACACATCAATCACGATAGAGCAGCTTACATTTTTATAATCATCGTCACGGAAAATCACAATAATGAAGGAGAAGGCAATTTCTAGGGAAATGAATATCTAACAAACTAGTCATTGTGTTCAAGTAGTAGCATTATTTATTCACCAAAACAATAAAATATAAAACGCGCGCATATGTGTGTATATGATTGGCTTCCTCGGCCTGTCTTGTTTGACCTCAACAATAATAGAGATGCAGAAACGAAAACAATTGTAGAAAAAAAGTTTTTGATCAATAAAAAACAAAAATAAAAAAGAATAACGAAAATTAAAATATGAATCTTATAAGAATACACTAACAATATCAACAAGGACAACAAACCTTGTTCCACTATATTTGGTCTATTATATGTATATGGATCCTATAATGTCCTTGTATGTCATTATGTTTTGTCAACAACCAACTCGTTAGATAAATTATTAATCAAAAACCCTCATTCACTTAAAACCATCAATGAGTATGATTTCCTTTCTTCCTTATGCCTATAGGCGGGAATGACCTTTTTTATACATAATCATGCAACCCTAAACAATTCTTTTCCTCTTTAATAGAAGGACAATATATATTAATTATTTGTTACAATTATATATTTGATAATGATTGTATCTTTTTAATAACAAATAGGTGATGTACACAAATTATTTTATTCGTAGGGCACTAAAAAAAAAAAGTGATTTAGTAGCGGTTACGAGAGCCGCTACTAAATCGTACGTTGCAAGCAGTTTTGTAGCGGTTATAAAAAACCGCTACTCAATAAAAAATAACCGCTACATTCTTTGTAGCGGTTCAAATTAACCGCTACAAAACCCTCATGGATGAAATTTTTTTCAGAGATATTTGTAGCAGTTATATAACCGCTACAAATATAAAAAATTGAAATTTTGTTGGCCAAAAACATGATATTTTTTTATTTTGTAGTGGTTAACAAAACCGCTACTAATTTTGAATTTCATCAAAATTTGTAGCGGTTATTAAAACCGCTACTAATTTCATGAAATTCAAAATTAGCGCCAAAAAATTTAATTTGAGTTGTAAAAAGGCGCGTTATTTAGTAGCGGTTTAATAACCGCTATAAATATTAAAAAAAATTTTAAAAAATATACGATTATTTGTTTCTGTTTTATCAATATTAAATTAAATAGTTTATTGTGTTATTATTTTATCTATTTCAATTAGCTTATTATTCAATAGTTTAACTTATTAATAAATAAAAAGGAAAAATGTAATTGAATTGGATTAGTATAAAATTTATATTAATAATATTATTAAGGATAGGTAGGTAATAAGGAATTATTATGTTATCTAATATAATATAATTGTGTATGAAAAATAGATGAAAATGAGATACAGTTACGATATATCTAGAAAAAAAATGGTTAGAATAAATTTTATAGAAAGGAAAGAAGTATTCTAAAAAAAATTAAAAATCTTGTTACCATATTTGATTGTATTATTCAGCTCCTCTACTCATACGAAAGAAGTTGTAAATGAGAGAAAATGAAAGAAATGTAAGGTGAAAAGAAATTGGGGAGTGTTTGAAATGAGTTGTGGTAAGGGTATTTATAGGGATCCACGTACTATTTGTAGCGGTTAATGTAGCGGTTATTAGTTAGTAGCGGTTATTTGTATTTTTGTAGCGGTTTAATATTTATAGTGATCCACGGACTATTTGTAGCGGTTAATGTATCCATGTTGTAGCGGTTTTTCATTTAGTAGCGGTTAATTTTATATTTGTAGCGGTTATAGAACCGCTACAAATATTATTTTTTTAAAAAAAATTTACATTTTATTTTAAAAAATTTTTTGCATTTTTTGTAAAGGCAAAAGCATAATTTGAATTTGATCACTCATCATCGCCATCCTTACAGAAATTTTGTAGAAAAATTATTGCTATGGATGTATTATTAAATTTAAAAAATTTAATTCAAATGACGTGGACTTAAAGAAACTCACCGCAGTAGAGGTAAATTGTCATCGCCTTCAGGGAAGTAGTTTTCAAAATCAGCTGGCTGAAATGACTCACTCTCGTAGGCGATGTTATCGCCTTCACCCATGTCGTAAAGGTCTCTTGGCTTTAAATGAATGACCATGTGCCAATCCCTATGCCTCTTGTCCTCGACATAATAAACCTGATGTGCCTCTGAAGCTAGAATATACGGCTCATTATCTTGAGAAATACCAGTATGAATCGGCCGTGAGAAATTGACTGATGTGATCCCTAAGTCGTCAGTTGTCAGTCCCCGAGAAGTAGTGGTATTTGCCCACAAACACTTGAACAGCGTCACAGTGAAACGGCCTTGATAATTAAGTTCGACCACATCAAGAAGCTTGCCATAGTAAGGGACGCCTCCGAACTGCATGTTGGCGTCACTGCTGCTCGCATAACTCCTTATCCCAAATGTGCAATAAACAACCGAATTCTGTGTTTCCAATCCTTGATCCCGTGAAACCGTGCAAAACTTAAAACCATTGACATTGTACGCTGTAAACCGTTTTGCATGATCAAGAGGGCCGATTGCGAGAGCTCTGAAATCTAGTGAGTGTGGGTTGTGGTCATTTAGTATTCTGCGCGCAAACCAGCTCGGGAATTCTCTGTGGACCCTCCTATCAACTTCCGAGGATGTCTGCGTACGGATCCTGAGTTGACGCTTAACATGACTTTTGAATTCCCTGCAATTAATAATGGAAAGGCATTAGTGAAATGAAAGTGAGAAATGTTACGAAAGATATAGATCGAATAACATGTGAGTGTACAATTCTTACCGTATGAAAGATTCAACTTGAGTGCAATTAATCAAGACATGTCTATGTTCTTGGAGCTTCTCAGTTGCCGTTAGTTTGAAGTTCTCAGTTGCTCCAACTGGTTTACCAACACGAGGGATAAATTCTCCTGATGTCGGCGCAGGTTCAGGACAATCGTCACCACGAGGCCGGCGATTGAAAGCCATCTCAAGATCATCAAAGTACCTTGAGCAAAAATATAGCACCTCATCCCCTATATAGCCTTCAACTATAGAACCTTCTGGCCACGCCTTATTCCTCACGTAAGATTTTAATTTCCCAAGGAACCTACGAAGTACAGAAGAGAAAATTGATATAAAATGATGAAAAGGACGACTAGAAAACATTAAATACGGAGAATAAATTAAAGCACATATTTAAAATGAGTACCTCTCAATCGGATACATCCAACGATATTGTATTGGTTCAGCGAGCTTTGTTTCATGAACGAGGTGGACTGTGAGGTGAACCATCACAGTAAAAAAGGACGGAGGAAAGATCATCTCCAAATGACAAAGCGTAAGAATGATTTTTGACTGCAGCTGATTGAGCTCCTCAACGATCAAAACCTTAGAACACAACTTCCGAAAGAAAGAACAAAGTTCCACCAAAACGATGGAAACATCGGGAGGAAGTGTATTCTTTATAGCCAGAGGGAGCAACTGCTACATAAGAACATGTGAGTCATGACTCTTCACGCCAGCAACCTTTCGAGCCTGCAAGTCGACACATCGAGAAATGTTGCTTGAATACTCATCAGGAACTTTTAATTTCTTCAACGTCACGAGGAACACTTCCTTGTTCGGTTTTGTGAGGGTAAACTTTGCCGGTGGAAATTTGTCATGCTCATCTGGCCAAGCGTCTTCATGAACTCCCATGTCGCGTAAATCTTTCCTCGCTTGAAGGTGATCTTTTGTCTTGCCGAGTTCGTTAAGCAGCGTATACAGCACATTGTCGCAAACATTTTTTTCAATGTGCATTACATCAAGATTGTGGCGAAGTAAAATTAGATCTCCAATATGGAAGCGTGAAGAAAACACTTATCTTCTTCCATTGCTGAGGCGCCGAAGTCCTGCGCGTCTTTTAGCGAGTTTGTGCTGAATCGTCGCTTTTTTCAAACTCGAAGTCAACATGCTCAAGCTACTGTAAGATATCTGTACTGGAAAAATTCTGAGGTGGTCCTCTTTTTTCTGGTTTCCAATTGAAGTGATTCCGTTGCAATCTGAACTTATGCGTTCCATCGAGAAACCTCTGATGCCCCATAAAGCACCACTTTTGGCTGTGGGGAAGGCGCAATACGTCAGAGTCAAAATTGCAAGCTGGACATACCGACCCAGTATGCACATTCCAACCAGATAATGTGCCAAGGCCAAGAAAGTCACTAATCGTCCACATCAAGGCTGCACGCATGTTGAATAAAGTCTTGCTATAAGCGTCGTACGTCTCTAAGCCGACATTCCACAGGTCAAGCAATTCCGTAATAAGCAGTTAGAGATACACATCGATGTCATTTCCCGGTGCCTTTTTTCCTGGAATGATCATAGACATAATGAAAGAGCTTTGTTTCATACACATCCAGGGGGTAAGTTGTAAGGAACTAAGACTACCGGCCAAATACTGTAACTTGTGCTAAGATTCCCGAAAGGATTGAAACCGTCGGTCGCCAATGAAAGCCGAACATTTCTGGGGTCTGTCGCAAAATTTGGAAAGTTGTTGTCAAACGTTTTCCAAGTAGCTACATCCCGTAGTTGTCTTAATTTACCGTCTTCATTTTTATCAACGGCATGCCACCTCATGTGCTCAGCAGTTTTAGATGACATAAATAATCTTTGTAAACGAGGTTTCAAAGGGAAGTACCTGAGAATCTTTGCAGGTTTCTTCTTCTGCTTTTTCCCCTTCCGAATTGTCTTGTACCTCGATGTGTGACATCTCTTACACGTCTCCCTGCTGGAATCGTCTCCCCAATATAGCATACAATCATTTGGGCATGCATCAATCTTTTGATAATTCAACCCCAACCTGTTGATAATCTTCTTGGCCTCGTAGAACGTTGTGGGAATCTCGGCGTCGGGGAATGCATCTTGTAATAAGTCGAGCAACATCGACATTCCCTTATCTGTGATCCCACACAAGCACTTGATATGATACAATTTGATCAAGAAAGATAATTTAGAATATTTGCGACAACCTTGATATAAAGGACGATCTGCTTCATCCATAAAGCTGAAAAAATCCCGAGCTGCTTCATTCCCCATAAAAACCGGCTCAGAGCCTTGCACTTCTTCGTTGAAGTTTTCGCCTTGAAATCCAAACGCATCACGCACAGCAACATTTGTAACCCCCTGCCGTAATTATATCCGAAATACGCGATTAAAATGAAATAGAGACCAATAAGAAATAAAACTATTTCAAAATCCCATCTTCACGATAGGGTTTTCACAGATAACTTTCAAAATATAATACACCTGGTCTCATATTCAAATTTCGAATACAATTACTATGCGAAGATAAATCACATTTATACCAATATCAGAGTACACAATATAATCATCCCGGTAATCCCGGGTTTCATATCTTCGCTAAACAATCATAAGGCACATTGGCCCATACAACTCCTCAAATAGGGATTACACAAACCCATTCGAATACATACTCAATACTCATCCAAATATACAAATACACATCCAGACTATAATGATAACCAACTACCTAATCTTCAAACCCAAAGAAAGTCCTCTTCGCCCTTGGGTGCTTACTCCATCATCGATCTACTACCCTGTCTGAAAGGTTAGTAGGGGAGGGTGAGATTCTAGAGAATCTCAGTAGGGTATCAATATCAATATGCACGTACGATACATGTTTAATGCATGACATGCTTGCATCACACAACTCATGATAACACAATGACAATTTGCAAGCTCAATGCTTCGAACAATATACCTATGGCCATAGCATAAATTGAAACATAGCTTCAAATTACACAATATTATGCAAAGCTAAGACATGCACCAACACACTAACACATATATCAAGTACAAGCAGAAGAGATATGTTCCCTACACACTTTCCAAGTAAGCTCCAGCACAGCTTACTCACGACCATGCGAATATCGAGCCACGTTCAGGGCGAACATCATCCCTATAATCAAAGCAATGACATAGGGTTATTCTTTATTCCAAAACCTTACTTTCATATCACTTAAAGTTGGTTACCATTCATGACCTTTAGGAGGCTAATTAAAGCCTAAACATATGCCTAAAGGCTTGGGAAACACTTGACCAAAGATCACCTTTTAAAAGTCCAAATGCTGATTTTTGGGGGTGGGCCGCGGCCCACAATCCTTGGGCTGCGGCCCAAAACTGCCCAGAAACATTTGGGCTGTGGCCCAAAATCCATGGGCTGTGGCCCAAAACTGCTCAGCAACGCTCAGAAACATTTGGGCTGCGGCCCAGAAAATCCAGTTTCTTGGCTGAACTTCCAAAAATCATAACTAATTCCACAAAAATCGAAATAAGGTGATCCCAAGCCAAATGAAAGCTATTCAAGTCCTTTACACAGGAAAAATATTGGCCTTTACCAGAAATCACCAGAAAAATCCAGATTTACACAAAATCCAACATTGCTCCAAAACAGAATCCAGTTTTGACCTCAAACTTTAGGCAAACAGAAATCCCAGTTCACATAACGAAATGACACAAATTATATGTCCATTTTGAAGCTTGGGATGTGAAATTTAAGACTGAAAAGTTTCATAATTTTCTGACTTCATTTGCCCAGTCGAAACGTCCACACAACAAGACTGCCCAATACAGACTGACACTGGACAGAATTTCCAGTTTTTCAACAATGATTCTAATGGTTCCCAAATTCATACCAAATACCATTTTCACATAAATTTGCACAAGGAATCCATTAGAAACACCAAATCAACCAAATTCACATTACATTGACATGTTTTGCCAATAATCATAACATGTCATCACAAAACCACAATACCAACTCTACATTACAATCTCTTTCCATTTCAAATTCAAAACCAATTTCAATGATCAAATACCACAACATGGCACCATTTCCAACATAAAACACAATCCAATTCTCCAATTAGAAATCACATGAAAACCAGGGCAAAATTCGAAATTTACAAGGCTTAACCAATAATCACAAAACTTATGTCAAAATGCTTCAAATACTCACCTCTTCCTCTTTCCCAAACCAATTCTTTGATTCCTCATCTTTCCAATTTTCCTCAAGCCATCAAACACCACCAATCAAGAATCTAAAACCATAGAGATGAAGCTCTCATCACTATGAACAACTTTATAGAAGGACATTAGAGCATTAGAGGACAAGAAGCCAACCAAAATCTCACCTTTTCCCTTTCTCTTTCCACCTTGCTCTTGGCGAAAATGGAGAACAAGAGAAAGATGAAGATGATGATCAGATTTTTGGAGAAATAAGGGCCACTTGGACGACCAAATAGAGAGAAGAGGAGAGAAGGAAAGCTTTGAACATTTGACCCAAATCCAAGGGTCCACAATTTGCCACTTGTCAAGATCTTGTTCCTTCCACCCATGAGTTCACATGAGCACACCACATGAGATTCCACCCCTTGATCTAATACACAAATCAATCCTAACCATTGATCTTGAAGTTACCAATGAGTTTCCTCTTCGGTAACTGACCAATTGGTCGGTAACTTTACCGTTTTGCCCTTGATTATGGTAATTCTCATTGAATCACCACCAACACTTCACATCTTTTCATTTAGCCACAATATGCGCCTTCCCTCTATTCTAAGTCAATTTAGAGGTTAATCCATAATTGAACTTAAATACAGGGTTTTGGTGCTGCTCACAGCACATACGAATCACATCGGGTGCCAACTCACACCATAATCTCCAAAAGGGTTTATTTATCACTAACCACATCCACTTTTGGAGTCATTATCTCTTAATCACAATTTAGGATCTTGCTAAACCGGGGCTTAGCAGTTCACTAATCTCAGGCTTATTCTCTAGCCTCAAGTCTCAGAATTTAGGATATTACAACATTTACAGGATCATCTTCATCTACTTGAACGCCTACTTGAGAACTTCGAGGAAGAGCATCGTCATATCTAATGCCGGCCTTCTCACCATGAACTGCCCAGAACGTATAGTCCTCAGGGAAAGGCTTCACAAGCAAATGTTCCTTCACAACATTTCATGCATGCCACTTCTTGAAATTGCATTTCCGACAAGGATAGGCGATCTTGCCATTACAGCTGGTGTGAGTGAATGTGAAATCCAAGAAATTGTTTAATCCGTACAAATATTCAGGAGAATTGCGCGGCAACCTGATCCATGATTTATCCATAGCTACAAGTGAGAGAGAAGAAAGTATAGAGAAGAAGATGAGTGAGAAGATAATGACGAATGCCAAGAACCTTATATTCTGAAATTCCAACGTTTATAATTTTGTAGCGGTTCTAAAATCGCTACACTAACCGCTACAATTATAAAATATTAGTAGCGGTTATATATATAAAACCGCTACTAATTTTCAAGCCGTTCCACATTGGTGGGAAATTCAAAATTTATATGTTGAGTATTTGTAGCGGTTATATATATAACACCACTACTAATTTTCAAGCCGTTAACATTGGTTTGAAATTCAAAATTTACCTGTTGAGTATTTGTAGCGGTTATATATATACAACCGATACTAACATTAAAGCCGTTGGACAAATTTAAAAATTATTTTTTTATTTGTAGCGGTTATAGATAACATAATCGCTACAAATGTGCACAAAGGTGGCAAATTTCAAAATTCAAATGTTGAGTATTTGTAACGGTTTTTATAATAAAACCGCTACAAAGATATATATGTTTGTAGCGGTTCTACAATAGAACCGCTACTAATATATATATAGTTGTAGCGGTTTCACAAGAGAAACCGCTACAACTATATATATAGTTGTAGTGGTTTTTATTTAATAACCGCTACAAATATATATGCTTTATTTTTTTTTATTTAGAAATATAAATAATATTATTGCAATTAATTCATAAATTCAACAACGCGATCTAATAATATAAATATAATTATATTAAACACAATAAGAAAGTTCTGAAATACAAACTCATATATATATATATATATTTACAAATGTTTCAACAAAAAAAATGTCCTAAACTAACTAGCTGGGGGCTGATCATCTGGTGCTCCCTCAGGTGGGGCTCCCTTAGGTGTTGCTGGATCGGGCCGTTGCGTAGAGTGAACCGCACCATCGTCATCAGCAGGAGGAGGAGGAGGAGTAGTACTCGGGACGACGTAGTGAGGGACAGGGGGAACCACTGGATGCTGCTCGTTCGGGAACATGCGACTCCATGCCCCCTCGAGCATGTTGTTCGTGATTTCACGCCACTGCGTCTACTGAGCGTACATCAAATCAGCATGCAGCTGCATCTGCTACATATGCTGCACCTGCATCTGCTGCTCCAAATCTGACCGCAGCTAGTCAATAGACTCATCCCTCGGACGTCTGACCCTTCTAGAGCTGCCAGCCTCAGAGGCGGTGCTCCTGCCGTAGACCATGCTAGGTCTGGCGCCTATCCCCATACCCCGCACGCGTCCGGGGTGCTCAGTCTGAGCCACACCCGCCTTCAAAGGAGCCGTCGGGTCCACTGACCCCTTTGACCCCTCAGGCTGGGTCTGTCACAGCTCAGCCTGCGACTGCTGTATCCGCTCTTGCCATTTTATGAAACAATCACTAATTAGCATTTTTCATTATTAAGTTGATTTTATAAAAATTATAATAATAAAATTACTTACAATGGCCGCCTCTGCCTGCTGAGAGGTTGTAGTCCCGTCACGGTGTCTGTGTGTGATGGCGTACAACTCCCCGTAGTCCGTCTGACGGTTCTCCTGCTGTGCCTTCGTCTCCTGAAACAATTACAAAATTCAATTAGTATTATGAAATAATCAATTTAAAGTCAGTGATATTTTGAAAAGTTACCAGCTCGCTATAGGTCACAGCAAAGGTCTTCGATCCTGCTGTGTGGTGGATCGTCTGCTGCGCACGTATCTCGGTGTTCCTCTGAGAAACCTCTTGGAAAAAACTATTAAATGTATTATAATTTAAAATTAAATACAAATTAAATTGAAATTTTAATTTAATATTTAAAAATTACAAAATTATATATAAAAAATCTAATAAATACATTACCTGCGCCTCAGGGCTCCTCCTGAACTGGACGAAACTCGCCCAGTCATTCTGCGGCACGCCGTTTGGGACACTCTCGATCAGCTGCTCCAGAGGCATCGTCCCGTCCTTGTTCACCTTATGGAAGAGACGGTTCCTCCTGTTCCTCCAGGCGTCACTCATCTTCACGAGGGCGTACCCCTTCTGGTTGGCCCGGACTGCGAACCGCAGCTGAAAAAAAAATATTTAAATATCAATAATTACAAAAAACATAATTTAAAAAATATTAATTAAATAGAATTAATTACAAAAAATATTAATTAAATAATTTTAATTACCTGAACCACCACCTTCCAAGCCTGGTCCTTTGGCCCCCTTGGAACGTGCCTCCATGTCTTGAAGTGAATTGGGAACCGCATCCAATTGGCGCCCAGGTCATTCAGGAAGCGGTTGAGTAGGTGACCCCCATTGTGGATGGGCTGGTCAGTGCCCTCATTCCACGGCACTATGACTCGCAGGCTCCGGTCCAAGCTGTTCACACCGGCCACGTCTAGCCTTCTCGTCGAAACGTTCCCCTGCTCGTCTGCACAGTTTACCGCACGTTAGATAAATTGTAATTCAAAGTTAAAATTTCTAATTTAAATAAATAATTTACTACATTAAAAAATTAATTTACCTTCGACTTGCACCTCAAACCCAGTGGACAGCTACAAAATCACCGCTACAAATAACTGCTACACTGTTGGCGCGGCTTGGTCACGCCAAGTGGTGGGAATATTGTAGCGGTTTGTGTGTATTAACAGCTACAAAATCACCGCTACAAGTTTTGGCGGGAATTTCGGGCCAAATTTCTAGCGGTTTTGTCTACCCAACCACTACAAAAAACGCAGCTAATCTGTCGCGCCACTTGGCGTGTAGCTTGTTGCTACAAATTTGTAGCATTTTAGGTTAAAACCGCTACAAATACTATAATTTGTAGCGGTTTCATATAACCGCAACAATTACACCGCTACAAAATACCTTTTTTTTTGTAGTGGGGATAAATTTCCAATACTGCAAATATGTGTCATACGAAGTAATAAAGCATTAAGTAAAAGTATCACCCCATAAGGATTCAATAAGATGGTCTGATTGCATATCAATGCCATGCATTCACTGAGTTTGAAAAAAAGGGCAAATAATTGGAATGAAAATATTACATCCGTCATTTTAGATGCTTCTATTATAAATTCTGAAGTGCTATATATGTTCATTCAAATTTTTGGTCCAACTTTTATCAGATGTTGTCATATTTAAAAAATAAAAAATAAAACTGAACTATAATATGTTGTACGTATCACCATTAGCTACACACACAAAAAAATCAAATTAATGATAGAATTTAATAGAGCTTGTTTTTTTGCACAATGTCCTGTATATAGAAATTTTATCCTGTATATTAAATAATGTCGAATTTTTGGTGCTATTCCTGGGCAAATTTGTACACTACTCCCTCCCTCCTTTTATATAACAACATTTCAACTGAATTGCGAGATTCTAAAAAAAGGTTAAAAATAGTTAAATGTTGTAGGGAATTTATGTTTTTTTTTCAAAAATGCCCTTATTTATAAATGGGTGAGAGAGGGAGTAATAACGAGAGAAGGATGAAAGGGAATGTATGTAGTATAATATTTAATTGAGGGCAAAATGGAAAAAAAGTGCATTTACTATTAAGACAAACTCAAAAAAACTATTATATTTAGGGATAAGCCCATTAAAAAAAATAAGACTCTTATATATAGGAATGGAGGGAGTACTATAAACTCCTTAAAAATTAAAATAAATGGCAATTAAAGAGACAATAAATTTTTTGCCTAGAGCCACATATGAGATTAGTCAACAATGTCCATTAGAGTTTTTATGTTTTTGTCAATATATGGATATGTATTTATTATTTGTAATTAGTAAGTCATTTAATCCTTAGTCTTTTAGAAAATAATTCTTGTTGTTAAGAATCAGCTCTTTCATGACTGTTCATCTTTGATATTGATAAGCGAACTTAGTAAACAAGCAGATGTTAGTTGAGGTGGTAAGTAACCCCACTATTGGAAAGAGGATAACACAAGTTCATGTCTAGAAAAACATACTTGTTGAGAAAGTTGAAAACTCTTTGTTCTCTAAGTCTTGAAAGGGATTAATCTCAAGCTTAACATGACTTAGGGACACCCTTGATCAATAAATAAAGGAGTAAAACACTCTAATCACCCTTCTGTTTTGTCCTAATTACATAGGTCTCCCCTCTTTTTGGAAAATATACACTTAGGTCGAAACCGTTAATTCCATTAAGAATATTCCAAAAAGATTCTAAAAAATATTTTTTATTGAAAATTTATATTAAAATAAATTTTATTTACTACTTTCTCCTCTATCATATCAAATCTTTAATGTATTTGTGAACGTTTACAAATTTTAGGGAAAAGGATCAATGGCTAGAGAGGACATTACTACAAAAAGGGTGAAAAGTGGCGCCCATTTTATGGCTCTTCTTTAAAGAAGTGTCACAGCTTCCTCTTTTTTTTACTTTTTTTTTGGCCACCAACTGTGGTGCTTGGACAGCAAAGCGCCACAGTTGACGTTTCACTAGTGGAAATATGAATTTTTAGACCAATTGTGTGTTAGGTCTTGTTACAGTAGGTCTAAAAAGTGTGTTATTGTTTAGACCAGTTGTGAAAAGTATGACTTTTAAGACCGGTTGTAGGAACAACAGGTCTTAAAATTTACTTTAAGTCCGGTTGTTCCTACAACTGGTCTTAAAATTGGTCTTAAATTTCACACCTTTAAGACCGGTTGTGCCTACAACCGGTCTTAAATTAACTTTTAAGACCGGTTGTTGTTACAATCGGTCTTAAAGGTTTGACCTTTAAGACTTGTTGTAGCTATAACCGGTCTTAAAAGTTCTTATTTTTTTTTGGAAAAGTCCCTTTTATATACCCTACCCAGCAAACCATTTCTATCCCAGATTCCACTGAAGCAACATAACACAAATTTCACAGAAGCAATGACAGCAGCAAGATCAACAACAAACATGAATGAAGATGTAAGATAGGTGACTTGAAATCAACTTCAAGCAAATGGTAATTAATGTAGAACACTTAATTTTGAGCCACAAATCAAATGATTTAGGTAACAATTGGTGAAATGTTACAAGATATCAAGGTTTAAGATCAAATGTGGACAATTCAAGCAACAAGATTAAATCAGATTCCAGGAACTCCAAATGCAGTCAACAACTGTCTAGAAACAGCTTATGAATCAATTTTTATGTACAATATGAAGGAATGTCCAAACAGACAAATTTGCTCAGAAATGGATACAAAACTTTGAATGACAATGGCAGCAATAAAATTCAAGGATATATACAAGCAACAGTAGAAATTCCTCAATTTTACAAAATAAAAAGGGAAGAAAAAGTACAAAGGTCAGTCCCTCAAATCCCATGCCTCCTGTATCACCCATATCCCAGAAATTGTCCTACACAGATACATAAACCCAGTTAGAAATTCATAAAGTAGGAGCAATACGTATGAGAACAATGTATAATGTAACGTTGGATTCAAAATTCACTATTTTTGTAATAGCTCATAGATGAATTCAGCACAACATGTGCGAATGAAATCAATATCTTCTTCAAAAAATGGATTAGCAAGATCAAACATATGTAACACCAAAACCAGACAAAACATTAACTTAGTAATTTAAAAACAATAAAGTAATACAAAAGTTCAGAAATATAAAATTACCACTTTAGAAAAATCAGTCGTGCCTAGAGTGATAATATTGTATATGTGTCTCAAAACGAAAAAACCATATAAGTTGGACCCCTGTGGTTGCCTACGGCTCTGAAAAAAAACCATGATATCATTAAAATGAGTATAAAGGCATGGCTTATTACATTCTTTAAACAAATCAATATGTACTAACCTTTAGCATGATCCATGTAGGGTCCTTTAAGTCACGAACATGCTTACCACAAGCAGTGTGTAGAAATGTCCGCATAGCCCTATCATCATCAAAATCACAAAGATTATTTATTTTACACAAATTCCATAAACTTTACACACAAAAGGTAATAATGCAAGAAAACTTACAAGTTCATAGTCTTTTTCAAATCATTCCCTAGTTTGAAGTGGAGGGAGCATAAAAGGATAACGGTGTAACTGCTCTTGTATAGAAGAACCAACTGCCAATGATCACTGAAAAATAGAGAAGACTATTAAGCAAATATAAAACATTATATATTTTTTAAAATATAAGTTTGTTTCTTACCCATACATATATGGAGCCAAGAAACACTCAGTTCCGGTTTTACTAAACCTCTCTGATAAGTATGTATGTCTGATAGTAGCAGTAGTCCCTTTCTTTTGGATTTGAGCTGGGCATAAGAATCCAAATTTATCGCTTTTGCCAGAGGAGACCAACCTATGATGCATGTACCTACAATAATGCAAGCACACAAATCAAAGGTAAATGGTGAAATTTTTAAAATATTTACTTTGAATTGAAGAAGATACTTACATTAAGAACAATTGGACAATCCCAATCGTAAGATTTTGTCTAGGAGCTACCAGGGACATCAAATCATCCCCCTTAAGATAGCATGTCACCCCTGACTTGCCAACAACTGAATTCGTAGGCCAATCTCTTGTTTTAAAGGATGTATCATATGCCATCAGAATAACTTATTGCATGATATTTAATGGAGGCTGTGAAACTTCTTGAGTGAAGGGAGCTAGACTTGGTGGGATCAGAGTTTCCTCAGCTTGAACAGAAATGATGTTCTTTGGCCACAAGATGAACGTACCTTAGACATCACTTACGATCCTGAAATCATCAGAAGGGATAGGGATAGGTGCATCTGTAATGATCAACGCTTCAACTGACACTCGGACTTGATCAGCTTTCATTTATTGGTAGTGGATAGTTGATCCCAGGTTATGTACATTACCCCATGCAACTAACCGTCTCAGAGGATTCTCGATAAAAATATTACAAGGCTTAGTAATTTCTCTTGTCGAACCCTCTGATGATTGCCTGATGTTGCAAAAACTCCCTTTAGTGCTCTACTTATTAGGATCAAGTGATTGTGCCTGGGGAGCATCGGTATCTTGTCTTCGGCTCATAAATACTATCATTTACTCTTTTATCTTTCTCATCCAAGTTCCTAGTAGTGCATCAAATAATGCTTCAGCCTTGACCCTTGCTTCTACTCTTGCAGTGGCCAATATAGTCTCTAATTCCTCCCTAGTCAAGCTGCTTGAGGAATGGCGTGCGGGGGCTCCAAAGTAATCCTGTATCCCCACCCCTCCTCCAACTCCCCTGACACGGCCTAGATGCTCATGTTTGCCAGTAGCAACAATCAAAATATCATTCCTGCCCTTTGACTTAAAAGATCCCTCAGTTTTTTTTCTAAGTTCCTCCTGTAAGATAATACAAAATAACAAACATAAGTAATGAAATATGTTTCTTATGTAATTAATAATAGCAATGATATATACTTACAATTTTTTCACCTAATATACGAGATTGTTCACTCGCATAAGACCCATTCCTCTTTTGGTGAGCAAACAACCATTTTTCTTTGTGACGAATCGGAGATGGTGGAAAAGGAAGAGTAGAAGGATCAGATTGAGATGCTTCTTCCAATCTCTTCTATTTGGCCACCAATAAGTCTTTTTCAGCCTTTGCATAACCCCCACGAGACATTGTGTGAGAGCAATCATTCTTTCTACCACTCTCTTGTGCTTTGTGCCTCTTTGACTGTGAATAAGAAATTAAACAAAAGAAAAAGGTTACAATCAATTAACAAAATTGATAAGTAAATAAAATGAAAAATAAGTTAACCAACCAAAGATTCTGGAGTAGTCTGAAGCCTAAAAAATGCATGCCAAGTCACTTAATCAAGAAATGTATACTTGTCACACGGATTAGGATGAGGCTGACCATCTTTCATCTTAATGTGAATGTAATTATTGGCCAAATTTGTCTTAAACTTGCTCTAGCGCTCATAACAATAAGTCATTGTCTTGTTGTATAAGATCTCACTCTGAGGAACATCGTAGTGAGCTGGAATGCATGCATTGAAGAAGTAAGTGACAAATTTGTGACATATTTGATAATCATTACATGCATAAGAGAATTGTATACCTGGATATTGTTCCAAATATGTTGCCGCACCTTTTCATCGACATTTATTCACTCCTCTATCAAGATGCTAGGCTTGTTGCATGCAAGGAGGCCGACAAAACTCCTATATCAGCTTGCATTTGGCTTGATTGGTTTCAAATATCTATCAAACTTAATCGGTATCTTCTACCCTACACTCTGACTGAGGGAAATGTCTATCAACATCATGCTACATCTACCCTTCTATACAAACTATCTACTACGCTCACTATGATCCTAGCTCCGAGCATTGCTAGGCTCGCCCTGATTAATACTAGATGGCTGACTCTGGGGTGCACTAGTTGGATGACTCTGCTGAGCACTAGGTGGCTGATGTTGCTAAGCAATAGTTGGCTGACTTTGAGGTGCAGTAGGTGGCTGATCCTCTATACTAGGATGCTGGGGATCCGTCATTTGCTTGTAACGACAACAAAGAAAGATAAATCGTTAAGCTATAACATGATAAGACTATATTTATTAAAAAACTATATACATTATTCGGATATAAATCATAATTATAATTACTTTAGTTAGTTAACTTCAAAGTAGTATCATATAGAGATATCCTCCCATATTCCCTCATGATGATCATTTCTTGTGCCGTGCTCATTATCTGCTTCATCTTCTTCATTCAATTCTGGTAGACCATTGGAAAAAGAAAGAGTCTTAAGAACATAATAATTTGAGCGACTTTTCTCATCAATATTAACAACCCTTTTTTCCCTGGAAAGCTACAGACCATTTTTTATATTCCTAATCAGTAATATAGAACACTTGTTGAGCCTGATCTGCCATAATGAAAGGTCCATCCCTAAAACTTCTACTATTCAGATCTACTAATATAAATCCTCACCTATCGATCTTCACACCATTATTGGCATCTACCCACTTGCGTTTGAAAACGGGAAATCTAATTTTAACATAGTCAACCACCCAAATCTCTTCAATAACCCTATAATAAGGTATGACAGCCAATTTAGAGTTCTTATCTTTTGAACTAGAGAACTGTATAAATTCAGCCACTAATACAACACCACTGTTCTAGACGGTGCTCTTATCATCTAGGGACTTCATGTAAAAGGTATAACCATTGATCACAAATGAACTCCAACTTATGACATTAACCTCAGGACCATGTGCTAACCAGTTTATTGTATCAGAAACACATTCTTCTCTATCAACCTTTTGTTTAAATCAATGTGCGAAAATTCTGTTATGCTCCCTAATTAACCTTTGTTCACTCATTCGATTATTTTGTTTCCGTACAATTTCTTTGTGGCAATTCATGTAATATTGAACTTCATCAATATTATTCAAGATGTACAAGTGGACTTGTTACAATTCATCAAGATCTACGCTCTTTACTGTTGCCTCGCGTCTAACCCCTTTTTGATCATGACATTTAGGAAGCCCAATATGTCCTACATTTGACAAATAATGTTGACAAAATTCCATAGCTTCTTCAGAAACATATTTCTGAACAATAGATGGTTCAGGCCAGTTGGGGTTCTTCACATACCCTTTTAGGATTTTCATAGTTCTTTCGATTGGGTACATCCACCAGAAATAGATAGGGCCATACAACTTTATCTCCCTCACCAGATGAACAATCAGGTGTACCATGATGTCAGAAAAAGAAGGAAGAAAAAGCTTCTCAAGCTGGTACAAGATCATATATCCTTCATTTTTCAATTCCTCTAATCTTTCAGTGTCAATGAATTTACTACAAATAGCATTGAAGAAGAAACAAAGTCTAGTCAATATGTGTTGAAGATCATATTTGACAATGCCTCGAATAGCTACTGAGAGTAGTTGTTGCATTAAGACATGACAATCATAAGACTTTAGCCCTATTAATTTCAAGTCTTTCATCGATACAAGCTTTTTAAAATTTGAAGAATACCCTAAGGGAACTTTAGTGCCATGTAAACACTCACAAAAACTTCTTTTCTCATCCTTAGACAAAGTATGAGCAGCTGGAGGACAAAAAATTCTATTACCATATGGCCTTAGATGTAAGTTTTCTCGTATACCCATTTCTTGCAAATCTAATCTTGCCTTCACACCATCCTTAGAACTTCCATGTATGTCGAGCAGTGTCCCACCAATTCTATCACATATGTTTTTCTCTACATGCATGAAATCAAAACAATGTTTTATATCAAGATTGCACCAACATGGAAGATCGAAGAAGACATACCTTTTTTCCATATATTTTTCTCATTCTACTCTTTGATGACTTACCAAAGATAGTATTGATATTTTTCACCATTTCATAAATTTTCTCCCTACTCAATGCCTCTGGAGCATCTTCAAACTCTTGGCCACCAAAAAAAGCTTTTTTTTTTTAATCTATGATATGAGTGGCTTCGTCTAAGAAATCTCCTATGGTCAGGTAAACCGTCTTTCTTCCATATTGAAGTTGATGGTAGCATGTGCCTTCTTCACAAATCGGACATGCTTTGTGGCCTTTAATGCTATATCCTGACAAGTTCCCATATGCAGGGAAGTCATTTATAGTACAAAAGATCATTACTCACATATTAAAAGTCTCCTTCTTGTTTGCATAAAAAACATCGACACCTTTATCCCACAACTCTTTCAAGTCTTCGATAAAGTGTTCTAGGTAAACATCTATGTCATTTTCGGGTTGCTTTGGTCCCAAAATCAACATAGACAACATAATGTACTTTCGTTTCATACATAACAAAGGAGATAAGTTGTAAATTACCAACAGAATAGGCCATGAACTATGTATACTGCTTAGGCTACCATAAGGATTCATGCCATCTGTGCTAAGCCCAAGCTTGAGATTCCTATGTTCTTTATCGAAGCTAGAAAATAATTGATCAATTTTCTACCATTGAATAGAATTAGCTAGATGTCGAAGCTTTCCATCATAAATCTGCTCATCCGCATGCAATCTCAAATTTTTGGCATCAATTTCATTGGAAAACAAGCGTTTGAACCTTGGTGTGATTGGAAGATACCACAACACTTTTGCAAGGGCCTTTTTTGATTTATACCTCAGAGTTTCACATATCAGACATTGCTCCTTCTCTTCATGCTCTTTTCTATACAATATGCAATCGTTAGGGCATGCATGGATCTTTTTATAGTTTATCCCTAGTAGACACAGTATTTTCTTAGCATCATAGTATCGACAAGGCAACACATTATCATCAGGAAGCATGTCTTTAAAGGCCTCAAGCGTTTCTAAAAAACTCTTGTTGATCCATCCATGCCATGCATTCAAGCTTACCAATTTCAATATAGCTTTCAGCAATTGGTATTTTTTACAACCTGGGTATAGTGGCTTCTCAGCATCACTGCACATATTACCATATACATGTGATTGTTCAAAAGCCTCTTCTCTTACATCACGAATAATATCCTCTATCCGATCATTGAGATCCATGTCATTATTATCACAAGTCACTCCCCCTGTTGAGATGCATTTAGCATTTCTAATTGTTCACCATGCCATACCCATACTATATACATCTTACAAAACCCTTTACAAATTAAATGTGTAGATATATCTACAGCACTTAGTCACTTCTCATTCAAACATTTTACACAAGAGCAATAAAACATCCCACTATCATCATCGGCATTTCTTTTTGCAAAGTTTAAAAAACCCTTAACCCCAATATCATTTTCAACACTCATCCGCCAATTCCAATCCCGCCCGCCCTCCCCCTATCTTTTTTTTCATTTCCAACGCCTGTGGTCCCTCCTGCCCCTCCACCTTATCTTTTTGACTCTATCTCAATTCACTTTAATTATTCCCTCTGCTTTCCTCCATTAACTTTCCATTTCTCATCTTTTCTAACTGTTCGTCACCCACCCTCCCTCCATTTCCTGTCATCTTCACACTTAAAAACACACCCACGCACACACACGCACACACGTCTTCATTATCGAATCTACATCTTTGTTTTGCTCCAATTGTCATTCCCACTCCTATCCCAATTGTTCCCTTTTCTTTGTACACTCTTCCACTTTTGGTCCCCACTTCAGTTGGTCCCAACTGCTCAAATTTTCTCCTCCTTCTCACTCAAGATTGTGTCACCAACGGGCAACATAGTCCCCTACTCCACTGCAATGATCAATTAATCTGTAAGTGTTGTGTGCTTCTTTTTTTTCAAGTTGTTCTGCTTATTTTTTCATCACACGCACATGTATATATATATGTTGATTATATTCTATGATGTGCTTTTTTTATTTTTATGACACACGTATATATATATGTTGTATATATTTGTGTTCCATTTTATAGAGGTAACAAAATAATTTTTTGTATTATTTTATTAAACTATAATAGAGAAAATCCCATGTAAAGCCAATTAAAATTGGAAAAATTGAAATCAGGATGGTAAATTGAATAATTCCTTATTGAGTCATTAACTCATTTTGGGATTTCAAAATATGGATAAAATGACTTTAATACCCTCCCCTCTTAAAAGAATTTCATTTACTTTGTAACTTAGATATTTCAATATATATCAATGTTAATATTTAATAAAATAAACTATAATTTGCCTATATAGTTTAACTTTAAATATATTAACTAGAACCGTAAGGGAAAAAATCATACAACAATGGGTTCATTTTATTCAATTGAATTTTTTTCCAAAAATTTTATAATATATATCAATATAAAAAATATTTTTTAATAAATATATTATGTATAAATTTTACTATATTTGTTTCATTTATAAAGTTTTCTTAAAGTTCTATATTCCAATATGTAAAGCATTTTATGAAATTTTAAGTGAACTTCACCTAAAAAAAGAAATTTTAAGTATATTTAATATCTTTTTGACTAGCATATTAACAGTGGAAAATATTTTTTTTACAATATGTGTGTCTGGTTCAATTCCCTCTTTATATGTATGTATGTATGTATGTATGTATCATATTTATGACTACCCAAGAATAATTGGCAATGTAGCTAGTCAAAAATAATTTTTTATTTATATTCTCAACATTGAGCTGAAAATAATTTAATTAATGTTGGGATTATGCTTTCCTTTTTGTTTTATTTTATTTTCTTTCTTTTTTTTTCTGAATCATATTTTTTGATTTAAGCTAATCATATTTTATTTTATTATATATTGCTGTTTTATACACATTATTATTATTATTAAAAAAAATAAGTTACAATCACTAATATTTTATTGATTTTTTTTCATCTTTAATTTGTGTTTGTAGTTTCGGCTCATCAGTCTATTGAAGCTTCTATTTACAGTATGTTTTTTAAATTTTGAGCTTACAAATGTGATTTTATTAGAATTTAATAATAGTTGAATTTGATAAATTTATTTTATATTTAATTTATTATGAAATCTAAAAAATTAATCTCATTTTTATATGGTAAAAAAAATGAATGAAGACAAATTAAATATTATTTTGTATTGGTTGTATGTGAAGATATGTAGTTAGTTATAATTTGTAGGTGTTCTAATGATTGGTATAGATTAGGTGCATAAGTAAAATATTATTTATATATTCTTAATACTTGTATTTTACTTGTTGACTTGTAATGTTTTCTAATTTACCTATGATATATGTTGGCAAATATGGTTTCTTTCATTATAAGTTGTGAAAAAGTATTATAATGCTGTGGGAATGGATTATTTGTCAATTAAAACATAGAGTTTAAGACTTAGAAAACTTCAATTTTTTAAGATTTCATCTTGAGAATTTTATTTTAAAATTGGTAAGAGAATATAAAAGTAATTAGTAAATGCAATAGTCATACAACTAACCTCATAATTTTTTCTAAAAATAGATTGAATGTATAGATGGATCATAAATGGATGTCATCTAATCGGTGTTCAAGGAAATATATAGATAGGGTGAAAGAGTTTATTACATTTGCAATCGAGCATACAAAAGATCCTGACAAAATCTTATGTCCTTGCTTATCTTGTTGTTTTGGAAAGCGGATTAGTCCACTTGATTTGCTAGATCATTTAGTGTGTTACGGTATTGATCAAACATATATACGATGGACAAGGCATGTGGAAACGAATGATGCATGTAGTGATAGGGTGCATACCAGGAGTGATGCTTCAAATGAATTTGATTAAAGCATGTTTGATGAAGAGGATGGTCTTGAAGAAATGCTAAATGTGGTTGAAGGGGTACTTTGTAACTGCCCTAACAAATTTGAGAAGTTGAAAGGTGATGCAGAGAAACCATTATATGCCGGTAGTACTAAATACACAAGATTGCTAGCAATGTTGAAGTTGTACAGCTTTAAAGCTCGCTACGGATTGAGTGATTCGGGTTTCGCCACACTACTTGAACTGTTGTAAGATATGCTTCCAGAAGAAAATGTACTTCCTACCAAGACATACGAGACAAAGCAAATTGTTTGCTCTACAACTGGTATGGGATATGAAAAGATACATACATGTCCTAATGATTGCGTATTACTTCAAACTTAGTATGCAACATTGGAGAAGTGCCCTAAATGCAACTCATCTCAATAGAGGAAGAAGAAAGGAAAAAGTCCTTTGAAGGTCCTATGGTATTTTCCCATTATTCCAAGATTTAAACGACTGTAAAGTAATGCAGAGATTGCTAAACAGTTGACATCATATGCAGATGAAAGGATTAAAGACATGAAGCTTAGGCTCCCTATAGATGCTCCTCAATGGAAAAAAATTGATCATGAGTACCCTAACTTTGTAGATAAAGTAAGGAACCTTCGCCTTACACTGACAACTGATGAAATTAATCCATACGATGTTCAGAGTAGTACACATAGCATGTGGCCGGTGATATTGATGATTTATAACCTTCCTCCACACTTGATCATGAAACATAAGTTTATGATGTTCTCCATGTTAATTTCTGGGCCAAGGCAACCTGGGAATGATATAGATGTATACTTGGCTCCATTAATTGATGACTTGAAGCTGCTTTAGGAGCAAGGAGTCAGTGTGTATGATGGGTATATGGAAGAAAGTTTCACTTTAAAAGTCATGTTGATTGGCACAATTGATGATTTCCCTGCCTATGGTAATTTGTCGGGATACACCGTTAAAGGATATGGTGCATGCCCTATATGTGAAGATGACACTGATTCAGTACAACTTCATCATTGTAAGAAAAATATTTATATGGGGCATAGAAGATTCTTAACATCACAACATCATTGAGGAACTGCAAAAAGCCTTTCAATGGTGACTCAGAAGAAGGTAGCCCACCGAAGATGTTGACCAGTGCCCAAGTGTATTCAAAGGTAAAAGACTTAGATAGCAATTTGGGCAACCCTTTTGCAAAACAAATCGAGACAAGTGGTTGGAAGAAAAAGTCCATTTTCTTTGAACTTCTATATTGGAAGTCTTTATCTGTGAAACATTTTCTTGATGTGATGCACATAGAAAAAAATATCTGTGATAGTCTAATTGGCATGTTGCTCAATATCCAAGGAAAAAGCAAGGATAGTGTCAATTCAAGGTTGGATTTTGTAAACTTAGGAATTAGAGAAGAGCTGGCACCAATTGAGTAAGGGCATCGTACTTATCTACTGCCAGTATCATACACTCTGTCGAGGAAAGAGAAGAAATTGTTTCGTGAGTTTTTGCAAGGAATTAAAGTTCCTGAGGGCTACTCTTCAAATATAAAGAACCTTGTATCAGTGAAAGAGTTGAAGTTAAAGAGCCTCAAGTCTCATGATTGTCATGTGCTCATGCAGAATTTCATACATGTTTTTATACAATCCATTTTACCCAAAAATTTAAGAAACACCATCACTAAACTTTGAGTGTTTTTCAAGTTGATCTGCAGTAAAGTGGTAGATTCAACTAAGTTACAAGATTTGCAAAGGATAATTGTGTGTACTCTGTATGAACTTGAAATATATATTCCACCTTCTTTTTTTGTCATTATGGTACATCCAACCATATACTTGGTCAAAGAGATTCGATTGTGCGGTCCAGTATACTTGAGATGGATGTACTCGAATGAGCGATTCATGAAAATATTGAAAGGGTATGTCACAACAAAAAAAAAGGTATTTTGTAGCGGTGCAATTGTAGCGGTTATATTAAACCACTACAAATTATAGTATTTGTAGCGGTTTTAACTTAAACCGCTACAAATTTGTAGTGGCAAGCTATGCGCCAAGTGGCGCGACAGATTAGCCGCATTTTTTGTAGCGGTTGGGTACACAAAACCGCTAGAAATTTGGCGTGAAATTCTCGCCAAAACTTGTAGCGGTGATTTTGTAGCAGTTAATACACAAACACCGCTACAATATTCCCGCCATTTGGCGCGACCAAATCCCACCAACAGTGTAGCGGTTATTTGTAGCAGTTACAGCAACCAAACCGCTACAAAATACCAAAGGTTAGCAGTTTGTAGCGGTTATAGGGGTATAACCGCTACAGAATTTCAAGAGTCTCAAATTTTGTAGCGGTTCTGGGCAATAACCGCTACAGAATTTCAAACGTTGTTATCATTTGTAGCGGTTATTGTAGAACCGCTACAAATTTAATTATTTGTAGTGGTTACAGTAGTGGTTAATGGAATAACCGCTACTAATATCTGGCCTATTTAAGCCACCACCTCCCTCATTTCTCCTTTTGCTCATTTTATTTCCTGGGATTTCTCTGAGTGATTTCTTCAAGATTTGAGCGTTCAGACATCTGTGTAGGAGTTTTTGCTATAGTATTTCTCAGTATTTGCACTTGAGGTACGTATTTTATTTGTATTTGTATTTTTATTAGATTTTTGCATAATAATGTGACTAATTTTTTTTTATTTGTACAGTTGATATGGCTTCAAGAGAGGATAAGGGGAAGGCCCCTGAGGTCCCCAGACCGATTTTATGGGGTGGGAGCAGCCGGGCAGGGGGCAGAGGGAGGGGGCAGCGGGGAGGCAGGGCGACCGCGGCATCTCAGCCCATCTTCCCATAGGAGTCGGCCCTACTACAGGCACCGCAGACGATCCCACAGGAGACGACCGCACCAGAGGTGCCTGAGGTTGGGGGGCCAGATATTAGCATCGAGGACTTCCTCAACGAGGAGGATTTCGAGATCCCGATTGGGTTCAGGGAGATGGAGCAGTTCCTCGATGAGGAGGACGCTCGGGAGCAGAACAACCCGCGAGGGTCGTCTTCACGATCCACTGGGTTTGAGGTGCAGGTCGAAGGTAAATTAATTTTTTAATTTAGTAAATTATTTATTTAAATTAGAAATTTTAACTTTGAATTACAATTTATCTAACGTGCGGTAAACTGTGCAGACGAGCAGGGGAACGTTTCGACGAGGAGGCTAGACGTGGCCAGTGTGAACAGCTTGGACCGGAGCCTGCAAGTTATAGTGCCGTGGAATGAGGGCACTGACCAGCCTATCCACAATGGGGGTCACCTGCTCAATCGCTTCCTGAATGACCTGGGCATGAATTGGATGCGGTTCCCCTTTCACTTCAGGACATGGAGGCACGTTCCGAAGGGGCCGAAGGACCAGGCTTGGGAGGAGGTGGTTCAGGTAATTAAAATTATTTAGTTAATATTTTTTGTAATTAATTCTATTTAATTAATATTTTTTAAATTATGTTTTTTGTAATTATTGATATTTAAATAATTTTTTTTCAGCCGCGATTTGCCGTCCCGGCCAATCGGAAGAGGTACGCCCTCGTGAAGATGGGTGACGCCTGGAGGTACAGGAGGAACTGTCTCTTCCACAAGGTGAACAAGGACGGGACGATGCCTCTAGAGCAGCTGATTAAGAGTGTCCCGGATGGCGTGCCGCCGAACTACTGGGCGAGTTTCGTCCAGTTCAGGAGGAGTATTGAGGCACAGGTAATGTATTTATTAGATTTTTTATATATAATTTTGTAATTGTTAAATATTAAATTATAATTTCAATTTAATTTGTATTTAATTTTAAACTATAATACATTTACTATTTTTTTTCCAGGAGCTTTCTCAGAGGAACACCGAGATCCGTGCGCAGCAAACGATCCACCACACAACAGGATTGAAGACCTTTGCTGTGACCTATAGCAAGCTGGTATCTTTTCAAAATATCACTGACTTTTAGCTGATTATTTCATAATACTAACTAAATTTTGTAATTGTTTTAGGAGACGAAGGCACAGCAAGAGAACCGTCAGATGGACTATGGGGAGTTGTACGCCATCACACACAGACACCGTAACGGGACTGCGACCTCTCAGCAGGCAGAGGTGGCCATTGTAAGTAATTTTATTATTATAATTTTTATAAAACCAAGTTAATAATGAAAATTGCTAATTAGTAATCGTTTCATAAAATGGTAGGAGCGGATGCAGCAGTCGCAGGCTGAGCTGCGACAGACCCAGCCTGAGGAGTCACAGGGGTCAGTGGACCCGATGGCTCCTTTAAAGGTGGGTCTGGCTCAGGCTGAGCACCCCAAACGCATGCGGGGGATGGGGATAGGTGCCAGACCTAGCATGGTTTACGGCAGGAGCGCCGCCTATGAGGCTGGCAGCTCTAGAGGGATCAGACATCCGAGGGACGAGTCTATTGACCAGCTGCGGTCAGATTTTGAGTAGTAGATAGTGTAGCAGCAACAGCAGATACAGGTGCAGCATATGTAGTAGATGCAACTGCACACAGATTTGATCTACGCTCAGCAGACGCAGTGGCATGAAATTGCGAACAACATGCTCGAGGGGGCATGGAGTCGGCTGTTCCCTGACGAGCAGCATCCAGTGGTTCACCCTGTCCCTCGCTACGTCATCCCGAGTACACAGAAGTTGATAGGAGGGTCCACAGAGAATTCCTGAGCTGGTTTGCGCGCAGAATACTAAATGACCACAACCCACACTCACTAGATTTCAGAGCTCTTGCAATCGGCCCTCTTGATCATGCAAAAGGGTTTACAGTGTACAATGTCAATGGTTTTAAGTTTTGCACAGTTTCACGGGATCAAGGATTGGAAACACAGAATTCGGGTGTTTATTGCACATTTGGGACAAGGAGTTATGCGAGCAGCAGTGACGCCAACATGCAGTTCGGAGGCGTCCCTTACTATGGCAAGCTTCTTGATGTGGTTGAACTTAATTATCAAGGCCGTTTCACTGTGACGCTGTTCAAGTGTTTGTAGGCAAATACCACTGCTTCTCGGGGACTGACAACTGACGACTTAGGGATCACATCAGTCAATTTCTCACGGCCAATTCATACTGGTATTTCTCAAGATGATGAGCCGTATATTCTAGCTTCAGAGGCACATCAGGTTTATTATGTCGAGGACGAGAGGCATAAGGATTGGCACATGGTCGTTCATTTAAAGCCAAGAGACCTTTACGACATGGGTGAAGGTGATAACATCGCCTACGAGAGTGAGCCATTTCAGCCAACTGATTTTGAAAACTACTTCCCTGAAGGCGATGACAATTTACTTCTACTGCGGTGAGTTTTTTTAATTCCACGTCATTTGAATTAAATTTTTTAAATTTAATAATACATCCATAACAATAATTTTTCTACAAAATTTCTGTAGGGATGGCGACGATGAGTGATCAAATTCAAATTATGCTTTTGTCTTTACAAAAAATGCAAAAAAATTTTTAAAATAAAATGTAAAAAAAATTTAAAAAAAAATAAAATAATATTTGTAGTGGTTATTGAACCACTACAAATAAAAAATTAACCGCTACTAAATGAATAACCACTACAAAATGGATACATTAACTGCTACAAATAGTACGTGGATCACTATAAATATTAAACCGCTATAAAAATACAAATAACTGCTACTAACTAATAACCGCTACAAATAGTACGTGGATCCCTATAAATACCTTTACCACAACTCATTTCAAACACTCCCCAATTTCTTTTCACCTTACCTTTCTTTCATTTTCTCTCATTTACAACTTCTTTCGTATGAGTAGAGGAGCTGAATAATACGATCAAATATGGTAACAAGATTTTTAATTTTTTTTAGAATACTTCTTTCCTTTCTATAAAATTTATTCTAACCATTTTTTTTTCTAGATATATCGTAACTGTATCTCATTTTCATCTATTTTTCATACACAATTACATTATATTAGATAACATAATAATTCCTTATTACCTACCTATCCTTAATAATATTATTAATATAAATTTTATACTAATCCAATTCAATTACATTTTTCCTTTTTATTTATTAATAATTTAAACTATTGAATAATAAGCTAATTGAAATAGATAAAATAATAACAAAATAAACTATTTAATTTAATATTGACAAAACAGAAACAGATAATCGTATATTTTTTTAAAAAAATTTAAATATTTGTAGCGGTTATTAAACTGCTACTAAATAACGCGCCTTTTACAACTCAAATTAAATTTTTTGGCGCTAATTTTGAATTTCATGAAATTAGTAGCGGTTTTCATAACCGCTACAAATTTTATGAAATTCAAAATTAGTAGCGGTTTGTTAACCGCTACAAAATAAAAAAATGTCATTTTTTTTTGCCAACAAAATTTCAATTTTTTATATTTGTAGCGGTTTGTTAACCGCTACAAAACAAAAATAATGTCATTTTTTTTTCGCTCTCAAAATTTCAATTTTTTATATTTGTAGCGGTTATATAACCACTACAAATATCTCTAAAAAAAATTTCGTCCATGAGGATGTTGTATCGGTTAAGTTGAACCGCTACAAACGATGTAGCTGTTATTTTTTATTGAGTAGCGGTTTTTTATAACTGCTACAAAATTGCTTGCAACATACGGTTTAGTAGCGGTTCTAGTAACCGCTACTAACCTTCTTTGTAGCGGTTAAAACCGCTACTAATACCAATTTTTAACCACTACTAAATCACGTTTTTTTGTAGTATGTGAAAAATAGATATAGACCAGAAGGTTGTATTGCTGAAAAGTACATGGTTGAAGAAGTAAGTGACTTCTGTACTGATTTTCTATCAAATGTTGACCCTGTAGGGATCCCTAAGTCCCGTTAAGATGGGCAAAGATTAGGGAAAGGAATAAGTGGGAGGGATGCAATAACCATATCAGTGACTAAACAGAAGCAAGCCCACTTATATGTGCTACATAACACTGATGAGGTCGAATTATATGTTGAAGAACACAAGGATACTATTCGATTAGTACATGGTGATAGGAAGGAAAATTTGTTAATAAATGAACATAATAAACAATTTTCAAGATGGTTTAAAAATTACATTAATGATGAGATGGAGCGGAATCTTGATTCAATTTCAGAAAAATTGAAGTGGCCGTCGAAGGGATTGAGCTTAAATGTATTATCTTACAATGGTTATGCAATCAACGGTTTCACATTCTATACACAAGACCATGATACATAGAGCACGATGCAGAATAGTGGGGTAACACTTGTTGCTGATTCTTGGCATAGATCTAGTGCTAAAGACATACACCTTATCTATGCATCAATGTCATACTTTGGTGTCATTAAACGCATATGGGAGTTAGATTACTCTATGTTCAGGGTCCCTGTCTTCAGATGTAAGTAGGTTAACACTAATAGTAGATTGCGGATAAATGACTTAGACTTTGTTCAAGTGGAACTTTCTAAGATTTGGTATGAAGATGATCCTTTTATTTTAACAGCATAAGCAGAACAAGCGTTTTTCATTTCAGATCCTGCTAAGAAGAATTGGTCTATTGTACTCCCGTCCAACAAGAATCATCAAAAACTAGTTGATTTTGAAAGTAATGAATATTTGAACATCAATGATGATGATCCTTCATTTGAGAATTTGTGGTCAATAAATATTGGTATGGATGCAGATGAAGATGAAGACAAAGATGGAGATGGAGATGGATCCGTATACATGAGACATGATCATGAAGAGGGAACTTGGGTCAAGAGAAACACAATTCTCAATCCAACACGAATTCTGAAGAATAAAATTTTAAATCAAATGAGAAAAAGGAAAAGATAATGAGTGCCTTGACTTGTTTACTTGTATGTACGTTTTTATATATTTCAAAATAATTTACTTTTGTCAACATGGTTGACATTGTGCATTGATGTTTTGTTTTGGTTTATTTAAGATCCAGGAGTATGGACTTACGAAACGATGAAATTGATGAAATTCCCAAGAACATTGGTAGACAAAGATTTGTGGAGAACATAAGATGTGGCAGGATCGTTGTGGCAAGGTTGATCAAATTGAGAAGTAAAGGAATCAAGTTACAAATAGAGTGGAATGAAAAGTGAAACCCAATCAGCGAGAACAATATCTCATTAAATAACATGATTGGGACTATAGTTTGGGATAGAGTCCCTATTATAGTTCAAGACTAGAGACTGGCAAGAAAAAATTATGAGGATAAAATCTAGGATGAAGTACAGGTAACACATTCATTATATTATTGTTCAGTTTGCTTTGTTTTACTTAATTTCAATGTAACAAATTATATATGTTTTTTTTGTTATAGAGCATTTTTATTATTGATGATGATCGGCAGAACTTCATGCTAAGAAAAGCTGGAAAACTTATGAGAAAGTTTCATTCTAATCTTGTCAAATACTTCTTGAGGGATGATAATGAGATTATCATTACTACACTGCCGACATTGTACGAAGGAATCATCACTCAAGAAATGTGGGATGAGTTTATCAGAACACATACTACTCAGGAATTCCTAGTAATAAAATATATTTGACTTTCCCTATTACTTGTAATATACGTATTTGTAATTAACATTTATATATTGATTGATATGAATCATTTTGATCTAAACAAGTTGAGCGAGAAAAATCGCGCTAACGTGACCAACATGGCATACCGGTACACACAAGGACATGTTTCATACATACAGTTAGAAAGAAAAATGGTAAGAACTAATGATTATTTCATATGTAGATAAATTGTATGAATATCATTTAACTTCAACTAACTTTGATGTGCATATGGATGAATCAAGTTCAGATATTACACACGTGCCACGACATGATCTGTGGGTAGCTGATTGTACAAATAAAAAAAGTGAAATTCGTAGTGAAGAAGCAAGAAGAGTAGCCGAATATTGTGTAAGTATTGGATTATGCGTACAATAAATAATTAGCTTTACTTAAATGAATTTGATTTCTAATAACTATTATTATTGTAATTCTTTTTGTAATAGCAACAAATGACACAGGAGGATCCTACGTTGATGAGCTATGTTGGTCAAGATGATTTGTTGAGCAAAGTGCTAGGAGTACCCGGGTACGATGGTTGTGTTCGGGGCAGTGGTTTTGCAGTCACCCAATCAGCATACTTCAGACATCAGAAGCATCCCAATAAAAGTGACATTTCCAAGCTATGTGAGGAAATGACTGGTTTTAAGCATCAAATGCAAGAACTTCACGAACAAATGCACTACAAGGAACAACGAGAAGAACAATTCTTAGAACAAATGTGTTTGATGTAAGAACAAAATGCCCTGTTAAGAGCACAAATAGAACAGTAGGTGCAGAGTAGGCCAACACAAAATGTTCCCCTCTATGATAGCCTAAGTGTCAGAGAAAGTTACACTTCCATGTCTAAAGTCCCTTTTCCTTTAGTAATTAATTTCTTCTCTACTTAACTTTATGTTACATTATAATTTAGCGGATTTTAACATATTAACTCTATTTTTCATTGGGTGAATTTCAATGCAAGTTATATGTAGATCAAGCTTTCAAGCATGTGGTTATAGTGGGTGCTGCCTACAACATTAATAAGGACACAATGCACAATTCATAGTTGCTTGCAACACACTCTAAGTGAGGGTTGACGTCTGCACGAATGAAGATGCACTCTTACCGATCCCATCTCGAGATGAGGAAATAATGGTGAAAGATGTTGTAGGTGGCTATGTTGCTTGGCCAATAGGTGTTATTGAGCCATATGAAAAGGTTGTTCATCTACAATTCCTTTTACTTTTCCTTCGTACTTTCATCTAAAACTATGATTTGATTTTCTGATTTTCATAGGGTGGACAGTCTAGAGATAAACAAATTCAACCTGATGGTAAGATTTCAAAGTGTTCGACAACACAACCCAAGTCGAAAGCATCGGCTAGCCAACAGAGCAAAAGAAGACTGACCTCATATCGTGATCAATTAGTATCGATTACATCACAATTGATCCGTCGAGGAGGACTGGAAATACATTTTGGTAGACATATCTATAGTGTTAGCGGTCTAGTTGATCATGTTAATGGCAACGTCTTACACGACATATGTAATCGTGACTGGGTTAGTGCTTCAGCTATCAACATCTGGATAAGGTACTTGACCATCATCGTTTATCACTATTATTAATATTTCTCGTTCCATTTTTTTTATTTTGCATGACAATGTTTGTTAGGAATTTGTACCATGACATCTTAATGGATACAAACAGGGTCCAATTCGTATTTGTCAACCCTTGTCTCGTTGGTCACCATGGGGGCAAAGTAGATATACATGCACAATCTAATGAATTGAAAGATTAGTTTAGAAAGAAACTGACACCAACTAAGCTATTTTTAGTGTCATACAATGCGAGGTAAGTTATTAGTGGTACAATTTTTGTTTTTATTGTTTAACTTTTATCATAACATGATTGTTGAAACAAATTTTTTAAAATAATTTAGGTGACATTGGACATTGATAGTTATCAATCTAACGGAACCTTTAGGCCCTTACATTTACTATGTGGATCCTCTAATTGATGGTCTTCCACAAAACCATTCTAATATGTTGCTATAGTTCAATAGGTAAGCGTACGTGCGTATGTGTAAATATTTGCATATCTGATTGAATAAACAAAAGTAATAAGTAAATATTTTATTATATTTTTGTAGTGCCCTTTCCAACCCAATGACAATGATTGTGGGTATTACATCATGAAATTTATGAAAGATGTACTTACGCATGATCAGCCATTTATTCCTCAAAAAGTAAGTCATTTAGTTGCACTTCATATTGTGTTTTAATTAAATTCAATTAGTTCCTGATAATTAAGTTTTACTGATTTTAATTCGTTTTAATTTGTGCCTGATTGTATATATGTATAGTATTATGAAGATCAACGTTGTGACACTTTGAGTGACCATCAACTTAATGAAGTGATCGAGGAATGGTGTGAATATGTGTTTAGGCAAATCTCTGGGTAGCTATACTATTTAATTCACTAGCTGGTCTTTATTGTGTTGTTTCTTGCCAATTGTTGTGTCATGTATTCAATTTGAATTTGTTGTATTTCATTCACAATATATTGTTTAACTATTTTTAGTACTACTTTAGTTAATTAATCATCTGTTTGCTGTACCATTTTAAAGTTATTTCTCATTATTGTTGTTTGCTTTTCTTCATTTTGCTGTGGATATATATAAACAATGTTTAAACCATACAATGCACTATTGCAATTATGGGAGATACGAATAAAAAATATGACCAAAAAAAAAGTTCATGTGGCGCTTCCTTAAACAAGGGCCACATGGACAATTTAAAAAAAAAAAAAAAGAGGACCTTCTATGGCGCTTCCTCAAGGAAGGGCCACAGGAAGGGGCCCTCCTGTGGCACTTGCTGACGTAAGCACTATAGGAGGGGTGGTTTCCTATGGCACTTCGTCCAAAAAGCGCCACAGGAAGGTATTTTTTAAAAAAAATTAAATGATGTGGTGCTTCCAAGTATCACAGTTTTTTTTAGTGGCATCCTGATATGTGGCACTTCTCTAGCGCCACAGCTAATGCAATTATAAACGCCACAACTTTGCTTTTTTGTAGTAGTGGGAATTATTTACATAATATCTTGAACTTATACTATTTATACTATATGATAACAAAAACATGTGTTTGAAATATGTATTTTCCAGTTTAAAAGACCCAAAACAATCACATTCCAATAAATAAGATCATAAATTGAATTATAAAATTTTGTAATATAATCAAAATTAATCAATTTTATAACATATAAGAAATTTTGAAAATATATATTAGAATTATTCTTTCATTGTATAATTTTTTGATAAATATAAATGATGTTTAAATAAATCTTATGTGAAAGAGGGTTATCTTAGCTAAAAAAAAGTTTGAGAGTCAAACTTAACGGTTCAGTGCTAGTTGGATAGGTAGAAAATGAATCTTAAAAATATAAGGGAGATTTGTGGAATATATATTTTAATTTCAATAGAGGTTCATATGTGTTTTCAAAATAAAGTAGAAGTCTATATAATTAAGGTAAAATAGATGAGTGGTTGAGTATTTTCCTCGAATAAAAAGTGAGCATGACATGCTGACATTGAATTCGTCAAGAAACGTTACAAGTATTATTAGTTAAAAACTGGTACAAATTGATGAAAATTCAAAGAGGGTATCATGAGAAACGCAATTTTGGACTTACTAAATTTTTTATTTATCAAAATTTAACATTAAATCTATTTATAATCCAATTTAGATAGAGGTAAAGTGACAAAACTCTTTCATCCAATTTCTTTAACGAGGTGTATATAATAGCATGGCATATATAGTCGATATCTGGACCAGACACATCAATCACGATAGATTAGCTCAAATTTTTATAATCACCGTCACGGAAAAATCACAATAAGGAAGGAGAAGGCAATTTCTAGGGAAATGAATATCTACCAAACTTGTTATCGTGTCCAAGTAGTAGCAATATTTATTCATCAAAACAATAAAATATAAAACGCGCGCATATGTATGTGTGTATGATTGGCTTCCTCGGCCCGTCTTGTTTGACTTCTACAATGATAGAGATGCCAGAACCGAAAGCAATTATAGAAAATAAGTTTTTGATCAATAAAAAACATAAATAGTGAATAATAGTGAAAAATAAAATATGAGTCTTATAAGGATACACTAACAATATTAACAAGGACAACAAACCTTGTTCCACAATATTGGGTCTATTATATATATATATATATATGTACATGGATCATACAATGTCATCATGTCATTGTGTTCTATTAACAATCAATTCTTTAGATAAATTATTAATCAAAAGGTTTCATTCATTTAATAACATCAATGAGGACGTGCTGTTCTCTTTTGTATTCCTCTGTTCGTTTTTTTTTTCTTTTTTGACTCCAATTGAATGATTTACCTTTCTTCCTTATGCCTATAGGCGAGAACGACCTTTGTTATACATGCCCATGCAACCCTAAACAATTCTTTTCCTCTTTAATAGAAGGGCAATATATATTAATTATTTGTTACAATTATATATTTGATAATGGTTGTATCTTTTTACTATTTTTAATAACAAATCGGTGATGTAGACAAATTATTTTATTCGTAGGGATAAATTTCCAATACCGCAAATATGTGTCATACCCAAGTAATCAAGCATTGAGTAAAAGTATCACCCCACAAGGATTCAATAAGATGACCTGATTGCCTATCAATGCCATGCATTCACTGAATTTGAAAAAAAAAAAACGGCAAATAATTGGAATGAAAATATTACATTCCGTCACTTTGACGCTTCTATTATAAATTCTGAAGTGCTATATATGTTCATTCAAAAATTTTGGTCCAACTTTATCAGATGTCGCCATACTTAAAAAATAAAAAATAAAAAATAAAACTGAACTATAATATGTTATACATATCACCATTCACTACAAAAAAAAAAAAAAAATCAAATTAGTGATGGAAATTAGTTGCAGAACTAGACTAGCAACGGAATTTGTTCCATCGGTAAAAAATACCGTTATTAATCGATTTAGAGACAGAATTTTGAATTATGATGCTAATTTACAACGGATTAGTGATGGAAAATTTCTGTCACTAATATGTCACAAAGTTGGAATAGGCTATCCCTAAAATTAACAACGGATTAGTGATAAAAAATTTCCATTGCTAATTAGAGATAGAAAGTTCTGTTACTAACCCGTCACAAAATTGGAATTGGCTATTCCCTAAATTAGTTACGGATTAGAGATGAAATTTTCCATCACTAATTAGCAACAAAATTTCAGTCCCTAATCCATCATAAAATATTTTTTTTCTATAATTTAAATTGTCACATGTCTTCACCACTAGCTTCCACATGTCCCTCACTGGCTGTCGCCACCTCATCGTCAATCACCATGTGCACCCACCATTGGCCATGTGTCTTGATCAACCATTGTCACCTTGCATCCACGTGTCTCGATCAATCGCCGGATGTCACCCTCCCTCAGGCACCAGTGTCACCCTCGGCACCCACCACGTGTCCACGTCATAAACTGGTTGCATTTTGTGATCAAGTTGGGATTTAAAGCCATAACCTCTCATGCGTATGCTTGTGCCTTTGCTTGCTGAGGTAAGAACCTACATAATTTAAATGCAAAATCATATATATATATATATATTTCATTTTACAAACAAAAAAAGAAATATAAATTTTAACATATTATTAAATATTTCAGTTTTAATTTTCTTATTTTATTTTTCGTTGTAATGCCCCAAATTTTGATTAAGAGCTAATGATGATTATTGTGGATAATTTGTGAATTCAAGATTGAATTATTATGTGTTTTGTAGCAACTCGGTAAATGTGCCATAAAAGGAAAATTTGGAAGAATGGAAAATTGTCGGTTAATTAGTCAGTGATTAATGAGAAAATTAATTACTAACGAAGAAGAAATGAGATGTGTGACCAAATGGCTAATGGAATGGTTAAAGTAACTAATTGGTTACTTACTTTATCAGAGCTAATAAGAGGTTGACACTTGGCAAGCTTATATCATGAGAGATAAGGGAGAAAAGTAAATGGGATATTTTAAACATTCTTTTTCTCTCTTCCATCCCTATTTCCGGCTGATGACAAGTATGGACATAGAGGTGTGATCATTCCTTTATCTCCCTCACACTCTTCCCTCTCATTTTCTCTCTCTTGTTCGTCCTCTATTGTTGCTCTAGAGGGAAGAAGAAAAGCTTGAAAAAGGAAAGAAGAATGACCTCAAATGCCAAAACTCTTTTCTCTAATGTTATTCCTTGAGTTGAGGGCTCCATTTTGATGGCTCTAGATTGTCCATTGGAGTTGATTTGAGTACTCAAGGAAATCTAAGAGTTGAAAAACCAAGAAACTCCTTTGAGAAAGTTGTTAAGGTAAGCAAAATGAACCATTCTCTCTAGGTTTTATGTCATTTGATGAATCTTGGAATTTCTGGGATTTTTTACTTTAATTTTGAAAATTAGAGTCATTGGGTATTTGGCATGTTATGGTCATGAAAATGGTGTGCTTGGTGATGTGTTTTGGATAGATTTAATTGGTTAGAGGTTAAAATGTTGAGTTTGGCATGTTTTGGGATTTTGGGTTGATTGTTGCCTAAAACCAAAGCATGATAATGAAAAAGGAATTTGGTAGTTTTGATGGTTCCATTGGATTTCTTGTGCAATTTTATGTGAGAGTAGCTTTGGTTTGGTATTTGGGATCATTGGAATCACTTGGGCAATATTTAAAAAGTGCTGTCAGTTTTGCCCCGTTTTTGGGTTCTGATATGGGGTCTCACTCGAGTAAAGTAGGGTATCTTCGTTGTCCCTTCAATGTTTCACCTGCACTTCGATGTTTAAAAGTCATGAGTGTTGTCTCACTTACGAGTGTTGTAGGTTCCCACTCGAGTGAGCCTCAGTCCACTTGAGTGATGGTGTATGAGACACTGTGAACTCGCATCTTGAGTTGTCACTCGCAGCCATTTTTCAAGAGTGTGCCTTAGCACTCGTGGGTGCTAAGTTGTCATTTGAGTTCTATCTGCTCATGTGCTCTCCTTCCTTAAAAGTTTCTTGTGCTCTCGGGTGAGCACTTTCTGAACCTCACTTTATGGTACTCGGGTGAGCATTAGGCTACCACTCGAGTAAGTTGGTTTGTGCTCAAGTGCAGTAATCAATTCTGGTTTCTGTCATTCCTTTTTGCTCTCAAGTGTGCACTCTCTGCACCTCACTTTGTATGACTCGAGTGAGCATTTAGCTATCACTCGAGTATTCTGTCCATGACTCGATTGCTGCAGGCACTTCTTGTCTCAATCTGTGCTTTCTGCCAATCACTCTCGCGAGTGAGCTTTCATGCTCGAGTGCAAAGCTCCTCATCACTCAAGTGAGGCCTTCTTCACTCAAGTGAATATAGTGAAAAATTAGTGCTTGTGCTTCCAAAAGGCATTGAACAAAAAATCGGACTGGACCATTCGGTTCGACCAGTTGAACTGGGAACCGATCAGTGGTCCAGTCCGATCTGACCATTAAACCGTGAACCGGTTGAACCGGTCTGAAAATCGATCGAACCAGTTGAAACCGGTCAAAACTGGTAAAACCGAGATGACATCGGTTGGACCGGTTTTCATTTTTTTTAATTATTGTTTTTTCTATTTTTTAGGAAAATTGGAAAATTGAAGACCATAATGAAGAGAAAAGTAGATAAAGAAAGAACAAATTTAAAAAAATGAAGAAGATAATGAAAAAAATTATTTAAAAAGATATATCATTACATAAGTATAAGTATTATAACTAATACTAATAAATTTTAAGCATTTTTTTTCTAAAAATCCTTATTTTTATCTATAGAAGTTTAAAAATATATTAATATATATATATATATATATTGTCACTAATAAATTATAATATTTTAATATGACCGGTTCAACTACTGGTTAGACTCCGGTTGACTCACTAACCTTTGAATCTATACCATAACCGGTTCATTGCCCGGTTCGACTTTTCATTCCTTGCCAAAAGGAGATCTTTGGAATAGTTCTTCCAACCCTTTAGGGCTTTTGTTAGGGGCATTTATAGCTTCCTAAAGGACATTAATGATAACCAATCTAAGTGTTGTGAAATCATTTAAGTATTGGAATAGAGAATGACACTTCGTCCCTAATTATGAATTATAGGATTTGATATTTGCCCTACTCGGGGGAGACCAGTGTTGGAGCACTCACGGAAAGATCAAGGTAGTGGTTTTTCTCTCATGTTATGTATGATGCTTGGTATGCATGACTTATCATTGTGTTGTATGTGTTATCGGCCGTAGGGCATTACCGCTTGAGCAGTTCAACGTGAGCAGTCGTAGGGAGGTGATGGTTATCACACCTACCCCTGCCGTTGTATCTATCTTTATAATTGCCGAGGCTGCGTTGTGGAATCGTGGATTCCTGTTTGAGTATACGGCCAGTGTGGTTGTGTGTTGTGAAATATTTTATATGGATCCCAACTATGGTGATATATATGATATGAACATGTTATGGTGCAATACAGTGTGAGCACTTCAGTATGAGCAAACGTAAGGGTGACGCATGTCATACCTACCCTTGCCGCTGTTATATTAGTTTCTATGTGTTATGTGATTATTTGCTTTCATACTTTGTGATTGTGCATACTATGAGTGATTTAACACTACGGGGATTCCTTAGAATCTCACTCTCCCAAAAAATAATTTTTAGACAAGGCCGAAGGATCTAAAGGAAAGCAAGTGACGAAGAGTGGATAAAGCTCCTTGCTATGAGCTTATTTTGGATAAATTGGTTGTCATACTTTTGTATTTTGGATATTTTGTTGGGGAAACAATTGTATATGGATATTGGATAGTTTTGTGTAATCCCCTAGTTAAGGGAAATGAATTATGGCATTTGTGCCTTGTAAGACCCTTAATTGATATATGGAACCCGAGTGTGTTGGGAATTTACGTTGTACTATGATATTTATGAATGAAATCATTTTGTACAGGCCATTTATGTATTGAAATGTGAATATGAGACCATTATTGAACAGGTTTTAGAAAATTTTTTAAAAACCCTGTTTTGGGCAAAAGAGAATTTTATTAAGTCCCAAATGGTATTAGGGTCTCTAATTCCACATAATCACGTTTTGTGAACTTAATCTCGGCCTTGGTGAGAAGGGGGTTATATACGTAAACATTCTACCTAAATTTTTATTATTAATATGTTTTTTATTCATTTTATTATATATTTTATTTTTTGTTTTTATTTATAAAATTTGTACTTTTATTTGTATATAATATATTATTAAAAATTCAAATATATTATATTATAATTTCAATTTCAATAATAAATAAGAATTTATAATTTTTATATATTTATATTATAATTTTTTAATAATTTCAAATCTAAAATTTAAAATATTTAATAAATTTATAATTATGAAAAAAATGTAATTATTGAAAACATTAACTATTATAAAGCCCATTCTCTTAGCTGATTAACTTATTTGGATACTTTCGAATAAAATTCTTTACTAAAGCTTATTCTCTTATGAAGTTGTTTTCTTATTAGATTATACTCTTTCTATAATCGATTATCTTAATGATTCATTCGATTGATTATGTCTTCTTCTAATAATACTAGCCACGGTTATCATGACCTTACTCAGGATTATAACTAAATTTTTCTTATCTACTAGTGAAGCACTTAATCATGTTTTGTTATCATCAAAACATGAAATCTAACCCTTCTCATATTTGATTAATTATCATTAAGCACAAGAAGTATTGATCTTAATGAAATATAAACCAAGTTTTTTTGAGATTATAATCTTAAATACTACAATTTGAAATTAGCAACAGAATTGTGATGGAATTTTTTGTCACAGATATCCCTACAACAGAAAAATACCTATTACTACCCTAAAGGACGTCCCCTTTTTAAAAAGGCACGCCTAAAACATAGGCAGTGGTCTAAAACTTCAAATTTCGCTCCAAAACAATCGCTCTGGGGGGTGGGAACGGAGCTTTAGGAGCCCCCAATTTGACTGAGGACGCCTAAAGCAATGTTTAGGCTTCCCCAATCCAACTGGGGACGCCTAAAATAAACATAAGGTGTCCCCAAAACCAGTGGGGATGCCTAAACATTTTTTTTATTAACATTTTGGTTTAGGCGTCCCCAACTTGGGTAGGGATGCTTAAACATTCACATGCACTTGTCTGACAAGATAGTGCATGTGAACCTGTCAGGTACCAAAGCAGTTTAGGCATCCCCAGTAAAAATGGGGATGCCTAACCTATACTTTAGGTGACCACAGTTTGATCGGGGATGCCTATACTCTAGCTTTACCATTGGGGACACCTATACTCTAGCTTTACCACTTCCTAAACTACCAATGCCCCCTCTTCCAACTGAAACTCATTCAACCGGAGCAATTGCAACTTTCTCTAGCTCTTCTATTCTCTACTTTCCTACCCGGTATGAGCTCCTAACTCATTCACTTGCGTTCTGCTTTTCTCACCTCATCTTAGCTATTGTGTGTATGAGTACTAATAACTACATTAACAGGGGTCCACTCATCCTCCTCACTCTCCACCGTACATCTACCACTCTCCACTACATCCTCCGGTGGTGTACACTCCTCCTAAGGCACCCTACCACTACGCTTCTCATCCTCCACCTCCGGTTCATCATTACCCTCCCCATAATTTCATTTCCTTTCAGCATCTCTGCCTTACTCTGCCTCACCTTTCAGCTTCTTTATCCATCTCTGCCTCACTCTACTTCATTTTCTTATTTCTCCAAAAGGCCGATACATGGAGCCATCTTGCTCCACCATCCTCTACAGGTTTGCTTCCTATGATTTTGTATCTCTCACACCAACCATACTCGTGTTTGGTTATCAATTAATTGTAGTCTTTTAGATTTTCTTGTTAGTTGTGATAGTAACAAATGCATGAACCTTTTTGACCTTTTGTTATGTGATGGACTTTGTGATTGCATATGGGACATGGTTTTTTTATCATGCACGATTTTATTGATGATATAAATATATTTGATGCCATATTTCAATCATTAGCTTTCCATTTCATAAGGGAAATATTATCTAACTGTTTGCTATATAAAAATGGTTGAAAAATGTGATATGAAAAGGGGAATAGGAATTATGTGAGAATTCCTTCTTTAACATGCTAGCTCAACTGCTTGTCTTTGAAGCATTTTCATGGTCAATTAATATAAGAGTGTATAATTTGCTAAACCTGGCAATCATGATTGCAAAATTTTGGTTCTATTTATTTTTAATTTCATAGAAATGGATTTTGCTTTAAAGTCTATTGTCTTGGTCAATCAATGACTACCTCAACTCTTTTAATTGCTTACTTGATCCAGCAATAACCATGGGATAGATAATTAAGTCCCCAAGTGTTTGAACTTTGAAGGAATTTTGAGCTTTCATAACTTTTTTTGTTACTTTGGTTTGAACGCTAATCAACCAAATCCTATTATTGAAATATTGGCAATATTGTTAAATAGTTGAGAATAACAATCCCAAGGTGTAAGTATGAATTTACTTTTTTATATTACTTTGGTTTCAACTCCCATTTGCTAATTGATTATCTTGTTGTGATGAAAATAATTATTCCTTTTGTTTTATTTTCGTGTGAGTATGAATTTTACTTTAGTTCTATATCACTACATTGTTGAGATAATTTTTTGTTATGAATTTCAGTGAACTTGTTTAAATGAAGGTAATGTGTGCAATTTAGCTTCAATTTATGCATTGAAAATTATTTCTAGAGTATGGATTTACCAAATTATATTAAGTTTTGAAGTTGACTTGAGTACTCTCTATATTGAGTGTGTTATGTGATTAATTATTGACATTTTTATATTTTTCCTTTTGGCTTTCTCTACCATTTTATCATATTTAAATTATTGAGTTAAAGTTGTTAATTTTTCATGTGATTGAACATAAAATGGTTCAACAATTCAATTTCTCATATAGCCGTCAAATCATGTACTGTGACTAAATACGGCTTTTACTAACAATATATAATTTATCAATCGGTACAGTTTTAGACCATTCATGGTGCAAATATTTGCAAAATCAGTGCTCCTCCGGTCTTTAATATAAGACATATTTTGGGAGTTGATCTCCATCTTAAATATAAGACATAATTTACATATTTATCAATTTTATCCTAATTTACCCCCGATTGAAGCTTTCTTAAACTTTAAAATTGTGCTTGTTATAATTTAATTGTTGCCTATTACCATCATATCCCCTTTTCTTGTACATGATAATTTTACAGATGATGTGATACGGGCAGTTGAATTTCCTCCCAACAATCGCATAAGAGACTATTTAAACCAAACAATTCCCAATTCTGATCCACACATAGGATTTGAAGTATTTGCTAGTTCTCAAGTATGAGAATATTTTGAATTATGTCAGACTTCATTTCCATCGTATGATTGTTTTTTCTTAATTTAGTATTTCTTTTGATTTATTGATGTGTTACGATATAATTGAGCTTGTTAACCTGTATTGTTATTATTATTGCTGTGATTGGTAATTGGATGTGCTTTATCCTGCAAGACGTTGGAAGTTATGTGTATAAACACTTAAACTACTTTGTAGAAACATGAAAAGAGAAGCAAGGTGTTACAAACGTAACCCAAGTCCAAAAAGAAAGCTCAATCGTCTAAAATACTAGTCTATTGAGTAGAAGATAAACATAAATTGACAAAATTGACCTCTTTCTTGTATGTTCCAATTAACATATTTTTCCTCTTTTGATAAGTTAGTGGTATAAGCTTTTTCATGTCTAGAGGCTATAGTGATTTTTTAGAAGACATAAACATAATTACAAAGTGAAGTTGTTATTTGTTTAATTATTATTGTTTAAATTTTTTTATTTAGTTTCAAATGAAAAGCATGTATTTAATTTGACTTTAAAGTTTCATTGGTTTAATGAATTTGTTGGATTTGAGGTGCTAACATTGTCCTGAATATGAACTGCCTTAATTAGTTTAGTTTCGTTTAAATTAAGCTGAGATGGTTTGTTATTTTGATTTTGGGATGTCTCATATTTAAGGGTAAATGCTGCCAAAATTTTGAAAAACAAAATAGTAAAAGGCAATCCCAATGTTGATAATTATTCTAAACTTGAGTTTTAATGGGAATGACATAGATGGTAATAAAATGGATCATAGTTGGATGAAAGCTTTGGGAACAAGTGAAGAATATGAGAATGGGGTTGAAGAGTTTATTGAATTTACTAGAAGGAACGCTCTAGGAAAAAATGGGAAGTATTTTTGTCCTTGTGTCAATTGTATAAATGAGAGAAGACGGGATGTTGAAGTTATAAGGGATTACCTACTTTGCGATGGAATAAATCTTCGATACATAAGGTGGATATGGTATGGTGAGGAAGTAACTGATTGTCCATCGCACAAGAAGGAAGCTATGGATGTCATAGATGAAGATAGAATGGAGAGAATGATTCACGATGTTGAGGTAGAATCCTTTACGCAGTCCCATGAATATGATAGCCTGCGGAGTGATGCAGAGACACCATTGTACCCTAGGAGTAAATACACATGGCTGACAGGAACATTACATTTGGTTAACTTAAAAGCAACTTGTGGGTAGACCGATAGTAGTTTCACATTACTGCTTGAATTGTTGTATGATATGTTTCCAGACGATAATGTACTTCCAAATCGTATGTATGAGGCCAAGAAAATCTTGCCTATGATGGGTATGGAGTATAAAAAGATACACACTTGCCCTAATGACTGCTTACTGTACAGGAAGGAGTATGAAGGTTTGAGTGCGTGTCCTAAGTGTCAAACTGCACGATATAAAGTGAAGAAAGATGGTGGTTGTGGCGATGGGACAACTAATAAAAGGCAACCTTTAAAGGTTTTGTGGTATCTTCCAATAATACCACGTTTTAAGCGTTTGTTTGGGACTATAAAAAAGCGAAGAAGTTGAGATGGAATTTGGATGAGAAAATATCTTCGGCACCTGGCTGACTCTCCACAGTGAAAGAAAATAGATGAAATGTTCCCTGAATTTGGCAGCAAGCCGAGAAACCTTTGGCTTAGGATTTGTACAGATGGCATCAATCTATATAGAACTCTTAATAGCACACACAGTGTGTGGACGGTACTCCTTATAATATACAACTTGCCTCCCTAGCTTTGTATGAAACGCAAGTATGTGATGCTTTCTATGATGATTTTTGGACCAAAACATCCAGGGAACGATATCGATGTCTACTTGGTGCCTTTGGAAGAGGACTTGAAGAAGTTGTGGGAGGAAGGCGTAGATGTGTTTGATGCATATAAGAAGGAGTCCTTCAAGCTATGAGCAATGATTTTCACCATGATAAATGACTTCCCTGCATACAGAAACTTGTTAGGGTATAGTGTGAAGGGCAATAAAGCATGTCCAATATGTGAAGCAGACACTCACTTCTACCAACTTAAGCATGGAAGGAAAATGGTCTACCATGTCACAGGATGTTCCTTCATAGGTTCCACACGTATTGTAGGTTAAGAAAGTGTTTAAAGGCATGCTGGAGCATGGAATGGCTCCAAAGGTATTAACCGGAGAGGAAGTTTATAGTTGGGTCGAACGTATCAATGTCTTATTCAGTAAGAATCAGAATACTGCGGGTGAGAAGAACATATGGAAGAATAGATCAATTTTCTTTGATCTTCCATATTGACGTAATCTTGACGTGAGACACATTATTGATGTGATGCATGTGGAGAAAAACGTTTGTGATAGCCTTGGCAATATGCTTTTGCACATACCAGGGAAGACTAAGGATGGGATTAATGCGAGACTAGACCTTGTTGATATAGGAATAAGAGAATGGTTGCATCCACAACTAAGAGACGATGGTAGGAAGGCATACATGGAGCCAGCAGCGCATACACTATCAAAAGTAGAGAAAAGAAGTTTGTGTGGGTGTTTGCATGAAATTAAGATGCCTCAAGGGTATTCTTCGAATGTGAGAAGGTGTGTGTCAATGGACGATTTGAAGTTAGTGGGAATGAAGTCCCATGATTATCATGTGTTGATGCAACAACTATTACCAGTAGCTATTAGAGGCATTATTAAAGATGAAGTTTAAACCACTGTAACAAGATTGTGTGTTTTCTTTAATGCTATCTGTAACAAATTCATTGACACTAAAAATTTGGATAAACTAGAAGCTGAGGGTTATATTATATTGTCCCAATTAGAGATGCACTTTCCTCCTTCATATTTTTTGATATAATGGTGCATTTGATAGTTCATTTAGTAAGGGAGGTAAGGCTCAATGGTCCAGTTTACCTGAGGTGGATGTACCCTTTGAGTGATACATGAAGATCTTAAAAGGGTATTCTAAAAATACCTATCGACAAGAAGCCTCAATAGTTGAAAGATATGTAGTTGAATAGGCTATGGACTTCAGCAATGATTATCTATTAGGGAAGAAGGAACAACCTTAGCATGAAGAGGGGAGAAGCAAGGGAACACGAGGACTGAAAGTGAAGACTATGCCTCATGAAGAGGTGTTGCAAGCATACTTGTATATCCTGAATAACATGGCAGAAGTTTAATCGTACATAGATAAACACATAAAGAGATTGAAGAACATGAATCCCAGGAAGAATGACATGTAGATTGCTATTGAGTAAAATAAGACATTCATAGAGTGGTTTTAGGAAAATGTTTTGCATGAGACCGGTGTGTTTGAGACAATAGAGTGGCTAGCTTGGGGGCCTTCGTTTCAGATAATTACTTGGTCCGGTTATGATATAAATGAGTATTCTTTCTATACAAAAGACCAAGATGACAGAAGTATCATGCAGAATAGTGGGGTGATGGTAGAAGCTGAAGCCATGTACTTTTCCAGTTCGAAAGACAAAAACCCAATATTAGCATATATGGCCTATTATGGAGTGATAGAAGAAATATGGGAAATTACTTACAACAAGTTCAAAGTAAATGGGTTAGTAATAATGCAAATGTAAATGGGTTAGTAATAATGCTGTGGTAATATATCAACAATTTGGATTTGTCTTAGTTGATCTTGAAAGAGTAGGTTATAGGGATGAGCCCTTCATTCTAGCAAGCCAGGCAAAACAAGTGTTTTATATCACAGATCCTTCAAATAAAAAAATTTCCATTGTACTTCGAAGTAAAAAACAGAAGCATGGTGATCTGACCTTCAACCTTGACGACACACCACCTTTCACAATTAATCCACCTACAACAAGTGAAGTAGAATTGGTAGATGATGAAGAATATGCTGTAAGAAATGATCAAGGTGAAGGAATATGGGAAACAATATAGAGTAAGAGCTTACTTAGAAAATATAACTGTGTGTTTTTTATTTTACTCCTGCTAAGAGTAGGTTATTTTTATTGCAATTTATGTACCTATCTGATAATGATTTATATTTTTGTGCTTACAGGAATATGGACAATTCTATTAACTCAAAAAGTAATAGGGATAATGAAATGGATAGACCTGAACCCATTGCGAGAAGAAGGACTAGAGGCAGTACAAAAATGGGAGCATTAGTTGCATGTCATCAACATCAACAAGAGATGCTGCATATTGACTTTGATGACAATATACAACCAATTGGTCTGGAGGAAGTCCAATTCATTAGCTATTTAGGTTATTTGGGTCGAAGCAAAGTTCTCATTATCTATGACAATTGGAAGTTGGTTCCGTAAAAAATGAAAGACATGATTTGGCAACAACTTTTAGTATATAAGTTTCGATACATCTACATTTATAGCTTTATTCCTATTGCTTCAAATATAATTATCTTATATTTTTACCTGGCAGCAAACCTACTATGTCCCTGACACCTCAGTGATATACAAGGAGTGGATGAGGGAGGTTCGTCTACGATGGAAAGATTTCAAGAACAAGCTTACAGTAAAGTACATTCGAGGGGAGCTGAGGGGTCAGGATCCATGTCAGCATTATGAATATTTGTCTCCAGAGGATTAGAGATTGTTTATGGCATCATGAGAATATCCTAACTTTATGGTAAAAATTCTTTAATCATAGTGCTTTATTTGAACATAGTTTACATTATTGATTCAGTTTTCATTGTTTTCCTTTCACAGGCATTAAGTGCAATAAATGCAGAGAGGCAAGCAGCTAATAAGTATCAGCATTGCATGTCTCGTAGTGGTTACCGGAAGCTTGAGCGAAAGATGATGGCAAAAGAGTTGGAGAAAATGAAGGAAGCAACCACATTAGATCCTAGCTTTGTGGTCCAGGCCCCGCCACCTCCTCCACGTCACAAAAAATGGAAAGTAAGGAGGATTAAGGGTGGGAAGTACATAAATCTAACTGTTACTGAGGTTGCCTCAAGGATTGTAAGTAGTTAAAGCATAAGTACAAATTTTTTTCATATTGGGGGTGCTTAATTTTCATTTATGATAACTTTTATACTGCAGGATGAACTAGAAGATCGTAGTAGTCAAGATTCGTTCACTCCAAATGGATGGATGAATATCTTGTCAACGGCGATTGGGAAGGCAGATTACCCCAGTCATGTTAGAGGGGAGGCAGGGGGAGTTCGTGTCTTAAAGTATATTGGCCGAGCCTCACATTCTTATTCGTCACAAGCTGAACCCAGTAGGGAGCTTGTGGCCAAGATTCGACAGAAAGTCTCACAAGAGCTTGAGGCCAACCTTCACGACAAGCTCCGACAAGAGCTGTTGCCAGAGCTATGTCTTGAGCTATTGCCTGAGCTACGAGCTGGAATGACGGAGATGTTTGAATCATAGATGGCAACTTCCGAGCGTAGAACCCATTCATTCTCAGCCTTCTACAATACCAAAGGAAGTTAAAACCCGGTGGAGGAACTACTTGGCGACCCTTCTCACACTCCATCACGGGGAGAACCTTCCATCCTCTATTTGGATGCCCCACTGTGGCATCCCGTTGCAGATGCTCTCATTCACAAACAAGCTACCACCCACCATCATCAACAAATTTTACAGCATTTACGTAGGGTGACTATGACGTGTGTTCGAGAGGGGGAAGAAGGTACAACCATCCCTATTCCTAATGACGAGGTTGCCATGATAGCTCAAGCGAGAGGATCTTTCATCCTTTGGCCTATAAATGTTATTGGCTCAGTGGCAACACCTCTAATGGTAGGAATTACCTCACTTTTACTTGAGATCTATTGGCATCCTACTAACAATATATTTTTTTATGTTCTAAAAGAACAAGCAGGAAGCAAGCAAATGGCCCTTCTTAGCATGACTACAGCAGATCTATAAAGGCATTAAGCAGATTAATTTGAATATGCCTATAGGGATTGTGGGCCAAGAATTAGAGTATCCCTTCACAATTGATAAAGAAGACCTTAAACAATTCATTAAGTTGGAGGAGATAGATGTAGGATGGGTCAAATTTGCAATCTTGTAAGTTTTTTATTTCCCATTTTTTCCTTCGTTTAGTGAAGTGGTTTTTTGGTTTCATATACTCACTAGCTAATACTTTCATCATTTTAATTCTATTATAGCTCCTTCCGTCGTATATGCATTGACATGCAAGGAGTTGAATTATATGGATTATTGTGTCCTGCAAATACGACAAGCGATAAGAATATAGTGCAAAAAAGGACTCACTATGCGGGCTTCACAATGGGAGAGAACAACTATCGTTGTTATCTAGCACCGATTATTCAAGGGTATGCATTTTAATTTTGTCTATTTAAGATTTTTAATAAATAATTGCCTTTCCATATAGCTTCATTTTAATCCGTGTATGTTGTTATAGTTACCATTGGAGTTTGTGTGTCCTCTGTCCTCGGTTCAATGTAGTTTACTGGTTTGATTCCTTGGGTAAAAGGCCAGACAAAGAAAAAAAAAACATATTCAACACATAAGTTATTTTGTTTGTATTTCATTGATTCTTGATTTTTGACTTAAATGAATTGTTTTAATTTCTGTAGATATTCATTTTAATGATAGGGCAACCCAGACATACCGAATCCTTGGCGGGCCCTGTGATCGTAAAGGTGGCAAAGACTCGAAATGGTTGTATCCAAAGTTACGTTATTTCAAATCAAGTTCTTTTGATTGGCGGTCGTTTTATATATGCCTTTATTGATTTTAACCATTTTCTTTTGATTTATAGTGCCCTCAACAACCTAACGGCTGAGAATGTGGATACTATGTCTTACTTTATATGTTTAACATCATTCAGAGTGGTATTATGACAGATTCTTAACAAGTAATCGCTTCTTCATTCTCAAAGGATAATATTTTTGGTGTTGTAATTCAATTGCAAATTAATTCACTCACTTGATTCATTATTTCATCTAAGCTTATTTTCTGATTTGCAGATTTTTCACAATGAAGATACCTACTTATATGAAGACATTAATTTGATAAGAGACCACTTGGTTGGACATCTTCTTCAACGTATACCAGAGAAGAGTTTTTATTTATATTAGTTAATTAATTAGTAGTTTGTATAGGACACACTTTGTGGTGGCTGAATTGCTGTTGTACATATGTTATCTGCCTATCTCTTTTTTTATTTGATAGGTTAGTTGTCAAAGAGGATTCAAAAGTTTATATATTCTAAGGTGCGAATTAGAGTTGTTGTTGTACATATTATTAGATTGTTGGATAACATTTTTATTAGATAGTGCTGAACTACTATTGTTTCCATTCTGGTTTATGCAATATTTCTTCTATCCAATTTCTGTAGTTTTAAATTTATCGGACAGTAATGTATATATAAAAGGCCATAAAAAACTTTAGACGTCCCTACTTCAAAGTGGGGACATCTAAAGTGAATCAGAAACAATTTAGACATCTCCTGTTTTGATTGTGGACATCTAAGGTTTGGCCTAATCAACGTCCCCATTTTAGGGACATTGTTGATATTTTTTTCTACGCCGCTCAGATAGACATCCCCCTATTTTTAGACGTTAAAAGGCCCAAAAAAGGAATGTTAAAAGCATTTTTTGTAGTAGTGTATGTCACCAAAATATTTTGTGATGGAAATTAGTAATGTAGTAGTGACAAAATTTTCCTGTCACTAATTTCTATCACTAATTTTTATTACAAAATAGTTTGTTATGAAATTATCAACAAAAATTAGGGATAAAAAAATTCCATCACTAATTCCATTGCAAACTATATTGTGACGAAAATTAGTGACTTATTAGTGAAAGAATTTAATGATAGAATTTTTTTCGTCTCAAATTTTCATCACAAATTAGTTTTCAATGGAATTAGCAATGGAAATTAAATGTTTAATGATGGAAATCAAGGACAAATTAGTGACATAATTTATGAGGGACTAGTGATGGATTAGTGACAAAACAAAATTCCGTCACTAATTCCATCGCTATTTCTCTGTTTTTTTATAGTGATTGGGCCATGAAATTAAATATAGATAATTAATAATTAAAGATAAATATTTAATTAAAGGAAGATTAATACATATAGTTAAACTTACTACCTTTTTTGCCAACCAAGTAAACTTAGGGTTACAGTAAAAAAATGTGTTTGACACCATAAACTTCGGCGCAAGTCAGCTTATGAACTTCTCATAATGAGGCAAAAATGCCACTACCTGTTGAAATTCTAAGGGGCTATGCTGCCCAAATTTCCTCAAATTATGTCTATTAAGCGTTTAAATGGTTTAACAAGGGGTTAGGAGTGAAAAGGCGTAAGCTTTAGGTGTTGAATTTCAAAAATCACATTTTTCCCTTTCTTGTGTGAAGTTTCAGATAGAGCTAGAATCAGTGGTTAGGGCTGGAATTTCATTAATTTGATGGTTCTATAGTGTTCAAGGGGGAAAATTGTGTAGAGTTGATGTTGATCACTTTGTGAGAAAAGCCCTAGAAAGTGAAATTACAAAAATACCCCTAAAACCTTAATTAGGGGATGTCAAGGGCAAAACTGTCATTTGACAGTGATTTTGTGAAAACTGGGGTCCAAAATGGATTTTACATGCAAAACTATATAGGAATAGCCTGGATCAAAATTTTTGGAAAAGTGCAATCTGACCGGGTATAAAAGGACTTAGATCGGGTCTCTAACGGCATTTTGGTAATTTTTCATTTTAGACTAATATAACCAATAAAAGTAATTTGGAAGAATCAAAAGTGATACATGAATGGGTATTAACCCAATTCTTATAAACTTGGATTTTTAGGACCAAGCTGTTGAGCCTAAGCCGGATCGAACTAAGGACTTATTTGGGAACAAAAAGGGACTTAAGGTAGTAACTATATCTTTCATACATTATGTCAATGTTTATAGGCTGTGTGTATTCCATTTACTGTAATATGTATGATGCACAGTGCCTACGGGTACATTGAACATGACCGAACATAATGCCTACGAGTACACTAAACATGACTGAACATAATGTATACTGGTACATTGGATATGACTGAACATGACTGAACATAGTGCTTATGGGTACACCAATAAACCCAGCTAATGGTCTTGAGCCCTGCAAAGGTATGAAACTAGTAAGGGTTGCAACAGTGTTGGCTCTGAACACTTTTGACCGAACCAAATTATGTTTTATTATAATATTGCTGTATATGATACTTGGCATAGTTATTATTGCATTTTTTATGATCGATTGTTTGTTACTATTGAGATTCGTTTGAATCTCACCCTTTTTCAAAATTAAAATATTCCAATAGAAGCTAGCGATTTGAAGGATAAAACGGTAAATACTGGACACTAAGGTGTACGGGCCAAGAGAATTGAGCTGTTGGTTATAATTAGTTATATTTTAGACCAAAATTGTATATATATCAAACTTTATAGTGAGAAACCTCTAATGTAATCAAGTACCATGTATCAATATATCAGTATATTTACACTATTCCTGTGTTGATCACCGAACTGCGCTCAAGTACTCTAAAAATGAGGCAATAAGGAAAGGGCATTACAATAAAACTCAAATTGCCTTCCTTATATGCCTAGTGTCTATACTTATGAAGTCACAAAATAAAATCATAATGGACCAGTCTCAGACACTAGTATAAGTGTGTATACTTTAGGTAATAATCTTCCTTTTGTCCATATATCACTTTGATATGAATCAACCGCTTTCCTAACATAATACCTTTAGATCACATCAATTATGATCATAAAATAAAATGCTAAAGGAGCAGACGTTGAAACATATTTCGATAGTAATGTCAAAGTCAATGGAAGTCATTGAAGGGTTAACCTTTATGGGATTCATACAACAATGAAGAAGAGATCTATTTACTTGCTTCCCAATTGCGGTTCTTTAGCACATATGGTAAGAATCACATGCTATAGTGTTGCTGTTATACTTTAAGAACATATGTCATTTTGATTTTATCCTTAGCACCGTACAGACTTAATTCTAGACACTCATAGTATCTAAACACAAATTGCTCAATTTTACTCGCATTACATGATGTCAATTTTGAAGAACTTGCTCTTTGGCAACATGCATCATGGATGTGGATTTCCCTGATTCAATCCATATTTACAATCAAGGATCTCAACTCAACTTTGCACTTTAAGTTGATGCAATATAGTTTGTGTTTCTTCTCTACCATAGCAGTACTCTTGCTGCTTTTACTAGTGAACACAATTGTCTCATCTTTGCACACTCATCCTGAATGTCAAAGGCAGTCACTTGTGTGAGAAAGCCAACCTCAACAACCTGTATGATATACTAGATATTGTACACTTACACACACATTAAAAGCTAAAATGAAGTATCATTACTTCACACCATATATATGCCAAAGGAGTTAACATGTTTCTTATACATGTCCTTGGTCATTTGGCCTAATTAGGGGACTTTACATATGAATACGTTGTTCAACAACAAATTTATATGCTATAACATCTCTCATATAGCTATACCTTTGCCTTTATTCTATCTATTATGCTTATGGTCTTTTGTTTAGGTAATGGCTATGTGTACTTACAATACTTTCAATATTTGAATTCTCACTTTCAAATCTCACATGTTTTATAAACATTACTAGCCATATAGCCTCTTGTACAATCACAATACATACTTCAGATGCACATAATCAATGTACTCTACAAGTATCTCAAGGTTCTTCTGTGAAACCATCTAATGTCTTTCATAATAGTTAGACTACTACTGAATTACAAGTCCTACCATGAGCATATATCTAGTGTTGTATACATCTATCATTGCATATATCACACTACTAATTGTATCTATATGGACATTCTTTTCCATTTTCTTCTTGGATGGTTCAATTAAGAAAATCTATCAAGACTCAAACTCACTCCTAATGTAACTAAGGTATTCTTAGGATTGCATTCACTTATTTTGAATCACTTAAGAGTCTTCGTAATTTAATGAACTTGTAAAAGAGAGGAGTCTTCTTAAGCTATCTCTCTGGATCTCAAATATAAGCTTTACTAATGAACTTGTTTTTCAAAATTTACTAGCACCATTATTTAATAAGCACTACCAAATTCAAACTATGTATGACCAATAGTATATCATCCACTTAAAGGAAAAAAATCACAAACCATTTATCAATGGTTCTCTTCAACCATTTGAAAACCACATTGGGTTACCGCTCTTTCTAAGCATTAAGCATCACAATCTGGACAATTGCACTAATCCATAAAAGAATTCCCTCTATAACCACGAGTCTTATGCATGCCAATTGATCCGCCTATTGTTGTCTTAAACCTAAAAAAAGCTCACTAGTTCTTAATAGCCCTTTTGACTTAGTGGTAGATAAACTAATTCTCAACTTGATTCTTTCTCAAAGAACCCATTTCCCTTTCCATTGATTTCATCCATTCTTCCTTGACATGGTCTCTTGTACAAAATACAAGTCATCCTCCTCCTCTGGAATAATCATGAATAGTTTTCCCAGTTATTCCTTTTCAGTTAAGCTTCTTACCTTTCTTCTTTATTTTGTTTAAGTCTCTTTATTGACCATTCTAAGCTCCTACTGACAGAAACAATTAAGGATTGTCAATATGTTTTATACTGCCTTGTCTTTGTGTCTTGTAAAGAGATACAATGTAACTAATTTCACCCTTATTTGAGAACTAATTCACAATAAATGTGGTACCTTTTAATTCTTTTCGGTCACAATTCTATCATCATCTCTTGAAAACATAACCGTTATGAGCTCCCAATTACAACCATTATTGAAATTCGCAAATGACCTTCATGGTTTATGAAAAAACTCACATATAACTTTTGCTTAGTCCAAAATTTATAGGGTGTAAAAGTGACCACTTTAGAAGGCACATGGATAAACTATAATATCACTAAAAACCTTTAAAATAAGTCCAAACATATTTTAAAAAAGAAAAATTATATGTCTAAATGTAGATTATAAATTTAGAGATTTTTATAAACAAATTGTGCCTTAATTGAAGTCCAATTAAGTACTTACATGCCTAAAAAAGGAAGAAGAATCAGAAAATTCAAAAATAATGGAAAATCACAAACAAGGCCAAAAATGTTTTTTTAGGCCCAAATTCTATTAAGCCCAGAACATCACTTGTTTTCCTTTTTTTTAATTGCTGATCATTGAGCCTAAGCCTTCCTCCTTCTAATTTTTTTTTCAACTGCATTATTTTTAAAAGTAAAGCACAAAATGACATCATATTTATTAAAAGGGAGGAGACACCCCTAAAGGTAAAATGACATTGTTTCATCTTAGGCGTTATCTTCAACTTCCAGCTAGGTTAGTACTGAACCAGTTGGAGTGATGGGTCAAGTCCATCGAACTTGGAACTTCTCTCCTCCATATCTCGACCGTCTAACATCTATTTCACGTGTTCTTGGTGTCGTTCTCTTTGTTTTCAGGATCTACACAAAGGGATTGGTTTAACAGCCTAAAATATTGTTTTTATACTTTGGGTTTGTATTGTTTGCATACTCTGATTAACAGCCTAAAATATGGTTTTTATACCTAACTAAAAAAATGAAATTGTATTGTTTTCATACTTTGATATACTTTGGGTTTGTTTCGTTCTTCTTTCCATTCTGTACATAACTATATGGGTTTTATGGCCAATAACGAAAGTTTCTAAATGAAAAAACCTGAAAAAGAAATTATATCCTTCGTTTAGTTTTCTCACACAGTAGTAGGTCTCCTGAGACCCTTTTTTTTCTTATAGGATTATGTATATGTGTGTTTTCTCTTCTTATGCTATAGATATTGATTAAGTGTTGGTAAAGACATAGCATATTATTACCCTAAACCAGAAAGAAACATCATGAAGCCATTATTATATTTGGTCATGTTTGTTTATTGCATCAAGGTTATCGTAAAACATAAACTTTGGGCTGTGAATTTAATATCACTATATAAAGAAAAAAAAGGGAAAACCGTGAAAAATGTGCATGTGTAAAACGAGCCTAAAATGTTCTATTATGATATTTTGAAATTGCTTACAAGAAAACATTATTTTTAGGCCACAAAATTGGTTTCATTGTGTAGATCTTGAAAAACGAAGAGACACTAAAAACGTGAGAAATTGACATAGGAAACACTGATTATGGACAAAAGAAGAGTCAGGCCCGTAGACCCGATCCAAGGATCTGAATTAGGTCAAAAGGAATTAGCTAGAGGAGAAAGAGGACAAAAGGGCTATTTTTGTCAGCTTTTAAAATGACATGTCATTTAAGACATGTCTTTCCCTCATATAAAGTGAAGCAAGCCATTTCACTAAATCTTTTTTAAAAGGAATTGGGCTTAACATAGTTGGGCTAAAGAGAATAAGAAAAAAGGTTTCAAGGCAAATGGGTTTTGGGCCTAAGACTTCTTTAGGCTATTTTTCAATCACAAAAAAGAGGCGTAACAGGGCTAGTAGCATGTGCAGGCCATCAGTATGCCAAATCACCATGTGGTTAACTTTATCCGGTAGTGAACACCATATGAAAAAAGCCTATATCTAGTAGACTTCTAAGCCAAGTTTGGGAAGAGTCCCAATAATTATAGGAGATAGAAAGATTCTCGGGGATTATGTGATATAGTTTCTAGGAAAAGAATGGTTATCCAGATGATATGAGGGCTTAAAGGTTGTAGTTAGTCAGAGAAATAGACCGATGCAAGTGCTTAAGTACATATGGCACCTTTAAGGGGTGAAGGCCACTTGGGCCCATTTTGAATGGCGAACACAAGTATTTATGGCCCATGTACGGCCTTAGACTGTGTGATTCGACTCTCAGGGTAAAGAACAAGTCTTCGGATTATATGGGGGCTCAGTGTATGCGATTAGACGGGTAAAATATGTCGATAGAGGTATGCATATGGCATGTTTATGGTAGGTACATATACCTTGCATTTTTAAAAGGGAAGAAGAGATGTAGGCCATGGGCCCCTACAGGTCGACATACTGACCTATGCACTCGTCCCCTGAGGAGCCTATGCGGCGCTATCCCTAGTAAAGCCCGAGTAAAATCCTGAGTAAACATTGATAAAGTATCTTTATTAAACTAACTTTATCAAAGTAGCTTTAATAAAGTAAGTAATTATGGTGTTTATTTTTGTGTTGGACAAATGAGAAAAGGATATATGTCCCTCATCATTACTTCTACTTTATGACTTTTGTGTTGGCTCTCTTTGGGGACGCCACCTAACATAATAGTCAGGGGAATCACTAGTCCCCAGTCTAGACATGAACACTAAACTAGAAGTCAGAGGAATTCATCAGACTTCACTTCCCCAGACCTAGAAAGGATGGCCAAGGAGAGAGAAAAGAAAGAGGATGATGTTAGAATGATAATTGTTACTCTAAGGCATAATCATAAGACACATGGCACCATCTTGAACCAAGCACTTGGACACTTGCCCATTTAAGCCTAACACTCTCTTACACCCTTAAAATTTCATACCATAAGGGAAAAATAAGAAGAAAAATAGTGAGAAAATGAAAGAGGAGAGAAGGTGGATGAAAAGTTTGAGTTCTTATGTTCTGGAGCTGATTTTACCTTTGATTCATTGTTTCTAGCTCTTGAGGCCTTCTCTAATATTGTTCTTCTCAGTGAGAGGAACATATCTATGATTTCAGATTCCTGATTAGAGGGTTTGGTGCCATCCAACTTGCCAGAGTACTATCAAAATCAAGAACCGGTTGTAAAATCAAGTAGATGTACATATAAGCTTCGATGAGGTCTTGTTAAGTTTTTATATTGCCCTGATTTTGACCAAACCTTAAGAATAGGGAACAAAGATGTTTTGCAGTTTTTGAGGTTAGAAATGGATTCTGCACATGAAATTGTGTGGTAATAGGTTTTGAACATTATTTTAGAAAGTTTGGATTAAAAACTCAAAGATTATAGTTAAAGTAGTAGTGCTGCCAAATTTCGTTTTTTAGAGTCAGTCTACTTGTGATGAGTTTTTAAATGACTAAATCTTATCCAATGGCCATGAAACTTTTCAAAATAAAATTAGACATGCTAATCTTTAATTTGAAATATAATGTGCTATTTGGGTTAGCAAATTGTAAGATATGAATTTTTGAAGTCGGGCATTGAAACTAGAATGATTTATGTGGTTGTGAAGAATGATTGAGGTTTCTAGAAATGAGTGCGTGGAACTGGCAGTAGAAAGTATTTTTCCCTTAAAATAGACTTAAAGAGGGTCACATATGAATTTAAACTACCTCATTTGAAATTCCAAAGATTAAGTTATGATTTTTCAAATTTAAGTGTCAAATCTGTCAGTTTAGGTGGATCTACAAATTTATGGCATTTAAGGTAATTTAAGACAAGTATAGGTCTAAAAATAAGGAGCATGTCCTAAAGGAAAACATAGCTACATAGGATATTCATTTTTCATGGCTCTAATGATGTGGCTATAAATTTAGAGCTATCAGATGACAAAGAAGAGGAGTGGAAGAATCTTCAGACAACTTTATTGGTTGGAAGAAAAGGTACAAGAGGAGGACTCCAAGTCAAGAGGTAGTAAAGCTTACCTAACTTGTATATATTTGATATGTATGCTTGTGCATTGATTTATGTGATTGCTTGTTGAATTGTGTGAAGCATTTTTGAATGATTGAAGCTCTGTTTCTATTTATGCTATGGCCATGAGTATGTTATATGAAACATTGAGCATGTAGTTATGTCATTATGTTGGAGTGAATTCATATAAGGCAAGTATGTCATGCATTAAGAATTTATCTTACATGCTAAGTGGCATTGTTTACTACTGAGATTCTCTCGAATCTCACCCCCAACAACCAACCATATAGGCACCTGAACATAGAAGAGGGATGTAGAAAGACGTGTTAGAGGAAGAAGTTCCAGTGAAGAGTTAAAGATTAGTACACACTAATCAGTTATGTAAATACTAGCATTTAACAAAGGTTAATTGTATAACTGGCATGACAAATGAAATGGTTTTACTAAGCATGATAATTAAACGCGAAATGGGTAATCATATGGTACAAGCCTATTAGTTCTAGGAATCGATAATCACTTGGTACGAGCCTATTAGTTAAGTAAGCAAAGAAATTAATAAGTAGAGAAAAAAATCTTATCATAATGAATGGAATGAAATCAGTAACCCTGTGAATAAAAATAAACAATCTGATAAATACAGCTTACCAAATGAATAGTGACCTCATGAATTGAAGCTTAAGTTTGGGTTTAGGGACTATATCAAACATTTTCCCTTAAGTTGTAGTGCTTCCATAACGCATAATAAAGGGGTCTAAGTAGCAGGCATTACAATGACCATTTAAGGTCGAAACACCAGTGCGTTTAAGCCATACACGATACTTGAGTGTAGCATTGCGAGTTGTTTTTACATTTCTAGGATTTTTTGTTTTCTTGTCCTTTTAGGGATGCAAGAGGTCGCACTTGAGATGTGGTTTGTTTTTGAAAAAGCCTAAATTCATAATCTACATTTTGACATATAACTTGTCTATTTATGAGACATGGTTTGATCCATTTTATATGTTGGGTGCTAGTTTAGTTTTTTTTTATTTGTTTAAAATATTCTTAAAATATTTGTAATAATTTATTTTATTTAATTCACTTATGATAAGTATGAATCAAGAAAATTTTAAAAGCACTTAAATAAAATTTTCTACCCTTTTGTATAATGTTCTTTATTGGAAAAATGATGCCTAATTGTGAATGTTTTCAATAATGGTTTAAAAAAGGAAAATGTTTTTTTTTCTTGTTAAAGCCTCTGAATGTGGATCCAGGCATAAATTACTTAGAAGAATTGAGTCTCTGAGTAATGAGTGAGATAGGGATTTGCCCATTCGAGTATGAAACTCCAACATAGAAGGAGAATATTGTAAAGAAGATCAGTATGAAAAGAATCCGAAGTAAGGTATCTTGAAATGGAATGAGAAGTGCGATGGAAGATAACTTAGAAAAAGATTCCTAAGGGGAACTTAAATTTCCTAAAACTTAGGAAAGTTAATGTCTAGGTTCAAACTCTAGATCATATTGGAGTTTAGAGAAATAATTGCTCCTTAGGTCAAGAGTGAAGGCCCATCTCAAAGAAGAATGAAACCATAAGCCTAGTCTAAATCCCTAATACTTGAAACTATAAAAGATTTAAGAAGAAATGCAAAATGTTTCCATTAGGAAATAGATATAATTTGAATAAAAAATTTGGAATGTGATTGTTTTTCTAAGAAATATATAGTAACTGTGGGAGATTGTTGAAATGATCTTGGAATTTTAGAAAAAAGATAGTTGTTAAGAACCCATCAAGCTAGGTTTAAGAAGCACGGAGATTTAACCATTTAGAGGATTTGATTTGGTTGAAAATTGTGTTTAATAGAGAACTTAGATAAATAGTTAAAATGCCCCAACTCCTAGATAAGATGTTAACAACACATTATTAATCTAATGCAATGAAAAACATGAAGAAGTAAGTGTCAAATGCTATTTATGAGTGGGAGCTCTTAGAAAATGAATCTTCTAAGAGCATTATATGCTCAATCAAATAGGAGAACTTTGAAGATGCTCCTTTTGCGAATCATAATTGAGCATGCTAATTAAGGTACTTGTATTAAATTCTTGATAGGTGATAATGACAATGTTGGAATATGTGCGATGGGAGGTACAAATGTATTCTTCTTATCATGGACCTAATAGTGTTGTTATTTTTCTAGTCGAGAATAATACAAGCACTTGACATTGCATACTTTGATGTGCTATATTATTGGTAAGTTCTTGGAGCAAATCAGTTGTGAATGACCCTTTATGTGGCATATTTTAGTGACTAAGTCAAGAATGACTACCAAGAACAAATTTGATAAACTTAATAGGGACAATTGAGATATATGGTATTGAAAGGTCTCATACAAAAGGAAGTGGTTGTCAAGCCATTGACCAAGGGTCATGTTATGGGTGTAAATGATCTATTAAATAGTGCAATTGTACACTATCGTAATATGGTAATACAGAAGTGAGTAGAGTATTGTTCCAACGAGGATTGATCAATAAGTACCAAAATGGGTAATTTTTATTCTATTTAGTCGATCGATTAGTTGGTGATTGAAAGTACAAAATAAAAAAAATGATTAAATATGAGTGCAAATAAAATGAAAGTAACAATGAGAAAAAGCCCTAGGGGTCAGATTTCAGTTAACAAATTTCGGATTGAATCATTTATCTATTCTAGCCCAATTTATTCCACATGATTGATAATCGAGTTTGCCTAATTTAATTACTAGCCTCTTGCAAGGTCAAGCAATTCATCCAATATATTCATATATGAATTTAAGCAATTAATTATGCATTAAGATTTATGGAACTCAGATATATTCCTATTTCATATACAAGTCATGGTTTTAATTATAGGATCTACACACATGGATCTCCTTCTGGTCTCAACACACATATTTAAATCATTCAAAAGATAGCCAATCAATTGAAAGCATTAAGCACAATAATTAAAACTCAATCATGAAGGAAAAATTAAAACTAGATTTAATAAGTTAAGATTCAATCCATCATTAGTAAACTACATCATCATCTTAGGAAAATAAATGTTTCACTCATGATGCAATTAAAAAAACCAAAATAAATTAACATTACATACAACTTAATTATTAAATTCTAAAACATAAATATACAACTACAATATGCATGAAAATGGAGAAATCTAGCCTTCATTGTTGGAGGTAAACCTTCCATATAGGTGGCAAGCTATACCATCCATAAAGGAGGTCTGCCTAAGCCTTCCAATATGGAAGCATGTAAGAAATAATATAATGCATGAAATTAAATCTAAGATATAATACAATATCCTCCTCCTGTCAGAGAAGGACACCACACACAGACACTGTCAGAGAAAGATATGATCTTCCTCCACCTATCAACTCTGCAAGGAGTGCTATTTATAGGCAGCAAGCAAGGTGCCTTTTTTTCTTCTTCACGAATGAACAATACGCACATGTTTTCCCACTATGAATAGTACCTGTCTCCGACTATGAACAGTGCTTGTCTCCAATTATGAATAGTACCGCTACAGTGTTTACATAAAATGCTTCTATAGCTACAGTGATTTGGATGAACAGTGAATGGTCAAAGTCTGTCGGTGAATAGTGACACTGCTACAGTCCTCGATCACTTTTTCCAATTGTGCCTCCTTGACTTGTTTTAATCCCGTGGGCCTATTTTTATGTCTCTTTTCTCCTTAACATGGTATAGTATGTGGCTATCAAAAGAAAAGTAAGGAAATACTATATTATAATATTAATAGTATTTATTCCAAAAATATTATTTATTTATCAATTACACCCAAATTTTTTATATGAAGCTCAAATATCATTCACAAATCATCATATAAGGGAAAATAAATATGCAAATATTTTACTTATCAAATTCCCCCACACTTAGATCTTGGACGTCCTCGGACAAGGAGTGACTAATAAGTGCTTCCAATAAAATCAGAAGTATCAAGTCATAAGCAAGAACACAATTGAAAAGTAAAAAGATCATAGTATTCATGAATCAACAAAAATATAAACTGGTGACTTTATTTGAAACTGAATAAACCGAATTTATACTTGTAACTCATTCTCTCAATCTCTCAAGTGTTTAAGGGTAAGTGTTTTGCTCAAATTCAACCGAAAAAATTGCACTACCATAGGCTTGCTAAAAATCTCAATCTCCACTACCTAATTCACATGCATAATCCAAATTAAATGACTTATTAAGAGTTGTAATGGGATTAAGGTAAAAGGAATGTAAAACACAACATGAAATGTTACATTTAAGAAATTTAATAGAACAATTGAAAAATGGGCCAACTTGTGAATAAATTCATCTCATCACAACAACTCACAATTTGAATACCTAATATTATTTTTTCTTTTTTTCTCCTTTTTTTATTTTTTTTCATTTTTTCCTTTTTCTTTTTTTTTCCTCTTTTTTTTTTAAAAAAATTCTATAATTCTAAAGTTGATGATATATACTCCCCCACACTTGTCAAAAGCCCATTTCACTAGAATTTCAAATGCTCCGCTAATCTTCCCAAATAGGTAAATGCACTTGATATATCATTAAAACACATGTTAATGAGTTGAGAACAAAGAAATAGTCAATTAGGCTCAAAGGGGTTTATCAACGATGATATAATTGCAAGGTTGGCTATTTGGCTCTAGTGAAATAAAATGAATGCCTTTATTATTTTTGAATGTGCATGTGAGATGTAATTTCAACCAGATTTAAAGTAAGTTCTAGAGTAGCAACTTAATAGGTGAATATCACACACAAAAGAAATAATCATTATAGGCTCAAAAGCTCATAGTTAGGGCTTTCAAACTCAGCTCATTCAATCTCAAAATTCATCACCAATTGCAATAATCAGTTGTTCATTCATGCTATGAAATCTCTAAATTCAATTGATCTATACTTTAAAATTATATACTTCTTAAAATCATTACAAACCACCTAAACAGGATGATTGTTTTTTTTTAATCCTTTTCTTAGAAAAGAACAAAAACATGTAACTAATAAAATGCGTCTCACGAGTTAAGAATAACTCTTTACTCTACCATTTTTTCACACTCCATGCATTAAATGGTTTTTACTAACTAACTAATTTTTTTTTACAATTTCTCCCCCAACCTAAATCAGACATTGTCCCCAATGTCTTCTAAAGTTTAGGAAATATTTTTTTAAATGTAAACAAATCAATTGAAAGATAGCCAATCAATTGAAAGCATTTAGTATAATAATTAAAACTCAATCATGAAGGAAAAATTAAAACTAGATTTAATAAGTTAAGATTCAATCCGTCATTAGTAAGCTACATCATCACCTTAGGAAAATAAAAGTTTAACTAATGATGCAATTAAAAATAAAACCAAAATAAATTAACATTGCATAAAACTTAATTATTAAATTCTAAAACATAAATATACAACCACAAGATGCATGAAAATGAAGAAATCTAGCCTTTCTTGTAGGAGGTAAAACCTTCCATATAGGTGGCAACCTATACCATCCATAAAGGAGGACTACCTATACAGTCCATAAAGGAGGTCTACCTAAGCCTTTCAATATGGAAGCATGCAAGAAATGATACAATGTATGAAATTAAATCTAAGATATAATACAATATCCTCCTCCTATTAGAGAAGGACGCCACACATACACACTGTCAGAGAAAGATATGATTTTCCTCCTCCTGTCAACATTACAAGGAGGGCTCTTTATAGGCAGCAAGCAAGGTGCATTTTTTTCTTCTTCATAGATGAACACACAGATGAACAATATGCACGTGTTTTCCCACTATAAACAGCACTGGTCTCCCACCATGCATAGTGCTTGTCTCCCATTATGAACAGTACCGCTACAGTGTTGACCTATAGTGCATATGCTACAGTACTTTCGTTGCTACAATGCTTCCGTCATCTATAGTGATCCGTCTGCTATAGTGATTCCGTCACTACAGCGATCGGGGTGAATAGTGAATAAATCTGTTGGTGAATAGTGACACTGCTACAGCCCCAATCACTTTTTTCCAATTATGCCTCCTTGACTTGTTTTAATCCCATGAGTCTATTTTTAGGTCTCATTTTTTCTCTTTTCTCCTTAGCATGGTGCTGTATGTGGCTATCAAAAGAAAAACAAGGAAATACTATATTATAATATTTATAACATTTATTTCAGAAATATTATTTATTTATCAATTACACCCAAATTTTTATATTAAGCTCAAATATCATCCACAAAATGATCATATAAGGGAAAAAAGATATGCAAATATTTTACTTATCAGGTCATAACAATGTAAAAGTTGAGATGTCAGCTTAAACTAGAAGATATTATGAGACATAAATGGCTGGTAAAGGGAAAGACCTTAGTATGAGTTGCCATATAAAATTTTATGGTTATGATTCAATCTTTCTTTCATTAAATTTTCTTTAATAGTTAAAAAAGATGTTCTTTATGCTCGATTGCTTTGCCATTTCTTCAAATTTAAGTATTGACTTTAATATATGTCTTCATAGTTAATTATGTATAAATTGGTTCTAGAAATTGCATAACGAAAGGTTTTCAGTAAGAGAACTGGAATTGAGTATACATTATAGTTATTTTATTATCTTAAAAGTGGTCCTATAAGTATGAGGGTAAGATCATAGAGCTTGATATATTATTAACTTTGGTATAGATTTCTCATGATTATGGTCATTACTAGAATTCACATGGCTAGATCTGAAGCCCGAATGCTTTAGACAATACGTGAATGAAGTTTGAGAATCAATTGGATAGGAATTTTAAAGGTCCGATAAATTGTTAGGGTTATGAGTATATACCTAACCAATTTCAATGAGCATTGTGGAACGAAAAGGAAATTTGACAGTTAACTATCCCAAACACTTCACCACCAACAGGAGTTTACAAATGCTCAATAAAACGCTATTAGACATGGTTAAATGATGATGATCATGCTAACCCGCCAAATGTGTAACACCCCCAATTTTATTCGATAATATGCCATATAAATATTTGTGACATTTAATAAAATGGAAGGGTGAATTTTGGAGAATGTGATTATGCTGCTAGTGAAATTTTTGGTAAGGCAGTGAGATTGTCATGTGATTTGAATGAACAAGTGATGAGAACAAATTATGAAATTTTACAAGGTGAAATTAGAAATCCTAAGCTTTAATTTGATAGGTCATATGAATCAAATAGAGCTATATATAAAAAGTTATGAATTTTTGAAATTAGCCCAGAAAAACTAGAAAGTTTCTTGAGCAGCGTTCAAAGAAATTAAATCTGGGAATGATATGATTTCAATTGGCAGATGTCTATATTTTTCCTTCAAACTAGACTTAATAAAGGTTCTATAGCATTTAGAATCACTCTGATATGATGTCTACAAATTTAGTTATGATTTTTCAAATTTAGGGCAAAAAAACTGCCAAAATTGTCAATAAATCCAAAAATTGAATAAAAATGTGATGGCAATTAGATGAATGCATGGTTTTAAGGAAGAGGGTGAAGGGAAATAAGTTTACGTAATATCCCCTTTTCCCTTTTTAATTATTTAACAAGCCAAAATTCTAAACTTTGACTTTTTGTACATAAAGCCCATTTAACATGAAATTCTTATTTGCTCTTTTTAGTCAGCCATGAATCACGTCCCAAGGGCCCAAGTTAGTTCCAAAATGGGCTGTCAAGAATTTATCCCTAAATTACAAACTTGTCATCACATAATTTCCATCATTTTTGAATTTCTCTCAATTGTGGCAGATTTTCTGCCAAAAATTTGAAAAATATAAACTAATTCTAGAAAATCGAATTGAAGTGATTGCAAAGGTTATAGAACCCTTATTGAGTCTAGTTTCAAGAAAAAATATATAATTTACCCAATCGGAAGCACATCATTCCCAAATTTTGAATCTTTACATGTTGTTCCAGAAATTTCACAGTTTTTCTGACCTGATTTCAAAAATTCATAGCCTTTTGTATATAACTCTAATTGAGTCATATGACCTATCAAATTAAAGTTTAGGATGTCTACTTTCACCCTATAAAATATTGTAATTTTTTTCATCATTGTTCATACAAAATCACATGACAAGCTCACTACCTTATAGGAAATTTTACTAGAAGCATAATCACATTCTCCAAAATTCACCATTTTACTTTCTTTAATACCCCAAAGATATAAGAAACATTAGGGAATAAATTTGGGGCACCTACTAAACTGGGGCTTAGCAGTTCACTTAATTCAGGCTTATTCCCAAGCCTTCAATCTCAAAATTCGGGATATTATATTTCTCCTATCGTCCAATAAATTTCGTCCTCGAAATTTGAACATCTACTATTTGGGGATTGCTTTTTATCACTTAATCCATCCCTTTATCATGTTCAAGCTCACATGCCATGCAAAATAATGATCATATTCAATCTATCTCTTTCATATGCAAGCTCATCAATCATGCAACGCAATCATCATTTTCTCATCAAAGTTCTTAGATATTATTCAGTATTTATTATTCATTTAGTATATGGTATGTAGCGTGCAATCAAACACATGACCCACTAGTCCATTCCCACAGCGATTGGTTCCATTTGCCTCACAGCCTCTTCAAAACTCCGCCCGAATCTCACAATTACATCAACTACTAGACCTAACTTGCCCAGCAATTATAACATGCACTAGACCTCACTGCCCAGGCAACAATCATATCAAGAATTAGACTTTACTACCCAGGCCACACCAAAGTGTTTGGTTACACTGGTCTCACTACCTCTACTACAACCTGGTACAGTCTAAATGTTTTATAGTGTTGAGACATACCCTGGACATACTGGTCCAATGTCATCACACTGACAACAACCATAATGCAGAGTACACAGGTCTTACAGCCCAAGGACACCGCGCAATGCAAACTTGCACATCGGGTCTTACTGCCTCAAGCCTTTGATCAGTACAATTCCCACACAAATCATATTTTGCCGGCTTAAGGACTACTAGCCCACTAGGTCTTATGGCCTAAACACATACAATTATCATGCTACTGATGCACCACTATGATGTTTCACAGTATCTAATACATTATAGGTGGGACTATACTGTCTGCCTATACTTATCTTACTTCCTCAGTTGGATCCCACTGAACCTCCATAGTAACCCTTACTTGTTCCTTAATTCAGTATGGCTAGAAACGTTCAGTGCCAACTACTGTTGCAAACATCATCGTCTTGTACACATGAGTAGGGCTCCTGCCCTATTAAAAATATAAACATCATCGTCATGTATGCATGAGTAGGTCTCCTACCCCACTAACAATATAATCATTATCATCATGTATACATAAGTAGGGCTCTCACCCCACTAATCGTACACCAACAATATCAAACATCATCGTCATGCACACATGAGTAGGGCTCCTACCCCACTAACAATATAATCATTATCCTCATGTATACATGAGCAGGGCTGTCACCCCACCAATCGTACACCAACAATATCAAACATCATCGTCATCTATATATGAGTAGGGCTCCTGCCTCACTAACAATATAATCATTATCGTCATGTATACATGAGTAGGGCTCTCACCCCATTAATCATACATAAACAATATCAAACATCATTGTCATGTATACATGAGTAGGGCTCCTACCCCTCTAATAATATAATCATCATCATCATGTATACATGAGTAGGGCTCCTGCCCCACTAATCATACACCAAAAATATCAAACATCATCGTCATGTATACATGAGTAGGGCTCCTGGCCCACTAACAATATAATCATTATTGTCATGTACACATGAGTAGGGGTCATACCCCAAAAATATATAATCATTATCATTATGTATACATGAGTAGGGATCCTACCCCACTAACAATATAAACATCATCGTCATGTATACATGAGTAGGGCTCTTGCCCCATTTTAAACATTATTATCATGTATATATGAGTAGGGCTCCAGCCCCACTAATCGTACAACGGTTGGATTCTCACTCAATCCCTCAGGTGCAAGTGTAACCCCCTGCCTTACAAACAGTAATTATGATTCAAAAATGTGTAATTAGAATGGATTAGAGATTGACGGATAATTAAAAATTCAATTCCAATCCCTCCCTTCCTGTAAGGTTTTCACAAATTCTTCCAAAATCTCTGCCTTACCCCGGTCTCAAATTCAATATTTTGAATATAATTACTTGTGCAGTTAAATCACAATTACACATATCAGAGTGTACAACCAAGAATCCCGGCAACCCCCGGGTTTCATATATATATATATACTAAAAATATGGTACTTTTTAGGAAACGGGCCTAAACGGGCTGGCCCGTTTAGGCCCAATCCCGGGAAGGGCCGGCCCTGTAGGGCCGGGCTGGCCCGTTTTCCCAGCTCTAATCATATCTACATTCCTTTGACCCTACAATGTTCCTAAGGATCATCACTTAGCATGGAGAAACCGTAAAACATTTACTATGCCTCAAATTTCCATAACCCTATCAAATGGATCTTTTTGGGCAGTATTCACTGCAACAAAAATGTTCCAATTTAAAATCAATACTTACATCATTATTATCTCCATGCATCTAAGCACCCTTTAAATCATCTAACATAAATGATCATTAGTCATAGAGAAACCTTAAGACAATTCACTATTCTTTAAGACTCCATAACCTTGCAAACTTAACTTCTTAAGGGGTTACCCATCCTAGATTACCTGGGGTTGAGCACGCTCAACTTTTGTGCCCTCGTGCAATAGGGCAGATACCGGCTATATCTGCTCTTGGCCACCGGTACCCTGAGACTACCATCATCTCAAACATCATGTCAGTTACCTCCAGCTGACTAAATACAGTGTAGTCTAACCACTGGCCTTAGCCATACCTACTTCCTTAAGTTCTGCAATATCCTTAGAACATTCTCGTCTAGTATTGTACCACTAGTTGCCCTTCGGTACTCGCCATTTCTCAGAGCTTATTCATAAATTGGGAAGATATACTCCTTTGGTACCTCCCGTCCGTGCATATTTCTTAGCACTATGTAATCAAGACCATATCAGTATACCATCCTGTTGCCGGAACCGCACCTCTGCCAGAACCTCTTGGGCTCTTCCAGAATCGCTTGAAATGATATGTAGTTCAGTAGGCAACATATGAATAGCATAAATATACTGATAAAAAGTGCTCGATTACACAAATTCCCTATAGGGGTTCGTACATAATAATTACCATCAGTGTAGCCGCACAAGGTTATAGGGTGTCTAAACCCGTCTGAGTGAAACGGAGACATCTTCTCGTCTACGTTCCACTACCATAATCCCCTCGTACGATTCTTTTCTTTATTATCATCGTATCTTCTATCTCCTCCAACCTAAATTGTTGGTACGGGAGGGTGAGATTCGAGAGAATCTCAGTAGGAAAATAGTACCAATATGCATGCAAGATAAGTGCTTAATGTATTACATACTTGTATTACATTGACTCATGCTAATACAATGACATATCTGCGTGCTCAAAGTTTCATGCAACAAAACTATGGCCACAGTATAAACAGAAATAGAGCTTCAATCATTCATATTTGTTTCACAATATCAAGCAAAGCAATAACATGCATCAATACACCAACACAAATATCATATACATACAGGAGAGGTAAGTTCCCAACCTCAGACTTTTTCCACCTCGAACCGTGTGCTTCGATTTGCGTGCCAATCCCTTAGCCTTTCAACTTGGCCTAAAATGTCAAATGTACTAGTTTAGACACTTCCATAGTGTTTCTGGTGGTTATACAAGTTATCATGAAAATTTACCAAAATGCCCCCAAGAACCTAGCCCGTCCCTGCCCCGCCATACCCGATCCAACTGTACTTTTCCTGAAATTTTGACATGGGTTATTATTACATATTTTCACATAAAGAATCCATTTTCAGACTCAAAATTATCAAATCCATTGCCAAATTACAAAAATATCCTTGACAACCCTTATTTCAGGCTTTCAGGGGCATTTTCATAATTATGCTTTTTCAGGCTTTTCCCAAAAAGTGACCAACTGCAACCCAACCTAATTTTCCCTCCTGAACTCAATGGAATCATCATAACATCAAAAATCCAACTCTAACCCCCTAAACCAACACTGGCTGAAATTCCCAATTCTCCAAAACAATTAGGGTTTTTCACTTCTAACTTCGCAGACGTGTTCCTCTCTACTCCTAATCACTTTATTAACTATTTAATTACGTTATAACTACCACTTAGAGTAAATTTGGTAGTGTAACCCTTATGCCATCTTGATTTCAAAATTTAAAACCAAAGACAATCCAGTCAAATCTCACCGATTAAATTGTTCACAACAGCAAGAACAACCAATATTTGAAGTTTTGGAAGTTACCTTAAGCTCCTTCTTGGTTTTTCTTTAGGTGGCCGAAACCCTAACTCCCAAGAACTCCAAATTCTTGCTTCAAATACCTTAAATAATATAGAAGAGAAGCTTCGGAGAAGGATTATACACATTAGGTACGAATTCATCGAAGAAATCGACCTACCTTGTGAGATTTTCCTCCTTCTCTCTCTAAAATTCTCTCAAGCTCTCTCTCTCTCTCTTATTTCTCTTGGTCCTGCACAGTTTTAAGGAAGAGGATGAAGGGAAATAACTTTATGTAATATCCCCTTTTCCCTTTTTAATTATTTAACAAGCCAAAATTCTAAACTTTGACTTTTTGTACATAAAGCCCATTTAACATGAAATTCTTATTTGCTCTCTTTGGTCAGCCATAAATCACATCCCAAGGGCCCAAGTTAGTGCCAAAAAGGGCTGTCAAGAATTTATCCCTTAATTACAAACTTACCATCACATAATTTCCATCATTTTCAAATTTATCTCAATTCTAGCAGATTTTCTGTTCAAACTTTGAAAACTCATAACTAATTCTAGAAAAATCGAATTGAAGTGATTTTAAAAGTTATAGAACCCGTATTGAATCTAGTTTCAAGAAAGAATATATAATTTAATAAATTGGAAGCTCATCATTCCCAAATTTTTAATCTTTACATGTTGTTCCAAAAACTTAACAGTTTTTCAGGGCTGACTTCAAAAATTCATAAATTTTTGTATATAGCTCTAATTGAGTCATATGACCTATCAAATTAAAGCTTAGGATGTCTACTTTAACCTATAAAATCTCGTAATTTGCTCTCATCATTTGATCATGCAAAATCACATGACAAGCTCACTGCCTCATAGAAAATTTTACTAGAACCATAATCACATTCTCCAAAATTCACCATTTTACTTTCTTTAATTCCCCAAAGATAGAAGAAACATTAGAGAATAAATTTGGGGCACCTACTAAATGAGGCTTAGCAGTCCGCTTAATTTAGGCTTATTCCCAAGCCTCTAATCCCAAAATTCGGGAGATTACAAAATTTCTAGTTAAATTGTTGTGATTGTAAATTTGGGTAAAGGAGGTTGCCTAGGTGTTATGCTGCCAAAATTGGTTCTAAATGGTAATTATAACATAATTAAATAGTTAATAAACTGGTTAGGAGTAGAAAGAAGCACGTCTGTGGAGTCAGAATTGAAAAACCCTAATTTTCCCTACAGTTTTGTGCATTTCGGCCAGAGCTGGCACAAGGGGTTAAAGTTGGAATTTTGATAATTTGATGATTCCATTGAATTCAGGAGGGGAAATTAGTTGGGGTTACAGATGATCACTTTTTTATAAAAGCCTGAAAAAGCATAATTACAAAAATGCCCCTAAAACCTTGAAATCAGGGCTGCCAAGGGCATATTTATCTTTGGGAAGTGAATTTAGTAATTCTGAGTCTGGAAATGGATTCCTTGGGTGAAAATATGTCAAAATAGCCTAACTCAAAATTTCAGAAAAAGTACTATCGAAGTAATCAGACTGAGTACGGCAGGGCTGAGCCGAGCCCCCAGGGGCATTTTGGTAAATTTTCATAATAGGCTTATATAGCCATTAGAAACACTATGGAAGTGTCTAATATGTACATTTGGTATTATAGGCCCAAGTTGAGAGCCAAGTTGTTGACATGCTTTACGTGGCACAAGTTTCGAGGCGAAAAATGGTTAAGGTAGGGAACTCAGCTCTCCTACATGTATTTGATATTGTGCTGGTGTATTGATGCATGTATTTGCTTTGCTTGATTATGTAAAACATATATGAATAATTGAATCTCTGTTTCTATTTATACTGTGGCCATAAGTATGTTGTTTGAAACATTGAGCATACAGATATATCATTATTTTAGCATAAGTTTATGTAATGCAAGCATGTCATGCATTAAGCACTTATCTTACATGCATATTAGTACTGTTACCTACTAAGATTCTCCTAAATCTCACCATCCCCTACCAACGATTCAGATAATAGGAGATAGAAGATATGCTGAGAATAAAGAAGAAAACCGTACGAGGGGAATGCTGTGGTGAAACAAAGACAGGAAGATGTCTCTATTTCACTAGGATAGGTTTAGATACCCTAGAGGCCTATACGGCTACAAGGTTGTTAATTATTATGTATGAGGCCCAATAGGGAATTTCCTGTAATCATACACATATATATTTATGCTAGTCCTGTGTTATCCACTGAACCACGCATTAATATTCCGCTGCAAGTTAAAATAAGATAAGGGTGTGACAAAATGCAAGTATGACATCATTATCTAGTCCTTTGGTGGATTAGCTCACATCCTTGGTTTTATCAAGTCTATAAGGACTTGAGATTGACCATGTATCCTCTAAAGTAGTCACTTCCACACCCTATAAATGTTAGACTAAACAAAAGTCAAATTTGAGTTTATGTAGAGCAAAGGGGTCAACTGCACATTTCCATTTTGGAATATAAGTTTTCCGTAGACCATATAGGTCTTTTACGAATTCCTATAGTGGTCGTTGATAAGTAAAATATTTGCATATTTATTTTCCCTTATATGATGATTTTATGGATGATATTTGCGTTTAATATAATAAATTTGAGTGTGATTGATAAATAAATATTGTTTTTGGAATAAATAGCATTTACAAAAAATAAAAAATAAAAAAAATGAAAGTACTATAGCAATCAACGGCACTATAGCAGCCGCCAAGGGGGGTACTGTAGAAGCTTCTAGAACACTGTAGCAGACGCGCGGAATGTAACCCCCTGCTTTTAAACACGTAATTATAATTCGATAATGCATATTTAATTTGGATTAGAGACCATTGGATGCTTTAACCTCGCTTTAACCTCGTTTTAAACTTTCAGTCTCACAATAAAATTTTCGCAAAACTTTCAAAACTCTTTTTCCCATCATGGTCTCAATTTCAACATTCGAATATAATTACCTGTGCAGTTAATATACATTCAATCATATCAGAGTGTATAACCAAATCCCCGGCAACTCCCGGGTTCTATACATATAATCTGAGGTTTATAAGTATCCACTAGGGGATTACACAACCAAAACTGAAGGTAATATTCCTAATTCAAAATATACAGTAATCCCGAGTTCAAAATAGATAACCAACATCTCAAAAATCCCTAGTATCACTAAAGATCCTAAGTGCTTCGGGTTGGCCGCTTCTCCTTTGAGCCACATGCCCTATCTGAAATGTTAGTCATAGGAAAGAATGAGATTCGAGCGAATCTCAGTAGTAACAAACCACTCACATAATGCATAACACAAAGCATGTATATAAATCACAAACAGCAACAACAGCAACAATCTCAAAGATACATGATTTTCACCACAAACGACAGCACTCACGGCTGTATGCACAATACGACAGCTCTCGCTGTAATAATAATCACGACAGCTTACGCTGTAATCACAATAATGACAGTTTACGCTGTAAACGACAGCTTGCCCTATAAATGAAAGCTATCACCAGCTGTAATCGCAGCAGCATCAAAGATTCATCACAGAACAGTGATAACACACACATACAGAGCATTATACATAGTATAAGAGAGAGAGTCACTACCTGATCCTTTCCCGACGTTTCTTGGCACTGCGGGCTCACGAGGACGGCAAATATCAAATCCTGTAAACCAAATTAGGGACAACCCGTCAATCTCTTTTCCAAGTTCTTTTCTCTATAATACTTTAAGTTGGTTATCATTTGAACTCTTTAGGTGACTATTTTAGGCCTAAACATATTCCTAAAGGGTTGGGAAAGGCTATACCAAAAATCACCTTTAAAAGTGCAAAACACATATTTTTGGGGGTGGGCCGCGGCCCACAATCCTTGGGCTGCGGCCCAAGGCTGTCCAGAGACGCACAGAAACATTTGGGCTGCGGCCCAAGAAAATCCAGTTTTTGGCTGAACTTTCAAAAATCATAACTAATTCAGGAAAAATCAAAATGGGGTGATTCCAAAGCCAAATGAAAGCTATTTAAGTCCTCTTTCAAGGAAAAATATTGGCCATAACTAGAAATCACTACAAAAGTCCAGATTTACTAAAAACCTAACATTGTACCAAAACAGGGTCCAGCTTTGATGCCAAACTTTGGACAGTTCAAACTCCCAGCTCAAAAAGCGAAATGACACAAAATTTATGTCCATTTTGAAGCTTGAGATGTGAAATTTAGGACTGGAAAGTTTCATAATTTTTCAACATCATTTGCCCAGTCAAAACGTCCACACCATCTGACTGCCCAGAACAGACTTACATTGGACAGATTTTCCAGATTTTGCCAATTGGTTTCCAATGGTCCCTAATTTCAAATCACATACTATTTTCACACAATTTGGCTCAAGGAACACATTGGAGCCATCAAAGTGACCACATTCATTATCCATGAGCATGTTCTACCACAATCACCACATGTCACCTTAACATCTCCAATCAACACACACATTGCAATCCATTCCAACCCAAAATTCCAAGCCAATTCCAAATACACAAAGACACTCTATGACACTAATTTCCACACTAAACACTAACCAAATCATGCTTTTCGAAATTTATCAAAAATCAGGGCAAATTCCAAAGTCCTCAAGACTCAACCAATGATCAAAACAACTATACCAAAATGCTTCTAATTCTTACCTCTTCTTCTTCCTAGAGCCAATTCTTCAACTCTTCAACTTCCAAATTTCCACAAGTTGTCAAACTTCACCAACCAAAATTCTGAAACCATAGGAATATAGCCCTCAACCTGGTGAACAACATTAATGAAAGTAAATTGAGCATTCATGGACAACTTCTCACCTTTCTTTAAGCCTTATTCTTTCTCTTTCTTGCTTAACTTCAGCGAAAATGGAGAGAATGGAGAGAGATGAGAGATATTGATCAATGACTCATAGTTCAATGCTCACACACACACACAGCCGACTTGAGAGGGAGAGAGGTAGAGTTTGAAAATTTTGACTCATCCAATGGCTCTCATTTGGACACATGGCAACATCTCATCCTTCCTCCTATGAGTGCATATGAACTCATCCACACAAGATTCCACCCCTTGTTCTTTCAATCCCAGCCATTGATCATGATTACCAAGGGGTTTCCTCTCCAGTAACTTACCAGTCGATCGGTAAATTTACCATTTTAGCCCTGATTAGCACAATGCACGATATATACTTCAAAAGTGCTCAATTAATATTAATTACATTACTGTGAAGTTGCTAATCCTTGGTCACAATCCAGGATATTACAATTCTCCCCCCGAAAATTAAATTTTGTCCTCAAAATTGTTACACAACTTGAGCCATAAACTCCGGATATCGTCTTCACATATCTTCCTCCGCTTCCCAAGTTGCCTCTCTCTGAGTCATTCCCTTCCAGATCACCTCCACATATGGAATGCTTCGGTGTCTGAGCCGTCGCTCCTCTCGATCAATGACTTGCTCTGGTTCCATCGCATATGTGAAATTTTCTTGTAGCTCAACATCCTCATATTCAATGATGTGAGACGGATCCGGTTGGTACTTCTTCAGTTGAGAAACGTGGAATACGTCATGGAGCCTGCTCAAGCTCGGAGGTAGTGCTACTCGGTACGCAACAGGTCCAATCCTCTCAAGGATTTCAAAAGGTCCTATATATCTCGGGCTCAGCTTCTTTCTCTTGATCGCTCGCCCAACACCCGTAACTAGTGATACTCTCAGAAAAATATGATCTCCAACCTCAAACTCTAGAGGCCATCTTCTCTTGTCAGCGTAGCTTTTCTATCGACTCTGTGCTGCAAGCAACCTCTTACGAATAACTCGAATCTGTGCTGAGGTTTGATCAACCAAATCTGGCCCATAAAGCTTCCTTTCGGATAACTCATTCCAGCACAAAGGCGATTGGCACCTCCTTCCGTACAACGCTTCATACGGAGCCATCTGGATGCTCGCATGATAGCTATTGTTGTAGGTGAACTCAGCAAGTGGAAGGAAATGATCCCAACTTCCTTTAAAGTCGAGAACACAAGCTCGCAACATATCTTCCAGCATCTGAATTGTTCTCTCAGATTGTCCATCCGTTTGAGGATGATAAGCCGTACTGAATCTCAGTTGAGTACCTAAGGCTTCATGCAATGCTTTCCAGAATCTTGAAGTAAATCGTGGATCTCGGTCGGAAATGATATTCTTCGGTGTACCATGAAGTCTGACAATCTCTCGAATATAAATCTCCGCTAGTTTATCAAGAGAATAACCAGCATTGATTGGTATAAAGTGTGCCGACTTCGTTAACCGATCCACAATTACCCAGATCGCATCATAGTTTCTGATCTTGGGCAATCCCACAACCAAATCCATGGTCACGCTTTCCCATTTCCATTCCGGAATCTCAGGACTCTGAAGTAAACCAGGCGGTCTCTGGTGCTCGATCTTTACCTTCTGGCAAGTGAGACACCTTGCTACATATTTGGTCACATCACTCTTCATACCCGGCCACCAATACACCGATTTCAGATTATGATACATCTTGGTCATACCAGGATGGAGAGTATATTGACTCTTGTGCGCCTCATCTAAAATCTTATGTCTCAACTCCGCCTGAAGTGGAACACAGACACTCTTCTGATAACGAACTAATCCACGAGGCGATAGGTCGTAGCGTGGAACCTCTCCCTATTTAATTCGAGCCAGGTTGCACTGTATCCAGCTATCTTGCCTCTGAGCTTCTTCAATTTCCGTCCTTAGATCATTCTCCTCTTGAGAAACAGTGTAATTGGCATAGATAATCTGGTTTGTTAAATTTAAATCACGAAAATCTTCAATCAATTTTCCTTCTTGTACCATCATAGCTGCAACGAGCACGGTCTTTCGACTAAGAGCATCAGCGACTACATTTGCCTTACCCGGATGATATTTTATTTCCAGGTCGTAGTCCTTAAGCAATTCCATCCAACGGCGCTGTCTCATATTCAGTTCTTTTTGATCATACAGATATTTAAGACTCTTGTGGTCGCAGTACAATTCCACAGTCACACCATATAGGTAATGACGCCAAATCTGCAAAGCAAATACAATGGCCGCAAGCTCCAGATCATGAGTGGGATAGTTCAATTCATGAGGTCTGAGCTGTCGAGAGGCATAGGCCACCACACGTCCCTGCTGCATAAGGACACACCCTAATCCCTGCCCACTGGCATCAGAATACACAACATATGTCAAACTGGGATCGGGTAAAATCAATACAGGTGCCGTAGTCAACCTCTCCTTCAGCTCCACAAAACAGTTTTCACATTTCTCATCCCACACAAACGGCTGATCCTTTCTCATGAGCTTGGTAATTGGCAACGCAATACGGGAGAAATTCTGGATGAATCTCCGATAGTAACCAGCAAGACCCAGAAAACTGCGTACTTCCGCCACAGATTCTGGCCTCTTCCAGTTCAGTACTGCTTCCACTTTACTGGGATCCACAGAGACCCCTTCTTGCGAGATAACATGGCCTAAGAATTTCACTTCTAATAGCCAGAACTCGCACTTGCTCAATTTAGCATATAGTTGCTTCTCACGCAATGTATTCAATACAATTCTCAAATGATGCTCATGCTCTTCCTTATTCTTGGAATATATCAAAATATCATCGATAAACACAACAACAAACTGATCCAGATATTGCCGAAAGATACGGTTCATGTAATCCATGAAAATCGCAGGCGCATTGGTTAGCCCAAATGGCATCACCAAGAACTCATAATGACCATATCGGGTCCTGAAAGCAGTCTTTTGAACATCCTCTGCTTTCACTCGCAACTGATGATACCCTGACCTTAGATCAATCTTTGAAAATACACATGAACCAGAGAGTTGATCTAAAAGGTCATCGATTCGGGGAAGAGGGTACTTGTTTTTTATAGTAACTTTATTCAGCTCTCTGTAGTCGATGCACAAGCGAAGACTCCCATCTTTCTTCTTTACAAACAACACTGGAGCTCCCCAAGGCGACACTGGGTCTAATAAACCCTTTCTCAAGCAAATCTTCTATTTGTTTCTTTAACTCTGCCATTTCATTTGGGGCCATGCGATATGGGGCCTTAGATATAGAACCAGCTCCAGGTACAATGTCAATTGGGAACTGAACTTCCCTTTCAGGAGGCAATCCACTAAGATCATCTGGGAATACCTAAAGGGATTCATTTACCACGGGTATATCACTCAAAGTTTCACTAGCTTCCTTTTGTACAGAGAAAAATACCATATACCCCTGGCAACCTTTTTTAAGATATCGTTCAGCTTTAGCTGCAGCAAGGAAATTCATACTAGAATCCACAACTCCAGCCCTCTGAGACACAGGATATACTATCCTCTTGTTCCCACAATCAAGTAATACATTATTTGCCATTAACTAATCAAAACCCAAAATAACTTCCAATTGGTAAAGCGGCAAACATATCAGATCTACCACAAATTGGTGCCCTTCTACAGTTATGACACAACTCAAACAAGCTTCTGTGGTTAAGGCCTTAATACCCATTGGAGTTGACACTACTAATTCAAATAGTAATTTATGTACATGCAATCACAGGCGCTTCACGCAATCATAAGCAATGAAGGAGTGACTTGCACCCGAGTCGAACAATACTTGCAACAAATAGCCATTAATAGAGATTTTACCTTGTATCAACTCAGGAGATTTACGGGCCTCCTCGTGGGTCATAGCGAATACTCGGCCCTGTGTCTTCGGTCTCTGGTCTGGTCGTGGCTCTTTGCATTCAACAGCTGTATGCCCCACACGCTTACAATTGAAGCATATTATTTTGCCATCACAAGTTCTGCCTTGATGTGGTTGGTTACACCGACAACAAATCCACGGTGTGAAAGGAGCTCTCTGCTGATCTCGGCTCCCAGACTGGTAGGGCTTCTTACCACTTCCAGATGAAGATCCTTGCCCCTTTCGCTTCTGTGAGGTAGCACCCTTATTAGGTTTATTGCGGTGGCTAATAGCTTGGGCAGGATACAATTCTCTCAAGTTGTTCTCTGTAATCCTGCATTGTTCAACCGCCTTGTTGAACTTAGTGAATTGGTGAGTAGCTAGGCGTTTCCTCAATTCTCGCCTCAGACCGCGAATGAGCATATCAGAACTCCATTCTTTGTCATCTTTGAACCGGAGATAGGAGGAGTACCGAGCCAACCGAACAAAACGGGACAAGTAGTCATCGAAGCTCTCTGTGTCCCCTTGTCTGATATTCAGGAACTCTGTCTCCTTCTCGAGTCTCACTGATTTGGGAAAATACTTCTCGTTGAACTCTTGTTGAAACAGTTCCCAAGTCAATGGCATTTCTGTGCTCTTCAATGTTAGGGTGATATTCCGCCACCAACGATCTGCATCCTCTTCGAGCTTATAAACGGCCAGTCGTGGCTTCACCTCATCCGGGCAACCAAGAACCTCAAATATTTTCTCCACCCTGTTCATCCAGTCTTTGACTGCTTGAGGGTCAAACTTCCCTCTGAACGCCGGAGGCAGATGCTTGCAGAATCTGGTGACCCAATACTGCAGGTCTCTTTCCTCTCTAAGCAGTATCCCATGTGATTCTTGATTCGGAATAGCACGAGGTGGGGATTCTAGTGGTCGTGCTGACCCTTCTGCAGTGTCCTCATGTCGAGTTTCTTCTTGAGTTTCCTCCGGAGTGGATTGAACCGGATCCTCTTTGTTCTTTGCTTTCTCTGCTCTAAGCTCTTCTCTTAGCTCAGTTATCATATCCCGCTGATCTCTGATTAGACCCATTAATTCCTGCATTGCATCCGGTGGGTTATTATTGACGACCTCCACCTCAGAGTCTACACGCGGAATACTAGGGCGTCCTCTAGTTTTCTTCATTCTACTAACAACTTGCCCCATTAATTCAACAGAAATAGTATGCACATATAGTCACAACACTAATATACATATCCATTTCAATACAACATACATGGGCATACACAACAATGATTCTAAGATAATTTTCTATCCCTAAAGTCAACTAAGGGATCTATTCTAGCAAACTCTACCCTTGCCAAGAACTACTGCTCTGATACCAAAATGTAACCCCCTGCTTTTAAACACGTAATTATAATTCGATAATGCATATTTAATTCGAATTATAGACCATTGGATGCTTTAACCTCGCTTTAACCTCGTTTTAAACTTTTAGTCTCACAGTTAAATTTTTGCAAAACTTTCAAAACTCTTTTTCCCATCCTGGTCTCAATTTCAACATTCGAATATAATTACCTGTGCAGTTAATATACATTCAATCATATCAGAGTGTATAACCAAATCCCCGACAACTCCCGGGTTCTATACATATAATCTGAGGTTTATAAGTATCCACTAAGGGATTACACAACCAAAACTGAAGGTAATATTCCTAATTCAAAATATACAGTAATCCCGAGTTCAAAATAGATAACCAACATCTCAAAAATCCCTAGTATCACTAAAGATCCTAAGTGCTTCGGGTTGGCCGCTTCTCCTTTGAGCCACATGCCCTATCTGAAATGTTAGTCATAGGAAAGAATGAGATTCGAGTGAATCTCAGTAGTAACAAACCACTCACACAATGTATAACACAAAGCATGTATATAAATCACAAACAGCAACAGCAGCAGCAATCTCAAAGATACATGGTTTTCACCACAAACGACAGCACTCACGGCTGTATGCACAATACGACAGCTCTCGCTGTAATAATAATCACGACAGCTTACGCTGTAATCACAATAACGATAGCTTACGCTGTAAACGACAGCTATCACCAGCTGTAATCGCAGCAACATCAAAGATTCATCACAGAACAGTGATAACACACACATACAGAGCATTATACATAGTATAAGAGAGAGAGTCACTACCTGATCCTTTCCCGACGTTTCTTGGCACTGCGGGCTTACGAGGACGGCAAATATCAAATCCTGTAAACCAAATTAGGGACAACCCGTCAATCTCTTTTCCAAGTTCTTTTCTCTATAATACTTTAAGTTGGTTATCATTTGAACTCTTTAGGTGACTATTTTAGGCCTAAACATATGCCTAAAGGGTTGGGAAAGGTTATACCAAAAACCACCTTTAAAAGTGGAAAACACATATTTTTGGGGGTGGGCCGCGGCCCACAATCCTTGGGCTGCGGCCCAAAACTGCCCAGAAACATTTGGGCTACGGCCCAGAATCCTTGGGCTGAGGCCCAAGGCTGTCCAGAGATGCACAGAAACATTTGGGCTGCGGCCCAAGAAAATCCAATTTCTGGCTGAACTTCCAAAAATCATAACTAATTTAGGAAAAATCAAAAAGGGGTGATTCCAAAGCCAAATGAAAGCTATTTAAGTCCTCTCTCAAGGACAAATATTGGCCATAACTAGAAATCACCACAAAAGTCCAGATTTACCAAAAACCTAACATTGTACCAAAACAGGGTCCAGCTTTGATGCCAAACTTTGGACAGTTCAAACTCCCAGCTCAAAAAGCGAAATGACACAAAATTTATGTCCATTTTGAAGCTTGAGATGTGAGCTTTACGACTGGAAAGTTTCATAATTTTCAACATCATTTGCCCAGTCAAAACGTCCACACCATCTGACTGCCCAGAACAGACTTACATTGGACAGATTTTCCAGATTTTGCCAATTGGTTTCCAATGGTCCCTAATTTCAAATCACATACTATTTTCACACAATTTGGCTCAAGGAACACATTGGAGCCATCAAAGTGACCACATTCATTATCCATGAGCATGTTCTACCACAATCACCACATGTTACCTTAACATCTCCAATCAACACACACATTGCAATCCATTCCAACCCAAAATTCCAAGCCAATTCCAAATACACAAAGACACTCTATGACACTAATTTCCACACTAAACACTAACCAAATCATGCTTTTCGAAATTTATCAAAAATCAGGGCAAATTCCAAAGTCCTCAAGACTCAACCAATAATCAAAACAACTATACCAAAATGCTTCTAATTCTTACCTCTTCTTCTTCCTAGAGCCAATTCTTCAACTCTTCAACTTCCAAATTTCCACAAGTTGTCAAACTTCACCAACCAAAATTCTGAAACCATAGGAATATAGCCCTCAACCTGGTGAACAACATTAATGAAAGTAAATTGAGCATTCATGGACAACTTCTCACCTTTCTTTAAGCCTTATTCTTTCTCTTTCTTGCTTAACTTCAGCGAAAATGGAGAGAATGGAGAGAGATGAGAGATATTGATCAATGACTCATAGTTCAATGCTCACACACACACACAGCCGACTTGAGAGGGAGAGAGGTAGAGTTTGAAAATTTTGACTCATCCAATGGCTCTCATTTGGACACATGGCAACATCTCATCCTTCCTCCTATGAGTGCATATGAACTCATCCACACAAGATTCCACCCCTTATTCTTTCAATCCCAGCCATTGATCATGATTACCAAGGGGTTTCCTCTCCAGTAACTTACCAGTCGATCGGTAAATTTACCATTTTACCCCTGATTAGCACAATGCACGATTTATACTTCAAAAGTGCTCAATTAATATTAATTACATTACTGTGAAGTTGCTAATCCTTGGTCACAATCCAGGATATTACACGGAACACTGTAGCAGCTGCCAAAAACACTGTAGCAGTACTGTAGCACACGTTTTCCCCCTATAAATAGAGATCAAGGCCAAGCTCAAAGGGAAGAGGAAGAGAGGAAGAGAATCAGAGGTCCTTTTCTGACAATTAGAGGCCCTTCTCTGACAAGGAGAGATCCTTTCTCTGATAGTTCTGAGAAAAAGTGTGTTACTTTCTAGATTTAATTTCATACATTGTATCAATTCTTGCATGCCTCTATCTTGGAAGGCTTAGGATTTTATTACTTTTTGCATCTTGGAAGGCTTAGGATTTTATTACATTTTGCATGCCTCAAAGGCTTAGGATTTTATATTGCATACCGCCTACATGGAAGGTTTTACCTCCTAAATGGACGGCTAGATTTCTTCATTTTTTATGCATCTTTTGATTGTATATTTATGTTTGAGAATTTAATATTCAAGTTTATGTAGTATTTTTGAAGATTTCATTCTAGCTTTATATAATGTCAATTTATTTTGGTTTTGTTTTTAATTTCATCATGTGCTAAACTTTCATTTTCCTAGGGTGATGATGTAGCTTATTAATGACGGATTGAATCTTAACTTATTAAATCTAGTTTGAATTTCTCCTTCATGATTGAGTTTTAATTATTATTCTTAATGCTTTTGATTGACTGGCCATCTTTTGAATGATTTCAATATGCATGTTTAGACCAGAAGGAGATACATGTGTGTAGACCCTATAATTAAAACCATGACTTGCATATGAAATAGGAATATATTCATATAAGTTGTGTAGTCTTACTGAGTTCCATAAATCTTAATGCATAATTAATTGTTTAAATTCATATAGGAATATATTGGATTAGCAATTGATTATAGAATTTCTTGACCTTGGAAGAGGCTAGTAATTAAATTAGGGAAACTCGACTATCATTCAAGTAGAATAAATTGGGCTAGAATAGATAAGTGATTCAATCCGGAATTTGTTAAGTGAAATCTAATACCTAGGGCTTTTTCTCATATTTGCTTTCATATCACCTGCATTCATATTTAAGTGTCTTTCTTTTATTTTGAGCTCTTAATCACCAACTAGTCGATCGACTAAATAGAATTAAAATTACCCATTTTGGTATTTAGTGCTCAATCCTCGTGGGAACGATACTCTACTTACTTCTATATTACTTGATTACGACAGTGTACACTTGCACTATTTAATTAATCATCTGCACACGTATCAAGTTTTTGGCACCGTTGCCGGGGATTGTTGTCATTAATATCAATACCAAGTAATCTTAATACTAATTTATTCTGCATGTAAAATTTCAAAAAAAAAAAGAATTATTCACAGCATTCATTTGGTGATAACTTGTCATATCTTGGTTCTTTTTCTGAAATGCATGTGAATGGAATGAGACAAGAAAATATAAATGCTGGTTGGATTGAAAATTATTCTCCTTATAATTGTTTTTCTTGTGCTTATTGTGGAAAGTGTCATTCTTATGAGCATTGTCCATATAGCAATATCAGTCATTAGTGAGAGATGGTTTCAATATGAACCAAACTTGTTTTGATCATTCCTTTTATCCTGGTGGAATTTTGGAGCAACAAGAGTCTTTGGATACATATGTCAGGTATTCTCCTAATCCTCCTTTCTACTCTTATCCATATATTGAAGAACAAACTCTTGAGTATAAGGAAAAATATGATTTAGAAAGATTAGGTGAGGTGTTTGCGGAATCAACAGAGAGATTTATCATAGAGCAAAAGAAAATTGTCACTAGTGTTGAGTCAGGTGTCCAAAATATTGGAATATATGCAAGTCAAATTATTTCTTCACTTGAAACTATGAGGCAAGATAATTCTTTGAGTATGATGACCACTTCTTGTGTTGATGATGATTATTTGAGGAAGTTGAGGATGTGGAATTGAATGAAACCTTAGCTTTTATGGAATGTGATGAGGAACTTGAAATCACTTTTGGAGAAAATAATGGATGTCCAATTAAGGTTCCGCCTGTGGAGCCTAATCTTTGTGATTTTGATATTGAAACTAATATAGATATTCCAAAAGATGTTGTTCATGTCTCTCCTGTTGAAGTATTGACTCTTACTGATGAGAGTCAAGTGGATTTTAAGGGATGCTCTAAAATTTTGGAAATTCCTAAATTTGTTTGCAAATACATGCATGCTGTGCTTAATTTGAATTTAGTAAATAATTGTACTCTAAAATTGTCTATGATTGAAGAAGTACAATTAATTACTTTGAATGATCATTTCTTGTGCATGAACCATTGTTACTTGAAAAGAAATGAAGACAAGGTTATCCTGGTGTTTGATACTTTTGATTAGTAGTTTGTGTTTGGGAAGTCTGGCTGAAGACTATAAATTTAGCGCTCCTTGGGAGGCAACCCAAGGTTTGGTTTGATATATTGTTGTGATTTTACAGGACTTATGGTAGCTCCTAATGATGTATTTTACTTTGATAGTTTAAAAAAATTAAAAAAAAATTTTGGTTTGGTCTTTGTCTAGCTAAAGACGTTAAAGAAGGGCGGCTATTTGGGAGACAACCCAAAAATTCTTTCCTACTCTTTCAAAACTTGTTTCGTACTCCCTCAATTTTCTTTCCCACTCTCACAATTTTCTTTCCTACTCACTTATTTCTTTCCTACTCTCTCAAAACTTCTTTCTTACTCTCTCATTTTTCTTTCTTACTCACCGAAACACACTGCACTACATTGAGATTTTAGTTTTCATCATTTTCATTTTAAGTTACCATGGAGGAATCTCTTGCAAAGCTTAAGAACAGGTTCCCTACTCTTCCCAAAGATGTGCTCAGGAAGATCTATAACAGTTGACTTGAAGGATGATGATATTCAATCGTTTGGGCCTTCCTGTGGATGTACGTTGGATCATTGAAGCTAAGGTACGTTTAGCAAGTGAGATTCATAATTCATTTGTTAAACCTTTGCCAGGAATGGAAAGAAGTTCTTACTCCAAAAAGAGAAGAGCTAAAATAATGCATGTCTACTATAAATGTGCAAGGTGGACATGTGATCAGCGTTGTAGGAGTAAAGGTATGGTTTCTGTAAATCGAGAAAATAAAATCAAATTTATAAAGGATGGACTGAGTAAGGAGTCACAGGATGATATCATTCAAACTCTTGAGACACATCCAAGTTGTGATGTTCATCATATTCTTCTCGATTTAGCAGACATATTCAACAGAGAAAAATAGCGCTATTGTCTTGGGAATCTGACGTTAAAAGACCCTGTTTGCCAGTTTATAAGAAAACTGGATGGGAAACAAATTCTCGATTCATAGAAAGCGTTTAAGCCATTTCTGGACGTAAAACCAAAGGAAGATGTGAGCCAAAATCACAACTACTGTACATAATCATGCTTGTGTTTAATTTGTTTTGTCTTTTTCGTAGCTTTTGTCTAATCTTTCTTATCCTTTCGGCAGATTTTTCCTATCTTTTGACTTTCTTTCCTCTTTTTGTTTAATTTCTTCACTTTTCTTTACAAGATATCTAGATAAGGCGGTACAGAAGAAGCTGACAATCCTTAACCACTTTTATGGGTAAGAGTTTAAGTCAAGAAGCTTTGATGAAAAAGGAGTAACTAAAAAAATGTTCACGGTTATTTTATGGGACGATGTTGAGTTGCATTCTATATAAAAGTCCTTGTAAGGGAAGAATGGAAGAAAGCAATAGAAAAGGAAATGGATTCTTTGTAATTGAATTTAGTTTGGAAGTTAGTTGATCTACCATCAAGTCAAAATGACTATTGAGAACTAGTAAGCTCTCAAGTTCAAGAGAAAAAAAGGTAGATCAACTGGCATGCAAAAGACTTAAGTGGTTACAGAGGGGTATACATAACATCTTTCTCACTTGTTGTGCATTTAAATTAAATATGATCTAGCAATAGCTAACTGTTTAGATTTAGACTTACATCAAGTTGATGTAAAACCTACACTTTGAGTGGTGATCTGAATAAAGAAATCTATATGTTGTAACTATTAGACTTCAAAGTGTTGTTTGAAGTTTCATATTGTGGTGACTTCATATGTTTTGCGGAAGTCCTTTTATGGATTGAAGCAATCACCCATACAGTAATGTGCTTTTCAAATTGTTGAAAGAAGAAAGCAATGGTCGAGCGGTTTGTGATATTATTCCTTTAAGAAGATTATATACTATTAGCTATAGATAATTTGAATGAGGTAGTGCCTATTAAAGAATGATACTCATAAAATTTGAAAAATAAGTACACGAGTAAAGAGGTTGGATTTGAGATCCAGAAAGACAGCTTAAGAAGAGTCCTCTTTTTTTTACAAGACAATTTCATTAAGAAGATTCTTTAGTAGTTCAAAATGAGTGAATATGTAACCCCTTCACCGTAATTACATCCGGATTACGAAATTTAAGTGAGATAGAGACCAATAAAACAAAATAACCATTTATGATCCCTCGTTCAAGAGATGGGATATTTCAAAATCAGTTCTAAAGCATACTTAATCCTGGTCTCACATTCACGTGCGGATATAACTACTTTGAGAAATCAAATCACATAAACAATATCAGAGTGCGGAAACTAAAATCCTGGCAAAACCCCGGGTTCATCTACATATAATTGTATTATGGGTTTACAAGTTCCCAAAATGGGGATTACATAACCAAAATATTCATTTACAATCTCATATACACTTGGTAACCCCGAATCCAAAATGAAGATAACCAACTACCACTAAGTCTCAGAGAAATCCTAATTACTCCTGGTTGTCCGCTTCCCTTTCGAGCCACTCGCCCTGTCTGAAAAGGTTAGTCATATGGAAGGGGTGAGATTCTAAAGAATCCCAGTAGTAACAACTTTTTCATACCACATGCAATCACAGAATATGCACACCAATCATCTCATACAGCAACACAAGTCACTCCACCCTCATCCCTTTTTACCGCCGGGAAGGCATACGACCTTTACCCGAACCGTTTTTAGCGACTCAGGGACTATTGGCGTGGCAGTGCATACAAATAGCCCCATGGCTCAAATATAGCCTTTCGGCTTTCACAATAGCCCGTCGGCCTTCACAAATAGCCTTTCGGCTCACAATTACACATATATCACACCCTAACCTCATCCCCTTTTACCGCCGGGAAGGCATACGACCTTCACCCTAACCGTTGTTAGCGACTCAAGGACTATTGGTATAACGGTGCTTCCACAGTTTTCACAAAACTTGCAGCATACGATATTCATTTCAAAACGATGACATAATATACATACAAGGTATCACACAAGGCATAAAGAAAGAGTCACTACCTGTATCCTTCCTGACTGGCTCCGGCATCGTGGCCTCGCGAGGACGACAGATGTCAAATCCTATACCAATATAGGGACAACCAATCAATCTCTTATCCATATGTATATTTCAATAATACTCTAAGTTGGTTATCATTTAGGACTCTTTAGGTGACTATTAGAGGCCTAAACATATGCCTAAAGGGTTGGAAGACACTACCCAAAAGACCCCTTTCTCGAAGGCAAAACTCTGATTTTTGACAGTTTCACTCGAGCACAGATGCTGTCACTGGAGCACAAGTACGGACATCACTCGAGCACAAAAGAAAGTGAAACTGCGAGTGAGCACCCGAGAGCAAAAAGAAACTTCCAGGAACTGGCTCACTCGAGCACGCTGAACCTCACTCAGCACAAGGCCAAATGCCTCACTCGAGCACCTGTGAGTGAAGTTCAGGAAGTGAGGACCCGAGAGCACACACAGCTCTCAAAGAACTGGATCACACGAGCACAGCCATTTGCACTCGAGCACACACCTCATACCCACGAGTGAGAAGGCACACTCGAGCACCTTACTCACGAGTGACAACCCGAAAGCACTACTCCCACCTGAGGCACAATCTCACTCGAGCATGATCCCCAGTGCTCGGGTGAGAAGGCTATGCTTGCGAGTGTCAGAGCAGACTCGTGGCATCCACCAGCAAGTGAAGACCCGAAAGCTACCCTTCACTAAGAACTTACACCATCACTCGAGCAGACCCAAGCTCACTCGAGCATGTTCTTCCCTCACTCAAGCACAAAGCGATGCACTCGAGCATTATTCATAAGAACCCAGAAGAACTCGAAGCACAAAGGGAAAAACTCGCATATCACTCGAGCATGTTCATCCTGTGCTCGAGTGATGTGCATCAGAGACCAAAAACGCAGCCAAAAACCAAAAACTCCAGATGGTCAAAATCATGGCCAAAGGTTCCCAAACTCTTCCCAATGCTCACACACACTAAGCACCAACTAGGGAACATATTGTCCACTTCATACACACTCTAAAAACCAATTTGACCACAATCATTCATTAAGGTCTCCATGACACACCATATCCCAATTCCCTTAACACATTTTTAACATTCCAAATTACGTCAAATGCTCATATATCTCCAAACTAAATCATTTCCAATCATCAATCCTAGTAAACTTCATATTTCCAGAAATAGGCATATTTAGGGCAAAATTCCAAATTTGACCAAACTTAACCAAAAATCACAAACAATACTTTAAAATGCTCTAAATGCCTACCTCTTCTCTTTGCCCAATTCAGAACCTTGATTCCTCAACTTTCAATTTCAAATCAATGCCTAAATCAACACCATTCAAGGCTCTACAATCATCACAATGTAGCTCTCAATGAGACACATATCTTTAGAGAAGAGGATTGGAGCAAAAGAGGAGTATTTCTTACCAATATCAAGCTTTTCTTCTCCTCTTTCTTTCTTGTCCAGCGAAACAATGGAGGAAGTAGAGAGAGAAAATGAGAGAGATGGAGCAATGATGATGAAGAAGCTTCTCCCCTTGCCTACACACACACTCCACCAAATTGGAGAGAGAGAAGGGAGGAAAAAGTGATTTTTGTCCTCTAGTGCTTCATCCAATGGTCCACCTTAAGCCACATGTCCAAATCTACACACTCTCTCAAAGAGCTCACAAACCGCAAAACATAGGATCCCGACCCTTGGTCAAGGAATCACAACCCTTGATCTTAAATACCACACATATTTATTCCAAACTTCACATTACATTAATTCCAAAAGTGCTTAATTACACTAATTACCATAATTATCAGAGTCATTAGCCCTAATTACAAATCGGGATAGTACAATTCTCCCCCTGTCAAATAAATTTCGTCCTCGAAATTTGCTACATCACTTGAGCCATAAACTCCGGATATCGCCTTCGCATATCTTCCTCTGCTTCCCAAGTTGCTTCCCGCTGTGTCATACCCTTCTAAATCACCTTCACATAAGGAATACTCCAGTGTCTGAGCCGACGTTCTTCTCGTTCAATTATCCGCTCTGGCTCCACCGCATACGTGAAGTTATCTCGCAACTCCACATTCTCATACTCAACAACATGAGATGGATCCAGTTGGTACTTCTTTAATTGGGAAACATGAAATACATCATGGAGTCTGTTCAAGCTCGGAGGTAGGGCTACTCGATAAGCAACATGCCCAATCCTATCAAGGATCTCAAAAGGACCTATATACCTTGGGCTTAACTTCTTTCGCTTTATAGCTCGCCCAATACCGGTGACAGGAGATACTCTCAAAAACACATGGTCACCAACCTCAAATTCTAGAGGTCTTGTCCTCTTGTCTGCATAACTCTTCTACCGACTCTGAGCTGCAAGAAGCCTCTTACGAATGATTCGAATCTGGGCTGAGGTTTGATCCACAAGATCTGGCCCATAGAGCTTCCTCTCGGACAACTCATTCTAACACAATGGCAATTGGCATTTTCTTCCATACAACGCTTCATACGGCGCCATTTGAATGCTCGCATGATAACTATTATTGTAGGCGAACTCTGCAAGTGGAAGAAAACGGTTCCAACTCCCTTTGAAGTCAAGAACACATGCCCGCAACATATCCTCTAAGGTTTGAATAGTCCTCTCTGACTGTCCGTCCGTCTGAGGATGATTGGCTGTACTGAATCTCAATTGAGTACCCAGTGCCTCATGCAATGCCCTCCAAAATCTCGAAGTGAAATGAGGATCTCGATCGGAGATGATATTCTTCGGTACACCATGGAGCTTCACAATTTCACGAACATAAATCTCTACTAGCTTGTCCAGAGAATAACTAGCATTGATCGGTAGGAAGTGCGCTGACTTCTTTAACCGGTCCACAATGACCCAGATCGCATCATAATTCCTGATCTTGGGCAATCCCACAACAAGATCCATGGTTACACTTTCCCATTTCCATTCCGGAATTCCAAGACTCTGCAACAAACCAGGCGGTCTTGGGTGTTCAATCTTCACTTTCTGACATGTGAGACACCTCGCCACATATTTCGTCACATCACTCTTCATTCCCGGCCACCAATACACAGATTTCAAACCATGGTACATTTTGGTCATACCAGGATGAAGAGTATACCGGCTCTTATGTGCCTCATCTAAGATCTTCTGTCTCAACTTTGCCTTAAGTGGAATGCACACTCTTTTCTGGTAGCGAACTAATCCACGAGGCGACACATCATAGCCCTAAACTTTTCCTCGCTCAATCTTAGCCAGGTTACGCTGTATCCAGTCATCTTGCCTCTGAGCTTCTTCAATCTCAGCTCTCAGATCACTTTCCCCTTGGGAAACGTTATAGTTGGCACAGATGATCTGGTTCGCCAGATTCATATCACGAAAGTCAGCAATCAATTTCTCCTCATGTATCATCATAGCTGCCACAACCACAGTCTTTCGACTAAGAGCATCAGCGACTACATTCGCCTTACCCGGATGATATTTTATTTCCAAGTTGTAGTCCTTAAGCAACTCCATCCAACGTCGTTGTCTCATATTCAATTCTTTCTGATCATACAGATATTTGAGAC